>CM022303.1:642601619-643313729 GCA_011799875.1 Thinopyrum elongatum | reverse complement strand
AATAAAAAGGAAAGCCCCCCCTGGACCAACTGGCGTGGCCCAGCTGGCCGCCAGGCCACCACCCAGGCCGGCCCCCCCGGCCTATAAACCCCCTCCCCTCGCCCTACAACCCGAATCCCCCCCTCGCTCCTCTCCCACCCCGAGCCAGTTCTGGATCGGGGCCGCGCCGATGCGCGTCCCCATCACCGCTCGCCGTCTCGTGCCACCTCGCCGACCTCCGCCTCTCCATCGTCGTCCTCCCCCCTCGTCCCGTGCTCTCCCCCTCTCTGTCCTTCTGTCGCTCGACTCCGTCCGCGGCCCCGGTGCTCGCCCCCTTCGCCGTTGGACTCCGCTCGCCGAGCGCTCCCCCGCCGCTTTCTTCCCTCGGCCGTCCCCCCCGTCGTCCCCGCACCCTCCTCTGCGCACCGCGGCCCCTTTCCCTCCATCGTCCGTGAGCCCGTGGGCCCCTCCAATCCCCTCCTTCTCTGCCCGCGGTCCACCCGCCCGCCCGCTGTCCACGCCCGCGCTCTCCCCCCGCCGCCCCTGAGCCTCCCTCGCCGCGCCCTTCTGTCACTTCACGCAGGCGCCCCGCGACGACCGCTAGTTTCCCGCCTCTCACAACTCACGCTGCTCCCGCCTCTCGCCCTCTCCCTCCTCTTCGCGCCACTCGCTCGCCCCTGAACCCACCGTCTCCTCCTCCTCTTCTTTCCCGCTACTTCCCCCCCCGCCGCTTTTGCCCCTCTTGCTTCCCCCCCCGCTCCGCTTCCCCCTGCGGCCTGCCGCCGCCCCTCTGCCCTCCGTCCCCAGGCCTGCTCCCCCGCTCCTTCCCGCTGCTTCCTCTTCCCTCGCCCGCCCGCCGCCCGCGCGTCCATTTGGGCACCCATGTCCGTTCCCAAACGGGCATGCTCCGGACATGTCCGGCCCTGGTCCACTGACCAGTGGGGCCCACAGTCCATGCCTGTTAATTAAAAATAATAATAAACAATATAATTAAAATAATAATTAATTAGTTAATTAACACTATTTGATTAGTCTAATTTGATAATTAGATTAATTAAATGTTAATTAACTAAGTAACCCTGTTATTAGAGCGATTAATTAGTTACCCTAATTAACCTTGCTGACATCAGCATGATTCTGCCGACATCACGAGCACTATTCTGGATAATGTTTATTTTAAATAATTAAATAAATTCTAAAAAATAATAAAAGCTTTGAAATCATATAAAATAATCCGTAATCATATCGATCGAAAAACTTTGTACATGAAAGTTGCTCAGAACGACGAGACGAATCTGAATACGCGGTCCGTTCATCCGCCCACACGTCTCTAACTATCCGAAACTGCAACGTTCCCCTCCGGTCATCTGTCTGACAAATGCCCGGAACCGGGAAAACATTCCCGGATGGATCCCTCTTTCCTCGGTGACGTGCAACCATATTTTAGGACACACCCGCCGCACTGCACTTGTCATGTCGTACTTTGGGTTGCCTGTTTGCTTTATATTTATACTGTTTCCTCCCCCTCCTCTTCTCTCTCGATAGAGCCGCGGTGCCGACGCAGCTCGGTGATTGGTTCCAGTACTGACGACCTTGCCCTTGCCGCCGAGCAACCAGGCAAGCCCCCCCCCCTTTTGATCATCCCGATATCGCCCATTCTATTCTCTCATGCTTGCATTATAATTGCTGCTTGCTGCTCATCTCGCTTTACCTATTCTGATGCATAGCCTGTTTATTGTAACCGCTATTGATACCTTACCTGCTTATCCTAAACTGCTTAGTATAGGCTGGGTAGAGACCCCTAGAGACCCCCACTTTGATCCTTGTTGCCCCGCTGGATTATACTGAAGACCCGATCAACGGGATTGAAGACCAGGCCCCGACACAACGCACTCACCCACTTTAGCTGTAACGACACTGCAGCGTTCTATCGAGTGCCGAGGGTGAAACCTCTTTATAGCACTCCTATGTTACTCTGTATAGAAGCTATTTGGTCGTGGTCATCGAGGGTGATTCCTCCTTCTCCACTTCCGATACGACGCTGTCGTGCAACACATCAAGTGTGAACCCCGCGAGGGTGATCCCTCATACGTTCACCTTGACAGATACATCAGGTAGGAATCCAACGAGGGTGTATACCTCGGATTCCCTTGATGTTATGGACACACGGATACTTGGACTGTATGTTGTACTTGGAAAGGGGTCGACCTGAGGGGTACCCGCGTGTGATGTGAAGACGGGTTGCCTGTATGGTGCCCGAGTGTTGAATACGAGGCGTGGCCGGGCATTCATGGCCCTTGCCGCAAGTCCTCGAGACAGGGCGACGGGGGTCACATCTTTCGTGAGTCTCTGCTCGTTTTCCGCAAGCCCCTAGTCCCACTACGATTGGATATTTGATCCGAGCAGGCCTCTGCCTGATAGCACTAACCATCACGTGGGCATAGTAGGGCGTTCTGCATCATATGCATCAGCCGAAAGCTTGTCAGACGTCCAGTTCAGCAGTGCGGCATGGAGTGATTGCGCCATTTCGGTTGGTGCTTGGATCTGGGCCATGTACGCAACGACCCGGAGGGCGAGGGGCGATGGCCAGACCCCCTTGCGCTTAGGATGTAGACCGACGGGGACCCTCTCTGCTTAGCTGTAGGTAGGGTTGCGATGTGTCGTTTGGCCGAGGCCGGGCATGACCAAGGAAAGTGTGTCCGGCCAGAGTTATCGAGCGTGTTGGGTAAGTTGGTGCCACCCCTGCAGGGAAGAACACTTCTATCGATAGCCGGTCCTACGGTAAAGGACACTCGGAGTTGTATCCTGATTGATACAATTTAGAACTGGATACCTGTGATGAACCTGTATATATGGCTCTGGGATTGCTTCTCGCAGGAGTCGAGAAGGGATCTCAGGACGAGGTTGATGACTGTATGGCTCTGGGATTGCTTCTCGCAGGGAGTCCGAGAAGGATCTCGGGTGAGGTTGAGACTTAATGATACTGCTAAATTATATTGTACTGTTCTACTCTCTTCTACTGCTGCAAGACCGCTGAAGATGCTAGTCTTCGATAGGACTAGGTCTTCTCTCTATTCTGGCATTTCTGCAGCCCAGTCCACATATACAGCCTCCCTTTGAAAATGTTGCATATGTAGTGTAGATCCTGCTTGCTGAGTACTTCTGAGTACTCACGGTTGCTTGTTTTCCTTTTTCTCCCCATATCAGTTTGTCGTAACAAATGACGGAGCCCCCTGAGACAGCTGTCCTCGCCGACGATCGCTACTACTACCCAGAGGATGGATACTGCTACGACTTGACTGTCGACCAGAGTAGGATCAGAGGGTCCCAGGCAGGAGGCCTACGCTTTCGATCGTAGTGTTTTATTTTGCCCCGCCTTTCTAAGGCCTTTCTGTACTTTCTTTTATATCTGTACTCAGATATCTGATTCTTACGTTGACGCTTGTTTCGCAGCTTATGTATTCGAGCCCTCGAGGCCCCTGGCTTGTAATAAAAGCTTGTATGACCTTATTTATGTTTTAGAGTTGTGTTGTGATATCTTCCCGTGAGGTCCTTAGGCTTGATCGTGTGCATTTGCGTGTATGATTAGCGCGCGATCGGCCGGGGGCGCCACAAGTTGTTCAAACAACGACTGCCTCTAGGAAGCCCCTTTCCAACTCCTTGGCCAAAGTTGAGTCTAGTAACCGAAAACTGTTTTATAACTTGGCTGTGGTGGCTTACGGCCCACGTCGCCCAATTGGGTGGTATAGGATCTTTTACTCCTCGACCTTTACTCTGGGACTCTGACCCTCTCTATTCGGGTTAAAAGTTTACTAACGCCGACACTTAGGATCTCTAATTCTCGTCCACCCGAAGAGTTGATATCTGTGCGATTTCCTGATATTGATCTGATTAGTCTGATAATCATTTTCCTTTCCATTTGTTTGTTTAACATTTCTCTCCGAGATCGGTTATACTTCTCCTTGTCTTTTGACAATCATGGAGTTTCCTCTGTTTCAGATGATCGTTTGTTTCCACCACACCCTGCGACGCAGCTACCAGCTGTTCGAGCAGGGATACATCCAGAGTAACATTCTTTATCCACTGGGGCAGATGTCAATCCGTTACAATACCCCAGTACTATCTCCTCCAGATACCTGCAAAGACTTTGTGATCTATTGTGACGCAATCCTGTGAAGGATTAGGCTGTGTCCTAATGCAAGAGCGTAAAGTGATTGCTTATGGCTCTCGTCAGTTGCGCCCACATGAGAGAATTATCCCGTACAATATTGAACTAGGCTGTCATCTATGCACTGCAGTTGTGGCACATTACCACCTCCTCGGTAATCGTTGCGAGATCTACACCGATCATAAAAGTTTGAAGTACTTGTTCACTCAGCCATCTCTGAATCTACATCAGCAAAGATGGATGGAGACCATTGCGGACTATGATTTGGGTATTTCCTATACCCCTGGCAAGGCTAATGTAATGGCTGATGCATTGAGCCTAAATCTTACTGCTCTGAACTTGAGGCTCAGCTACAGCAACCACTTCTGTATGAAGAGCTTCGAAAGCTAAATCTCGAGATAGTTCCTCAAGGTACCTAAAAACCTTGGTTGTTGAACCAGACCTTGAGAAAGCTGTTAAGAATGCGCAAGCTAAAGATGTCTGAAGTTGATCTGATGAAGAAGAGTCTTCACCTTGAAAAGTACAGGGAGTTCTCGCTGTCTGAAGATGGAACCCTTGTATTTCAGAGACCCGCATTGTCGTACCTCGCTTCGAGCTTATGACTGACAAGGTTATGAAGGAGGCACATGACCCCATGTGTCTATTCATCCGGTAGCACCAAGATGTATCGTGTCTCCGTCACAGGTACTGGTGGTCTAGAATGAAGCAGGACATTGCTCGCTTTGTTGCTGAATGTGATGTGTGTCGTCGCGTTAAAGCAGAACATCAGAAGCCTGCTGGAATTCTGCAACCGTTGCCTATTCCTCTATGGAATGGGATAAGGTTCAAATGGTATTCATTACAGGACTTCCCAGGTCACAGAAGGGTCACGACGCTATTCTTGTCGTCGTCGACCAACTCTCCAAAGTTGCACATTTTCGCCTGTCAAGGGACATCACTGCTAAACAGTTAGCAGAGTTGATATCTCCGAATCGTATCACTCCACGGTAATTCGAAAGAGATCGTTCAGACCGTGGCAGCATATTCACTGGTCATTTCTGGGAAAGTTTCCAAAAAGCTATGGGAACTCGTATTACTTGGAGTTCAGCATATCACCCACCCCCAGTCCAAGGCCAAGCGAGCGAGTCAACCAAGTGCTTGAAGATATGCTTCGAGCTTGTGTTATTTCTTTCGGCAAGAAGTGGGAAGAATTCCTTCCATATGCCGAGTTTTCTCTTATAACAACACTCATCAAGCCAGCTTGAAAATGGCTCCCTTTCGAGTACTCTATGGATGTAAGTGTCGAACCCCTCTGAATTGGTCAGAAACTGGGAACGACCGCTCGTGGGTCCGGATATTATTCAACAAGCCGAAGACCAATTTCGTATTGTCCGGAAATCCAAGGCGGCTCCAGGACCGCCAAAGAAGAGCACTATGACGCAAACGATGGGGTTTGACTTATCAACCTGGTGATTCAGGCTTATCTTCTGTCACTCCTATGAAGGGCACTCCACCGTTTTGGAATCAAGGGCAAGCTAGCTCCACGCTACATTGGTCCTTTTCCGCATTATTGCTAGACGTGGTCAGTGGCATATAAATTGGAAATTGCCGCCGCAATTCTCTCATATCCAACGACGTCTTCCGCGTGTCGCGCTTCGTCAATGCTTCAAGAATCTCCGCACCGAGCTTGTGGATCACGAGGTGCTCGAATGCCAGATGACCTATCTTATAAGGAGCATCCGACCGCATTCATCGATGAAGCTGAACGTCGAACCCGTCAGAAGGTTACCAGTTCCTCAAATTCAGTGGTCAAATCATACTGAAGATGAAGCCCATTGGGAACGCGAGGATAATCTGTGCGGAATACCCCGAACTTTTTCCTTCTACTTCTTAATTCTCGGACGAGAATTCTTGTTAGTAGAGGAGATTTGTACACCCCCGGTGGTTAACTACAGTAATTCCATTTTGATAATGCCAAGTCAGCATGATTAACAGTGCATGATCACATTTGCATCATAATGCTTTTCAACTCCTAAGTCAAAACCCAAATTAAGTAAAGTGGAAAATAAAGTTGCTGAACCCTAAAACTAAAATGTGCATCATGTTGCAAATATTCTCATAGCATTTATAAATGATTGCAACATTTGTTGGAATTGTAAAAGGACTCGAACAACAAGAACAGCAGCAAATAACACTGTTTAATCCTTTTTCATTTTAAATAAAATCCCAAAAGATATGGACCCCAAACCAATTTCTACAGTGACAGATAATGCACTGTAAATAATGGAGCAAGTCTCATATTTTACAAAAGTCTTTTGGAATAAAATAAAAGAGAAACAGAAAGGAAATAAATAATATAAAAAAAAAATAAAAAGGAAACCCCCCCCCCCCCGGACCAACTGGGCCGTGGCCCAGCTGGCCACCAGGCCACCACCAGGCCGGCCCACCCCGGGCCTATACCCCTCCCCTCACCCCGAAACCCTAATCCCCCCCTCGCTCCTCTCCCCCCCGATCCAGTTCTGGATCGGGCCCGCCGACGCCGCCCCCATCCCGCTCGCCGTCTCCGGTGCCACCTCGCCGGACCTCGCCTCTCCATCGTCGCCTCGTCCCCGTCGCGCCCCCTCTCCTCCTCCGGCCTCGACGCCGCCGCGCCCCGGTGCTCGCCCCGCGTTGGCCCGCCTCCTCGCCGTGAGCGCTCCCCCGCCGGCTCTGCTTCCGCGCCGTCCCCGTCGTCCCCGTCACCCTCCTCGCGCACCGCTGCCTCTTCCCTCATCGCCGGTGGCCCGTGGCCCCACTCCCCTCCTCTCCCGCGGTCACCGCGCCCGCGCTGTCCCCGCCGCGCTCCCGCACGCCCTGAAGCTCCCTCGCCGCGCCCTTCTGTCCTCAGCTAGGCGCCCCGGCGACCGCTCCTCCTCTCACCGCGCTTGCCCCGCTCTCCTGCTCGTCGCTCGCCAGCCACTCCGCCCCCACGCGCCGCCCTCTACGCCGCCTGCTCTCTCCCTCCCCTCCACCCCCGCCTCCTGCGCCGCTCCGCCCACCCTCCTGTCCGCTCCCTTCCGCCGCTCCTCCCGTCTCCCTTCCTCGCTCATCGCCCGCCTCCGTCCGTCTTCTTGGGCACCGACATGTCCGGTCCCAAACGGGCATGCCTCCGGAATGTCCGCTGCCTGGTCCACTGACCGTGGGCCCACAGCCCTGCCTGTTAATTAAAAATAAATAATATAACAATATAATTAAAATAAATAATTAATTAGTTTAATTAACACTATTTAGATTAGTCTAAATTTGATTAATTAGATTAATTAAATGTTAATTAACTTAGTAACCCTGGTTAATTAGAGCTAATTAATTAGTTACCCTAATTAACCTTGCTGACATCAGCATGATGTCATGCCGACATCAGCGGCACTATTCTGGATAATGTTTTATATTAAATAATTAATAAATTCTAAAATTATAAAAGCTTTAGAAATCATATAAAATAATCCGTAACTCAGATCGAAAAACTTTGTACATGAAAGTTGCTCAGAACGACGAGACGAATCTGAATACGCGGTCCGTTCTCCGCCACACTCTCTAAACATCCGAACATGCAACGTTCCCCTCCGTCATCTGTCTGACAAATGCCCGGAACCGGGAAAACATTCCCGGATGGATCCCTCTTTCCTCGTGACGTGCAACCATATGTTAGGACACACCCGGCACTGCACATTGTCATGTCGTACTTTGTGTTGCTCTTGTTTGCTTTATATTTAACTGTTTCCTCCCCCTCCTTCTCTCTCGATAGAGCCCGGTGCCGACGCAGCTCCGGTGATTGGTTCCAGTACTGACGACCTTGCCCTTGCCGCCGAGCAACCAGGCAAGCCCCCCCCCCTTTGATCTCCGATATCGCCCATTCTATTTCTCTCATGCTTGCATTAGAATTGCTGCTGCTACTTAACTACTGCTTTACCTATTCTGATCATAGCCTGTTTATTGTACCTGCTATTGATACCTTACCTGCTTATCCTAAACTGCTTAGTATAGGCTGGGTAGAGACCCACTAGAGAACCCACTTTGATCCTTGTTGCCCGCTGGATTATCTGAAGACCCGATCAACGGATTGAAGACCAGGCCCCGAACCGCACATCACCCACTTTAGCTGTAACGACACTGCAGCGTTACTATCGGTGCCGAGGGTGAAACCTCTTATAGCACTCCTGATGTTAACTCTGTAGAGAAGGCTATTTGGTCGTGGTCATCGAGGGTGATTCTCTCTCCACTTCCGATACGACGCTGTCGTGCAACACATCAAGTGTGAACCCAGCGTGGGGTGATTCTCCTACGTTCACCTGACAGATACATCGTAGGAATCCAACGAGGTTGAACCTCGGATTCCCTTGATGTTTGGACCCACGGATACTTGGACTGTACTGTTGTACTTGGAAAGGCGGGTCGACCGAGGGGACCCGCGTGTGATGTGAAAGACGGGTTTGCCTATATGGTGCCCCCGAGTGTTGAATACGAGTCGTGCCGGGCATTCATAGCCCTTGCCGCAAGTCCTCGAGACGGGGCGGACGGGGTCAAATCTTTCGTGAGTCTCTGCTCGTTTTCCGCAAGCCCCTAGTCACTACGATTTGGATATTGATCCGCGCAGGCCTCGGACTGTGCACTAACCATCACGTGGGCATAGTATGGGCGTTATTCTGCATCGTATGCATCAGCCGAAAGCTTGTCAGACGTCACGTATCAGAGTGCGGCATGGAGTGATTGGCGCCATTTCGGTGGGTGCTGGATCTGGGCCAGTTACGCAACGACCGGAGGGCGAGGGGCGATGCCAAGACCCCCTTGCCTTAGGATGTAGACCGGCGGGACCTCTCTGCCTTGCTGTAGGTAGGTTGCGATGTGTTCGTTTGGCGAGGCCGGGCATGACCCAGGAAAGGTGTGTCCCGGACGAGTTCAATCGAGGTGTGGGAGTTGTGCACCCCTGTAGGGAAGAACACTTATCGATAGCCGTCCTACGGTACAGGACACTCGGAGTTTAATCCTGATGATTACAATTTAGAACGGATACCTGTGTAGACTGTATATATGGCTCGGGATTCTTCTTTCTCGCAGGGAGTCGAGAAGGGTCTCAGCAACGAGGTTGAATGACTGTAATGGCTCTGGGATTGCTTTCTCCAGGGAGTCGAGCAAAGGATCTCTGGGTGAGGTTGAGACTTATGATACTGCACATTATATTGTACTGTTCTACCTCTTCTACTGCTGCAAGACCGCTGAAGATGCTAGTCTTTCGATAGGACTAGGTCTTCTCTCATTCTGGCATTTCGCAGCCAGTCACATATACAAGCCTCCTTTGAAAATGTGTGCATTATGTAGTGTAGATCCTGCTTTGCCGAGTACTTCTGAGTACTCAACGGTTGCTTTGTTTTCCTTTTTTCCCCAGTATCAGTTTGTCGTACAGAATGACGGAGCCCCTGAACAGCTGTCCTCGCTGACGATCGCTACTACTACCGAAGAAGGAGGGAATACTGCTACGACTGACTGTCGACCAGGAGTAGGAGCGGAGGGTCCAGGCAGGAGGCCTCCGCCTTTCGATCGTAGTGTTTTATCGCCCGCCTTTCATAAGGCTTTTTGTATTCTTTCTTCTTTTATATCTGTACTCAGATATCTGATGCTTCCGCTGTACTGCTGTTCGCAAGCTATGTATTCGAGCCTCGTCGGCCCTGGCTTGTAATATAAAGCTGTATGGACCTATTTATGTTTTAGAGTTGTGTGTGAATCTCGCTGAGTCCTAGGCTTGATCGTGTGGCATTGCGTGTATGATTAGCGCGCGATCGGCCGGGGGCGTCCACAGAGTTGTCAGTAGGAACCATTGCAACATTTAACTGTGGTTCTTTGTGACCTTGCTATGTACAAATTTGCATTTTTCAGAGGAGACATACCAAGGGTCCAGCTTCGGTAATGGTGAAAGGTGCCTTGATCGCGGTTTCTATCTTCAGAAGTAAAATTTTGTTGCTCACCTTCTTTAAGGGTCTCTTTCTAATCAAGTTCTGAACACAGGAGTTATGTATACAAATCTTTGCTATTTATGGTTACTTTTATGAACTGATAGCCCTCTCCTTTTTATTAGCTGAATCATGTCTTTGTGACAAAACACAGTTACTAGGTATTTGCCTTCTATGTGCATATTCTGAAGTTGCTAATATTGGTTGGTTGGCGTCAAGTGGTCTCTCATTAGGGGTTGATGTATAACCGCATTGCTCTACAAAACAATTTTTTTGCTGTTCAAAACATTGAAATTTTTGGTTCTTGTTTCAAACATCAAAATGCTGTTACCTGTCCTTATATGTTAAATGATAACAATGTCGCAATTTATAGGATTAGTAACTGATGTGATTGGAAGTAGTTTTTACTCGTTGTGATAGTTTACTAGTATTCACTATTTCTATTATCACGTTTTGCTTGTTTTACTTTATTTATGCACACAGACTGCCACAAAGTTAACGTGGACACTGTTAATTTGCCCTTTATTTTGTGTCTAACCATTTGTTTGAAACTTTCAGATGCTGCCTTCATTCATGTTATCGTCGGAGATCCCAGGACGAAGAAGCTGGGAAACATAAGTTCTAGCTCATTAGAGGTGTATCTGGATTCAACCCTAATACCTCGCCGTCTCCATACCCTATAACCCGCCTTACCATCTACCCCCCGGTTCCTACTATCCTTTTACTACTGCTCTTCCCACTCCCCCACACCCAGACAGCCCACTCTGCCATCCCCACACCCTCTTCGGCTTTTTGAATCCTGATGTGACATTTGACTGCAATGTGCCAGTTTGGTTCTGTTTGATTGTATTCACGAGGTGAACTATGTTGTATCATCATATTTTGTTGTGGCTCTATTGAAGCATTGTGTAATTTGGTTATTTACGCTTATTGGACATTAACATATGAAGGAAATAAACCGGACAATGGGCCCACACTTATTGAGCCTACATTGGGGACCCATCAGACTAGTGGGCCCTTCTCTTGAACAAGACTAAATCCTGAACTCTAGAGCCAAAAAGCCCACGTCGAACAAAATAAAAGGTTTAATTGTTGGGCTTGCGGCCCAATGTGGATGACCAAATTCTCAGAAAACAAATAATAAATAGGCCTGAATTATTGGGCTAGGCCCATGTGAACAACCGCAATTGGACAGGCGCTTCTAATCAACGACACAATTCAATTGTCCAATTTTGCCACGTCAGATGCCACGTCGGTCCGATGTGGCCTGGGCAGGGATGACCAAAATATTGGTCGTATAACCCAAGACCTTTTATTTTGGTCGTAACCTTCACGACCTATCACAAGAGGTCATTAGTTTCATTAAAGAACGGTCACTTTGACCAACTGTTTTTGGTCACAAAAGGTCGCAAATTAAAAATAATGACCATCAATGATTAATATTATGGTCGCAAGTTGCCATATTTTTGTAGTGTAACTTTCTTCACCAAGCTCCATTTCTGACAGGAAACTTGCGGAAATTTACTGAGGAAGATTCACTAGTGCAAAGATTCAAATTTTGCATGTGGCAATTATATGGATAAGGAGAGAGTGTCCAAAAGTTTGAGGGCAATCAGAAGATAAAAATGACTCTTCCTTGACAATGTGCCATTCAGGGGAGGAATAGGAAAAAGGAATATTTATGAATTATTTTTTATAGACAGGAAGGGTTTTGACATACCTATGAAGGATATGCCCAAAGGATTTAAGAGGATTTTCTTGGAATTTGTGGAAGACAGAAAAATGTAGGTTGTTCACAACCTAGGGCAGAAGTGTGTTTCTTTAATTAAAATGAAACTACCCAGATAAAAGATATTAAGATTGGGCTAAGATGAAATGACAATGGCCCCCCCTCTTGGATGGTTTGAGAATGACAAGCCACTGGGAGCCTGGAGAAGGAGATGATCTTCCAGGTTCCAGACCACAGAGCAACGGCAAAAGAAATCCAAATACAAATCCAAAAAGTCCAAAGTAAATAAGAAAAGCTGCCAAAATGCAGTCCCCCCGCTGTTCTCCCTCCCGTTGGTCCCCCCGTACACAATTTTGTTCTCCCTTAAGAAACTCTCATCACAGAATTCTGGTTTACTAGGGAACAGCATGATATTCTGACTTAAAGGAAACCATTTTCAACGGTGTATCACTTTTCTTGTATATAGGATGTTTCCCACTATAGTTTCATATGAATGACTTGCCTTGGGGCGCTGGGTGGTTTTGCTCCATCGTATCCCATTCTGACAAGAGTTTACCTCATATGTACCACTGACTCAAATTCTTTTATATCGGTCGGCTATAGCGGGGTGGGAAGATTACCCTGTCTGACAATCGTTTGCCCTTCTCTCAGTCTGAGAGTGATTTTCGTAGGACGTTGTCCTTATATATCCAGGCACTGATAACATTCCATGAGAGTGTGAAGAAATTTCTTGGTGGACACACAAACATCTTTTACCCGTGCATGAGTTACTCAATGGGGCATGTCTTCGTGTCCGGGTTCTAAAAATAGTTGCTGAGAATCATAACCTTACCCTTGGTGGGATCAGACTTACTTGTGGGTGTTATGATCAACTTAGCTGGTCCACTATCTCGAGTATCCACTCGTACCCAAAACTTGACTGTTACCTGTCGTGACCAGCAAAGGTGTACGTCCTTATAATGATGAGTATACACGACTTACGGACGGTGCTTATCTTGTCAGAGAGATCTTGTTCACGCAGGTATCCTTTAACTATTCCCATATGTTGAGGGCACATGCTTCAGTACTATGGTTCAACATCTGAACTCATTTTGTGTGTATATCCATGTGGATATTAGGCCTGTGATGCTTTTAACCACGGTCGCGGAGTAAATATCGCTGAACGGCTTTGGTCTGTCATGACACACTTGGATATTCAATACTGGCAATTCTGAGGATATAGTTGGCTGAGGCGGGTTCCTTTGATATGAGGTCCTTACTACAATGGCACTAGACCTTGGGGTATGTCCTGTAATGATAAGATTAAGACTGTCTTAGCATCCATACCATTGTTGTTCATGCAACAATCATAATGCCTGTATGTTGGTCTGGACGTCTTCATTAGTTGTTCTCTTGTCTGGATTCTTTGCTGAAAGAGTTTGGCCACATATTAATTCTTCGTGGACCAGGTTATGTCCAGGGGACAATATCCAACATTCATACTTTATGAACCTTGTCAGCTTGGGTCAAGAATATATACCCCGGTTCACGTGTGCGTGTACGGAGCCATTTGTTGTCGTCAATCAGTACATGACATTTGCAATGGTTATATGATACCCCCTTGTCAGGTGTGAGTGGTGGGGGGTGGTAGGCTGACACTGATCAACCCCTGCCAAGATGGTGTTCCTTCAATGTGTCTTTCTTCAAAGCGTTGTCGTCCTTGCATCACACATGAGGTTGTGATTAACTAGCTTTTACTCTTCATTAACTGGTGAGTTGTCGGTGTTTACCATGACTTCATCATCGTACGAGTGGCTTGCATGACGGGAGGAAGCAAGCTCACAATATATTATAGAAGTATCTGATTCCCGATAGACTTGTTGTTCTTACTGATTCTCTGCTTCTTAATTAGACCCGTTGTGGATCTTGATTATTGGATTGGATTGTCATAA
Source organism: Thinopyrum elongatum (assembly GCA_011799875.1). Lineage (NCBI taxonomy): Eukaryota > Viridiplantae > Streptophyta > Magnoliopsida > Poales > Poaceae > Thinopyrum > Thinopyrum elongatum. The sequence continues at coordinate 643,299,959 of CM022303.1, read as the reverse complement.
TGCTGCCAACTCAATTGTAATATCTTGTACGCAATGTCGTTAATGAGGAATATTGGATATCTTGTGTTGAGCACTTCGAGGTACCGTGACTGAGAGAAGACTGTATACCTTCTGCTCGAGCTTTCTTTAGGCAGTATTTGCTGAAGAAAGAGTGGCTTACCGTACGTTCAGAAGTTCTCCCCTTAGTTGCTTTTGGGGAAGGACTCGGGTACCTATGACCGAAAGATTTTACGGTAGCTTACGCAAGAAGAAGAGTATCTTGTGCTGGAAAGTCATCCAACATTCGTACCAAGGAAGACTGAGCGAACCTTGCAAATCTAAGCTTCTCTAGTAGCTTGCGGAGGAAGACATTGGAGTTTTCTTATACCAAAGCTTCTTTTCTGTGATATGACCGACTTACTGGCCGTATATATGCCTTTAATATTTTTGTGCCGCCGTTACTGTATGAAAAGGGTTGTTCAAACGCCCTTCTTGCTGAGTACTGAACCCAGAATGCATGTTTTCGAATCATACTTTTATGGAGAATCAAAACCTTGCATATAAACATACCTTTGGATTATAATATCTCGTTGTCTTGCACACAATTTTTCTTCTGGCTGATTTAATCATTATTGATGTGAAGATTGCATCGCTGTAGTGTAACTTGAAATGCTGTATATCAAGCTAGGATATTATTTGCATTCAAAACCAGAATATTCCGATTCAATGCAGCGATCGGCTGAGAATTCCATAAGCTTAGCTGGCTTACCCCAATTTTGTGCCTCATGATTCTTCGAGTCGCGTGTCGGTTGATGAGCACACTTGCATTTTTCCCATTAAAGGGGGGTAATAATGTAACAACCAAATGGCCCAAAGAAACAAGCAAAAAAATGAGAAATGACGAAAGCACACAGGCAATCAAGATCACATAACAAGCAACATCATATTTTATGCTATTTCACAACATAATTGCATGCATACTAAGCCACAAATCTCTCGTGAACTTTCGGTTCACGATCTAATATGGCTGTGGCAGTGTACCGAAGTAAATCCACGGGTGAAAGAGTTGGTGTAAGCAAACCTACACCAAGCACTGGCTTAACCCGGTTGCCATCGGATAGACCGATCATCGGAAGGGTGAGGAACGGACTTGGTGATCATGTAGCGCAGCATGGAAGTTACGACCACATTATCAAAGCCGACAGAAGGGAACCTGGACATGTCCAAAGAAATGGGTGCAGGGTAGATAGAAAACGGTGGAAAAGTAAGGCTTGATGGCATTGCATTTTTCTGATAAGCAAAATGCAGTATGGTTGCCAAAGCGGCGAGTGGATGGCACGATTCCGGAATGAAATACTGTCTATGACCGAACGATAGGGGATGTGGCAGAAAGATATTGAGCGACTACTGATCAACAATCCACAAATGTGTCTAGAACCTTGGTACCTCGGCATCATCCCGCTGGGACAGAGCTGACGCCAAACACTTAAGAGGCAGGTATGCAAAGATGCGGGTGCCGGTAGTGGATCGAAAACCGATCCACCTATACTCACAAGATCAATCAGTTAGAGAAGGGGTAATACTTCGATTGGCATCCTTAGCAGCAAACGACTGCAACAACAAATGCAGCAAACGACTAGTACTCTACCTTCTGGTTTTCTAATGCTCCGTCCGGAGGTAGGGCGTTCTTGGGCAGCCGCCAGCTCAAGAACTGGATTAGCCAGTTTTTCCAATCCAGAGATCATGTTCTTCTGGGAAAAACACCAACTTGGCACCGAACAGAAACTGATCGTTATTGATAAGCTTCGGGTACAGCTTCATATTTTACATAGATAGCGAGCCAGAAGCACACGCTGGTGGCTTATGACATACTACATTATTATGAAAACATAGCGGCTCGAAATACTAGGGAAAACTCTACGGCATAGCGGAACATAGCGGAAACTCATTCCAGCAGGGACACTGCTGGGACCACAGCCTAGTTGCGTAGCACCGAACCATCGGGACCCGTCCGTACCCGGCTTCTCCTGCATCTGGCATGAACGCCAGGTGAGTACTTTGAATGTACTCGCAAGCTCCGACAACCAGTAATGCAGCAAAAAAATAGCATGGCAATCAACATGTTAAATATTAAGGGATCACACTTAACTGTTACGGTTAATCACTTACTCTCTTCCCGGGTTGTCTCACAAAAACCCTCGGATATCCTAACTCATCGAGAGTACTTTCCGATCATACGACAGTTTTTCCATCATATTATCACTGTTAAGGTTGACACTAGTGAGGTGGACGGACTGTCCAATACCGTGGACGTCGACTATTCGAATATATTTTTCACTCACCAAGGTTTCGCGCATTTTACCCCACCCATGGAGCCCTGACTCGGTGATCATTCGGTGGCTCTGACAGCGTTTGCTCCAACGAAACCTGCCTGACCCATGACCCTCCATTGTACCCAGGCAATACATCCTCGCACCGTAGTCCTGCCTGGGTGCCCCGTGTCACCCTGACACCTACCACCGTCGGTGCCAAACTCAAAACTGTCCCAAACGAGGACGGCTGGCACAATACTCAACTGGGCTCACAGGGTTATCGAACGTCTACCTGATCAGGGTACAGCGCACGCATGACCCTCCCTGTCTGAAGTAACAGGTGAAAGAGCAGGAGCTAGAAACCACAGTCAAGCCGTCCCAACCGGCAATGTGGTTGCCGGAGAAGCCCAGACAAGGTGACTCTAGATCCAACGACTAATTATCCATTTAGCAACGCATAGTGGTTATCTAAAACTTATGATGACAGCAACTAGGCATTAAATTAATGTACTATTGATATTAATCTACAATTAAAGAAAGTAATTCATTTAAATATGCAATGTCATTGAAAGCTTCATGAAAATGGGGGGGTGTCCTGGCTTGCCTTGCTATGTTGGTGTTCCCAAAAACTACTGGTCTTCAAAACCACCAAAGTTCCCTTCTGAAAATATTTTGAAACAACAATTATAAATGTCACATATCAACTGTTTTGACCAATAGAAATTCTGTGAGTAGGGGGAAATCCCAAATTTGACCAGAATTAGAGGAGCTTCAAAACAACCCAATGCAAAAAGAATCAACTAATTTGGATTCATAGATAAAAAGTTATTACGGGTCAAAGTTCCTGGTCAACTCGGGAATTAAATAAAAATCAAAGAAAACCTCCCAGCAGGCCACTTGATGGCTTATTCTCCGAAGGCGCCTTTATTTAACGCTTCGGCGCCGCGCAGCTGGGTGGGGCTGAGGTGGTCGGCTTCGGCTAGTTTAAATAGAAGGGAGAGAGGAGAGCGAGAAGAGGAAGAGGAGGGCGGTCTCACACACGGCTACGCTCACCGGCGATAAAGACGTCGGTGGAGTCGGTGGGACTGCGGGATGTGTCGGGGTGCGCGCGCGGTCCTCCCCTATACCAGCAGGCTCTTCGGACAGCCTAATGGTGTCGTCCTTCCATCTTCGGCGGGCAACGACGGCGGGGCTTTCGTCGACGATCGGCGATTTCGCAAGGATTGGGCTGGGCAAGGGGTCAAGGAGACCAGAGAAGGCTCACTGATCTCGTGGTTGAGGTCGGGCAAGGCTGGGATGGGTGGAGGGTGCTGGTGGCGGCTCTCTGGGGGCGCCGAACTCCGGCGCGTCGAGCTAGAGGCCTCTCACCGTGGCTTCGCGCTTTGGGGTCGATTTGTGTGGAGGGAGTGGGGTGCGGAGTCTCGATGGGGCTGGGCGTGGCCTTTTTATAGCCATAGGCCAGCTCGGTGTGAGCTCTCTGGAATAGGCGGGTTTCGGTGCATGTGCCGTTCGAGGACGCAAATTCTGGCTGGCCGGTGCGGGAGACAGGATAGAAAGGGCAGGCCAGTTAATCGTGCAGTGGCCGCACGCGGAGGGAAGACGGACGGCCGCAGAACCATTGTTGCCCGTACGGTCGGCACAGTGCCCGCTGTGTGGCGGCCGCCGGGACGATTTCTGTTGCAGGAGATGGATCCAGAACGCCAGGTGGAGGCGGGGAGACGTCGACACGCTAGGGACAAGGCGAGGCCACACGGGGCACATGGACCGTCACTTCGACACGGTCGCGGTGGCCGAGCGCGTGCATTGGCATGCCAATGCCGTGCTCCACGGCGTGGTGTCTAGAGGCTCCCCTGTCCAGCGCACATGTCTAGAGTGTTCTCCCTTGCCTCATTTAGTCCCTCCCTACCGCTGTCTTGGCTAAGTTTCATCCTACATGAAGTTGTAGCTTCAGCTACAGTTTCTTTCTGACAGAAACTTAGGATAGATCTAGGGGAGAGGTGAGCTGGCGCTGAAACCAGTGGAAATGTTCTGGAGTGTTTTTGGTTTGGAGGATGCAAACTGACCAATTTTGAAGTTTGTTTGAAAAAGATTTGAATGGTCTTCACTGTGTAAACTTGCCATACTGGTCAAGAAACATGATCACTTTGTTCACATTCACATGGTAGATCAGCTGAAGATGTTTTTTGCTGAGGAGTCATTTGATGTGTGGAACATGCCATACAAATTTCATGGCCCATTGGGATGCCTCTAGCTAGCATTCTCATCACAGAGTCCCAAAGTGCAGCACTTGGGCATAGCCTTGTGCTAAAAAGTTGTTTTGGCCCAATGATATTTTTGGATTTGTGCCTAGATGGTCCCTAATATCTCCGGTGAATTATTTGGGAACCTTCTCAGCTAGTACATAGAGTTTGCTTCACAATTACCAATTCTGACCAGAAAGAAAATATTAGTCTGGCCAAAATTTTGTACTGTACTATGGAATATTTTGGGAGATTATGAGGTTAATGATTATATTAAGGTGTGCCTGAGTTTTGGATTCTTTTGATCATCCGAACTATAGGGTGCCTTCACAACCCATCGTGATGAACATAGTTTCCCAATGAAGAAAATAAATATTGGGAACGATTAAAAATTGAAGTTGGATCCAAGCGATTGTGGCAAAGTTTTGCAAGGTGTTGAGGGCTTTAGGTCACTTGGGAAAAGGTCCAAGATTCAGAAGTACAAAGTCAACTGAAAAACCCACTAAATGCAAATAAAACCAAGATATTTTGAAAGAAAGTTGCCAAAAACCATGGTGTCACAAACCTCCCCCCCTTAGGATGAAATCTGTCCTCAAGATCGGTTGCTCAGGGAACAAGTATGGGTTATGCAGATCTTAGAAAATCCTCTCTTTCCCCAGGTAGCCTCTTCCTCTAAGTATGAGATCCCACCCACAGTACCTTGTAAAACTTGACACTTTAATTAACTCCTGGTAGTTTCTTTCCCTCCATCCAGGATTCTGACAGGTTTTTCTCTTTCGTTGTTAGATCTTTAGACTTCTAGCTCATCCATATCTGCTTGCTTGCTCCGTGGTGCATGCACTTTCTTAACTGTGATTGTGAAACAATCTGAACGTCAGACAAACTCCGGTAGTAGTTCCACTGATATGACTACCCTGCTCTCCAAGCACACTGGAATGTACCAATCTATCTTGGTGCAAGTTTTCCCCCGGGTATAAACCTCTCACTCCCTTCATGGGGGTTACTCGAAGGTACGCTATCTCCAGTCTCACAAGTCATTCTCGGGCTTTGGGTCGTAATAACTCTTTTGACGTGGGGGGTTTGGGTGGATTGAGGGGGTGAGGGGTTTGGTGTTGGGTTTGGGCGGTGGGGGGTGGGGGGGTGGGGTGATTGGCTGCCCGAATAAGACACTTCCTGAATATCCTTGACTTGTCTCTTAGCCTCAAGCATCAATCCGTTCCAAAGATACGGCTATCTCCTTTCCTGGGACCCAGTTTTTTATATTATTTATTTTTCTTTTCTGTTTTCTCTTTTATTTTTATTCCAAAAGACTTTTGTAAAATATGAGACTTGCTCCATTATTTAGAGTGCATTATCTGTCACTGCTAGAAATTGGTTTGGGGTCCATATCTTTTTGTTTGGATTTTATTTAAATTGAAAAAGGATTAAACAGTGTTATGTTGCTGCTGTTCCTTGTTGTTCGAGTCCTTTTACAATTCCAACAAATGTTGCAATCATTTTTATAAATGCTATGAGAATATTTGCAACATGATGCACATTTTAGTTTTCAGGTTCAGGCAACTTTTATTTTCCACTTTCACTTAAATTTGGGTTTTGACTTAGGAGTTGAAAAGCATTATGATGCAAATGATGATCATGCACTGTTAATCATGCTGACTTGGCATTATCAAAATGGAATTACTGTAGTTAACCACCGGGGGTGTTACAAACTCCATGCGAAACAAGTCATTCTTTCAACCCTACCTAAGCTAAGCCACATGTATAAAATGGGTTTTTACATATAATGTGATATCTTAAATAGTGAACATGTCGAAGGAACTGTAAATATATTCATTTCAGAAGTCATAACGTGAGTTAGAATATAACAGTGGTGACCAATATGGTGGAAAATGGAGTAATACTTTTAGAAATGCCCTGACTGTATTGTTGGATAAGCACAACATATGTTTGTAATAACCACTGTTCAAGATATCTTCCGATATTCCGATAAATCGGCCGTTGTCTGACCGATAAGATAAATCGGCTGATAAATCAGCCGATATGGTGATAAATCAGCCGATATGCCGATAAATTAACCGATTTACCCCTTATCATGGGTCGACCAATAAGTTCCCGATAAGCGATATCCCCAACATTGGTAATAACATCTATCTATACCTACTAATAAAATAAATAGGTATTCTTAGTCCGTTTTGCTATTTTATAGAAAACCCCCTAATGTTTCTGACATTAAACCCACAATACATATCAAATGTTTTTTAAACTACTCATATCTTTAAACCGTAACTCCAAATTTAACATGTTACATATGGAATTTGATTAGAAAAATATGTAGAATATGAATATGATGTTATTTTACCTGTTAACAATTTAAAAAAAATACTATCTAGGCTGCAATGTTAATCAACAATGCATTATCCGTCTTTTTTTCATACTGGTACTGATTCAGATTGGGGATGAACACAACAAAATCAGGATTGGACATAAAATTGAAGATAAATTTGCTAGACACCCAATAAATAAGGACATGCATGATAAGAAATAAAAGAAGGAGCCAATAGAGATGGTATGTCCGCTATAAAAGAAATAAAAAAGTAAATGCAGAGGAGATCCGATAAAGATGAGATGTTGCGCTATTCTCCTATATATAAGAAGAAGAAAAAAGAGGACATGCATGAAAAAAAGTAAAAAGGAGGCATGCATGACAAAAAAGAAAATAGAAGACAAGTTTGATAAGATATAAATAATGATGAAATAGGGACCAATACCTATGACATGTATGTCAAGAAATAGTGATGAAATATGGGCAGAAGTACCTGCGTCCACAGGAGACCATACAAAAATGTTCTTTTCCAGACAAAAAAATCGCTTTTTATGATTAAAAATTCCTGTATCTTTTTAACAACTCTTCATGTATTTAAGAAATATGCATGTGAAAAAAAGTGTTCAAGAGTTACACTAAGTTGGTGTTTCTTAAACTGAAAACTGCCATTGATGCACACATGTCTTCGTAGTGTGCTAATGTGTCATCATTTGTTTTTGTCTTTTTTCTTTACTCGCTCATAACAACACCCCATTCCGAACATGACACGAATAAATGCATGATCACTTGCCCGTTTCTTTGTACGGATTAAAATCTACATGCAAGCCGTGTTGAAATAAAACACCTATAGAATCTTAAACTGCTCTTTTATAGGTTAAGACCACCTGTAAATTAAGAGCGGGTGGTGTTTTTTTCTCCCGTTGAACGCACGGGCCTTTTTGCTAGTACCTACTAATAAAAGAAATAGGTATTCTTAGTCCGTTTTGCTATTTTATAAAAAAAAACCCTAATGTTTCTGACATTTAACCCGCAGTACATATCAAATGTTTTTTTAAATACTCATATCTTCTTAACCGTAACTCCCAATTTAACATGTTATATATGTTATTTGATTAGAAAAATATGTAGAATCTAAATATGATGTTATTTTACCTGTTAACAATTTAAAATAAATACTATCTAGGCTGCAATGTTAATCAACAATGCATTATCCGTCTTTTTTTCGTACCGGTACTTATTCAGATTGGGGATGAACACAACAAACTCAGGATTGGACATGAAATTGAAGATAAATTTGTTAGACACCCAATAAATAAGGACATGCATGACAAGAAATAAAAGAAGGAGCCAATAGAGATGGGATGTCCGCTATAAAAGAAATAAAAAAGAAAATGCAGAGGAGATCCGATAAAGATGAGATGTTGCGCTATTCTCCTATATATAAGAAGAAGAAAAAAGAGGATATGCATGAAAAAAAGTAAAAAGGAGGCATGCATGACAAAAAAGAAAATAGAAGACAAGTTTGATAAGATATAAATAATGATGAAATATGGACCAATACCTATGACATGTATGTCAAGAAATAGTAATGAAATAGGGGCAGGAGTACCTGCGTCCACAGGAGACCATACAAAATTGTTCTTTTCCAGACAAAGAAATCTCTTTTTATGATTAAAAAATCCTGTATCTTTTTAACAACTCTTCATGTATTTAAGAAATATGCACGTGAAAAAAAGTGTTCAAGAGTTACACTAAGTTGGTGTTTCTTAAACTGAAAACTGCCATTGATGCACACATGTCTTCGTAGTGTACTAATGTGTCATCATTTGTTTTTGACTTTTTTCTTTACTCGCTCATAAAAACACCCCATTCCGAAGATGACATGAATAAATGCATGATCACTTGCCCGTTTCTTTGTATGGATTAAATCTACATGCAAGGCGTGTTGAAATAAAACACCTGTAGAATCTTAAACTGCTCTTTTATAGGTTAAGACCACCTGTAAATTAAGAGCGGGTGGTGTTTTTTTCTCCCGTTTCAACGCACGGGCCTTTTTGCTAGTATGTATAGAAGTAAAAAACAGGGTTAAATCATCTCTTCGGAATAACGTGGAAGTGTTGATGGTTACAGCGTATCAGCCAGGCTTAAATAAAAACCTTCCACACTAATGTTATTGACAGCTTAGTCAACAATATGAACTGTCTCAAAAAGAGACAAATCCATGACTAAGTTGGAATCTAACAGATATGAACCTTACACAATAATGTTATTGACAGCTTGGTCAACATAATGATAGTTAGAGGCTTAAACAGTGCTGAAGCTTAGTGAACTACATTGTGTACATGCAAACCCAAATAAACAATTCTACTCAAATGAGAAGACCATGAACTTCATAGAAGAGGGAATACCCTGCTGGATTACAAGATGGTGACCAAAGGGCGCATACGATGGCAAGAAGGACAAATGAGAGGACATTCCAGAAGGTAGCACTACTAGGGAAAACCTTATACACAGAGGTATAGCAGCAGCGCTGGTCAAAACTAAGCGCTACTGCTACTTAGTAGTAGTGCTCGTCACAAAAGCACGCTACAACTATAGTTATAGCAGTAGCGCCTCTGCGCATAAATGCGCTACTACTATAATTCCCACACTGTTGCCGGTAGGCTAGGAATAGTAGTAGCGAGCCTGTTTGAAACACGCTATTGCAAAGTGCGTTGTAGCAGCGCGTTGTTCTCACAAAGTAGAAAAATTAATAGAAAAATAAATGAAAATGGAAGAAATAGAAAAAGGAGAAATGAAAAAAAGAAAAAGAAAAATAGAGGAGAAAGACATAGCAGTAGCGCTTGTTCTCACAAAGCGCTATAGCTACTTTAGCAGTAGCGCTTTTCTGGTCACACGCTATAGCTAAGTTCCTTAGATAAAAGGAAAAGAAAAAGGAAAAAAAATAGCTGCTTCCAGTAGCAGGGCGCGTTTTAGTGGAAAGCGCTATAGCTACCTTAGCTATAGTGCGTTTTCCTTGACAGTGCTACTGCTAGTTTCACTTAACCACACGCGCGGGCTCAAAATTTTGCTAAGTCCTTTTCCCCCTCTCCCCTTCTCCCCCCACCCTCGCCCGCCGTCGATCTGCCGCCGCCGTCGATCGCCCCTGCGCCCGAGCCGCGCGCCCCCGGTGCCACACCCTCGTCCGCTCCTCGCCACCCCTGCTCCCTCGTCACCCCTGCCTCCGGCAAGTTCTTAGAACGAAACATAACTTTGGCAATGATGTACGACAATTACTGATCTCTACTCGTAATGACGCAGTTCGTACGTCGGTCGTTCGTCGTCCCATCCCACCTCTCGACCTATAAGCCTCGTCATCCCACCTCGTTACTGTTGGCCACAGGCCCGCGTCGGACATCGCTCAGAGGTGTACTTTTCGTCAAAGCACGTATGTACGCAGCAATAGCTAGCCGCGCTAGCCGGCCGATTGGTTTCCTCTGGAGAAAGAGGCACGTACAAACTATCCACGCTATCAATCAACAAGCAGCTAGATTGATTCTGACGTGGACTAGTACATGCACGCATGAAGGCAACCAGCCGCCGGGACATTCGTGTTTAGAATTGAGATCCAGAGAGAATCAAGAGAGACAACAAATGATTCAAGTGTTCTTTATTCATCATGGATGTACACTTATATACAAGGGGAACGGACGTGTCCATGGGACGCGACGGTTTGCTGAGGCGCCTCCTCGGGAGGCAACTGCCGATATGGAAAGCGGGGATTATCCCTTAATAACCACTGGGTTATTATTTTCAACACTCCCGCTAATCACCGCTTGACATAAGAATTCATTATCTTGATTAAGTCTCCTCCAAAAACCCCGTGGGAAAAATGTGATGAGTAGTGTAGTATGTGCTGTTAAAACTCCTTCAAACCCTTTGGGAAAATAAGGAGAAAATGATACAACATATTGATTATTGCCTCTGTTAACTCAATATGAAATATATATTCATAGAATTTAGAGGACAATAAATATGTCGTATATACTTTCCCAAAATCCCAGATGGGGAAAACAGAAAGTATGACATATGATCTCATGTTGATATTACCTCATTAAAAACCTTAATGAGAACCTGAATAGTAAACTCATGAAGGTAAAAAGAGTATAATATGATGCATTGAACATGAACAATTTAGGAAGATACTCCCCCTGATTCTTGCAAATTCCAAAGCCGTCACATACCAATTCCATGAACATGTTTCTGGAATGTAAAAGTTGGTAGAGACTTGGTGAACAAATCAGTTGCATGATTTCACTTGCAAGATATGCAATATAAAGATATTGCTTATTAGTAACATGTTTGCATCCGGGCAACACAAGCAACATTATCTTTGAGATAATGGTTGGTGGATGTAGCCATGAGGTCTGTTTTGAAGACTCTTCCTGAGAGGGCTACCACACCTAGTAGGAACACTAAGCTTGTCTACGATCTGACATAGTGAGGATCTGATCGATGTATCCAATGATTTCGGTGTTCACATTTCTGTGAAACTGAAAAACCAGGACAAGATGTTTGATGCCTTGGAGATATCGAAAGATATTCTTGAGTACCAACCAATTGTGTTTGGTGGATCCAATGGCATTATGGAACGTTGAGTCCCAATATCTCATTTCCATCATCTCTTGGTCTAAATAGACCTTTCTCTATGCCTAGAGAATGAACTACCATGAGAGTTATGGATGGATAAGATTTGTCCACAATGAATTTCTCCAATATATTTTGGATATAGACAACATAGTATACCATAATGTATGAATGAAGGTGCTCAAGTTGTAGTAACGAGCGATATTTTGGTTTACCCAAATCCTTCTTTTTAAACTCCGTCATTTAGATGATTACATGTGTCATCATTGCAGACACACAAACATGGATAATCATGATTGTAGGAGTAATTCTTGTGAATAAGGAACTCACTATGTCGGTTGTACCAAATGTACCGACAATAATAATAAGTCATATGGTGACTTATTGATTTTACACGATGTATGTTGCATTTTGTACTTCGATTCAGAATTGAGGTTCCGCCGGGAACCATCTATATCTGAATCTAGTGATCTACATGGATATGTAATCACTACATCTATCAACTGCAGAGATAGATGATTTTGAACTGCCAATGATATAAGTTATCGGAATGAGATCCCACCTCTGGAGAATAATTGGGTATCTGCGTGAACCCTTGTGCTACAATACTTGCTCCCTGTTTCACCACCTCATTGTTCTCAATTCTGTTTCCAGAAGAAAACTGGTGTAGGTATTGCTTATGAATACCTTCCCATTATTGAGCAAGATCATTTCTATCTAGATTATACCCTTTGCTTGAGTTCAGTCCGAGTGTTGTTCACATTTTGCCATGGCCATGGTCTTTGGATCTGAATCATTTGAAAGGTTTTGCAATCTAGTTGAGAAATGTATGTCGACAATTGTAGACTTCCAGTTATATGATTCTCCAGAATCTATATATCAATATATAGTTGATGGAAATATCGTTACCCATGGTGACTGCTCGCGATTTCCCAATGCGATTGAGTCGGGTATTCCGATGTCCTGGTCATTGTGTGCACTATGACCTGGGTTGGTGGAGGTTTCCCGTCCACTGGGTGTATACTACCCATTAGGTGTCTGCCAATGTAAAGTTGACTTGCATTTACTGATTCACAGGCCTTGATATCCTTGCTTGCGAGAAGCGGAATCCTGATGTACTTCTGCCATACATCTCCCCTTGTTGCTTTGAACGGGGAGTGGAGTGGAGTGGATTTTGTTGGTACCTCCACTCTTTCAGGCGTACTTTTGCAGGATTGTAGGATTGTGTGACACCTTTATAGTCAGTAAATGAATTTGGTAGGTTATTTGCAATGTGTTGCAAATCTTCTGAACGCATGGTTCAGATCTTTGAGTACGTGGATTTGAGGCAGAAATGTGTTGACCATTCCACTAATTTCCTGGCATTCTTTATAGTATTTGAAATCTCCCCCTAATGCCTGGAAATGTTCCTCATTGAATCAACATACTGGCCTTGAATAACTCCCCATGCGAGGGGCATGAGGTATTGACAGAAATACAGTTATTCCTCACATAGATCCCAACTATATGTTGAGGGGCCAATGATGTATGCCGGGGTGGTGATATCGGTGTGTAACCGAATTACCGCAGATGGGAAATACTTGGTAGATTTCCACGTATCAAAGCTAGAGGGGAATAATATTATGCAGTTTGGTCATGAGCGTGTAAAAGTACATGACTCCAACGTAAAGTTGGTGAGTTGCAATTCCGGAGTAAAGATAATGCAATGAGCTTAACTCTTTGGATAAAGGATTCTACCAAACCATTTTGAGTCTAGACATTAGGACAAATTGCTAAACTTCAATCCAAGGGCCATAGAGAAGGCACTCAAGGAGAATTCTGCAATGTTATCCATTCGATTTGCTTGAAATCGATGTCAGGATAATGAGCCAATGATTTCATGTGGAAAAACCACACTTGGGACCATCATATAGATGTGTCTTTTAGAACCATGAAACACTTGAATAGTTTAGTCAATGGATGGGAAGAGCCACTTACCTCAACTTGATGCATTCAAGGAGTCTGAGTGGTTCAGCGTAGACTTTAAGGTGTGCGAGCCTTAAAATTTGCCTCCCTGTGTCACATGTAGTGCACACAAAATCCAAATATTGTTAGAATTTAGCATCATAATAATCATAAACCATTCGAATTGCTGATAGTTTCAGTTTCAACCCAATGTCAATGATGACCAAAGCAGGAATGCCAAGTTTGTCATGCAAAAGACACTCTGGAAAACTATCTCGTAAGCAACATGTGCTACGGGTTTTGTAGTATGTGTAGTACAACCCAGATGATACATAGAGAATGTGCTTGCCATATCCATTGCATATGGTAAAGAGAAGTTAGTCCTCTTTGTTGTCATCATAAGTTTCGCTATGGAAACTATTTTGACGGATACCTCCATAGTTTAGTAGGGTACGAGTTAAACCTGGGAAGCAATAAAGCATCCCGACATTACTCGAGTACTCACAGGGATAGTAAATATGACTCGAGTTGAGCCAACAAATACCTCATCGCGTCTAGCGATTTTAAAATATCTCCTTTCTCTCAATGAGAGTGGAAACATTGGACTTCCCTGAGTATAGAATTTGTGGTGCATATGTCCACAAGGCACATATCATTTTTCATCGGATTGACTCCCGTAGAAATCTATATATAGACATGAAGATTCTCAATATGAAAATCACTGTCAGATATATAGAATACATACAAATGTATTTGTACCAAAAGTGCTGATACAATATATTGTGATATACAATATATGATGACAACAATACTTATGTTGTTGTTACAACATCGTAAATGGACATTAATTATATTGACCACTCAGGAGATTGAAAGACTATTCATAATCTCCAAATATGTCGGTTGAGGCCTATTCAACCATCACATTCTCCGAGCCCATAAGGTCCCGTCACAGCTGGTGATGTCGGATTGAAGGTTGAAGTAAGATTCAAACCTTTGCCCTTAAGGTTCATTGTATCCCAGGAATTGCTGATACAGAATAACCAAATGCTGAGATCTGAATCTAATGCCATATGATATATAAGACACCATTTTTCTGTTAGCGGTGTGATCCTGACTAGAGGTGAATCCAGGATTGCACACATTATCCCACGAGACACAAGAGCGATCATGATGTCCATGGCCCAGATAGGACAGTGGTGGCCACTGAGGGCGAAAGCCTCAAATTCTATAACCATATGTTACCTCTATGGGTAAAACAGAGATAATTAATTTACAGCCAGTAAATTAAATACCATCATGGTTGATGTTGTAATGAACTTAGCAAAATCAATGGGTATTTCAAGAAGTTATCTTGAAATCATCAATGTGAATCTCAAATTGTTAAGTATGACACCTTGAAGATAATCTCCAAAATGGAGTGGGTCTCGCAGCATAGGGAGTATAATCTGATGAAATCAGTAGATACTCACTCACAATGCCTTATGTCATGACTTAGTAAAATGCGTGGGAGAGCACTTTGTAAAGCAACCATAATGTCGAAACGAAAAGATGTGGGCTTTATCAGTAACATCGATAATCTACGTAGGCAGTAGATCCATATGACTACCTTGTGATCCCAAGCATCAATTTGACGAAATCACTTTGAATTTTGCATCTGTATTTGAAAGGAATTGAAAATCTCAATTGCAAATAGAAGTATTAATCTCGACATGTGTTTAACATGGAAATAAATACATCATAGATATATTCCGGAATACATCGTACTCAACGGAGAAACAGTACTGCGGAGGTACTGAATTTATCTTTGCAAGAGATGAGAAATCTCAATTGCAAATGAACGTAATTAATCTCAACACGTGGTAAACGTGGAAATATATTACATCAACTTAAGATCTGGAATACATCTCGGTACTCAACAGATATACACTGCTATTGTAATGAATAGTAATGATGTTGCAAACTTGATGTTCAAGTGAAAAACTTGAATTGTATAGATCTCAAAATAAAATGAGATGATCTTGTATCAAGTTGCAAGATAATTCAGCAAAATGAATTAATATTTTGCGAGAGAAAATTAATCTCAATCGCAATGAGATTGTTTTGCGAGAAAAATTTCTCAATCGCAAATCAACATTGTTGTGCGAGTAAAATTTAATCTCAGTCGCGGAAAACATGTTCTAGAGAATTTAGTCTAAAACAGGGGGGAAAATCACGGCTAGAAGTGTTGCTAGAACACTAATCTACTAAAATGCTGAAATATACAGACTAAGATTAATAAGCAGCGGCTGCACCATGTGTACATGGGCCAAACAGAGGAGCCCACTATAGGCTGCGTGTACGCACGAACCCACACCACGATCAGAAGGATAAGGTTCCAGAGGACTGATTCGTATTGTCCCCAATCCATCAACCGACGGAGGCTACCACGCGAGTCTATTGCCATGCCGCTCCAGCGGCACTCACCGGCGGCGAGAGGAGATCCCGCCACGCTCGTCCTCGGAGGAGGAGTCACCGGGGAGGTGGGTGCCGGGTACGACGCCGTTGGAGGCGCCATTCGCGAGCCCGAGCGCCGCTGGGCTCCATGTGTCAGCGCCGGGGCCAGGTCGCCTCTGCGCCCGTGAGGGCAAGGCCGATGGCCGAGCGCGGGGCGTGCCGGGAGGAGCAGCGCCGGGGCCAGGTCGCCTTTGCGCCTGATGCCCGTCGCTCGTGCGCCGGATCACGCGGCCGAGGGCGGTCTCCCACCATTGGACGCCGATGAGGCGCCGATGGGGCCCGAGGGTTCGACCGCCGCCGTTCTTCGCGACGAGACTGTCCCTCATAGAGGAAACAAAGGTAAAGCGATTTAAGAAATCAACGCGTGTACCTTTTCCGTTTTCTTCCCGATCCGTTCGTTGGTGGATCTCGATTTGCACTCTTGCCCTGATGGGAGACAATGAATTCTCGGTTTAAACCTCCAATCTTTTGATCGATGGATGCCATCTCCCCTGTTCTTCATTCATTTTCTGTTCTTCGTGGCCTTGTTTCGCCTGCAGGAATTCATGGCCACAGCGCGGTGCACAACTGACGCGACGCTTGCGGGCCTCGCCGTGTCGTTGGCCTTGTATGCGCCTTGCTCCGCTGATACGTTGTGGTCGTTGTGGTCTTCTGGCGCCACAATTTCACCTTCTTCTAGCGTGACCACACCATCACGCATTGTGTCGTGGACTTCTAGTGCCACTTCTTCGCCTGCTTCTGACATGATCACACCATCACGCCTTGCGTCATGGTCTTCTGGCGCCACGACTTCGCCTGATTTTACTGGCATGACCACACCATCACGCCTTATGTCATGGTCTTCTGGCGCCACAACATCGCCTGCGTTTATTGGCACGGATGCACTAACTGGACCTGTCTCCAGCTGATCGTGATCATCTGGATCCTCTTCGTCCACTAGCTCGCACATCAGCATCATATCCCCATCGTCTCCTTCCTCGACCATGAGCACCCGCTACTTCGGTGCTTCCTCGCAGTTAGCCTTGAAGTGACCAAGGAGGCCACACTTATGACACTTCACTTTTCTGATGTCAAACTTCCTCCTCGGTGGTGCAGGCGCATCCTCGTTGTCCGAGTCGGCGAAGTTCTTTCTCGCCGTGCGCTGCTTCCCTTTCCCCTTCTTCTTGCCACCGCTCGTGGATCCGCCTTGCTTTTCTTTCGACAGGGCGATCCATTGCGCCTTTGTCAGCATCAGGTGCTCACTCGCCTCCGCGTCGCCGAAACTGAGACGAATTCTCTCGTCGTGTGCCTTGAACCTTCCGACGAGATCCTCAACCGTGAGAGTTTTCAGGTCGAGACATTGCTCGATCGACGTGACGATCTGGATATAGCGTGCCGGCGCGGCGTGCAAAAATCGTCAGACGATCGCAACTTCTTCTAGGGTTGAACCATAGCTGCGTATGCCGTTGACGAGGGTCTTGAGACGGGCGGCAAACTGATCAACCGTCTCACTTTCATCCATCTTCAGGCACTCGTAGCTTCTCATCAGGGACTGAAGGTGTGCTTCCTTGACACGGTCATGACCCTGGTGCAGGATCTTGATGGTCTCCCATGCCTCCTTCGCCGAGTTCTTTCCGACAAGGTGTTGCAGCACATCCTTCGGCATGGCGGAGTAGATCGCCGTTAACGCCCGACGATCCGTCCGATACTTCGCCGCGCCCTTCGCGTACTCAGCGCCACCGGGGTTGACGGCTTCCCAGAGCTCGGCTCCCTCCATCGCGACCTCCATTTTCATCGCCCATACAGCGTAGTCCTCTCGATCCAGCCGGGGGAATTGCAACACCCCCACCATCGGCATCGGCGCTCCCGCTTCCGTCGTCACGATCTCCTTGCCTGTGTTCGACATGATACTTCGATTGCTTTCCGAAAATCACGCGAATACACCAAAGCTCTGATACCAATTGTTGGCCACAGACCCGCGTCGAACGTCGCTCAGACGTGTACGTTCCGTCAAAGCACGTACGTACGCAGCAATAGCTAGCCGCGCTAGCCGGCCGATTGGTTTCCTCTGGAGAAAGAGGCACGTACAAACTATCCACGCTATCAATCAACAAGCAGCTGGATTGATTCTGACGTGGACTAGTACATGCATGCACGAAGGCAACCAGCCGCCGGGACGTTCGATCGATACGGCAACTCGACGAAACCCACACACGCGAGAACACGACGATATGATGGCTACGGGAGCGTGTCGCTCCCGATTGTTTTCTTTGTATTGCTTTGATCTGGGTTATCGATTACAGGGGGTATCTGTACGTATATATAGTAGCTAACCTAGGTTACTACTAATCCTATACCTACACGGCTACCTGGTGACCGTTCAAGTCCGAGCCGGACTGGACAACGTGGTTAATTCCAACAGTTACCCCCTCCACCGATTTTCTTTTGAACCGAACCCCATCGATTTTTTCTAGTTTTTTCTCCATCATCTATCCGACGTCCCAGCCCTCCCGAGTATGCTCACCCTGATCGATCTCATCAACCGATGAGGTATCCCTTTTCTTTCCACAAATCTCAGTAGAATCAAACCTTTCCAAAATCACAACAAAATCAAAGCTTTTCATGCCACGGATTCCCTCCCGTTCCTTCCCCAACATATCTCAAATGAATCAAATTATCTCAACCAATAGAGTTAATAAGGAGTACATCGCGTATGTATTCCCAGAAAAAATCGGGACATGATCCCCTCAATCTTCCTGTGCATACTCCTTCCAGATCGCTCCTGATAGTCTTGGAACATGAAGGGCACCAGCTTGTGAGCCAAAATCTTTTCGATATGATGCTGCTGCAGCCGGTAGATTATCTTAGTATATTGTTCTAACCCTCCGTGTTGCTATGGATTTCTCAAGAATGTGTCTTGCTGCTGCTGATGCATCGCAAACATCAAATGGTAAGATACTTACCATACCTCTGATCTCTATTTTCCCCGTACGTCCCTCTCCTCTCTCTCTCTCTCTCTCTCTCTCTCTCTCTCTCTCTCTCTCTATGGTTCGGGTCTCTCATCTCGGCATGATACACCACTACACCAGGGCCTGCCATTGCAGACGTAGCCGACATGAGGGCCGCCATGCATCCCGCCGCCGAAACCACCCACCCGACGTGGCCGAGCCATCTGGCCGCCACCAACGAGTGCCACTCCTGCGGCGCTTGCAAGGTTTCCTCCTCCACATGAGTTGAGAAGTCATCTTCGATCTCGGCGCTCGGGGTTGTGTGCCTTTGATCTCGTGGGCGGCAGTAGTTCGGTTGACGCGGGAGGTGGCCGTGGGCGAGGTGTTAACCGATGTCACCCACCCGAGGCGGCCGAGCCCTGCCGCCACCAATCTTCTCTCGCAGCTGGCCCGGGGGCGGGGGAGTGGCTTCTCCAAGGGTGAGCGTAAGCGTGGCGAGCCGGCGGCACCGCGGGCTACACTCAGTGCCATGGTGCGGCTGCAGGGCCGGACACCGTGCGGCCACGAGGCCAAAGCAAGATCATCAGATCAGGCTTCGCTGCTATGGCTGCCGTTCCTCGTTGCTCGAAGGTGAAAATCCCATGCTGCCCCGTGCTTGTCCTCCCATGTATGAATCCTTTGCATATGCAGATGCAGGTAATCATATCTCTATGCCTGTATTTGGCAGCGCCATGATGCAAAATTCAGTTATGTGATGTGTGTCTGCAAAAGATTTGGTAGTTTCGGCACCAGGATTGCCAAATGCGTCGTTTCAACCAGTAGAACACGGACAATAGTGAGATGTAGCTAATTGATACATATATGGACCTTTAGAAAATATATAGAACAGAATAGTTTCCTTCAGTAATTATACCAATTAGCTACCTACTTACATTTAAGTTTTTGTGAAGTACTGTAATTGTTTGATACAGTTGAGTTTGAATAATTATTAGTAGCACGTACATGTCTATCATTACTGATAATGCTAGGTAGGTCCATTGTTTAATGAAAGCTACAAAGTTTCGGTATTGTACTAAGTTATTTGTTGACTGATGCTTATCTTCTCAACATCAAACATTCTAAGATTACTTTTTGATAGCCGACAGGGGAACTAAGAAAGGAAGACTTGCTCCAAAGGTTGTAATACCATTTACTATGCAGATGATTCTGGCAACTTCTCAAAGAAGTCAACATTATCATTCACCCGGTAGATGGTTGGAGAATGTGCAGAGCGCCAATGATAGCCTCAAACAAATGCAGTAGATCAAGGTGATGAGTTCTCCCATGTTTCCTAATCTGAATCCTAACTAGATTATCTCGATTGTTCAATCCATTTTGTAGTTATAGTACATTGATTCCTAATATGAATCTTCTCTCGAATCGCTTGATCGATCCAGTTTGTTGTTATCGTGGTGCCGGTCCCTAGCCCTGACGTACTAATCCCTGTCGTTGGTGCCTTCGACACGGCCTCCCTCATCGACGTGACCAAGCTTGAAATGATGCATAAGCATGTAGCTTTCCTTCTCAAGGAGAAGCATGAGCTGCTCCTTGAAACCCTCCTCATATTGATGGGTTGACATTTATCTCACCTTGTTTCAAACATAAATTGATTATCCATCAAGTAGGAAAATTTGGTTTTCTCTACATGGTGTGATATTGTTCCCTTTTCTAGGTCTAATTTATGAAGAAACAAGTACAGAGGATCTTCTAAAAAGAAACCGTTTTCTAGGTCTAATTGATGATGAGGCTTGCTGTGTTGTGTGTTTGAACGTTTTCTTCAGAGTATTGTTTTTGTGAAATTGAATGTGCGCGACAATTATTAAGTTGTTGGTTGTGCCCTTTGTTTTTTCAGGTTTATCTTGAATAATGAACTTTAGCGACTTTTTTTGCACTATATAAATTGATATATACATGTTAATACCAAGTGTGTCTTGATGAGTAATAAAAAATCATCCTTTGCATGAATGGTCGATCTGATATGGTGCTTCCAGTTTGATGTGTTGTTCCTGTGTTTTTGGTTTGGTCTGCTAGAGCGGGAGGAGTTGTATAAAGGTGTATTGATCTGTGTGTGTAATTCTGGAAACTGTATTGCCACCATGGTTTCTGTGTGTTGAATTTTAAACTAAACATAAGTTTGTTATCTTTTCTTGTTCGATGGGCCATGGAATTGAATGCTGGGGACATGGCAGGGGTACAGCTGTGACAAGTGCGTGCCTGTGTGAGGTCGCCCACCCAAAGTTTGAATTTCAAATGACAAGAGCGAGAGAACAGAGGCTGTTTTTTACATAAACAACAGCAAAGTAACTACTGCGCCATTCTTGCCCCAATTGATCCATTCCATCGTCGAGTTTGAAGAAGACTGGAGAGTAGAGGTTAGCAGCTGTGCCGATGGCTCCTTCAGTGCTGTCTCTATCAGCGTATGGCGTTACGAAGTCGGATGCAACTTCAAAGCAGAATGTACTTTCTCCTGCGGTAATTCTAATTATTCTGTAAACGTTCCATTAGGTTGGATTTGCACGAACTTTCAGTCAGCGGGGTTAGCTCACGTGTAGGGTACAGCTGATCTAGAAGTTCAGTTAACCAGGCTGTGGGATCACAAGTTGCACTGAGTTCATCTTCATGCATGTCTGGTACTCTGGTGTCTTTGACAATGTAAGCATAAAGCCCGTGCAGGCAACTACGAATTAAGATCGTATCCAGAATCTACAATTCGGTGTCCTGCTATGTCAAGCTTGGGATGAGCCGTACACTACAGGAATCAGCTGATTTGCCGTCTGCCATGGCAGACAGCAAAGGACCAGGAAGCTGACGGCAGAGGTCTTTGTCGTCTGCCGCAGACGGCAAACGTTTCCGGCACTGGAAGTTACGGGAATGAGCTTCTTTGTCGTCTGTTTTCTCACAGCGGACGGTAAAGATGTTTGCCGTTAGCTTTCCTAGCAAAGCTGATGGCAAATAAAGTTGATGGCAAAGAATAGACGTTAGTCACGTTAGGTGGCTAACGGGAGACTTTGCCGTGTGCCGGCTGACGGCAAAAGTGCCCTCCCCTTTGCCGTCTGCTTCCTGACGTCAGCAGACCCGTGGTTAACATCACTCCTCCCCGCTCTTTGCCGTCTGCTACTCTTTTTCTATGACGTCTGCCACAGACGGCAAAGTGACCAAATGTGTCTGCCACAGTGCTCCCAGGTTGGACAGGTTGCAGCCACGTGGACACTTTGCCGTCTGTGGCAGACGACAAAGACCCCTTTGACATCCATGGCAGACGGCAAAGTCCCTGTATTGCCCCATTTCATTCTGTTTTTTGCTATATCCAAGCATTTTCACAGCAAAATATATGTTATATATATATTTCACAGGGCAAGTTTCACAGCAAATATATGAGATATCCAACACATAAGTTTCGTCCATACATACATAGTTCCATCCATACATACATAGTTTCATCCATATTACAATAGTTTCATCCATATAGCAAGTTCCACATTGTTCATCGATACAAAATCAAAACAGAAAGTAAAAACAAGCACTCCATCAATGCAAGCTTTCGTTAAGTGAATGAAATCTACAAAATAGGAAATAAGAAAGTTAGAAGAAGAAGAAGAAGTAAATGACATTTATGAGGTTACCAAGGTTATGATGCCATTTTTTACCTAAGTAAGCTAAGTATATGACATTTATGAGCTTAGCAAGGTTATCATGCCATTTTTTACCTAAGTAAGATAATTATGCCATTTTTGAGTTAAATAAGCATATTATGTTATTTTGGACGAAACAAAGCTAAGTATAGGTCATTTTAGAGCTACTTAGGTAAAAATAGGTCATTTTGGAGCTAAGTAAGCTTATTATGTCATTCTGGATGAAAATAAGCCAAGTATATGATATGTATGAGCTTACGAAGGTTATTATGCCATCTTTTACCTAAGTTAACTAATTATGCCATTTTTGAACTAAGTAAGCTAAGTATAGGTCATTATTGAGCTAACATAGGTAACTAAGCATATTAGAGCTAACTTAGCATATTAGAGCTAACTTAGGTCATTTTGGAGCTAACTTAGGTAAAATGGATCATTTTGGAGCTAAGTAAGCTTATTATGTCATTTTGGAGAAAAATAAGCTAAGTATATGACATTTATGAGGTTACCAATGTTATTATCCCATTTTTTACCTAAGTAAGCTAATTATGCCATTTTTGACATAAATAAGCTAAGTATATGTCATTATTGAGCTAACCTAGGTAACTAAGCATATTAGACCTAACTTAGCATATTAGAGCTAACTTAGGTCATTATGGTAAGCATATTGGAGGAAATAAAGCTAAGTATAGGTCATTATGCATTTGTTAAGAAAAAAACTAGCGAAAACTTACCGTCAATACGGAGGTGAAGCACCGTCGTTGCTCGTGCCGGTACCACCTGGAGAAGGATCGTGCGATGCTTGTCTGGAGTTACGCTACACCAAAGATCATTTGCAATGTCTTGTTAGCATGATGACACTCTCAAATGATAAGACTAGTAACTAATGACCATTCAAATGAAACTCACCGTGGTTCCCGGAGCAATGACTGGCATCAGCGGAGGGGTCTCACCGGTCTTCTCGCACACAGACAGCACATTTGGTTTTGACGAGTCAGTCATATTAGTTAGTAATGAAATGAACAATAAGTGCATGATTTGGCTAATATGCATAAGATACTTACCACGAGGAGTTCGTACATGGCCCAGTTCGCCATGTCATTCCGTGCCCTCTCCTCCTCCAAGATCCTAGCCGTCCTCTCCTCCAACTCCCACTCCTTCTCCGCCGCCTGCCGGTCCCTCTCCTGCAGAAGTGCCTGGGTTTTCTCTCTCTCTTTCTGAATAGCAGCCTACAACACCACTCCTCGTTAGCATTGTAATCATCGATGGCCGCACACACAATGTAATGGAGGAAAGAAAACTGAGTTCGTATAACTAACCTCGATGGCGAGCTCCATTGGCCATGGACGAGGCCTTATCTCAGGAAAGGAGCCCGTTTGGCGCGCCTTGATCTCCGGGAGAGTGCGAGGACAACGTATAAGTCCATCTCCAATGGCTATCGAGCCATGGGACCTCCCGCCACCAGATATCATCACCAGGTCTAGATCAAACTACTGGCTCGGGTTAAAGTTTTCCCCGTTCCTCGCCTTCCCCTCATCTCTGTACCTCACGAGCTTGTTGTGGGAGGAGATGTTGGTGAAGTTCTCTGGATGATCGAGGTCAGACGCAGAGAATGCCTTGGTCTTCTTGTACGAGGCAGTATGGGCCATGGCATAGAGGTCGTACACCTCTGGCATCTCCGCCTTATTGTATCGCACCTAAAAGAGAGGAACAGAGTAAATTAGTAATTAAAGGGCTCAAGCTAGCATGAAGAATGAATTGCATGAATCATGAAGCAAACCACATACCCAGTTCCACCCGAACTGATATAAGTTGGCGCTGCCTTGATGGTGTGGCACACCTTCCATTTGGGTACGTCGGTCCTTGGCATTGTTGTGGAGGGCTAGCCATTGGTCTGAGCACCACTCATCCACCAACACCTCCCAACAATCCATCTTATCCGCACACCATCTCGGGGGCACCTAAGTTAGTAAAGAGAAATTTGAGCGCTACGCTTACGAATCAAATCAAGGAAAATAAGTACAAGGCCTTAAGAATAGGTAATTACCTTCATGTACTGCTCCTTCTTCAGAAACTTTCCGCGGCACAACGGCTTGGTCTTCTTAATACCGCGCGAGGCGTAGTAGTCTCGAGCACCCGAGCCTCGTGCCATAAGTTTTGTAGTAGGCGCTTGCACTCGGCATCGATAACCTGTGCCGCGGCCTCCTCGTATCCCTCCTCACACCTGTAGAAGGTATGCAATCAAACGAGACAACATTGATTAGTACAATAACTACCTATTTGAAGATTTTTAATCGTGCAAAGGAGAAATTACCCAAAACTTTTTGATCACCATGTCGGCCCTCGTGTGGCACAACACACCGTCGATCATCTCCTCCGACGGGGCCGGGGCAGCCAAGTAGTGCTCCCAGCTCAATCCTAGCCGTGGAAGCTGACCATCACCGGGCAACGTGACAAACCCCGGGATGTTTTGCCGGCAAATCACACCAAGGACGGTGTTGGGCCTGCGGACATCGTGAGCGTGGTGCCAACCCCTGCAGTATGACAAGGCCAACGCATTAGATATTTGAAGAAACATGAAGGAAAATGGTACAAAAAGAGTAAATGCACTTTTCTCTCCCCCCATCAGGCCAAATTAACCACCTCTGCTCGCGGGTCGCTGGCACGGGCGGGAGCCGTGTACTACCACGCTGGTAGACGGTGCCCCCCTCAACCACCTCGCCCTCGCTATCAGAAATCTGATCCCCGCCACCATCAGCATGCCCACTCGGCCCCTCAGGCGGATCCGGCCAGGTACCCCATCCAGACGTCTCCTGGGAAGTAGGCTGGTCCGGAGTCTCGTGGGCCAAAGGCCCGTCGACCCGAGGCTCGTGGACAGGATTCCGCATAGCCTCCTCCTCAGACGGGTCCACCCTGACAGTCCTGTGCTCGGGTGAATCAACTGGGGGTGGCGGCGAGGAAGGAGTAGCAGCCTGCCCACCTCTCCCGCGGCCACGTCCTCCGCGAACTCCTCTCTTCTTCCCTCCCCGACCTCCTCTGCCGGTGGGCAACTGCGCTGACAAAGAAGCGCCCACCGGTGTCTGCATACTGTCGATCAACTCTCTCCGGAGAGACTGGGGTGGAATGGAAGTACCCCTCCCACCACGCGCCGACGAAGAAGGAGCCTCAGAGCGCTCCAGACCCGTGCCCACGATCTTTCAACACCTGCCATGACAAATAGTAAACGAAATTAGTACAACATAAAAAAAATTAATACCGACATGAATAATAATATGTATATAACTTAAGTGTATCATCATCAAGTACAACATAAAAATATTGAATACCTAACATGAACTAATAATATATATTTATATAATACAAATTGAATACCTGACATGAACTAATAATAATCTTGATCGTCCATATATGCTCCGGGATCAATAAATGCATCATCATCATCACTATCATGAATGACGTGCTCATCGGGTTCAGCATGTGGAAGGCCACCTTTATGTAATCGGTCAAGCATTGACAGTTCATCCGCAGCAGTAACCTCTTCTTGTTCCGGCTCTTCTTGTTCCGGCTCAGGGGTGAAGTCGGACTCACTGTCGCTGTCTACTTCAATGTTTTGGGGTGAAGTAGAGCGGTTCATGAAACGTTTTTTGGAAAGACATGTTTCTTGGAAGAATTATCCTTCATATGTGTCTGGGTTAATGTGAGGTTCATAATCCTCTTCATTGGGGGGAGGTGGTCTAAGACATGGCGGCACTTCATAAACGACATCCCAACCATTCAGATTTGGATCAGTTTTGCAGGCCCACGGTAGATAGAAAACTTGGGTCGCCTATTGAGCTGTAATATAGACATCGGGAACATCTAAATGGGTGCCTTATTTGATTTTGACTAGCCCTATATGTTCATGAGTCCTTCTAGTCTCCTTCGGCTGGAACCGATAACATTTGAAGACTACGACATTCGGTGGGTTTTCACCATAGAATAGAAGTTCATAAATTGCTTCAGCTCTCCCATAATACTCGGTACCTCCTTCGCCGATAGTAGAGACACAACAATTTGTAGACTTTCGGTCCGCCATAGATAGCTCTTTGCCAAAGATACGAAAGGATACCCGTTGATGTCGTATTTGTCAAATGAACGAACCTTATAGTCAAAACCATTAGCGACTTGTCTCAATTCGGCGCCCATAGACTCTGAATTAGCCTACAATTTTAATACGAAAGGATTGTTGCATTAACCGCAAATTAGACGAAGAAATCAAATGGTCTAATGGAAATTACCGTTTGTTTGAACCAAGAGATGAAACCGGGAAAGCCACCTCCATGCTTTGCTAGAAGCTCATACTCTTCGATGGATTCCTTTTGGATCACCGCTCCATCCGAGAAATTGGCGACCTATCGACTGTATCAAATATCCGGGAATAAGAGCAGTTCAATGGAATTGGAAGTTGCAAAACAATGTACAAAGAACTTACTCGATGTACGGCCGCACTTCTATTAGGTTGTTGAAGATATACAACGAAATTGTCCGCCATTCTTTGACATCCAACGATATTGGTTTCTAAGCACCGGCTGCTGCGAGCTTCCCTTTGAATAGGCTGAGGTTGGATCCACCTTTTTTAGGGTCGCCAGCATTGTACCGAGGCTTCGGATTATGCAAATGACGATTTTTGGCTTTGTGTAGCACCAACGATTTTGCACGCCCCCCCCCCCCCCCAATCTTGCCTCGGTCGGGAGATCCAAAATCAAATGCTGCATTGGATTAAAGAAGCCCGGTGAAAAGATCTTCTCTAACTTGCACATCAACTCCGGCGCCAACTCTTCCATTTCTTCTAGCACGCCAGGCGATAGTTCTTTCGCACAAAGAACACGGAAGAAATAGCTCAGCTCTGCCAGTACTAGCCAATCATCCTCAGGGATAAAGCCACGCAACATCATCGACATTACCCGCTCAAGCCATATGTGCAAATCATGACTCTTGAAACCAAATATTTTCAATTTTTCAAGACTCGCTCCCCTCTTTAGATTTGCTGCATACCCATCGGGGAACATCAACTGCATTTTCACGCACAAGATAATTTCCCTCATATCTGGCCTTCCAAGATTGAACCATGCCTTTGGCTTCATCCAGTTCTGCTTTCCTTTCGGACTTGCATGTTTTGTAACGGTCTATCACATAGCGCCTCCTGATCGTCTCTAGCCTTAGTATTATCCTTTGACTTCCCATCTATGCCGAACAATGTACCAAAAAGGGCCTCGACGATATTCTTTTCAGTGTGCATCACATCAATGTTGTGTGGGCAAAGGAGGTCTTTGAAGTAAGGCAGATCCCTCATTCATATTCTTCCCGGATAGTTGGGCCCTGGAATTATCAATGTCAGGAAAATTTTCTTTCTTTGCGTAATTTGTCCAGGGGGGAGATTGTGTGGAATGGCACATACAGGCCAACAACTGTATAGGGTTGCCGTCAGACCAAACACATTGAACTCATCCGTGCTGATGGCGACTCGAGGATGCCTTGGATCTGCAACTTTTTGATCTTGTAATGCATCAAAGTGCTTCCACTCAGAACCATCCGATGTGTGTACCATCATCTGATTCCCATCTGCATCTAGTTCAGTTCTTTTGCCCATTTTGTGCCATATCATCTATCTGGCCATCTCTTCGACCATGAAAAGACATTGAAGTCTTGGTACGATTAGCATATACCGAAGAACATTAACGGGTATTTTGGTCTGCATCTTCTCACCCATACCATTGTCTACCACAACATACCTGGAAGACTTGTGATAACCCACAAGTATAGGGGGTCAGTTGTAGCCTTTATCGATAAATAAGAGTGTCGAACCCAACGAGGAGCTAAAAGTAGAACAAATATTCCCTCAAGTTCTATCGACCACCGATACAACTCTACGCATGCTTTACGTTTGCTTTACCTAGAACAAATATGAAACTAGAAGTACTTTGTAGGTGTTGTAGGATAGGTTTGCAAGATAATGAAGAGCAAGTAAATAAAAACTAGGGGCTGATTAGATAAAGAAACAATTATGTTAGTTTAATGAGTGTGGAAAAGTGGTGGTAGGAGTTGCGGAATTGTCCCTAAGCAATTGACTACGTTACTAGACCGATAGCATGTTTTATGTGGGAGAGGCCACTGCTAGCATGTCATCCCTTACTTGGAATTCTATGCACTTATGATTGGAACTATTATCAAGCATCCGCAACTACTAACGTTCATTATGGTAAAACCCAACCATAGCATTAAGATATATTGGTCCCCCTTCAATGTGGTATGCATCAATTTCTATGCTAGGCTGAAGCTGCTATCACCCTTGCCCTCCAATAAATAGTCCTATCAACATACAACTAACCCTATGGTGTGATCCACACGCGCGCTCATATGATGGGCACCAAAGCACAGCAACATAACCACAAGCAAATTAAACCAATCATAGCAATTCACCAATCACCGACAGGACAACAAAAATCTACTCAAGCATAATAGGATGGCAACACATCATTGGATAATAATATGAAGCATAAAGCACCATGTTCAAGTAGAGGGTACATAGGGTTGCGGGAGAGTGGACCGCTGAATATAGATGGGGGAAGGTGATGAAGATGTTGGGGAAGATTACGAAGGTGTTGGTGTAGATCGCTGTCACACGATGATTGCCCCGGCGGTGTTCCGGTGCCACCGGGAGAGAGGGGGAGAGAGCCCCCCTCCTTCTTCTTCTTCTTTGACCTCCCCCCTAGATGGGAGGGGGGTTTCCCCTCTGGTCCTTGGCCTCCATGGCAGTGGAGGGGTGAGAGCCCCTCCGAGATTGGATCTCTCTCTGTTTCCTTTTGTTTCTGCATTTCCAGATTCTGGCCTTTCACCATTTCTTAAATTCCCGGAGATCTGTAACTTCGATTGGGCTGAAATTTTAACATGATTTTTATCCGGATATTAGCTTTCTTGCAGCAAAAGAAGGGAACCAACCGCCTTATGGGGTGGCCACAAGGGTCCAGGGCGCGCCCCATGCCTTGTGGCCCCCTCGGGCATCGTCTCGCGCTGATTCCAATTCCCAAAAATCACATATATTCCAAAAAAAATCTCCATAAGTTTTTATCGCGTTTGGACTCCGTTTGATATGGATTTTCGGCGAAACAAAAAACATGCAACAAACAGGAACTGGCACTGGGCACTCGATCAATATGTTAGTCCCAAAAATAGTATAAAAAGTTGCCAAAAGTATATGAAAGTTGTAGAATATTGGCATGAAACAATCAAAAATTATAGATACGACGGAGACGTATCAGCATCCCCAAGCTTAATTCCTACTCGTCCTCGAGTAGGTAAATGATAAAAAAGATAATTTTTGATGTGGAATGCTACCTAGCATAATCTTGATCATATAATCTAATCATGGCATGAATAATGTCTTCTCAAAATAACATTGCCAAAGAAAGTTATCCCTACAAAATCATATAGTCTGGCTATGCTCCATCTTCACCACACAAAGTATTTCATCATGCAAAACCCCGATGACAAGCCAAGAAATTGTTTCATACTTTTAATGTTCTCAAGCCTTTTGAACTTTCACGCAATACATGAGCGTGAGCCATGGATATAGCACTATAGGTGGAATAGAATATGATGGTGGAGGTTGTGTGGAGAAGACAAAAAAGGAGAAAGTATCACAATGACGCGGCTAATCAATGGGCTATGGAGATGCCCATCAATTGATGTCAATGCAAGTGAGTAGGGATTGCCATGCAACGGATGCACTAGAGCTATAAGTGTATGAAAGGTCAAGCTGAAAACTAAGTGGGTGTGCATCCAACTTGCTTGCTCATGAAGACCTCGGGCATTTGAGGAAGCCCATCATCGGAATATGCAAGCCAAGTTCTATAATGAAAATTCCCACTAGTATATGAAAGTGATAACTCAGGAGACTCTCTATATGAAGAACATGGTCCTACTCTGAAGCACAAGTGTGGTAAAAGGATAGTAGCATTGCCCCTTCTCTATTTTTCTCTCATTTTTTATTTTTTTTTATTTTTTTTGTTTTGGGCTCTTTGACCTCTTTTTTTTATTTTGGGCTCTTTGGCCTCTTTTATTGATTTAAGTCCGGAGTCACATCCCGACTTGTGGGGGAATCATAGTCTTGTGGTGCTACTCACATACTTATTGGAAAAATCTATTAGCTATCGAAACAAAGTACTACACACATGCTCCTAGGGGGATAGATAGGTAGGAAAAGACCATCGCTCCTCCCCGACAGCCACTCATAAGGAAGACAATCAAAAAGTAAATCATGCTCTGACTTCATCACATAACGGTTCACCATACGTGCATGCTTCGGGAATCACAAACCTTAACACAAGTATTTCTACCAATCCACAATTACTCACTAGCATGACTCTAATATCACCATCTTTATATCGCAAAACTATTGCAAGGAATCAAACATATCATATTCAGTGATCCACAAGTTTTATGTAGGATTTTATGACTAACCATGTGAATAACCAATTCCTGTTAACTCTCTAAATAGATATAAGTGATGCTTGAGAGTTTAATTATTTCTACAAAAGATATACCCACGCTCTAACAAATATAAGTGAAGTAAAAGAGCATTCTACAAATGGCGGTTTTCTATGCATAGAGAAACAGGCAATCCAAACTTCAAATTATATAAGCGAAGCACAGGAAGCATTCTATAAAGCCATACTCAAAAGATATAAGTGAAGTGCGTGAAGCATTCTATAAATCAACCAAGGACTATCTCAGACCAGCATGGTGCATTATTAAAAGAAAAATAAAAAGCACACGACGCTCCAAGATTTATGCATATCATGTGATGAATAAAAATATAGCTCCAAGTAAAATTACCCGATGATCGTTAGAAGAAAGAGGGGATGCCTTCCGGGGCATCCCCAAGCTTAGTTGCTTGGGAGTCCTTGAATATTACCTTGGGGTGCCTCGGGCATCCCCAAGCTTAGTCTCTTCCCACTCCTTATTCCTTCATCCATCGTGATCTCACCCAAAACTTGAAAACATCAATCACACAAAACTTAACAAAACCCTCATGAGATCCGTTAGTATAATAAAGCAAATTACCACTTTAAGTACTGTTGCAAACCCATTCATATTTTATTTTTGCATTTTATCTACTTTATTATAACTTCTCCATGGCTTATACCAGCGATAAAATCAATAGTTTCATCAAAACGAGCAAAACAATGCATCAAAAACAGAATCTGTCAAAAACTGGACAGTCTGTAGTAATCTGAACATTCACCATACTTCTGTAAATCTAAAAATTCTGAAAAATTAGGAAAAAATAAACAATTTGTATATCAGTACTGTGCAAAAAGTTTCAGAAGCTTTTGATATTCTAGTAAAAAATGTAAATTCACGCGCTACAGCCAAACTTTCTGTTTTTCCACTGCACATACCAAATTAGCAATCTAATCATCCTAAAGGCAAATCTTGGCACATTATTTTTATAATACAATGGATTTGTACAAGGGGATAATTATTTTTTTGAAAAGTTTCTGTAATTCAAGATTTGCAAAGTTTCCATGCGCATGAACAAAGTTCAAGGAGCTCCCCCACTTCAACGATGCTCGTCCTTCTTACTTTCACTATTCTTTTTGAAAAGTTTTAGGTTCCCCACTATATTTTTTTGTTTTAAAACTTTTTGAAATCACTCAACAGAAATGAATGACTCTCTAAAACTTCTGGGTTGTCTCCCTGGCAGCGCTTTCTTTAAAGCCATTAAGCTAGGCATATAGTGCTCAAGTAATGGATCCACCCGGATCCCAAGGTATATCAAAGCCAATTTTAATTAACAATGGTTTGAAATTTAGTAGTGAGCACAAAGTACCATAAATCATGCAACAACGAAGTCTAACTCTCTTCCTATGCATCGGCATGTCATAAAAGAACAATTCATGCACATCAAGTAAAGGCCAATACATAGCATAAGCAGTTTCTTGCAATTTTATCGTATTAGAAACATAGAGAGGCGGAGATGTAGTTCCTCTCTCATAATAATTGCAAGTAGGAGCAGAAAGTGCATGCATATTATATTCATCAAAATCATCATTTGTAGTAGTAAAACGCAACCCATCAATATAATCCTTAATAAGTGCAAATTTCTCCGGTAAAATGTAGTTGCGAGAATTCAAAAAGATAATAGGACTATCATGTGTGGGTGCAATAGCAGCAATTTCATTCTTAACATAAGGAACTATAGTAAGTTCATCTCCATAAGCATAATTCATATTGGCATCATGGCCACAAGCATAGCAAGCATCAAGTTCATCAAAAAGGGATATTTCAAACGAATCGAAGGGATCATAGCAATTATCATAGCATTCATCCTTCGGTAAGCACGAAGGGAAATTAAACAATGTATGAGTTGAAGAGTTACTCTCATTAGAAGGTGGGCACGGGTAGCTAATCCGCTCTTCCTCCTTTTGTTCTTCGCTCTCCTCGTCATCTTTTTCATCCAATGAGCTCACAGTGTCATCAATTTCTTCTTCCATATATTCCCGCAAAATATTAGTCTCCTCTTGGACAGCGGAGACTTTCCCAATAAACTCATTAATATCAGCATTATGTTCATAATTCTCATAGCAGTATTTAAGTATAGCAAAATTTTCAGGTCTATAAACATCATCATCAAAAGCTTCATACTTTTCAAACAAAGATTCAATTTCATAAGCACCCTTAAAAGCAACAAATTCTTCTACTCGTTCCACATCATAGTAATCATATCTACCATTACCATAAGAAGCTAAGGTTTCATTATCATTAAATTTGCATGAAAAGGGAAGGTGTGGAGCCTTCATCCTAGAGCAACAAGTAAAATCATATCTCTGGCATAAATTCCAAGCATACCAATGCAACATATCAATTTGATCCCATAACAATTTTCCTTTTTGTTTCAAGCGATAATCCCTAAAGTATTCACGTTGATCCAACGTGTCTCCCATTATCAAGTTGAATGGGGTTTTCTCAAGATTATCAAAGTAATGATTAATATTTTTCACATAACAAGCATCGAGGGTTTTAGGAGGTTCCCCATCTCCATGAGTAGCAAGTACACCTATTTTTTTGGTATTTTGTGTTCCATATCCATAACTAAAGATAGAGAACAACTTAGAATAGCAAATAAAAATTACTTAGTGATAAAGCAAACAAGCACACACGAGAATATTCACCCCACACGATTGCTCCCCTGCAACGGCGCCAGAAAAAGGTCTTGATAACCCACAAGTATAGGGGATCAATTGTAGCCTTTCTCGATAAATAAGAGTGTCGAACCCAACGAGGATCTAAAGGTAGACCAAATATTCCCTCAAGTTCTATCGACCACCGATACAACTCTACGCACGCTTTACGTTTGCTTTACCTAGAATAAGTATGAAACTAGAAGTACTTTGTAGGTGTCGTAGGATAGGTTTGCAAGATAATGAAGAGCACGTAAATAAAAACTAGGGTCTGGTTAGATAAAGAAACAATTACGTTAGTTTAACGACTATGGAAAAGTGGTGGTAGGAGTTGCGGAATTGTCCCGAAGCAATTGACTACGTTACTAGACCGATAGCAAGTTTTATGTGGGAGAGGCCTCTGCTAGCATGTCATCCCTTACTTGGAATTCTATGCACTTATGATTGGAACTATTAGAAAGCATCCGCAACTAGTAACATTCATTAAGGTAAAACCCAACCATAGCATTAAGATATGTTGGTCCCCCTTCAATCTCGTATGCATCAATTTCTATGCTAGGCTGAAGTTGCTATCTCTCTTGCCCTCCAATACAGTCTTATCAACATACAACTAACCCTATGGTGTGATCCACACGCGTGCTCATATGATGGGCACCAAAGGACAGCAACATAACCACAAGCAAATTAAACCAATCATAGCAATTCACCAATCACCGATAGGACAACAAAAATCTACTCAAGCATCATAGGATGGCAACACATCATTGTATAATAATATGAAGCATAAAGCACCATGTTCAAGTAGAGGGTACAGCGGGTTGCGGGAGAGTGGACCGCTGAATATAGATGGGGGAAGGTTATGAAGATGTTGGCGAAGATGACGGAGGTGTTGGTGTAGATCGCCGTCACACGATGATTGCCTCGGCGGTGTTCCGGTGTCACCGGGAGAGAGGGGGGGAGAGCCCCCCTCCTTCTTCTTCTTCCTTGACCTCCCCCTAGATGGGAGGAGGGTTTCCCCTCTGGTCCTTGACCTCCACGGCGGTGGAGGGGCGAGAGCCGCTCCGAGATTGGATCTCTCTCTCTGTTTCCTTTTGTTTCTGCGTTTCCAGATTCTGGCCTTTCACCGTTTCTTAAATTCCCAAAGATCCGTAACTCCGATTGGGATGAAATTTTAACATGATTTTTATCCAGTTATTAGCTTTCTTGCGGCGAAAGAAGGGCACCAACCGCCTTAAAGGGTGGCCACAAGTGTCCAGGGCGCGCCCTACCCCCTGGGGCACGCCCCCTACCTTGTGCCCCCCTCGGGCATCGTCTCGCGTTGATTTCAATTCCCAAAAATCATATATATTCCAAAAAAAATCTCCGTAAGTTTTTATCGCGTTTGGACTCCGTTTGATATGGATTTTCCGCGAAACAAAAAACATGAAACAAACAGGAACTGGCACTGGGCACTGGATTAATATGTTTGTCCCAAAAATAGTATAAAAAGTTGCCAAAAGTATATGAAAGTTGTAGAATATTGGCATGAAACAATCAAAAATTGTAGATACGACGGAGACGTATCAATTTGCAAATGTGACAGTAGTTCAAGTCTGCATACTCAAGCCTAAATAAGGCACATCCTTTCTCACAGGTATCTATCTTCTCATAGGGCATCTTAAGTGCTTGGAGGATTTTGTTCGATTGGTACAGGTTTGCTGGCATTACATGGCCTTTGGGTAGAAAGCGTCCAAATACTGTCATCATCACGTCGTAGCATTCTCTGCCCAAGTTAAATTGTGCCTTCAGAGCCATTACTTGTGAGATGGCATCCAGCTAACAAAGCTCAGTGTGCTCGTGGAGAGGACGTTTTGAAGACACCAACATTTCATTGACGGCCTTTGCAGATTCCTCCATCTCATCGTCCGAATCCCGAGCATCATCAAACTCTTGCACCATGTCTTCCATCCCGGTACCATGCTCGTCGGTGCGATGACGAACCACCTCCAGCTTTGGCACGTTGGGCAGACTCACCATGAAATTTTCACACTGTATAACTGGGCGTAAAACGACTCTTCTGCAGGTGTTTACCCATTTCATCCTCTGTCCTCTTGTGCCAATTGTCGCACCAAACGCAGGGGCACCAGGTTTTCCTCTGGCCATTTGCAAATGCGGCTCTCACAAACCCATTGGTTTTTGTTAACCATTCATTGGTCATGTCTTCCTGACTAGTGTGACCGGTGTATATCCACGCATGATCACTCATCTTGCCTAGCTACTGGACACACAAGAATTATATATATAATCCAGCATGCATATTCATCAGTTAATCTAGTTTGTCAGTTTTATTACGTCCATGCAACCTACACACTAATAGGTAAAGATAGGTCCTAATCCCACCCAAGTATGTGTAGAGTGAGTATGTTCTCCATGCTCTACCCCATTCCGAGACAAAATTTTGGCAGCAGCTCCCCGCTGTTCTCCAAATACACGTCTCGGCAAAAAGCCAAGAGAATGTGCATTTGGAGAACAAGGGGGAGGCGCTGCTGAAATTTTATCTTGGAATGGGGTAGAGCATGGAGAACGTACCCAATCTACACATCCTCGGGGTGTCCGTGCAAATCGTGGACAATCCAAATGAGTTACGGTGATAAATATGCAACTGAATGCATATGGGTGGGTATGTCGTGGTGGCCACCGACAACAGCGCCGCCACGCTCGAGAAGGGGGGTCGAAGGCGGCCGGCACGAGTTGTGGCAGAGGCGGACAGCGTGAGCTGTGGCCGAAGGCAGCCAACATGAGCTGTCGCGGCGGCGGCCGATGCGAGGGGGATGGGGAGAAAGGATGTGGACACAAGTGGATTGAGACAAACACCAGCCGTTTCACACCTTGTTGAGAGCGCCCGACAAAATAGCACATGGACCACGCACGACAATGTCGATTTGGGGATCTTCGGTATGTGAAATTGTAGCTGCCATGTTGGTCGGACGGTTGGGTGCACGTCGACGTGGACGCGGGGATGGTGCCACGGCGGAGCCATGCCGGACGCGGGAAAGACTGCCCACAATTCCTAGCTAGGCTGGTTGGTTTAAATCGCGATTCCAGTCCGCCGAGCACATGTACATGGACGTGCACGGGTCTCCGGAGTGCTTGGGAGGTCCGGCGGTGGCTTTTGGGGTACGGCCGGGCTCCGTCGCCCGGAATTCCAGATTGTCTTTCTGGTGATGTAAATCGAACAATGTAGCACCAGAGGCGTCGGATGCGGCAACCAAACCATGGTCGGAATCGGGGAAGGCCTGTGAGTTTGACAATGACAATGGCCGGGAACTCTGTCTCTCTCTCTCTCTCTCTCTCTCTCCCTTCACCACACTTGTACATTGCATATTTATCGATGCAACCCTTTCGGATGGGAGATGCCTAGGTTATGCGACTTAACACGAAAATGAAATCTACTGACATGATTAAAAGAGCGTAGGAGGTGAAGGTGGATTCGTAGCTCACCCTCGGCTGTAGAGGAAGTAGTCGAACAACGGCGGGATCACGGACTAAAAACTTCGACCACTATGACTCCAAGGAGATGAAATAGCACAAAGCCTGTAAATTTTACCGATCGAGTCAAGAAAATTTAGGACATCACATCACATAAAGCATTGACACTTCAAACTATGAAAAAAAATCATATTGCTAATGACATCTAGTCAAGTTTTTAGATCATCATGATACTTCGAATCCTAATTTGTCCTCTTCTTCTTCTCCTCTTCCCCTCTTCTTCTTCTTCTTCTTCTTCTTCTTCTTCTTCTTCTTCTTCTTCTTTCCTTCTCCTCCTCCTCCTCTTCTTCTTCTTTTTCTTCTTCCTTCTCTTCCTTTTTCCTCTTCTTCTTCTCCTCTTCTCCTCTTTTTCTTCTTCTTCTTCTTCTTCTTCTTCTTCTTCTCCTCCTCCTCCTCCTCTTCTTCTTCTTGCTTCTTCGTCTCTCTTTTCTTCTTTGCTTTTCTTCTCCTTCGTTTTCTTTCTTCCTTTTTTCGTTTTCTTCTCTTCCTTTCTTTCTTTCTTTTCTTGTCGTTTTAATGTTATTCTACAATTTTCTTTTCTCTTCTTCTGTTTCTCTCTATCTATGCTCTTTTCTTTTCGGTGTTGTCTTCTCTTCTTTTTTTTCTTCTTCTGTTCTCGTCCTTTGCTTCTCCCACTTTCTTATTGTTGGTTCTCTTTTATGATTCGTTTTTCTTTTCTTCCTTTGTTTTCTTGTTTCGGTTCTTGTTTCTTCTATGTTGTGTGACTGTTTTTCTTTCTTCTTTCGTTTTGGGTGTCTTTCTAGTTTTGGCTGGTCGCTTCGCAATGTCTTTCTTGTCTTCTGCACAACCTGATTGAAATTGTTGATATTCTTCTTTTTTTGTTTTTGTGTTTCTTTTTCTTCTTCTCTTAGCTCTTCTTCTTCTTCGTCTTCTTCGTGGTTGCTTCATTGCTAGTACGTTGGTCTCTTATAAATGCCTTTTCCTATCCTGAGCTTCTGCCTTCTTGTTTCTTCTTTGTCGGTTTCTTTTTTTTAGTTACTCTTCTCTTTTTGTTGCCTCCTCCTTCTACTATCTTCTTCTCTACTATTCTTCTTTCTTTTTTCATCTTTTTTCTACTTCTTTTAATTATGACTAATTAACTAAAACCTAGCACTAATCTAATCAAGCACTAAACTACATATCTAATCTAATCTAACAATTAAACAGCAAAAAAAGAAGAAAAAAATAGGGCTCCGGGGCGGTGGGGCGCGGGGGCGATGGGGCCGCGGTGGCGACGGGGTCCGAAGGGCTCCGGCGCGGCGGGCCGATGGGGCGGCGGCAGCGGCCGTGCGGTGGGGTGGTGGGGCGGTGGCGGGTGGTGGGGGCGGTGTGCGGTGGTCGTCGGGGAGGGAGAGAAATAAAGAGAGGGGTCAGGGAGGGGGCGCAGCCGTTAGTTAAGTCAAACGTTTGCCGTCCACCCCGTCTTTGCCTTCTACCTTTTTTTCTTTGCCATCTGCTCGCAGATGGCAAAGAGGGGGCCGTTAGGGTTTTTCTAAGCAGCTCATTAGTGGCGCCCACCTCCCTCTTGGCCGTTCGCTAGCTGACGGCAAAGAACTGGCCGATGGTAAATAGTATCTTTGCCATCAGCCAGTTCTTTGCCGTCTGTTTTTTGTAAGCTAACAGCAAAGACCTTCTTTGTCGTCAGCTAACAGACGACAAAGAATTGGTTGATGGAAAATTCTCTGATTTCAGTAGTGGTAGAACAAGTAGCTAACGATGTTATGTTGTCCGTTGGTCATACATGGGCCAGTGTAGCTGATAAAATATACGGGATTAATTGCTTGGCTTGTACGCGCCAGAGCATGGATCTCGAAGAGCAAAGATAACTTGTGCACCTGAGCTCGTGCTCAGAATAGCACATTCGACAAAAAGAGTTGATTAACGGTAAAAAGAGGACAGAAAGATAGTGTGTACGAAAGATCCAAAATCCTTTTCTGAGCCTAGGCTCATTTGCACCCGTG
The DNA here is from genome assembly GCA_011799875.1 of Thinopyrum elongatum. NCBI lineage: Eukaryota > Viridiplantae > Streptophyta > Magnoliopsida > Poales > Poaceae > Thinopyrum > Thinopyrum elongatum. Next base: position 643,260,733 of record CM022303.1, on the reverse strand, counting down.
CTGAAGAAAAAGAAATCAAGAAAATAAAAAAAATACTAGAAAATATTAAAAAAAATCCATCCTTTTGCGTGGTAGATAGTTTGATGCGTGAGGTCCGCTCCAATTTTTAAATCATTTAGACATCTGAGCAGCTCTCGGGAAAAAAGACAACAGGCTGTTACTGCTATGGTATGACCTGCCCAGCATTGCCCAATCCATCTCTCTCAATAATGAAGATGATGCCATTATTTGGAAATTAGAATCTAATGGTATATATTCTGTCAGGTCAATGTATGCTTTTGTGAATTTTAGAGGTGTTCAACCTGTTTATATTTCTGCTATCTGGCAAGTTAATGTACCCCCAAATATTCATATATTTTTGTGGCTGTTATCACATAACAAGCTCCTGACTAGGGATAACTTGAGTAAGAGACAAAAAATAGATGATTTATCATGCTTGTTTTGTTGAGATAATGAATCCTGTAATCACCTCTTTTTTGAGTGTGTTGTTGCTACTGAGATTTGGAAAATTCTTGGCTCCATCACTAGTCTTGAGGCCACTGCCCCATATGAAAGGGTGGCTGGCATGTGGTTATGCAGCAACAAAAAACTTGGCTAATAACCTGATTCATGCTGCTACTCTCCGGGCTATCTCGAGATGCAGAAATGACTCTTGCTTTAATAATAAGTTTTGGCTCAGGTTGCATGTGATACTGAGGGGCGTAGCCTTGACTTGCTCCTAGTGGAAGATTTTGTGCTCCGGAGAGGCAACAGGACGGATGGAAATGATCATTTCCTCACTCTGGGCCACTGCCAGAAAACCTCCCCTTCTGATAAGGCCAGAGCCAGGCTGAAGGAAAAGGAGATGTGGATGAGGTACATTGGGGCTATGTCCCTTACCATGGAGGATGCGCAGGTGAAGATGGTGGCAACCTGGGGATGATCTCCCTTGGAGGTCTTGCTGAGGGGTAATATTTTGTATGCATTCTGGTGCTACCTTCCCCCTTCTCCGCAGGTGGCGTGTGTGCCCCCTGTTTCCAGTAGATCTCTTTAAAAAATGATCTGTCGTATTTTCCTTTGCCAGTAATCTACTGTCTTCGTTCGGAGACTGGTTTCTTTTGCGGTTAAGGGAACTATTTCCTCTTATGATGCTGGGGCAACACATTTGCTGTTATTCCCCTGCGACCTTGTACAACTGATGTACTCATGTGGTTTCGTGTTTCAATGCAATGGAACCGGGGCGTGGGAGCCCTTTTCCCCTAAAAAAAGTCAAATCCGGAGTCTATAATAAAAGTTAACTGTTCTGACCCGATTTGTCTTTTTTTCCGAGAGTTATTCAGATGTTTAAATGATCTGAAAATTGGAGCGGGCCTCACGCAATAGATTATCTACCATGCAAAAAAATGGAATTTTGTGATTTTGTTTTTGCATTTTGTATGAATTTTTCCCTGACCGGGTGCAGATGAGTCTTTCCACCGAATCACTACACTCGTACAAGATGATATTTGCAGTTCATTTTGTTTACGTTTTCCTTCTGTAAGGCTATAATTTCTAATTCAAGCTCACCCAACGCATAAAGTTTCTATCTTTTTCTTTTCTATACATAAATTAGTTGATGAACAGTGGTCTTGATGAACGCCACCCCATGCAGAGGGGAGAGTGACCATGGGGAAGAGATCAAGAACATCAACAACCTCTTGCGGTGTTCCCATGTGCTAGCCATACATCAAGGCAAATTCATTTTTGACGTATAGATGGGATGATATTGCCTATATATTGACACAAGATGGTATTCCTGTAATCTTATATGACTGCATGTTCGGACACTTAGAACATGCCAATTATAAATGTTGGCATGTTGAATTAAGATGTCTATTGACCTATCAATGTGTATAACTTTAGATTACAAATTTTCACACTCCAATTTCGAAAGTTAAGTAGTTGCCAATTATATGTGAAATTTCAAGCAGAAGTGACATTAGTAATCAATTTTCTACGAAAGAAAAACACACATAAAAGCAACTAAAAATGGAGGCCTCGAAATAATAGAAAAGCTAAAAATCCAAAATAAATGAAAACATAGGTGTTCATAATTTTCTCTTTATTCATTATATATTCTTGATTGTTGTATCATGCAATATGAATCAAATATCTGCATTTGAGCTAGATTTCAATGTTATCTCAAAACATTTAAAATCCAAAAAACCTCAGAACATTTTGAATGTTATCTCTTCTGTTGAAGAGAAACTCAAGGTTCCAACTTGATATGCCATCTCTGTCATTTGGTTTATTAGAGCATAATTGGTAAATTTGTTGACCTAAAGCAGTTTTAGGCATAGGAGACAGTAAGTGAGCCACTGGTACAGCGAGTTGCTATACAAACGGTTTTTAACCCCTTTCTGCGACTGCATTTTGAACCGTCGCCTAGTGAGTGTGGGCGATAGGGGGGTCCTTCCCACACGACCCATAAACCGCCGCAGATAGGCCCTCCGGTCACACACGCTGTGCAAAATGAGGTCGCGTGTGACGGGCGAGCGACCAAATATGATTATATGGGCCCAATCGGTTCCGTTAGTAAGTACATCACACACAGTCAGTCCCAGACAAACGTTTCCGTTCGTATGTACATTCCACACAGTCAATCCAAGGAATACATTTCCGTTCGTATGTACATCCCACACAGTCAATCCAAGAAGTAAGTTTCCGTTCGTACGTACATCCCACACAGCCAATCTAGGGAAAACGTTTCCGTTTGTATGTACATCACACACAACTTTCCCCATTAAATCATTTGTGATAGCGTTGCCATTGTAGACGATATTAACAGTTTTACCATTTGCGTTATTGAATGCATTACACACGGTGCGTAGAAGAAACTGTGTGGCATAGGCTGTCCATCACACACACTTTTTATGTGGAAAATGTTTGTGCAAGGTGTCCTAACGCAAACACTTTTCAAGAGGAAGTCGTGTGTGATTGTTCATTGATCCAACACGTTTTCTTCCTAGAAACTCTGTGCGTTGTCTGAGGTCATCGCCCACGGTGCTTTCTCAATAACCGTTTGCAATAGAAAAACCCAATTAGCAGGCTAATTGGCCTATTATTAATAATCCATTTATTAATCAGATTGACATTTCATATTAAGCACACAATATATTTGATTTTCGTACTAAAGAAGCAGGATTTCATAATTGAAATACATCTGAGTAGTACACAACTGCACCAGCACCGAGTTTCACATGCAACATCTATAACCTTTAGAAATTAGCATCATAGACGGTACATGGACAGATGAATCTCATCTGGAAAACTGCTGAAGCGGAAGGCGAATATTGAGCCTTCATCGATGTTGAAGGTCTTTGCAACTTCAGGCCAGTGCCTCTAGATGATTGACCGTCTATCCTTCGTCCTCTTCAGGAAGACTTCAATATTGTACCGTGGGTGTTGTATGAATACCCTCCTCGCCTCCTGACCATACAGGTGGTTTGAGAGGTAATCATCAGTGAACTGCTTTGGAAAGGCCTGAAAACAAGGATATGCATAAATATCTTCTCTAGATTTGAAATGGCGCAAAGGAATGAAAAAGATAAGGTATAATAGTTAGTACCATCCTGTAGTGAACTGATGTCTTCTTCATTGTGCAGACAAAGATCTTGTTGTTTTCTGTCGCTAATTTCTTTATCCTAACAATCTTTTTGAGTTTCTTGACTTGACTGATATTCATGGATAACTCATTTCCCCATATGCAAAAAGGGTCGAAGAGTGGGTCAAAACCTCTAACAGCAGGACCTACAAGTACAAGACCAAATTGTTAAAAACCTAAATATTAGAATGGTTCCTGCAGTTGCACAAAAATGTGCTATTAGACAAAGGACCATGCATGTGCAAATCTCAATTGTAAACCTCAGTGCTTCCCATTGTTTCCCTGCAACACGTATAAGCTAGTTAGTGATCAGGTTAAGTGAGGGTTGGCATGCTATCAGTAAAATATGTTGATGAAAAATAAACACATTGTAGATTCATCAGATTAATTCGAGCCACATGGAAAAGCCATTTATACAAACCAAGCATGATTAAGAACTAGGAAATATAGCAATTGTATATGTTTCTCATGCATTAAGTGTAGCCAAATTTGATTTATTCTTCACATGCGTAACAATACAAAATTGTACCCACAACAATTGGACATCGCCTTGCAGAATTCAACCAAGCAGTTAACTAAACACCACAACAAATGAACCAAACATTAACTGAGCACCACATTGCACAATATAACATACTCCTAATAGAAGATCAGACAGTTAACCAAACCAAGCATGCTTAACAACTGGGAAATATAGCAATTGTATTTGTTTCTCATGTATTTAGTACAGCCAAATTTGATTTATTTCTCACATGGTAGACTATAAAAAAATGCACCTACAACAATTGAACATCGCATTGCAGAATTGAACTAAACAGTTAATGAAAGACCACAACAAATGAACCAAACATTAACTAAGCACCACATTGCACAATATATAACATACTAGAGGATCAGACAGTTAACCAAACCAAGAATGCTTGACAACTTGGAAATATAGCAATTGTATTTGTTTCTCATGTACTTTGTACAACCAAATTTGATTTAAAGACAATACAAAATTGCACCCAGAAGAATTGAACATCACATTGCAGAATTGAACCAAAGATCTAACTTAACACGACAACAAATTAACCAAACAATTAATAAGTGAGCACCACATTGGACAACATATAGAACATATACACTTGAGGAATAGATTGCATGGTAAAAGTACATAGGACAATTCACTAGAATTTGTTCAGGAAAGGCAGGAGCAGCACATGCAATGGGTAAACCGAGCATGCTTAGTCGGCGTAGCTAGCTAACTGAACATAGGTCCTTATAGTGAGCTAATAAGACAAGCTACTCCTCATCATCTGAGATAGCGATGATGATTGGCTCCTTGGACAAGGAAAAGGGCGAGGCCTCCACATCATGGGTGCCCTCCTCGTAGTGGTGAGTTGCATGAGCCACTTCGGGCACCAACCAGCTGGCTCTCGAGTTGAGGTAAGCACGGGCACAGTGAGAAAACACCTCGTAGTCTACGTCGAAGGCACCGATAATGGCCTCGAGAAAATGTCACGAACTGTTGTTTAAAGGAGCCAACCGCGTGGCGGCGTCGGTGCGCGAGGTGTCGACGGTGGCCTTGACGGCAAGGTACTCCTCCAGGATCTGGGGTCGGCACGAATGGCAGCCATCGCGACCTCATCTGCGCATGCGGCCGTGATTTACTTCTCCGCTACCAAATGCTCCTTGAGCTCCTGGCTATACTACGTGCACCATGGCTTAGGGCGGCAATTATTTGGGGTAGGGGTTGGTGATTTGGGTGAAAGGTGTCGTGCTGGCGGTCGGGGCATGTGGGATGTAGAAGGAGGATGAGGATGGGGGTCGGGTGTGGATTACCTGCCTGGATCGACGAGGCGGGGCAGCCTGAAGGAGGGTCGCCGGTGAGGAGGCGGCGCTGCAGGCAAGGAGTGAAGGTTTGAACTTGGAAAGGAAGGCGGAAACAAGGAAAATGTGGCTTTTGGTAAGGGGGAGGGGGCAGGGAGGTATATATTTCCCCGGAAGCCGAAAATTTTGGCTCGGTGCAGCGAAAAAACTGGCGCACAAAGTGTCATCAGAACGCTTCCTTATTCAGCCTTCTGTACGATATGTGAACATCACAAACAATTCATATAGCTTACCCCGTGTATGATGAGTTTGAACGTGCAAATTTTGGTCTAAATTTCCCTAGTTATAGTGGTCATCGACGTCATTGCATAATTTGGGTACACAAAGGAGGTTTGGGTACAAGCTTCTCATTTGGGGCAGGTTCGGGAAAAAATTCGCACAAACCAGAGCTTCTCACATCAAGCCTCATGGTTCCGGTAGGGAACATGTCATCTTTGTGGACTAAACGATATTCGTTGCCTCTTCTTGCTTTCAATTTTTTTCTGGTGTCAAAATAGAACAACAGGAGTGTCGTGTTAAATTTTGGAATTTTTCGGGGTTCGTTTGGACATTTTTATAGATTATCTGAGTTTTCTATGCATTTATGTGTATAATTCAAATTTGAACTACAGTCACATGCTCCAGTGCATAAAAATGGGTTAAAAATTAAAATGTGTGTCCTTGGTTGCATGCTTAGGTCCCATGCAAGAAATGGGAATGAATGTAAAACACCTCGGCACCGTCGCTTGGCTGCAAACATTGAGATACATGGTTTAAAATTCTAGTAAATCCAAAACTCGTCTGAAATTCATGAAACTTGGCATGCTCTCATGGAACGACATCAACATGCTGTGGTAAAAAAATTATCCCATTTGGGGAACGTTTGGGTATAATCTTCTCACAAACCGGAGCTTCTCACAACAAGCCTCATGGTTCCGGTAGGGAATGTGCCTCCTTCGTGGATGAAATGATATTCATTGCCTCTTCTTGCTTTCAATTTTTTTTCCTAGTGGCAACATGGAGCAACAGGAGTGTCTTGTTAAAATTTGGATTTTTTTTCGGGGTTAACTTGGACATTTTTATACATTAACTGAGTTTTCTATGCATTTATGTGCATAATTCAAATTTGAACTACAGTCACATGCTCCAGTGCAGAAAAATGGGTTCAAAAATCGAATGTGTGTCCTTGGGTGCATGCTTAGGTCCCATGCAAGAAATGGGAATGAATTTCAAACACCAGGGCACCGTTGCCTGCCGGCAGAATGTTGAGATACTTTGTTTTTAAATTCTCGTAATTCCAAAACTCATCTGAATTTGATGAAACTTGGCATGCTATCATGGAATAGCACCCGACACGTTGTGGTATTTTTCGTGTCCAATTTGGGAGAAGGCGCACTCGAATCAACAGCCAACAAAGGCATTTTGAAACAAATAGATGCCACCTTATCATCCCAAACGTTTGTATAATTTAAATCGTGGGCATTCTGTTAACCATTCACGTGACACCACGTGTCACGCTTTTAATGGCTAGGAGGTGCCGTGCGGACAGCTGCTTGAGTAGACAGAAGGCATGCGAGCGCAGTCCGCTGTGCAGGCTGACCGAGAGGCGTGCAAGCTGTCCTCCAATGCGCAGGATCACCGGGAAGCATGCGAGATGTACGCTGCGCAGGCTCACTAGGAAGCGAGCCCATTTGACTTCCATGGTCGCCCGCCTTGCTCGCGTCCTCACCATTAATGGCGCTCGAGCCACTGTTTAATACGGGCGGCCTTACTGTTCGCCTCCCATTACCCTCCCGCAGACCTCCACCAACGCCATGGCGCAGAAGGATCATCTGCCCGTTCCAATTTGGTGAAGTCGACTCCGAGCCAACGAGATAGAAAATAAGGAGGAATGGGGCGTCATGGACATGGCACCGAACCAGCTGGCTGCGGCGGTTGCTGTCCCCGCGCCCGTCCCAGCTCCCATCCCCGCGCCCGCGCCAGCGACCATCCCCGTAGCATTGACGGGCTGGTCGTCGAGCACTATCGCAGAGCTAGAAGCCGCAGGCATCAGCGAGGTCCCGGCGGACCCGCGCGAGCTCGTGTACATGCCAGCGCCAGCGCCCGTGCCCGTGCCCGTGCGTTTCCCTGCACCCGCCGCGCCTGTGCCCGTGCGTGTGCTCTTCTCGGCGTCATGGGACGCCGCCGTCGACCGCTACCTTGCAGGGCCGCTAGTTGCCGTCCTCCCACGCTCCGCCCGTCGATTGCGCGACAACAGGATGTTTGATTTCCAAGTGAAGAACATTCTGTGCTTCCTTGAAAACTTCAACAACGGCATCCCGGAGGACGACAACGACAACGCTGGCGCGGCACGCCGCCTCCGCCGCCGCCGGAATTATTTTTTTGGGTTTAATACTGTATCTTGATTGTATGAATATAAATTCGCAGTGTGACTGAATGAAACATATGGTTTGCGCAAACTTGAGTTTTTCTCTAAATGTACATACTTATCAAACGATATTAAAAAAATGTCAATGCTTTTTAAATTTAAAACAGTCATCGCAAATGCTTTAGATAGAACACCCGTATGCAAACCGACAGCTTCCCCAGTAAGCCAACGGAAAATGTGCTGAGCAGGATTTGTGCAGCTCTTCATCGCATACGTTTTAGATAGAACACCCGTATGCAAAGCGAAAGCTATGGTCCTTCCCCAGTAAGCCAAGGGAAAATTTACCGCGCAGGATTTGTGCATCTCTTCATTGCAAATAGTTCAGATTGTGTACGTTCTGCAAAGCGAGGGCTATGGTTCCTTCGCCGCTAAGCCAAGAGAAAATGTGGCACACAGGATTTGTACATCCCTTCAACGCAAATGATTTTTTCGAATGACCCGTGTGCAACCACGTATAAACATTGTGGTAAGATTTGCATTTGTCGTATTGGGTATATTGCCATTTGTCAAACTGGAAAGATTAACATTTATTGATCTAGTAGCATCGCCCTTTGTCAACCTTGTAACACTTCCATTTGTCAAAATTTGCAGCTAAAAATCACTAGCACTATCTAATTTTTGCAACTAAAATTCAGTAAGCATAGATTTCATTCATAGATTAAGCAGTCGTTCTTTATACAAACAGTTCAACTTGATAGCTGAACCGACCAAATTTTTCCCCAATTGTTGCCAACCACGTACTGAAATAGCTAGTTCTATATATATACTAGCTAATTTTAAGTACGTTGTAGAGTTCAACCACATCTATAGTCAGATGAACTGAACAAAATAGCCCATAATACTACTACTACGGAGGGGCTTTGTACTACTTCCAGCAGTCTCCCCTCTGTCGAGTGTGCTCAGTAAGAGGTAGAGGAGGAGGAGCCTACCGACAAGATGGACAACTGCAATCCGGTGCCTGCCGCTACTGCACCTTTAGCAACGCTCACCTCGAACGCCCTCTGCCGCTCCAGATGACCCCTCTTGGAGCGGCAGGATTCCTCGTAGATCTCCTCATTCGTCGCCTCTATGGCGCCGTGTGCTGCGGCCACGGCGGCGGTAAGACTCTTTGCGTTCTCGACGAGCCGTTCCTCCTCCTCCTCCTCCCGCACGAACTCGATGTAGCGCGCAAGGTCACTGACGAACGGGCGGGGCTTCACCTCCACCACCGCCTTCGGGTGGCGGTGGCGGAGCGGGTGATGACCCCGGCGGTCGATGGTAGGCTGGCGGCCACGGCGGCCGATGGTGGGGTGGCGGCCACGACCGCATCCTCCCGCCTTCGGGCCGCGGTGGCGGAGTGGGTGATGGCCACGGTAGCCGATAGTGGGGTGGCGGCCACGACGGCCGCCTCCTGCCTTCAGGCCGCGGCAGCGGAGCTGGCGATGGCCTTGGCTTTCGATGGTGGTGTGGCGGCCACGGCGGCAGACGGTAGGTGGCAGCAACAGTTGCCGACTGGCGGCGGCGGCGGAGCGTGTGGTGGGTGTTGCGCGCACACCCAACAGAGACGCCACGCGCACTACACTACGCCGGGGACTGCGTTGCCGCCACGGTGTAGCCTCCCAGCTGGAGCTGTCCTCTGATAACGGTGGAGTGCCTGAGCGACGAGGACGGAACGGTGCCATTGGCGATTGTGGGAGAAGCAGACGAGATAAGCTACAGGGAGGGAGGGGAAAATGCGACGCAGGACTCACCGGCCGTGAAGGTTTATATAGCAGGCCGGTAAGCATTGGGATTTTGGGGGATTTTGCCGAGTCGGGCGGGAAGCTTGCGCGGTTATGCACGTGAACCTGTGCGGTCGCGTGGGAACGGGCTAACCGACGATTCAATGGCGCCACTTCGAGCCACCGTTTGGCCAAAAGAACGACCCCGCGCGCTGCTCAAGCTTGCGCTCGAAGCCATGTGCGGCAGCGGGGTGACAAGACATGCGAGAGGAGGACAAAACGACACGTACACATATGGTTAATAGAAAAGCATTTGCGATTTAGTTACTGTCTGGGTAATTGCCCACGGGTACCCCAAAGATGGCAAAACGACATTTCACGACATCGGGGCTAGCAAAGCCCCTCAGTCCGGCTGCTCCGTCTGGCTCGCAACCCGGCCACTCCAGACGGCTCTCCGTCAGGCTGCCCCGGCCGGCTCCCCATCCGGCAGCTCCACCTGCTCCCCGTCCGGCTGCTCCAGCCGGCCTGCTACGCGAAGTCAACTACGGCGTCCCATCGGACATGACACGGACGAGACGGCTAGCCAGTGCACTGCTGGGCATAGTGGTGCACTGTAGCCGCGTCATGAGTCACCTCGCATGACATCTTCAAATAGTGTAGTTGGTGGGTTGGCCACCACCCACCATGCCCATGCCAACCACCTAGCTTACATCCAAAGCTAGCCCACACTATATAAAGCCACCCAGCCATCCATCCAAGGGATGGACTCACACACCACGCCACACTCATTCGGCCACTAGAGCATGCCTGCTCACTTCGGCCACACCCACACATACATGAGGCTAGCAGCATATAGCATTCATCCGGATACAACTCAAGGAGCGCTCTGTACTGCTACGTATATTCCACATATATTCAGACATGCAGGTGTAGGGTTATTATCTCTCCGGAGAGCCCCGAACCTGGGTAAACCGCCGCGTGCTACTCGCATCCCCGTCCCCGGATATTCCACGGCAGTCTTGCCCTCACCTCAAGCCATCGCGTGGGATCTATCGCCTCGCGGTCCACCCTGGCGGCTGACGCGAGAATACTCCGACCGTTGGCGCCCACCGTGGGGCAAGCTGCTGCTGGAACCGCGGTCCGGGCGGGACCATCTTCGTCATCACCGCGACGTCGACGCCGTCTCTCCGGCCACGCTCGAGGGCACGATGTCAACTCACCCCCGGGGCGACCTCGCGGAGCGGCGCGTCCTCGTAGTCGGCCTCGCCCTCTTCGTCATCATCACTGAGACATCACCGTCGTCCGAGCGACCGCGCGCTACGGCTCGCTCCGGCCGTTCCGGCTGCGCGTCGTCTCTCCTTCGCGCGCCCGTCCTCTGCTCGCCGCCGTCTCGACCGCCTCTCCTCCCTCTGTTCGTTCGAGCCGACTGCTCCGTCCGTAGCCGTGCATCCGCTCCATCGCGCCGCCTCGCTACGGCCGGCTGCGCAGCCGGCGGCTTCGTCGCGATGGCCACAGCTTTGCACGCAGCCCTCCTCCGCTCCCGCGACTTTTTCCCTCACATTGTGAGCTCGCCCATCGCTCACTCTAGCTGTAGCTACTGTCACGCGTCGCTGTAACTGTAGCCGCTCCATGCCTCGCTGTAGCTACAACCCCTGCCATGCCTCGCTCCTGGTCATCCACGCGCATACAAGCTACACGTCCGATCCCTGTGCGTGCACGCATTTGTGAGTGGTTAGCTAGCTAGCTAGCAAAACCCAATGGATTCTGCCGCGTGCATGCTAGCTTAGCTAGCTACCCGGATTTATGTGCACGCAGGGCCGTCCAGTGGCTGCGCGCGCCGGCCGGCCACCTCGAGCTTGCCCGGCCTCGCTCCTCCGCTATTCCACGCGCGCCTGGCCCGCCTCCCGCGTCCGGTTGCTCCTCCGCCCGTCGCCGGCTGCCCCACGCTCAGCTCCGCCCATCTCCGGATTTTCCGCGCGCCAGCTGCTCCGCGTCCGGCTCCGCCCGTCGCCGGCTGCTCCGCGCCCGGCTCCTGCATCCTGGCCGCGCCGGCTCCTCAGCGTCGCCCCACGCCGCGCCCATCGGCCCCGGCCGGCTACGGCTCTACCCGCGGTCGGGTACTCCGCCCCGGTCGGCTCCAGGACGTCGCCGGGTCGCCTCCGTCTGGCCATCTGCGTCGCGCGCCCGCCCGTAACCTGCGCGTCCGGCCTCCTCCTCGCCCGCAAGCCGGCTTCCACGCCGAGCCCGTCTCCGCCCTGCTCTGTGCAGCGCACGCTTGCCGGGTCCAACCGCGTTCCACCGGCTCGCCTTCTGCCGGCCGCGGCCCCCGGCTCCGCCGCCCGGCCCTCCGTCACTGCACACCCCCGCGTCCGCGTGCGCCCGGCCCCGGCGCGCATGCGGCAACCGGCTGCCTCGCCTCACTCCTCTGCGTCGGGCTGCCTCAGGCCTGGTCCCGCTCCTCTCCGACTCCACGTCGTGCCGGCCCACGCTACCGCGGCTCGACGTCCCACGCTGGCCGGCTCCTGCGCGCCGCCCGCCGGCTGGCGCCCGCGACCCGGCCTCTGCCATGTCCGACCACGCGCCGTTTCCCTCCGCTCGCAGCCACGCCCAGCCGGCTAAGCGGCGCCGGCTCCGCGCGCATCCGTCGGCTCCCGCTCCGCTCCCGGCGCTCCGCCCGCTAGCCGGCCCCGACCTTTCCGCATGCCCGTGTCGCCGCGGGCCGGCTGCTGGCTGCTCCCCCCGCGCGCGCCCGCTGGCCCAGGCCGGCTCCTGCGCCCGCATGTTCTGCTGCCGGCTGTTGAAAAAGAAAAAGTAGAGGCCGAAGTGGCCGACTGCCCAGTAGCCGGCTGGAAAAATTGGGCCGGCTGCCCAAGAAAAGTCAAGGGCCGGCTGCTCAGATGCCAAAATAGCAAGCCGGCTGCCAAAAAAAAAGAGAGAGGCCGGCTGCCTGAGAAAGAAAAGAAATAGAGAAAAGAAACAGAGAAAAGAAAAGCACCCAGCCGACTGCTCGTGCAGAAGAAATATGCGTCCGGCTGCCCACAGCCGGCCAAAGAGAAGAAAAGAAAAAATGTCTGCCTGCCCATCCGCCTGCTTCGCCATTTGGACGGCCAGTCGTGACCCGCCCTGCCTGCGCTGCCGTCCGGCCAGCCTGCGTCATCACCTAGCCTACCGCCTCGTCCGCGTCAAAGCAATGTGAGCTCCTCACCCGCATATTTTCGCACCACGTGCAAACTCGGACAACCCCGAGCAATACTCGGGGGCAATCTCCGCCTTTATTACAGTTGCACTACTGTTCGCCCCGGCGGCAGCCAGTGTTAGCCCGGAGGCTGGCCGCTCGGCTCGATACATTCGTTCCCGCAGACGGCTTAGTAGCGTGTACGGTACCGAAGGCTCACTCTTCGTCTCAGCTACAGACCGCAGCGCGGCTGTCCGTCTAGCAAGAGCAAACGCTGGAGGCCACCCACGCGAGCAATGTCCGAGGAGAAAACGGTTCAGACGGCCCGACCGTTTGCTTTATGAGTATCTGCTCGGTCGAATCTGCTCCCAGAGTCTGAGTACTATGCGCTTCATTTCGCGGCCCCACTCTCAGCCACAGACCGTCACGCGGCTGTCCGGCTAGCGAGAGCACAAGCCAAAGAGCGGAGGGAACATGAAAAAGATTGAAGGGGGCTCAGACGAAACCGAGTCGGCACCCTGCGCATAAAACTTGCAATGCTAAAAGCAAACATTTGATATATCTGCGCAGACTAACTTTGTCTTTTGCCTGATCATTTCCGTGGCCGGCTACCTCTGCTATATTGGCTACAAAAACCCTCCGCCCGACTCTTCGAGTCGCCCGGAGGCTACACCAAGTGTGTGCGCTGGCGCGCCCCCACTGGAAGCAAGCCGTGTCGGCTGCAGCCTGCAGCCTGCAGCCTGCAGCCGGCTGTCATCGACAAACATCAGTCGGCGGACTCCGCGTCCGCGCCCGACGCCATTTGTCGGCGGACGCCGCGTCCGCACCCGACACCATTCGTCAGCGGACCCCGCATCCACGCCCGACAGCATTAGTCGGCGGACGCCGCATCCGCGCCCGACAGCATCAGCCGGCGGACCCCGCGTCCATGCCCAGCAAGGCCCCGCGCCCAGCAGTAGGCGGACCCCGTGTCCGCGCCCATCAGGGCCCCGCGCCCACCAGCCGGCGGACTTCGTGTTCGTGCCCGACACCCTTGACATCGCAGTCGACCTCATCATCAACAACAAGACCCTCCGCCCAACTTTTCCAAGTTGCCCGGAGGCTCGGATGCTACACCCAGCGGGTGCGCTTGCGTGCCCCCACTCAATACATGCCGCACCTATTGCACGCCCGCTGCTGGCTGCAACCGGCCCCTCGACGCCATCGTCTGCACCAACAAACGCGAAAACCCTCCGCCCAACTTTTCCAAGTAACCCGGAGGCTCGGAGGCTACAGCCAGCGGGTGCGCTAACGCGCCCCCGCCGGAAGCAAGCTGCGCCGGCTGCGGTCTGCAGCCGGCCGTCATCGACATCTTCTACATCAACGCCCGCTAAAAAACCTCCGCTCAACTTTGCCAAGTTGCCCGGAGGCTCGGAGGCTATTGTCGGGGTAATTGCCCATGGGTACCCCAAAGACGGCGAAACGACATTTCAAGACATCGGGGCTAGCAAAGCCCCTCTGTCCGGCTGCTCCGGCCGGCTCGCAACCCGGCCACTCTAGACGGCTCCCCATCCGGCTGCCCCGGCCGGCTCGCCACCCGGCAGCTCCACCTGCTGCCTGTCCGGCTGCTCCAGACGGCCAGCTACGCGAAGTCAACTACGGCGTCCCATCGGACACCACACGGACGAGACGGCTGGCCAGTGCACTGCTGAGCATAGTGGCGCACTATAGCCGCGTCATGAGTCACCTCGCATGACATCTCCAAATAGTGTAGTTGGTGGGTGGGCCACCACCCACCATGCCCATGCCCACCACCTAGCTTACATCCAAAGCTAGCCCGCACTATATAAAGCCACCCATCCATCCATCCAGGGGATGGACTCACACACCACGCCACACTCATTCGGCCACTAGAGCATGCCTGCTCACTTCGGCCACACCCACACATACATGAGGCTAGCAGCACATAGCATTCATCCGGATACAGCTCAAGGAGCGCTCTGTACTGCTATGTATATTCCACATATATTCAGACATGTAGGAGTAGGGGTATTATCTCTCCGGAGAGCCCCGAACCTGGGTAAACCACCGCGTGCTACTCGCATACCCGTCCCCGGATATTCCACGGTAGTCTTGCCCTCACCTCAAGCCACCCCATGGCATCTGTCGCCTTGCGGTCCCCCCTGGCGGCTGACGTGAGAATACTCCGACAGTTACCTACTTCACCGTCCTGGTTTATGAGTCCTCTTTGTATTTTTGTGCCAAATTTTGACTAGAGATTTAACTATTCAAAAACGAATGCATGTCGCCAAAGATTATAAAGAAAGGTAATAGACCAAGAAAGAGGTAGTAGACACGGCCACTCTCTACGTAGCGTCGCAACTGCCGGTCGGCTTCTAGACGACCATTCCCTGCGTGTTCAACTGCTCTGTGTGTGTGGCTGTGTCGCCGTTCTGGGAACCAGGCTACCCAGAGTTGCCTGCCTGTGGCCCACGGCATGGCTCCATCAACAGCCTGGTATGGCCCATCTACAAGACAATGAAGACAAGACCCTCACGAGGGGCCAAGCCTCGCAAGGCGGACGACGCCAAGACCTCCCGAGGGAGCGGCCTTCCCAGGCTGCCTCCTGAGGAGCGGAGATTTCTTTGTAGGTACGCAACCTCAGGAGGTTGTGATGACGCAAGCCGTGATGACCAAGAACAGGCGGGCACTAGCGGGCGCAGAGGAGGCAGTTTCCTCTTTGGTGCTAACGAGGCAAGGTCTGACGCGGGTTCCCAAGGAATCTGGCAAAGGTTTCCATTCCAGCGCAACGAGACCAAGCCCGCCAGCACTGCAGGACAGATGTCATCGTCGAGCCCACTGATGCGTCACCACCAAAGGTTTTGCAGGCGAAGACCACCTTTCGTCCGGATAAGATGTACTACTTGTCCCCTTTCAAATTGGCGACTGTGGGATCCCTTCCCGCCTACTATTTGGGGGAAGAGGACCGAGGCCACTATAAATATAGGTTAGCCACCACCATAGAAGGGGTCGACTCATTCTCATCCCCGAGCACTCGCGAGGTTGTTCATCCGCTGTACTAGTTCATCCTCAGCCCCTCGTGAGGCCAATCCACCACAAAGCAAGAGTAGGGTTTTACACTGCAAGGTGGCCCGAACCTGGGTAAACTGTCATGTTCATTTTCTTCCATGTTCGTGTGATTCGAGCTAGGCCTAGGGGCGACGAGTAGGCAAGCTTGAGAGGTTGAGTTCTTCGCACACGCCCCAGAGTTCGAACCTTTCTTGGGTCTGCGGAGCCCTGAATCCGACATTTGGTGTGCAAGGTGGGGGCGTATCGAAGCTCGGCCTCCTCCTCAGCCACGCTTCGCTCACGACTCACGGATCCCATGGCGGACGCCGTCCCACCCGTCGGGTCGCCAGGCGCTTCCGGTGGCGTTGCGGGCCTTCGGGCCTTTTCCCCCGGCCTCTGGCTGGTGTGGTGGCAACAGAAGTTCAGGCCGACGCTGCCCCCGTGATACGACGGCGCGGCAGACCCCGAGGAGTTCCTTCGGCTGTATGCGCAGGCTATCTGGGTGGCGGGCGGCGACGACAAAGTCATGGCGAACTGGCTCCCTATGGCTCTCGCGGGCATACCACGCTCCTGGCTGCTCAACCTACCAGAGTCCTTGGTGGCCTCATGGGAGGAGCTGCGCGGCCTATTCATCGCACGCTTCGCGATGCCGGCACATCACGTGGTTGCATCCATCATCGGTGGGTCGCAGGCCCCAGCTTCGAGTCGCCACGTCAAGCAGCTCTTTCGGCAGGTGAGGGCCGCCCAGGCGCAGCAGGGGGCTCCTCCAGGCCGGGCGGCGCCTGAGACCGACATCACCTTCGACTCCAGAGATCACCCCAGGGCTACGGTCGGTGCCGGCGCGCTCCCCATGCTATGCACGCCCACCATCAGCAATGTCGTGGTTACCAGGACCCTCATCGACGGCGGCGCCGGCCTCAACGTCCTCTCCGTGGAAGCCTTCGACCTGCTCCAAGTGCCTTATGACTAGCTCGCCCCCACGAAGCCCTTCTCAGGGGTGGCCGACGGCTCTGTCGTTCCCTTGGGGCAGATCCGCCTCCCCGTCACCTTCGGCACGCGCTACAACTACCGCACTGAGCTCATCGACTTCGACGTCGCCCGCATCGGCCTCCCGTACAACGCCATCCTAGGGTATCCAGCCCTCGCCAAGTTCATGGCAGCGACGCACCCCGGCTACAACGTCGTCAAGATGCTGGGGAGCAGCGGCATCATCACAGTGGTGGGGGATACCAAGGATGCGCTCCTGGCCCTAAAGCTCGCCTTCAAGGCCGCGGCAGCCACGCGGCCAAACACTGAGGACGCTCCAGAGACGCCGGAGGCAACCCCCGCGAAGAAGAAGCAATTGTTCTCCCAATACCGAGCCGAGACGAAGCAAGTGCCGGTTGACGACGGAGGATCAGGCCCCACCTTCACCATAGGCGCTGGCCTCCCCCCGGGACAACAAGAGGCACTGGTCAGTTTCCTCCGCGCGAACAGGGATGTGTTTGCATGGGAGGCAACGGACCTAGACGGCGTCCCGCGGGATGTGATCGAGCACCATTTCATGGTGTGCCGCAGCGCGCGCCCGATGAAGCAGAAGGCATGGCGGCAAGCTCCAGAGAAGCAATTGTTCATCGTTCAGGAGGTCCGCAGGTTGCAGGGAGCCGGAGTCATTCGAGAGGTGCAGCACTCGGATTGGCTGGCCAACCCGGTGATTGTCCCCAAGAAAGGCGGCAAGGGGCGCATGTGCATCGACCAGATCGTTGATTCCACTGCCGAGTGCGACCTGCTGTGCTTCTTGGACGCCTTCTCAGGATACCATCAGATCAAGATGGCGGTGCAGGACATCGAGAAGACGGCTTTCCTCTCTCCATGTGGGGTGT
Organism: Thinopyrum elongatum; assembly: GCA_011799875.1. Classification (NCBI taxonomy): domain Eukaryota; kingdom Viridiplantae; phylum Streptophyta; class Magnoliopsida; order Poales; family Poaceae; genus Thinopyrum; species Thinopyrum elongatum. The sequence continues at coordinate 643,243,047 of CM022303.1, read as the reverse complement.
ACTGCTACACCTGCATGCCCTTTGGATTGCAAAACGCTGGTGCAACCTTCCAGCGACTGATGCACATCGCTCTGGGACAGCAGCTCGGGACGAATGCCGAGGCGTACGTCGACGACATAGTGGTCAAATCGTGAGAGGCAAGGACCCTTGTCGAGGACCTGAGGGAAACGTTCGCCAACCTGCAGAAGGTGAACCTGAGGCTCAACCCAGAGAAATGCGTGTTCGGTGTTCCGTCCGGCAAGTTGTTGGGCTTCCTGGTGTCGCACAGAGGGATCGAGGCCAACCCTGAGAAGATCAAAGCAATGAAAAAGATGAGCCCACCGCAGACACTCAAGGAGATGCAAAAATTCGCGGGCTGCGTGATCTCTTTGGGGCGCTTCATCTCCAAGCTCGGTGAGCGCGCCCTCCCGTTCTTCAAGCTGATGAAGAAGAAGGGCCCTTTCGAATGGACTCCAGAAGCTGAGGCGGCCACCCAAGAACTCAAGCGGTACCTCACGAGCCCACTAGTGATGGTGGCGCCTCGTCCTCTAGAGCCCTTGGTGCTCTACCTGGCAGCTACGCCCCACTTGGCTAGCGCAGCGCTCATGGCGGTCCGGGAAGAGCGCACAGGTGCGGGTGCGCAGCATAGCGCCCCGTGTACAGCTGCGCCATCGCCGCCTCAGGATGGCACTCCTGCGGCCTCGGCTACTCCACCAGACGACAAGGCTCCTGAGGCTTCCTCGTCCCAAGCGGAGCAGGACGCCATCGACACCTCTTCCCTCGTCGAGCAACCCATGTACTTCGTCAGCATGGTGCTGCGTGATGCACTCGCGTGCTACCCCATGCCGCAGAAGCTCCTGCTTGCGCTCCTCGTTGCCTCCAGGAAGCTGCGCCACTACTTCCAAGGCCACCCCATCAAGGTCGTCTCCGCGTACCCCCTGGAGAAGGTGCTCCGGAGCCCCAATGCCGTGGGGAGGGTTGCTGAGTGGAACATCGAGCTCCAAGCTTTCCAGCTAGAGTTCAGCACCACCAAGGTCATCAAGGGCGCAGCCCTCGCTGACTTCGTGGCGGAATGGACGGATGCCCCTGACCTTGGAATGGGCGAGGATCAGTCCCTCGCGCCCGGAGACGAGGCGCCCGATGGCTGGGTCATGTACTTCGATGGTGCATTTGCGCGGCAGGGCGTGGGGGCTGGAGCTGTACTCATCTCGTCGACCCAGGACAAGCTATACTACGCCATGCAGCTCTGCTTCCAGCATGGCGAGAAGGTCTCCAACAACATCACAGAATACGAGGGCCTGATCGCTGGCCTCAGGGCCGTGGTAGCCCTGGGGGTCAAGCGCCTCACCATCAAGGGCGATTCTCAGCTCCTCGTCAATTTCTCCAACAAGGAATACAAGCCTAAGGACGAGCACATGGAGGCATACTAGAAGAGGTACGCAAAATTGAGAAATGATTCTTGGGTTTGGAATTGCAGCACGTCCCGCATGGCACGAACAAGGAGGCGGACGACATCACCAAGAGGGCATCTCGACGCGAGCCCCAGAAGCCTGGTGTCTTCGAAGAACGACTCTTCAAGCCATCAGCAGCGCCCCCTCCCCACCCGCTGCAGGCCCTGCGCTGCTTCGCTAGGAGCCGCCCCAGGCCCCCTCGATAGGCGCCCTGGCCTGGGGTCCGACCTTAGGAGCCCGCCTGCTCCTGGCGCTCAAGCCTCAGGAGGGGTGCTGGACTAAAGAGTTCAAGGCGTACCTACTGAGAGGCACCCTGCCGGAGAAGGAGGAAGATGCAGAACACGTGGCACGTCAGGCCACCGCTTACTGCTTGCAGGACGAGGAGCTCTACCGTAGACGCCCAAACGATGCCTCGCTGCGGTGCATCTCCAAGGAGCAAGGGCACGAGTTGCTAGCTGACATCCACAGCGGGGATTGCGGGCACCATTCTCCATTGCCCGCCCTCGTGGGCAAGGCGTTCCGCAGCGGGTTCTACTGGCCCACGGCACTCAACGATGCCACCGAGCTGGTGCGATCCTGTGAGGCCTGCCAGTTCCAGGCCAAACAGATCCACCAACCCGCCCAAGGCCTCTAGACCATCCCGCTCTCATGGCCGTTCGCAGTCTGGGGGCTGGATATGCTGGGCCCGTTCCCCCGAGCGTCCGGGGCCTACCGCTACCTCTACGTCGCCATCGACAAGTTCCCCAAATGGGTGAAGGTGGAGCCCGTGCGCACCATCCCAGCCGGCTCGGCCGTCATGTTCATCAGGGGCCTCGTGAGGCGCTTTGGGGTCCCCAACCATATCATCATTGACAATGGCTCTCAGTTCACGAGCAACCTCTTCAAAACATATTGTGCTAACCTTGGAACACAGATATGCTACGCTTTGGTGGCGCATCCACGGAGTAACGGCCAAGCTGAACGCGCCAACGCGGAGGTCCTGAGGGGCCTCAAAACGAGGAGCTTCAAGAAGAAACTCGAGGCCTGCGGCAGGGGTTGGCTCGATGAGCTTCAGCCCACGCTGTTGTCCATCCGAACCACTACGACTAAGCCCACCGGCGATACCCCATTCTTCCTCGTCTACGGGGCTGAGGCGGTCCTCCCTCATGAGGTCAAACATCGCTCCCAGTGGGTCTTGGCATTTGACGAGGCACGCCAGGACGCCTCGCGGGGGATGGACCTCGTGCTCGGGGAGGAGGGCCGCCGCCAAGCTTCGCTCCGTGCCACGAGGTACCAGCAGGCGCTGCGGCGGTATCACTGCCGCAATGTCTGCTCCAGGACCCTCGAGGTGGGTGACCTCATCCTGAGATGGGTGCTCTCCAGGGAGGGGCTTCGCAAGCTCTCGCCCATGTGGGAGGGCCCGTTCAGGATCGCCCGCATCTCCAGGCCTGGCGCCGCGCGGCTGGAGACGCAGGACGGGGTCCCCATCCAGAATCCCTCGAACATCCAGCACCTCTGGAAGTTCTATCCATGACCAACGAGCGCCATGCGCCTCTCAAGTCTCCGCTCGTGACACTCTCACGTAATAATGTGTGGGGTTGTACATGCCCCAGAGTCTCCTGAGTGCTGCCCTGAGCCTCACGGGGGCTCCCACCCACGTCTTAGTGGAAGCCCCATGCTCCGCGCTGGTGGGAAGACCAGAAGACTAGTGTAGGTGCCGGACATTGCTATTCTTTTGCTTGTTTTCTGTAGCTGATTTGCCACTTCTTGGAATGAAATTCGAAATTCTCGCGTCTTTATTTGAAAAGGTGGGAATTTTTCTCATTGCAGCGTTTTCATCTTTCGAGTCTCGCCATAGGGAGAGTGGCTGTTGCCCGTCGCTCTTTCCCGTGCGTCTCGCGAGCGGGGGCTGGGTACGATGTGTACGCCTAGGCTCGCCCATGAGCACACCTCGCCAAAGACTTTGTCTCCTAATCTTTGGCGCCTAATCCTCGCGCGACGCCCTGAAACGAGCCAATGGGCATGTACGCCCGCCTGAGTCTGCACCTCCTGGCCTCGCCAGACATCACGACCCGGTGTACCAGCAACGATTGGTCCAAGCTCGGAGGCTCGCACGGGGCGTGGCGCCCTGAGGGGCAGCTCTAGAGGCCCCATATCCTCATAACCCACTGGAGACCTCGCGGCCACTGAGCGCCTCCTGAGGTCGGAGAACATTCAAGTCCATGAGAAGGAAACCTCCGGCAAGATTTCTCTGGAACGAGAGGCACGCAGAGGACCCAAGCTCCGGAGGAACACGCCCTCGCGGCGCAGGAGTCCACCACAAGCACACCAAGCTAAGTTACCCTAATCGCGGTCAATAAGAGCTTGTCGGTTGGTAGCAACGCGAATGCTAAGATACGAAATAAAAGCGTTAACATAAATGGTGCAAGCGCCATGGTCCATTACATGCCCTAGGAGGGCCTTCTACGTTTCTTGATGCAGGAAAAAGAAAAAAAAGCAAAAGCGGCCTCGCGACCACTGCGGTTCCTGAGGCCTGGCTCCAGCAATGCCTACGCTCAGTCGGAGTACTCCTCCTGCTTCACCGGAGCATGATGGCGGGGCAGCTTGTTGCCCTCCTTGGTCTGGGCCCAGTGGCGTGGTGGCTTGTCGTAGTCATCGTCGCTCGTGCTCTTCCCAAAAGAAGAGCCGCCGCTGTTGGAGGCATCGCGACCGTCGCCAAGGGCAAGTTCATCGTCACCATCGCTGTCGCTCACCGGGCAGCCCCGCAGGAGCCTGCCGTCCTCCTTGAAGATCCTGACATAGAGGGTCGCAGCGCCATCGTGTCTGAAGTGGAGGGTACAACTCCCCTGCAGGCCGCGCGCGCGGGCGAACGGCTGCCACCCATGGTTCAGGAACACATTGCCCGTGGGGGTGACCTCGACCTCCACCCACGAGGCCTTGCTGGAGCCAGAGGCCGCTAGGCCCCCCGGCCGGTAGCGTTCTTTGCGGGAGCTGGAACCAGGTGCCTGCCGGCCTCTCTGCCCACACCACAAGCTCTGAGGACGCATCGACCGAGTGGGATCTCGGGCGCGGTGGCCGGACGGCCGGCGCGTGCTTCCTCCCTTGGCCGAGACCGCCGCGGCCAAGGCAGCTTCCGGCGCGGGAGGGAACCCTCCCAAGACCACCAGAAGCGGCACCGACCTTCGAGGGGAAGCGCCCGGGCCCCTGGGGCGTTATCGCCGGCGTCGCGGAATGCTTGTAGGGATGTCCGCAGCTCCTCTTGGGCGGTGGTGAGCCTGGCGCCTCCCGAGGAGGCTTGCCTTTCTCTTCGGCAGAGAACTTCCTCACCGGCTCCATGGATGCTTCGGCAAGATGGCGCGACGATGGAGACGAAGAAGGAACAAGCAGCAAGAAGATGAAGATGGGCTGGGGGCAACACCCCCTTCCCCCATTTATAGCCAGAGGAAGGATGACCGGCGGCCTCTCACGTTCTGAGCCATGATGGCCCCGCTGCATGCGCCAGGAAGTTGTCAAGTCGGACAGTTGCCGAGGCGACGTGGGGAAGTGGAGACGCCCACGTCCCATAAAGCGCCATGCGTCAGCCTGGCCCGCAGGCGATTGGAGCCCGCGGCGCTTCACCCTTGCCCTTAGGCTTCGCCTCGAAGCCAAGTCCGAGCGCGCCTTGGGCCCGGGGGCTTCTTTCAGCGTTCTGGGAACCAGGGTACCCAGACTTGCCTGCCTACGGCCCAGGGCGTGGCTCCTTCAATAGCCTGGTACGGCCCATCTACAAGACTATCAAGATAAGACCCTCGCGAGGGGCCAAGCCTCGCGAGGCGGATGACGCCAAGACCTCCCGAGGGAGCGGCCTCCCCAGGCTGCCTCCTGAGGAGCAGAGATTTCTATGCAGGTACCCAACCTCAGGAGGTTGCAATGATGCAAGCCATGACGACCAAGGCCAGGCGGGCGCCAGCGGGCGCAGAGGAGGCAGTTTCCTCTTTGGTGCTAAGGAGGCAAGGAGAGACGCGGGTTCCCAAGGAATCTGGCAAAGGTTTCCATTCCAGCACAACGAGACCAAGCCCTCCAGCACTGCAGGATGGATGTCATTGTCGAGCCCACTGATGCGTCACGACCAGAGGCTTTGCTGGCGAAGACCACCTTTTGTCAGGATAAGATGTACTACTTGTCCCCTTTCAAATTGGCCACTGTGGGATCCCTTCCCACCTACGATTTGGGGGAAGAAGACCGAGGCCACTATAAATATAGGTTAGCCACCACCATAGAAGGGGTCGACTCATTCTCATCCCCGAGCACTCGCGAGGTTGTTCATCCGTTGTACTAGTTCATCCTCAGCCCCTCGTGAGGCCAATCCACCACAAAGCAGGAGTAGGGTTTTACACCGCAAGGTGGCCCGAACCTGGGTAAACTGCCGTGTTCATTTTCTTTCTTGTTCATGTGAATCGAGCTAGGCCTGGGGGTGACGAGTAGGCAGGCTTGAGAGGTTGAGTTCTTCGCACAAGCCCCAGAGTTTGAACCTTTCTTGGGTCTGCGGAGCCCTGAATCCGACAGGTTGCTCGCGGTTGAGGCGGCCGCGGCTCGCTCTGCTCTTGTCTCGCCGCGCATGCTCTGCTCTCGCGTCCCTCCGTGCGCTCTGCCCGCATCATTCCACGCGCACTGCCAGGGGCCGGCGCACAATCATGTACGTTTGTGCTGCCATTATGCTTGCGGTTGCGCCGGGCGCAGCGCCACAATGCAGTTTCCCGCTGCAAAAACTGCCATGCGGTTGTGCCGAGAATCCAGGCCGCCCTACCCCCATTTATTCCCGCGGCCCTTTACCATCATCTATTGTGCCACACGACAGAATAAACACACCCACGACGACAGATACAGAGAGGACATCCAGCGGTTCCAATGGCACTCCCCGTGGCTCCAATGGCGCTCCCAGCGGCCGATGACGAAAATGAGGGGCAATTCACCTTGCATCACGTAATGGACACCCATGTGAGGGGGAAGGACCTCTCAGTAGTGTACATGAACGAGCCGGTCTCGATGGAGAGCTCTATCCAAACTATGGAGTAGTTGCTTGCTGAGGACAAGTACCAAGTGGTCGGCTTTGACCTCGAGTTCACGAGCGGTCGTGCCGGGCAAGATCAAAAGGTTGCTGTCGCCCAGTTGTGCGTGCGACATGACATCCTCGTCTACCACTACCACCTGGCCACACGGCCTTGCGAGCGCTTCTCCAGGTTTATCAACAGCCCCGACTACAGTTTCACTACGGTGGACACCACCAATGATCTAAAAGCGCTCAAGGTTTCGAGCTTGATCTGCCAGAATCTTGTCAACATCCGCGACCACTACAAGGTCTGGGGCAGCACCAACAACAAACAGAACTCCCTGGTTGACCTCGCCTTGACCATCATCGACCCCTACTACATGAAGGTCAAGGATGAGAGCAAGAAGGACAAGAACGCCTGGCACAGTGCTTGGCATCAGAGACTGGATGAAGAACACGTCAAGGACGCATACGCAAGCAACGAGATGTACAGGCGGATCATTGACATGAGGAAGTGTCTTCGTCCTACCGAGACGAGGGATCGAGCCACAGAGTAGTGGTGGGAGCATCACAAGAAGTAGATGACTAGACAATCGTTTCCCCTAGTTTAGAATGCATGTAAATGTTTATTGAGGTGTGTGCGAATGATCTATATAATCACTTATGTAACTGGATGTTTATTTCAGTTATATATATGTTGTTCTTATGTAGACAGAGCAAATCACACGACTTATTAGCAGCAATCATCTGTGTTATTATTGGTCTTCACACACATTTCTGATTACGGACCTGTTTGGCGCGTATCACATGCATCTTGTTTAGTTGAACCGTTTCTGGTGTCTTGGGTCATCGCAAACAGTTCATCCGAGTGAACTGTATGCCCTACATCGCACGCACCTTGATCTGGCAGACCGTTTCTATTGTGTTGCCTAATCACACACAGCTCATTCTAGTGAACTGTATGCCATATATCGCACACAGCCTCATCTGGCTGACCGTTTCGGTTGTTATGGATCATCGCAAACTGTTTGTATGGATTAATCGTATGCCACGCATTGCACACGCAGCTCTGATATGAATCGTGTTTGATGAATGCTCCATTGCAAACAATTTGTCTCATTTTTTACGGTTTTCTTACACCGCCGTTTGTGAATAATGCATCGCACACAGTTTCGTCGAAGGGTCTCATATTGGACTGTCGCGTTTGGACCATCCTACAGTAGTGAGCGGAATCTTTTTGTTTTTGTTCTTCTCTAACGAATACATAAATTTGTACCATTAATTAGGCATGTGCGTGCGAGGGATCGGACAAGAGAGAGTCATTGACATTTTTCATGCTTTGGATGATCATTTATGTTCATAGATTTCTTTTTCCTTGGCAACACATGAGTATGGCGCAGTAGTGGTAGAGCTCTGGATGAAGAGTGGGTCCAGTATAGAACCAGGAGGTACTAATACTAAGATGGGAAGGCGGTTGCCGCCGTTTCTTGCTGCTGTCCTGTCACGACAACATCAATCGCTGGCTCACTTAGAATATGAGTTAGTGGATTTTGTGATAAGAGTGAGGATCGAGAGTAAGCGGGATGTGGGTTGGGTTTGTCTGTTCAGCTACGGCTGTTTGAGCACAATAATTTTCCTACTTTAGAAAATGTGCCAAATTTTATTTCATTAGAGATGGTTTTGTTGCAAACTAAATGAGCAAATGGTTCATTTTTTCTGTATGTCGTACAATGTTTTGGTAGGATAGAAGGATAAATGCATTGGTTGATTGCTTCAAGAGTTAATAACGGATAAGGTGGTGTATCAGTTGCATTCCCAACAACAAGTATCATATTTTTGTTTTGTCGTCATGCACGACATTCAACTTTATGTGACGACGTGGTAATGGCTGAGAAGACATCGAATCTGCCCTTTTGGCTCGAAGGGTGTGACGGGAGGCGCACGCCTCCTCACCCTTGATGGTGGTGGTGATCGGCACAAGCACGTGGGGAGGGGACTAGGGCAGAGAGCGGGGCGATTGGCGGGGAACTCCTCCTTGGTGGTCTGTGGGGAAGTACAATGTGAAGGAGAGAGGGCGCCATGGCGATGGTGACGCAGGCGCCATCCTGTTTTAAAGAAGAGGGTTCCAACGAGAAATGTCCCGCTCCAGTGGGAGACAGAGAGGGAAGGGAAAGGTCCGACATGAAAACGGAAGGGTGCTTTGTAGGGTGGTTTTTTTTGTTGGGGTTGTATGTTGGAGATAACATCCCGGATAGTCGCACAACCATATCCCCCGCCCCTATATGGGCTGGATTTGGGCAAGTCTGGACTGTGCAGACGGTTGAATTTTAGGGAGCCTTTGGGCACCCGTTTGATATCCGAACACGCCTGAACATACGAGGGAGAAATGAGTTTCGACCTTGAAGATGATCTTAATCATTTACTTGGTTCATTTATATGACTTATAGCCCATAGCAATGCACGGGCGTTCTACTAGTAGTATATAATGTTCAAATGCTCGGTTACTAGATCAGCACACTTCTCAAAATTTTGAAAAATGCCCGTTCTGTAACTTCTCCCGTTTCAAGGTAGCGAACTGCAAACGACAATATTCTGAATACATAATGGCTAACATAGTCCGTGTGGTACTACATAATTAATAATAATTAGGACTACAGAAATATGTAAACAAAGAACAATCGAGTGATTTTGGTTTTAATTTTTATGTACCGGGTCTTTCCGTGTCCCTTTCAATGTTTTTTTGTATACCATTTCTTTCACCCATCCATGTAGCAGCTGAGATGGGTCGAACTCCACTTCTTCAAGGATCCACAAAAGAAGGAAACATATTGGCTTTGGAAAGTCAAATTATTGTAGATATAAATAATTATTTATGTACTAGTAGCAAGAAATACACATTATCCCAAGAGCTTTTGTCTCATTGTCCACTCATATCTCATTTGGAGTTCTTCATTTCCTTAACATGCAGTATTACATCTTCTTTAGAAAATGCTCGTACTCCTAGTGGCGGGTAAACATAAAACTACAAAAAAAAATTATATCCTACCTATTTTAAATATCTCTTTTTCTAGGGCTAATGAAGGTAGCCAACTCTAATTGTTTTTGTTTTCCTTTTTGGATAGCTTACCAGACTTGATTGTATTCATGTGCGCAAAACACACACACACACACACACACACACATGCACACAAACACACACAGAGACACTTTCACACACACAAAGATAAACAAACAGAGAGCGAGAGAGAGACAGTATAGAGTCAACAAGAATTACATAGCATTATACCGATGACCCTACATCGATTACATAAATCAAATGATCTGGTTCCTTTGAAGATCCTACAGTCCTATTTAAGCTGGTCCAAATGGTCTAATTATTTCAAAAATAAAAAATATATTTGGAAACTATGTCAAAAAATCCTACTTAAGTTGTTCTTACTAGTCCAATTATTCATGAAAACTGGTCTAATTATTACAAGAACAATTTGAATGGTAGTTTGTTGTAAGATGAGCATGCCCAAAATACATATTGAATTTTAAAGAGTATAATTGTTATTAGGTGTAAAAATGCATGTCATTCTACGACAAGTGAAGTTCTTAGAATGAAACATAACTTTTCGAAGAGGCAATGATGTATGACAATTACTGATAGTAGATAATGTTCAAATGCGCACTTACTAGATGAGCAGACTTCTCAAAATTGTACAATTCATGGACACTTGTGTTTTGAACAAATGTCCTTTCTGTAACTTCTCCCGTTTGAAATTAGCGAACTATAGACGTCCATGTTCTGAATACATAATGGCTAACAGGGCCCGTGTAGTACTGCATAATTAATAATGATTAGGAGTACGGAAATATGTAAACAAAGAACAACGGAGTGATTTTGGTTTTCATTTTTATGTACCTAGTCTTTCCTTGTTCCTTTCACTATTTTTCTGTATACCATTTCTTTCACCCATCCATGTAGCTGCCCAGATGGGTGGAACTCCACCTCTCCAAGGATCTAAAAAAAGGAACATATTAGCTTTAGAAAATCTAATTATTGTAGACATGAATAATTATTTATTCTCTGGTAGCAAGAAATACACATCATCCCGAGAGCTTGTGTCTCATTATCCAGTTCTATCACATTTGGAGATCTTCACTTCCTTAAAATAGAGTATTAGGTCTTATTTAGAAAATGCTCGTACTCCTAGTGGCGGGTAAACACAAAACTGCATAATAATAATAATAATAATAATAATAATACAAATTATATCCTTCAAATTTTAAATATATTTTTTCCTGGGCCTAAGGAAGGTGGCAAACTTGAATTGGTTTTGTTTACCTTTTTGGATAGCTTACCAGACTTGGTTGTATGCATGTGTACAAATCACACACACACACACACACACACGCACGCACACACACACACACACACACACTTTCACACACAAAAGGACAAACAAACATAGAGAGAGAGAAAGAGAGAGAGAGAGAGAGAGAGAGAGAGAGAGAGAGAGAGAGAGAGAGAGAGCGAGAGAGGATGGAGTTGAAAATTATTACATTGCATCATCCCTATGACCCTACTTTGATAAAATAAATCAAATGATCTAGTTCCTATAAATATCCTACAGTGCCATTTAAGCTCGTATAAATGGTCTAATTATTTAAAAAAAAAATCAAATTATATGGAAACTATGTCAAGAAATCCTACTGAAGTTGTTCTTGCCAGTCCAATTATTCTTGAATAACTGGTCTAATTGTTACAAGGACAATTTGAATGGTAGTTTGTTGTAACATAAGCATGCCCAAAATACATAATCAATTTTAAATAGTATAATTTTCAATAGGAGTAAAAATGCATGTAATTCTAGGACAAGTCAAGTTCTTAGAATTAAACATAACTTTTGGAAGAGGCAATGATGTACGACAATTACTCATAGTAGATAATGTTCAAATGCTCACTTACCAGATTAGCAAACTTATCAAAATTTTGAATTCATGGACACTTGCTTTTGAACGAATGTTTGTTTTGTAACTTTTCCCATTTCAAGGTAGCGAACTGAAGACATCAATGTTCTAAATACATAATGGCTAACAGTGTCCCTCTAGTACTGCATAATTAATAATGATTAGGAGTACGGAAATATGTAAACAAAGAGCAATGCACTGATTTTTGTTTTAATTTTTATGTACCGGGTCTTTCCTTGTACCTTTCAATGTTTTTCTGCATACCATTTCCCTCACCATCCATGTGTCAGCCGAGATGGATTGACCTCCACTTCAGCAAGGATCTACAAAACAAGGAAACATATTAGCTTTGGAAAGTCAAATTATTGTAGACATCAATAATTATTTATGTACTGATAGCAAGAAATACAAATTATGCCAATAGATTGCATCGCATTGTCCATTTGTTTCACATTTGGAGATCTTATTTTCCATAACATAGAGTATTGCGTCTTCATTAGAAAATGCTCATACTCCTAGTGGCGGGTAAACATAAAACTGCAAAATAATAATAATACAAACTATATCCTTCATATTTTAAATATATCTTTTTGTGGGGCTAATGAAGGTAGCCAACTCAAATTGTTTTTGTTTACCTTTTTGGATAGCTTACTAGACTTTGTTGTATGCACGTGTGGAAGCCACACACACACACACACACTTTCACACACACACAGAGACAAACAAACTCAGAGAGAGAGAGAGTATGGAGTTGACAAAAATTACATAGCTTTATCCCTATGACCCTACTTCGATAACATAAATCAAATTATCTGGTTCCTATAAAGATCCTACAGTCCTATTTCAGCTAGTCTAAATGGTCTAATTATTTAAAAAATAACAAAAAAACAAATTATATGGAAACTATGTAGAAAAATCATACTTAAGTTGTTCTTACTAGTCCAATTATTCATGAATAACTTGTCTAATTATTACAAGAACAATTTGAATGGTAGTTTGTTGTAACATGAGCATGCCCAAAATACATATTCAATGTTAAAGAGTATAATTGTTATTAGCTGTAAAAATGCATGTTATTCTACGACAAGTGAAGTTCTTAGAATAAAACATAACTTTTGGAAGAGGCAATGATGTATGACAATTACTGATAGTAGATAATGTATAAATGCGCACTTACCAGATGAGCAGACTTCTCAAAATTGTACAATTCATGGACACTTGTGTTTTGAACAAATGTCCTTTCTGTAACTTCTCCCGTTTGAAATTAGCGAACTATAGACGTCCATGTTCTGAATACATAATGGCTAACAGGTCACGTGTAGTACTGCATAATTAATAATGATTAGGAGTACGGAAATATGTAAACAAAGAACAACATAGTAATTTTGGTTTTCATTTTTATGTACCTAGTCTTTCCTTGTTCCTTTCACTATTTTTCTTTATACCATTTCTTTCACCCATCCATGTAGCTGCCCAGATGGGTGGAAGTCCACCTCTCCAAGGATCTACAAAAAAGGAACATATTAGCTTTAGAAAATCAAATTATTGTAGACATTAATAATTATTTATTCTCTGGTAGCAAGAAATACACATCATCCCAAGAGCTTGTGTCGCATTGTCCAGTTCTATCACATTTGGAGATCTTCATTTCCTTAAAATAGAGTATTGTGTCTTCTTTAGAAAATGCTCGTACTCCTAGTGGCGGGTAAACACAAAACTGCATAATAATAATAATACAAATTATATCCTTCAAATTTTAAATATCTTTTTTCCTAGGGTTAAGGAAGGTGGCAAACTTGAATTGGTTTTGTTTACCTTTTTGGATAGCTTACAAGACTTGGTTGTATGGATGTGTTGAAATCACACACACACACACACACACACACACACGCGCACGCACGCACGCACGCACGCACACACACACACACACTTTCACACACAAAAGGACAAACAAACAGAGAGAGAGAAAGAGAGAGAGAGAGAGCGAGAGAGGACAGAGTTGAAAATTATTACATAGCATCATCCCTATGACCCTACTTCGATAAAATAAATCAAATGATCTAGTTCCTATAAATATCCTATAATCCCATTTAAGCTCGTATAAATGGTCTAATTATTTTAAATAAAAAAAATCAAATTATATGGAAACTATGTCGAGAAATACTACTTAAGTTGTTCTTGCCAGTCCAATTATTCATGAATAACGGGTCTAATTGTTACAAGGACAATTTGAATGGTAGTTTGTTGTAACATCAGCATGCCCAAAATACATAATTAATCTTAAATAGTATAATTTTCAATAGGTGTAAAAATGCATGTAATTTTAGGACAAGTCAAGTTCTTAGAATTAAACATAACTTTGGGAAGAGGCAATGATGTACGACAATTACTCATAGTAGATAATGTTCAAATGCTCACTTACCAGATCATCAAACTTATCAAAAAAATTGATTTCATGGACACTTGTCTTTTGAATGAATGTTTGTTTTGTAACTTTTCCCATTTCAAGGTAGCGAACTGCAGACATCAATGTTCTGAATAGATAATGGCTAACAGGGTCCCTATAGTACTACATAATTAATAATGATTAGGAGTACAGAAATATGTAAACAAAGAACAATGGAGTGATTTTTGTTTTAATTTTTTTGTACCGGGTCTTCCCTTGTACCTTTCAATGTTTTCTGCATACCATTTCTCTCACCATCCATGTGTCAGCCGAGATGGATCGACCTCCACATATTAGCTTTGGAAAGTCAAATTAGTGTAGACATAAATAATTATTTATGTACTGATAGCAAGAAATACACATTATGCCAAGAGATTGTGTCGCATTGTCCATTTGTTTCACATTTGGAGAGCTTATTTTCCATAACATAGAGTATTGCGTCTTCTTTAGAAAATGCTCCTACTCCTAGTGGCGGGTAAACATAAAACTGCAAAATAATAATAATACAAATTATATCCTTCATATTTTAAATATCTCTTTTTGTGGGCCTAATGAAGGTAGCACACTCAAATTGTTTTTGTTTACCTTTTTGTATAGCTTACTAGACTTTGTTATATGCACGTGTTGAAACCACACATACACACACACAAAGACAAACAAACTCAGAGAGAGAGTATGGAGGTTACAAGAATTACATAGCATTATCATTATGACTACATTAAATTGGGAGACTTTAATTGCCCTCTATCTGCTCCTTATCCACCGCTACCACAATGCTTCCTGTCCTCGGCTTCCACACACACACACACCCCCCCCGCGCATGCTTCGTCCGCTGTGCTTTTTGCCCGTCACAAGGCCGATCTGGCCCAAGCCCACTACTCACTGGCAGATATACAGGAATTATCCACTAATTGGGCGGTCCTTTGCTCTCGTTGCCTTCAATGCGGTCATCACAAAATTTCTTGCCAGGCTCGCTTAATTTGCATTAAATGTTCAGCTCCGGGCCACAAATCTGTTGATTGCCCGTTACATGGCAAGAATCAACATTTCCATTTCCTCTGATGCAATTTTAGGCAGCCCAAATCGTCACTCCGTTAACAATGCTCCTTCCACTTTTCAGCATCTTCAGCCTAAACCCAGGTCATCCATCCAATGCTCGGTCTTCCGCAAGGTGCTATTCAACAAAAAATGGAAGTGGAGGCCCAAGACAATTCAGTCTTCCCCCCTGCCCCTCACGCTCCAACTTCCGCCTCGGTTTTCCAAGTACCTCTCCCTCGCCCAGTTCCATCACAGCAACACACTCCACTGCCCACCTCCACCACCTTGGCCATGGAAAATTACCCCCTCAATCCGGTGTCGTTCCTCCCGCCGGGCTTCGCCGTCGAGCCAGGCCCCGCCGACCGTCTGGTTCGCAGCGGCATGGTCGTTGGCCCCATCCCTCCTCTCAACCATGATTTTCTCGCCGTTGCTGAAGCCAGTCATTACGCCCCTCTGCATCGTCGCGCGGCCATCCGCACTATGGTTGAAGGTCTGCTCCATGAGTCCCAGCTCTTCACTACTGAATCCAGCGACCAACCATTCGGGATTGGGATCTTTGGTTTCGTCGACTCTTTCATGCGGGATACTGCCCTCGCCACCCCCCTGGAGCTTGAAGAGGAGGATCTGCTCATTACCTTCGTTCCCCACAATGAAGCCCTCAACCACCGCACCACCTCCTTCGGCCCTGAGTTTTGGCTTATGTTCTTTGGTTTCCCGTATGATTATCAGACCGATTACTATATCAACAAGGCTCTGGGTGGCTATGGCTCTCTTGTTTCCTGGTACAATCCGCGGCAAGAACGGATATTTATTCTACTCAAAGCTCGTGTCATTAGGCTCCGTTTAATTCCAAAGAGTTTTGCTGTTTTAAAACTTGGGAGGGCCAGAGACTGCTGGACTTTTCAGATCACCATCCTACGTAGCAATGATTGGAATGGGCTGTTACCTGAAGTTCCTCCGGCAGGGGAAGAGCCCCCGCCTCCCGATGGCAACCCTCACCCTCAATTCGGGCCTGAACTCACTTCTGAATAGCTCTACCAGTAGCAAGTGCACAACTGGTTGGTTCAAAATGCTGCACCGCCTGCTGGAAATGCAAACAATGCCATATGGCGGTCCTGCTCAGTACAATGCAGGCTGGGGAGTGTGGCCGGTCCCTCCTACACCTCCGCTCCCGCCCCTGCCTCCACACCTTGTCAACTACCAGTCTTGGCTCGTAGCTCAATGGTTGACTGTCCAGCATTGTGTGATTCCTGAGAATAACATCACTGACAATGCCATGGAAGCCTGGAATGATGCCATTTCCTCTTCTGATGATAGCTCTGTTGAGAACTCTGTCCTGATTCTGGTACCACATACTGTTTCAGCCCCACAATAATAGAGCGAGATTCAGTCTGCTATTACTGTCACCGTGGCTCTGCACAACCAAGGCATACAATTTCGACTATCTGCTCAAGGTAATGATATGATTAATCTTCTCCTGGCGGACCCAATTCCAAGGCAGCAACTCAACACCTTCATTTTCCATGCTCTGCGCCCAGCGATCGCCACCATTGGCCCTTGGAGTAATGGCTATGGTCTCCGGGATCACAACATAAACATTTCCATTACAGTCACTGCGGATGATCAGGGCATTCACTTCAATCATCAACCCACTCTGCCTTCTTCTTCAGTGGTCCTGGAGGAGATTCAGGAAAGCACGCTGCCACTCTTGGCACCGGTTCTGCATCAGCCAATGAGTTGGACCCCCCCCCCCCCCCCCCCCCCCACTGCCCTGGAGCCTGTACTGCCCCATCAGAGAGATGAGGCACATCTCATATCAGATAACCCAATGATCCAGCCCCATGGTGGCAATGATTCTGCTCCTCTGCCATCTGATGCACCCTCTCCCAGGCTGACGATCGATAACCTTGGGCTTGCCTCCGTCAATTCATCTGAGAATCCTTCTGGCCCTTTGGTGACTCGTGGTCGCCGTGCACGTGCTCAGGCGCCTATCTCCACAACTGAGGTTCGTCGCAGCAACCGTTCCACCAAGTACAATGGTTTCAGGGTGCCACCAATCTCTGATGCTCGCCCCTCCAGCTCGAAGGTTAAACCCAGGGTTATTCTCACTATTGGCTCATCATCATCTACTAATGCACCTGCTCCAGAGTCTGAAGTGATTCCCCCTACACCGATCAGTGTCCTCCAGGATATTGGGGTCAACAGGTGTGCTATCCCAGTTGAAGAAGTGACTGAAGCTATCTTGCTTGCTGACCCTGAAACTGCAGTTGCAACCGCCACAAATGTAGGTACATCACCATCTGATGAGCGTGTGGGCGCACCCGCGTCATCTGCTGCTTAAATCACCCCTTTTCATATGTCACTTTTGCGTAGTTGGAATGTTCTGTGTTGGAACATCCGTGGGCTAAACTCTGAAGACAAACAGCTAGCCGTGAATAATGCTATTCACTCTAGTGGTTGTTCCATTATCTGTTTGCAGGAGACCAAAAAGACATCTTTTGATTTTGCTTTCATTAAGTCTTGTTGTCCTAGACAATTCGATCAGTTTGCTTATGTTCCTTCACAAGGGGCATCTGGAGGGCTAGTTACAATTTGGAAGAGCTCAGACTTCACTAGTTCTGTGGTTTTCTCTGATTCGTACGCTCTGGTTATTGATTTCCTTAGTACGCAATCTTCACAAACATGGACGTTAGCAAATATTTATGGCCCTTGCTCTAGTGATGCACGCGCTGAATTCACTGATTGGCTTTACGACCTTGCGGTCCTAAGCACACAGGACTGGCTTTTACTTGGGGATTTTAATTATATTCGAGCGCCAGACAACCGTAACAAACCAGGGGGCTTCCCTCATGACATGTTCACTTTCAATGATATCATCCGTAAGCAAAGCCTAATTGAACTACCTACAAAAGGCAGATCCTACACTTGGAGCAATATGCAACAGGAACCCCTCATGGAACAGCTGGATTGGTTTTTCACCTCGCTACATTGGACAAATGTTTACCCGAACACGTTAGTTAAACCCCTGGGTAAGCCCATCTCGGATCACGTGCAGTGTACCGTCTCCATTCAGACCTCAATTCCTTGTAGCAAGATTTTTTGATTTGATCCTTACTGGATTTTACAACCCGGCTTCATGGACCTTGTCCAAGAGGTTTGGAATCGACCCGTAAGCTCCTCAAATGCTGCCACCGTTCTTTGCCGCAAATTCAAAGCACTCAGATACGCTCGAAAGAACTGGAGTAAGCATATCTCTCACCTTTGAGTGGCCATTGACAACTGTAACAAAGCAGTAGCAGATCTGGATGAACTAGAAAATAACAGAAACTTGACCACCCCGGAGATGAATTTCAGGAATATTCTCAAAAAGCACATGCTCAGACTCTTGGGCTATCAGAAACAGTATTGGAGAAAACGCTACACCATTCATTGGATAAAATTCGGGGATGAAAACACCAAATTCTTCCAGGGCGGTGGCCACTGAACGTTACAAGAAAAATAACATTGCTAACTTCAGAAAAGAAGATAGTACGATTGTGGATGATCACCCCAGCAAAGAAGCCCTACTATTTCAAACTTATAAAGATTGGTTGGGCACTTCAAACCCTACAGAGATGAAATTCAACCTCCAGGATATCATTCAATGCAATGTCAACCTTGATCATTTGATAGAACCTTTCACCCACGCGGAGATTGATGCGGTGGTCAAAGAAATGCCAGCGGACCGAGCCCCCGGACCTGACGGTTTTAGTGGTGCATTCCTAAAAGCTTGTTGGCCCATCATCAAACACGATTTTTACACCCTATGTGCCCAATTTCATGCTGGTGGACTTGATCTCACAAGTATAAATGACGGCCTAATAACCCTAATCCCCAAGACCAACTCCCCAGAGACAGTAAATGACTATAGGCCGATCACATTGCTCAACTGCTGCCTCAAGCTTCTCACCAAGCTCCTCGCCAACCGATTGCAGCGAGTCATTCTCCAGCTTATACACAGGAATCAATATGGCTTCATCAAAGGCCGCACAATACAGGATTGCCTCTCTTGGGCCTTCCAATATATACACCAATGCCAGACGCCCAAGCGCGAGATTATTCTGCTAAAACTTGACTTTGCGAAAGCCTTCGATACAATCAAGCATACACCCATGATTAACATCATGAAGCACATGGGGATCAATGATAGGTGGCTCTCTTGGATCAGGAGCCTATTCTCCACTGGCCACTCCTCCGTTCTCCTTAATGGTGTTCCTGGACGTCAATTCCACTGCCGTAGTGGTGTCCGCCAGGGTGACCCCCTGTCGCCTCTCATTTTTGTTCTCGCCGCCGACCTCCTTCAGGCTGCCATCAATGAGGCTTTCAGGCAAGGAAGAATTCAGCTTCCATTCCCTTGTGCAGGTCAAACAGAATACCCAGTAATTCAGTACGCTGACGATATGATCCTGGCCATGCTAGCCTGCCCTCGACAAGCAACCATCATAAAAGGAATTCTCGCTGATTACGCGTCGTCCATTGGTCTCAAAATTAATTTCCACAAGTCGACGCTAATTCCGATCAATACCTCTGCCGACTTGGCGGCTGACATGGCACGAATCTTTGGATGCTCTATAGGAACAATGTCGTTCACCTATCTTGGGCTCCCTCTTGGCACATCTAAACCTACCATCCTCGACCTCATGCCGCTCGTCTGCTCTGCTGAATGCCGCCTCACTTCGACGATTGCCATGATGTCATATGGAGGCAAGCTCTCCTGGCTTAATGCCACGGTTACATCTCTCCTGATCTATGCCATGTGCACCCTAAAATTCCCTCCTAAACTGATTGAGATGCTTGACAAGATCAGAAGAAGATGCCTTTGGACCAAGAAAACGGAACAAGGAGAGAAATGCAACATGTTGGCCGCTTGGGAGATGGTTTGCAAGCCTAAGAAATATGGTGCACTTGGGGTCATCAACATTAAACTCCAAAACGAAGCGCTGCTCTTAAAATTCCTGCACAAGTTTTACAACAAGTTGGACATACCGTGGGTGAATCTAATCTGGGATAATTACTATACGGACAAAATCCCACATGCATCCGATCCTACTGGCTCCTTCTGATGGCGCGACATCCTCAAACTCACACCTATCTTTAGGGGAATCACTCAAGTCCGGATGGTATCAGGCACGATAGCTTTGTTCTGGAAAGATCTCTGGTGGAATGATGTACTTGAGATCACCCACCCTCATGCATTCTCTTTCACCACGAAGGAAGATATGTCTATCAAGGATTTCTTGGACAGCACGACACTCGCAGAAACCTTTCACCTCCCCATGTCACCTCAATCTTTGGAGGAGGTCCGGGATCTCTAGGCAATTTCCATGCACACACACACCCCTCCGCCTCGGTGAATGATGTTTGGTACTACACCTGGTGTAAAACAGAATTCAGAGCAGCGATTACTACAAAATTTGCTTCAGAGAAGCGGCTATCCACCCCACCTTCACACATCTCTGGAAATCACATTGCACCATGAGGATCAAGGTTTTCGGCTGGCTGCTCCTGCATGACCGCCTCAACACTCGGAACATGTTGAAACGCAGGCATTTTAACATTGGGGATGATCATAACTGCCTGCTCCGTGGGACCCCAATAGAGGAAACGGTTGACCACATGATTTTTACGTGCTCCTTTAGCCAGGCCTGCTGGAATAAGATTGGCATCGTTTGGCCCTCATACACTTGCAGGCTCCAACTCCTCCACGTGATGCAACAAACTTGGGAGAGGCCGCTCTTCTTTGACATTTTTCTAGTTGCTGCATGAAGTCTGTGGAAAGAAAGAAACAATAAACATTTCAGAGGCATAAACCCCAGCATTGACACCTGGCTTCAAAGATTCGTAGAAGACTTCAGTCTGCTGCAACATAGAACTAAAGAGGCCCATAGTGCCTTCATTGCCTCATTTATCACTACTTTGCATTAGCTCTTGTAACATATAGATTGCTGTGTCATCTTCTCCCCCACCTCTCTTAGGGTGGCTGTAGAAGTGTGAAACCCTGTACATAAGATGTAACTGTGTAACCTCCCTTTTTTATATATGAAAACACAGTAGGAGCCTCTCCTACTGTCCAATTCTTCAAAAAAAACATAAATCAAATGATCTGGTTCCTATAAATATCCTACATTCCTATTTAAGCTAGCATAAATTGTCTAATTATTTAAAAAATAACACAAAAACATATATGGAAAGTATGTCGAAAAATCCTACTTAAGTTGTTCTTACTAGTCCAATTATTCATGAATAACTTGTCTAATTATTACAAGAACAATTTGAATGGTAGTTATTTGTAACATGAGCATGCCCAAAATAAACTTTAAGGAGTACACTAGTGCGGAAAAGCCTAGCTATGGCATGCCAAAAAGGGGCTTGCTGGCTTGGATACCCGACACCACCAATATGCCGCCATTGTTAGAAAATAGTGCTGGCGTTGGACCGTACGCGAGCAGTATTTTGGAGGGTAATGGCATGCCACATGCCCAAAGCCATGTAGGGGAACGCGAAAGAAAATAAAAAATTTCGGTATAGCGAGCATGCCCAGGACCACTATGGAGACTGCATACAAGGTTTGATCTGATCCGTACCGACTCGAAGCGCAGCGAAAGAAGAGTCAGTGTAGATCGTTGGTGCAGATCCCTGCAGCTAGGATTTACAACCTCCCAACCACGAGGATGTACTCCCTCGGCGGACAGCCCTTCGGGAGGCGATCGGACAGTCCCTCGGACGATGTCACAGACAGCCCTTCGGGAGGACCCTCGAAACTCGAATGGTAACTTGGACAGCCCTCCGGGAGGACACTCGAACAGCCCCTCGGGCAAAAGATCAAAACTATGACCTCTCTATGGGGTTGCACACATACGGTGTCAGCTATCCGGCAGGGCTTCACCGTCCAGAACTAGTTCCTGCCGGAACCCAGACATCCTTTCGGCTCTACGAAAAACGCTTTTCGTGCGAGGGAGAGAGAGAGAGCTAGCAAAGCATAGCATGCGTATGAGAGCAAGGGATGAAGAGATGGCATCCCTCACCTCCTCTATTTATAGGAAAGCCAAGGGGTAGTGTGCCTCCAAAAATTACCAAAAACCCGTGCATTAGGTCACACCCCATGGGCATTTAGGTCATAATGGGAGGCCATGTGGAGCTCCATGGAGCTCCACCACATGTGGCCGGCCACCCCTTGGGGGCCCCCCAAATGGGGTTCCTTCCCTTGCCAGCCTTTCCCTTCTAGAAGCTTTGAAAAGTCCTAAAAGGTGGCTCTCCAAAAATATCCCAAAAAGCACTTTCACTATTCACGACGACATTTTTCAGCGTCCGTTCGAACTGAAAATATTTATGTGGGCTAAGAACATTTCTAGTACCCACTAAAATAATTTTCAACGCGTTCTGAAACAATTCCAGATTAGTGATTTTCATCTGCGAAAAGCATCTGAAGTGGTTCCGACAGCTCCGGAACATTTCCGGTTTTTATCCCAGAAAATTGCAGAAAGTTTCTAGAATAATTCTGGCACCCTCCAAGAATTATCAGGGGCATCCCGAAACCAATTTGACTTAATGGAATACCCCGAAACAACTTTTGAGTTTCACCGAAACTCATCCGGGGTTCTCTCTGCGGAACTTTTCCGGTGTCCGAAACTTTTTCGGTGATTTTCTCTCAGATTCCCGGTCTAGTATTCAGCAGATAGATGACCCTTAAGCATGTGACCCTATAGGTTCGGTGAAGTATAGACATGACCCGGAACCCCTTCCGATCAATGATCAACATCGGTGCCGTGGACACCCATATTGACCCCTATACCCACACGAATGAATATTCGAGTGAACCTCCAGTTGCCGTGTGCTATTCCTGTTGTTTCGCGATATGTTACAAACACCTGAGGTGAGTTATATTACATCCCCGTGGATCAAAAAATTTGTCCACTATGCAAGTT
This sequence comes from Thinopyrum elongatum, assembly GCA_011799875.1. Classification (NCBI taxonomy): domain Eukaryota; kingdom Viridiplantae; phylum Streptophyta; class Magnoliopsida; order Poales; family Poaceae; genus Thinopyrum; species Thinopyrum elongatum. The sequence goes on along the minus strand of CM022303.1, from coordinate 643,220,205 downwards.
ACCTCGTTACAGGTTTTGTTCTCTTTTCTCGTTTCTATGTTCCGGCATCCCAGTGATCAAATCACAATGTGTCTAGCCAGACGATGATGGATACCATTACGCCGAGACGGCCCGAGTATATCTCTCCATCGTCGGAGGAGCAAATCCCAATCTTGAGCTATCTCGTTACTTGCCATACCTTTCCGTGAACCCGTAAACCGCCGTAATAGCCACCCAGTTACGGATGACGTTTAACAAACCCCAAAGTTCATGAAGCAAGCACGAAGGAACTCGATACTCTCATGGTCTAAGGAATTATGCAAACATTAACTATCTCTGTGTTATTAACCATAAACTTGTAACGATTGAATCTCATAGCATAACATCAATTCGGGTTGATTCAACACAAGTGTTCTACCAACATTGTGCCCTCAAAAATTGCCAGCACATCCATGCCCATGATCAGGAAAACAGGATCATCATGCAATACTTGACCCAGTCTTAGAGGCAAGACTAGGAATACATTTTACCGTTTATTATACCACACGTGCACATGAGTTTCCCTCCGAGCCTCGTGTTATTGTAGACTCGAGAATCATAGCAGTAATAGCATGGGACATAAACATTCATTACAAACTTGGGAGATACAAAATAACTGTTATTACTGCCTCTAGGGCATATCTCCTACAGACTCCCACTTGCACTAGAGTCATAATCGAGTTACATGGCTTCCCTAACACCAATGGCTATTCGGTGCTGCTCATGCTTTGCTCATGGTAGAGGCTTTGTCATCGGGTCTGACACATTCAGATCCGTGTGAACTTTGTGTACTTTCACTAAACCCTCTTCGACATGACATCGAATGAGTTTATATTTGCATTGAATATGGCTTGTCTTATGGTGCGAACTTGGCTCCCTTGCCTGATCCACGGCGCCACTATTATCATAATAGATCTCCACCGGGTCCTGGGCACTAGGAACCACACCAAGGTCTTCAAGAAATTGCTTGATCCATACCGCCTCCTTGGAGGCTTCTGAAGCAAAAACATACTCCGCCTCCGTCGTAGAATCCGCCACAGTCTTCTGTTTGGAACTTTTCCAATCAACTGCGCCACCGTTCAATATGAAAACATAGCCTGATTGAGATTTGAAATCATCTGGGTCAGTCATGAAGCCTGCATCAGTGTAACCACTTACAATGAGCTCTTCATCACCTCCGTACACAAGGAGTAAATCCTTGGTCCTTCTGAGGTACTTAAGAATATCCTTGGCTGCGGCCCAGTGTTCCAATCCTGGATCACTTTGGTACCGGCTGCTAACACTTAGCGCATAGGAAACATCCGGTCTTGTACATAGCATGGCATACATAATAGAACCAACTGCCGAAGCATATGGAACATCATTCATTTGAACTCGCTCATCGAGGGTCCAAGGACACTGATTCTTGCAAAGCACTGTGCCAGTTGACATGGGGAGTAGGCCTTTCTTGGAGTTCTCCATGTTGAACCTTTTCAACAACTTATCAATGTATGTGCTTTGGCTAAGCGCTATCAGGCGTTTTGATCTATCTCTATAGATCCTGATGCCCAATACATATGCCACTTCGCCTAAGTCTTTCATTGAAAACCTTTTCTTCAATGAGTCTTTTATTTCGCTAAGAAAATTCACGTCATTTCCAATCAACAATATGTCATCCACATATAAGATTAGAAATGCTTTTGCGCTCCCACTAAACTTCTTGTAAACACAAGATTCTTTGTCATTCCTGATGAAGCCAAATTCTTTGACCACTTCATCAAAATGAATGTTCCAGCTCCTTGACGCTTGCTTCAGACCATAAATGGCTTCCTGAAGTTTGCATACCTTTCCAGCATCCTTATGAATGACAAAACCTTCTGGCTGTATCATGTATACATCCTCTTTGAGGTTTCCATTTAGGAAAGCCGTTTTCACATCCATCTGCCATATTTCATAATCGAAATAAGCAGCAATTGCTAGCAATATCCGAACAGACCTAAGCATAGCTACGGGTGAGAAAGTCTCGTCGTAGTCCACTCCTGGAACTTGCGTGAACCCTTTCGCGACAAGTCTAGCTTTGTGGATAGTAATGTTACCATCCGCGTCCGTCTTTCTTTTGAAAATCCATTTACAACCAATGGGCTTTACGCCTTCTGGAAGTTTTTCCAAGTTCCAAACTTGGTTTTCGTACATGGATTCCATTTCGGATTTCATGGCCTTGTGCCATTCCTTTGAGCTAGGCCCCGCCATCGCTTCCTTGTAGTGCACAGGTTCATCATCTTCAAGAATGAAGATTTCATTATGAAACCACTCAGGTGGCTGGATAGCCCTACCTGATCTACGCAGTTCAGTTACAACATTGTCCGAAGTCTCCGCATCATATGCGACAACTTCCGGCTCAGTTGTAGGGATAATTAGCAGAATTTCTTCCGGTTCCTTAGCCATATCAACGGTCGCCGAAGATTCACTAATCTCATTAAGTTGTACTGTCCTCCCACTCACTTCTTTAGTGAGAAACTCTTTCTCAAGAAAGACTCCATGTTTTACAACAAACACTTTGCTCTCGGAGGCGTGGTAGAAAGAATACCCAACTGTCTCCTTGGGATAACCTACGAAGTAACATTTGTCTGATCTGGGATCAAGTTTGCTTGGCTGTAAACGCTTTACGTATGCCTCACAACCCCAAATTTTGAGAAACGACAGGTCGGGTTTCTTCCCGTGCCATATCTCATATGGCGTCGTCTCAACAGACTTAGACGGTGCTTTGTTAAGTGTGTGAGCGGCAGTAAGTAGTGCGTGACCCCAAAAAGATATCGGAAGATCCGTAAGAGACATCATCGACCTTACCATGTCCAACAAGGTTCGGTTACGTCGTTCCGATACTACGTTTCTCTATGGAGTTCCAGGAGGCGTAAGCTATGAAACGATTCCACGATCACTCAGATGTTGGCCAAACTCATGGCTAAGATATGCTCCTCCGCGATCAGACCGCAGAAACTTAATCTTTTTGTCACGATGATTTTCTACCTCATTCTGAAATTCTTTGAACTTTTCAAAGGTTTCTGACTTATGCTTCATTAAGTAGATATAGCCATATCGACTTAAATCATCAGTAAAAGTCACGAAGTAGAAATACCCACCCCGTGCGGCTGTGTTCATTGGACCACATACATCACTATGTATTATTTCCAATAATTCACCCGCCCGTTCAGGATGACCCGTGAACGGCGTCTTGGTCATTTTTCCCATCAGACAAGCTTCACATGTGTCAAATGATTCAAAATCAAAAGACGGTAAAACTCCATTTGACTGGAGTATTTGCATGTGTTTCTTTCCGATGTGGCCAAGTTGACAGTGCCACAAATAATTGGTGGTGGTATCAGCCTTCTTAAGGCATTTAGCATTCACGTTAAAGACATCATTTCCACATTCAAGATTTAGTATGAAAAGGCCCCCAACAATGGGTGCAAATCCATAAAACATATCCTTACAATAAAGTGAACAACCATTGTTCTCAGACTTGTACGAATACCCATCGTGTACTAAACATGATCTAGAGATAATGTTTCTACACAACAACGGAACAAAATAACAGTTACTTAGTTCTAAGATAAATCCTGAAGGGAGACATAGAGGCATAATGCCGCCGGCTTGAGCGGCGATCCCAGCGCCGTTCCCGACACGCATCATGACTTCATTCTTTGCCAGCTTGCGCACCTTCTGAAGCCCCTGTATCGAGTTGCAAATGTGAGCAACCGATCCGGTATCAAATACCCAAGACTTAGAATTTTCGCTAGCAAGCAAAACGTCAATGACATTAACTTGTATAACAATTATACCTTTTCCGGTTTTCCTGGACTTCTTATCTTCCAGATACTTCTTGCAGTTTCTCTTCCAGTGTCTTGTGCCCTTGCAGTAGAAGCACTCAGTTTCATTCTTGGCTCCACCCTTAGAGTTCCTTTGGGAGCCGGTCTTACCGGCGCCCTTGCCCTTCTTTGGCTTGCCTTTCTTCTTTTTGAAACTGGTGGTTTTATTCACAAGCAACACTTGCTTGCGATTTTTCCGCAGTCCTCCTTCTGCAGTTTTCAGCATGGCGAGCACCTCTTCTGGTTCCTTCTCCATCCCACTCATGTTGTAATTCAAGACAAAACTGTCGTAAGACGGGGGGAGTGAAGAAAGCAACATGTCCATCATATGGCTAGCTGGAAGTGGAAATTCCAGGGTTTTAAGCCTTTCAGAATAGCCAATCATTTTTTACCACATGTTCGCCAACTGAACTACCCTCAGCCATCTTGCAATCCATCAAAGCCTTCATGATATCAAATTGTTCAGACTTTGCGGTTTCCTTGTACAGAGCATCCAATTCCCGGATCATATCACGGGGTTTATGGAATTCAAAACGTTTTTGAAGCTCTGCACTCATGCAAGCTAGCATGAGGCACTGCACTAAGTTGTGATCATCATCCTTAGTGGCCCAGACATTTTGTAAATCTTCCGGGGCTTCTGTCGCCGGCTTAGCTGGAAGAGCAAATTCAAGCACATACAATTTCTTAGCACTCCTGAGGACAATCCTCAGGTTGCGGACCTAGTCCGCATAGTTGTTTCCAGTCGCAGCTAACTTCTCTCTCTCTAACATCAGGCCTAAGTTGAACGCGGTGTTGCGAGCCATTTGATCTACAACGGAAAACACAGGTTTCACTTAGACTTTGTTTATAATGAAAAAGCACTAGTGAATAAACAATTTTATTCTAAAGTGCGCTCCCACTCAAATCAATATCTCTCAAAATTGATTGTGAGTGATACAAGACCCGTGTCTTGATTGTTCACCATTGGTGTAACACCACTGATGACAAAAATCTTAACTGGTAGGTTAACTTGCCAATCACATCTCTATGTTACTCTTGTTCATCTTTCGATGCTTGTGTTCCGAGCTCATGACGGTCATGCCTGAACGTCAAGACAACCAAGTGATCTTGCTGCGAGGTCTCAACTCACCCGCCTCACACTTCTCTAATCATTCGTACCCGTGTGACACGGCGCACCCTGAAAAGATAGGTGCCGTGACGGTGCTACACTTGGGAGAACACTTACTACTTGATATTTTTAGTGAGAGATCACCCTAATAAAAAGCGACTACCGCGCAATCAAGAAGGGTGCATCAACAAGGATAAACATCTCAGGCAATTCAAAATAGCATGATATGGTAAAGCCCCTTCTGACGGAGAAGTCTTTCATTTCTTCGTCTTCGGCATTCGCATCGTTGTTCACCTTCGTGAAGATTGCCACCACCTTGTCGATGCACCAGATAATATTGCTATCTCCATAGCGGATAAAATAAATGCATTACTTAAGGTTGACATGCAGGTCATTAAAGTGCAATCATATGGCTCTAGCCATCATGCCAAATCATGACACGCAGGTCATGTTAATTACATCATATAGTCATCTCATACATAATCAAATTGAATATGAGCATTGCTATACCACATCACATGAAAACCATCCTGCAAAACCAAGTTAGACGCCTCTAATCGGTTTATGCAAAAATTTATTTTACGTGGCTTCTAAGGTTTTGACTCAAACCGCAGCTACCAATGTTTATCAACTAGTATGATTATTCAAGTCGCTAGATTAACTCTCCAGGGTGTATGAAACACGAGATAATAAAATCTCGAGCCCCATACTAAACTTCGTCATACGTATGACCCCCGTGCAGATCATATCTGCATTGCCCTTTCATCTGTGAAATTGAAAGGATCGAGAAGAGGTGTCTAGAGGGGGGTGATTAGACCCTCAACAAATAAAGGTGGCAATTTTTAAGTTCTTCAAGTTAAGGTGGAGTTTGAGCACAAGTTTAAACATTCACAATACATATCAAGCAAGCATGGCAAGAGTATATGAGCAGCGGAAAGTAAAGCATCCAACTTGCAAGAATGTAAAGGGATGGGATTGGAGTGTGCAAACGCAATTGGAGACATGGAGATTTTTGGCGTGGTTCTGATAGGTGGTGCTATCGTACGTCCACGTTGATGGAGACTTCTACCCACGAAGGGTAACGGTTGTGCGAGTCCATGGAGGGCTCCACCCATGAAGGGTCCACGAAGGAGCAACCTTGTCTATCCCACCATGGCCATCACCCATGAAGGACTTGCCTCACTAGGGTAGATCTTCACGAAGTAGGCGATCTCCTTGCCCTTACAAACTCCTTGGTTCAACTCCACAATCTTGACGGAGGATCCCAAGTGACACCTAACCAATCTAGGAGACACCACTCTCCAAAAGGTAATAGATGGTGTGTTGATGATGAACTCCTTGCTCTTGTGCTTCAAATGATAGTCTTCCCAACACTCGACTCTCTCTCACAGATTTGGATTTGGTGGAAAGATGATATGAGTGGAAAGCAACTTCGGGAAGGCTAGAGATCAAGATTCTTATGGTTGGATTGGAATGTCTTGGTCTCAACACATGAGTAGGTGGTCCTCTCTCAGAAAATGAATGCTGGAAGTGTAGGCACGTTCTGATGGCTTTCCTCACGAATGGAGGAAGGGTGGAGGGGTATATATAGCCTCCACACAAAATCTAACCGTTACACACAATTTACCAAACTCGGTGGGACCGAATAGTGAAACTTGGTCAGACCGATTTAGTTCAAAATGTGAACGTTAGGATTTTTGGTGGGACCGACATGTCAACTCTGTGAGACCGATTTCGTTAGGGTTAGGGCATAACGTAATCTCGGTGAGACCGATCACATGAACTCGGTGAGAACGATTTCTGTAATAGGCAAACAGAGAGTTGGTCAGGCAAACTTGGTGGGGCCGACTACCTATTTCGGTGAGACCGAAATATTGCAGTAGGGAACAGAGAGTTTGCAAGCCCATCTCGGTGAGACCGAGATCCCATCGGTGAGACCGAACTGATTAGGGTTTCTGGCAGTGGCTATGTCAAGTGAACTCGGTGGCGCCGGATAGATCAAATCGGTGGGGCCGAGTTTGACTTTAGGTTTAGGACATATTTGGAAATGAGAAAGTGGTTGAGGGCTTTAGGAGCATATCACTAAGCATTTTGAGCAAGCAAGCCATTAAGCAACACCTCATCCCCTTTTAATAGTATTGGATTTCGTATGGACTCAATGTGATCTTGGATCACTAAAATGAAAAGATTAGAGTCTTGAGCTTGAGCCAATATGTGTCCTTAGCATCTTGAAGGGGTTCCACATCCTCTTGTCCTGCCACTCCACTATTGAACTTATCTGAAATATACTAGATAAAAGTATTAGTCCAACAAGAGATATGTTGACATTAATTACCAAAATCACCCAGGGAGCACTTGTGCTTTCATTCTCCCCCATTTTGGTAATTGATGACAACATACATCAAAGCTTTAGATAAAGATACAAGGAATAGCAAGTAAAGCTTTGGAAAGACATGTAACATGCATAGGCTCTCCCTACATGTATGCAATCATGTGAAGATAGAATATAATACCATGTGAATGCATAAGCATGACAGAGCAGGCAATGAGTTACATGTATCTTGGCTATATGCATCAGAGCAAATGGTGTGAATATAGGAAGTGTACCTCAATGTTCTTGATTCCTTCTTGCAAACAATATGTACATCAGCAAGAGATCATCATGCACATGAGTGTGATGCATATACTTACCTTGCGGTCATGAGCTGGCTTTGGAAGAGATGAACCTGAGTAAACAAGGTTAGATAACACAGGAATATCTACTAACCAAAGCAAGAACAGGAAACCACAAGAGTACCAAGATTGGGATGACATGTAGTGAGTGAGTACTTAGTACTCTATTTGGATATTGACATGTCCCCAAAGAGTAAAGATATGGAATGAATTCCAAATATTTTCTTCCCTTAGAAATGAGCTCTCTCTCCCCCTGAATCTTATATATTAGATAATGGGAGAAGATAGGGAAAACAAAATCAGAGCAAAAACAAAATCAGAGTAAAACAATCATAATAAACATAACACATACTAACATGTCTTTCCCCTCTTGAAGACATGTGACTTCTCTCCTCTATGGAAAATAAGCATCTGGAGAAGCTTAAGGTGTGCATTCTCTCTTATGTGATAAGCTTTGATGTGCTCCCTCTCCCCCTTTGACATCAATTTCCAAGAAGGGATCTTCTGGAGCATGAGTCAAGTAGGTTTGGTCCTTGAGTCACAGTACAAAACAACATGTAATATAAGATGCTGGTAGAGGACAAGAATCATCGAGTGGAGCTGGAACAAATATGCAGGATGCAAATGGCAAAGTGTTTTCTCAGTATTGAATTCGGTTACTCCGAGTTGTTTGCTTCGGTGGCACCGAGTTGTTTCGGTTTGGCCGAGAAGAACAAATCGGTGAGGCTGATTTCAACACAGAGAGAAAACAATTGTCATCTCAGCTCACTTAGGCAAATAAGATCTCACAAGGATTTGCAAGGAATTAACTGAAAGATTTGCAATGAATTGGATGCAGGGAATGCAGAAAATAATCAGAGAAAAGAAAAGAAATCTAGATGAAGTTTTTTTTGAAAGGGGAATATGTATGCAAGAAACAAATGCAAAAACACAGAAAAACACAAGAGAGCTTCATCTAGAATTGGTCGGTGACAAAGTCACCTATTTAGAGTATATTGACTTAGGAGTCAAGTGAAGGCACTTGATCATAGGTCATACTCATCGTTTAAGCTCAAAATGGGGTTACCATTTTTTGTTCAAGCATTTTGATGTATTCTAATCTTGTTGAGCTACTTTAACCCATGTCTTGGGGTAAAGCTTCTCTAAGATGGAATATCATACCTTGGGTGGTGGTGTTGATCTTGATCATGTAGTTGAACTTGTGTGGGATGCTCAAGGTAGATGTAGTTCATCAAGAGTTGGGAGCACCACTTGTAGTTTGAGTTCATCTTCCTACATGGGTTAGTCTTGCAAGGAAAAGCACTTGTGTATCCAAAATGGCAAACATGATATTGATACCAAATGAAATTTGATATAAAGAAGTTGTCAAAGGATATATTGAAAGGATTCATGCTTCATTGTCTTCAACCACCATGTTGTAGAGACTTGGTGATGTAGAGATTGCTCAAGATGTGAGTGAGTTGCAATCTCATAGACTTTGGCTTATCCAAGTACCTACAAGGGTTAGATGACATGCAAGAGTACAAATATAGATCCAAGACATATGATCATCTTCATAAGAGAAACATCAAGGATTAGTCAAAACTCATGCCTTGCATGTATCCAAATGGAGTTTCTACTCCAAGTTTGAAGCATCAATGATGTTCAATTCACCTCTCAACCGGCAAAAAACTTTCTCATCAAGCGGTTTGGTGAATATAACCGCCAATTGCTTATCGGTACGAACATGCTTAAGATCGATGTCTCCTTTAGCAACATGATCTCGAATGAAGTGATGACGAACTTCAATATAGTTCGAGAATGTTGCACGGGATTGTGTGCAATCTTAATAGCACTTTCATTATCACAAAGCAATGGAACATGTTTCACATATATCCCATAATCTTTAAGAGTTTGGGTCATCCAAAGTAATTGAGCACAACATGAACCGGCGGCAATGTATTCCGCTTCGGCGGTGGATAAGGATACCGAGTTTTGTTTCTTGGAGGACCAAGACACAAGAGATCTACCAAGAAATTGACAAGTACCCGAAGTGGACTTTCTATCAACCTTGTCTTCGGCATAGTCCGAATCGGAGTAGCCAACAAGATCAAAAGAAGACCTCTTAGGATACAAAATGCCAAAGTTTGGTGTGTGAATTAAGTATCTCACTATCCTTTTCACAGCCATAAGATGACATTCTTTGGGGGCCGCTTGATATCGTGCACACATGCACACACTTAGCATAATATCGGGACGGGAGGCACATAGATATAACAATGAACCAATCATAGAGCGGTAAACCTTTTGGTCAACCGGTTTGCCATCCTTAGTCAAGCCAAGATGTCCACTAGTACGCATGGGTGTATTCATACCTTTGCTTTCTTGCATGTTGAACTTCTTGAATAGGTCCTTGGTATACTTTGTTTGGGAAACAAAGGTACCCTCCTTAGTTTGCTTGATTTGCAAACCAAGAAAGAACTTGAGTTCACTCATCATAGCCATCTCAAACTTCTCCGACATTAGCCTTCCAAACTTTTCACTAAAATGAGGGTTAGTCGTACCAAATATGATATCATCCACATAAATTTGGCACACAAATAATTCACCATTAACCCTTTTATTAAAAAGAGTAGAATCAATTTTTCCAATCTCAAAGCCTTTTTCAATAAGGAATTTAGTCAAGCATTTATACCATGCTCTAGGAGCTTGTTTAAGACCATAAAGAGCTTTGTGAAGTTTGTAAACATGGTTGGGTTTCTTAGGATGAACAAAGTCGGGAGGTTGTTTAACATAAACTTCCTCCTCAATTTCACCATTTAGAAAAGCACTTTTAATGTCCATTTGATATAATGTGATATCATGATGATTGGCATAAGCAAGTAAGATGCGTATGGACTCAAGTCTAGCAACGGGGGCATATGTCTCACCATAGTCCATACCTTCGACTTGAGTGTAGCCTTGAGCGACGAGACGGGCCTTGTTGCGTACAACTTGTCCATCTTCATCTTGCTTATTCCGAAACACCCATTTGGTACCAATGACATTGTGCTTCTCATCGGGCTTTTCAATCAACGTCCACACTTGGTTCCTCTCGAAATTGTATAGCTCTTCATGCATAGCGTTCACCCAGTCCGGATCATCAAGCGCTTCTTCAACCTTCATAGGTTCAATGCTAGAGATGAATGAATAGTGTTCACAAAAATTAGCCAAATGAGTTTTAGAGCGAGTGATTCTCCCGGTTTGAATATCATCAAAGATTTGTTCGACGGGATGATATCTTGAGACTCTTGCTCTAACTCGTGAGAGCTTTTGTTTGGGTCGGGGTGGAACATCTTCTTCATCATCTTGTTCTTCCTCTTGGCCTTCTTCGTTGTTGGTGTTGTTGTTCTCTTGTGGAGGTGGATAAGGAGGTTGATGAGGTTCATCTTGGTGTACATCCTTGTTTTCATCATCTTGGCGTGTCCCACTTGTGGATGCTTCTGAGTTAACTCGTGGTTCACCTTGTCGTCAGGTAGAAGCTTCCACTTGGACGGACGAGGTACTCTCCTTCACCTCCATTGGACGAATCTTGCTAATAGACAAGTCTTGGATTGCTTCCGAAGGGTCTTTGTCTCCTATATCAATTGGCAATTGCTCTATTTGCGAGCCGTTAGATTCATCAAACTTCACATCTACCGTCTCTTCAACCTTTCGGGTGAAGTTGTTGTAGACACGGTAAGTGTGAGAGTTTGAGCCATAACCGAGTAGGAAACCTTCATGAGATTTAGGAGCAAATTTCGAACGACGATGCTTATCAAGAATATAGCACTTTGAGCCGAATACTCGAAATTATCCAACTTGGGGTTTGTTACCAGTGAGAAGCTCGTATGCCGTCTTGCCGAGAAGCTTGTGAAGATACAATCGATTTGTGGCATGACAGGCTGTCTCAACCGCTTCCGCCCAAAAGTGTTTTGGCATCTTGTACTCATCAAGCATCGTTCTCGCCATCTCAATAAGAGTTCGGTTCTTCCTCTCTACAACTGCATTTTGTTGAGGCGTGTACGTAGCCGAGAACTCATGTGAAATCCCTTCTTCGTCAAGAAAGGTGTCCACATTGGCGTTCTTGAACTCCGTTCTGTTGTCGCCGTGAACCTACTTGATCTTCACTTCAAATTGATTTTGGGCCTTCCTAGCGAAGTTCTTGAAGATCTTTTGGACCTGCGATTTATCATCAAGAAAGAACACCCACGTAAATCTTGAAAAATCATCGACAATGACTAAACCGAACGAGTTACCACCGAGACTCTTGTAGGCATTGGGACCAAAAAGATCCATATGAAGTAGCTCGAGCGGTCTTCTCGTGGTCATGATGTTTTTCACGGGATGACTTCCTCCAACCTGTTTTCCTGCTTGACAAGCACTACAAAGTCTATCCTTGTCAAATATAACATCTTTAACACCAAGGATATGATCACCTTTAATAAGCTTATCAAGATTTCGCATGCCCACATGACCTAACCTTCTATGCCATAACCAACCTTTAGAAGATTTAGCAATTAAGCAAGTTCTAGGTTGAGCCTTTTTAGTGAAATCAACGATGTATAGATCACCTCTATGTATACCGGTAAAGACCATATTATGATTATCTCTTCGAAACACTTGGCAATCTACTTCAGTAAATAGGACGTTGAAACCGAAATCGGCTAGTCTAGATACGGAAAGTAAATTGTATCCAAGAGATTCAACGAGCATAACATTTTGGATGGAGCTGTCATGTGAGTTGGCCACCTTACCAAGGCCAACCACCTTACCCTTTGAGTTATCACCAAAAGTGACATACTTTCGAGGGCCGTCGTTTTCAGCAAGCTCATGAAACATATCCTTGTCTCCGGTCATGTGATCGGTACATCCACTATCAAGAACCCATTCCTTTCCTCTAGCCATGTAGCCGCGAAGATTAGCCAGAAGACCAGAGTGTCTCATAAACTCATCGAGATCAAAGTCACTATCATCATCCTTATCATAGTATCCATGTTCAACATCGTCTTGTGATTGATTATTACCTAGAGAGAGTGATTCATTAGTTTTATGACCATGACAATGTGCATCTTTATGAATTCTAATGATATTGCTAATGATTCCAACATCTCCTTTGGCACGCATAAGGTCACGAAGCTCACATAGACAATCACCAAACTTAGGATCATTAGCGCTCATCTTATTTAAAGCAACGGACTTATGAAGAATATCATCTAAGTTTTTCAAGGAGTAGTTTGGAAATCGTTCCTCAAGAAATCTCCATATAGTATAAGCACAATCAAGAGCAAGCAAGCAAACAATCATATTTCTAGGCAGTCCTCTAATGATAAGATTGATAGTTCTAAGATTGCGGATCATGTCAATAGACTCATCATGGGTAGGATGCAATGGGTCAACAAGGGGTGCACACGGGCTAGCAATGTACTTGTTCAAATGATATTCATTGAAAATCTCAAGCATCTCATTTTTCCAAGCATGAAAGAACTCCCCATCAAGCATAGGCACTCTACGTCTAAAACTCCCCATCGTAGACTCATCCATCTTCCTCCAATGGTGATTAAACCAAAGCAATGGAGACCAATGCTCTGATACCAATTGAAAGGATCGAGAAGAGGTGTCTAGAGGGGGGTGATTAGACCCTCAACAAATAAAGGTGGCAATTTTGAAGTTCTTCAAGTTAAGGTGGAGTTTTAGCACAAGTTTAAACATTCACAATACATATCAAGCAAGCATGGCAAGAGTATATGAGCAGCGGAAAGTAAAGCATCCAACTTGCAAGAATGTAAAGGGATGGGATTGGAGTGCGCAAACGCAATTGGAGACACGAAGATTTTTGGCGTGGTTCTGATAGGTGGTGCTATCGTACGTCCACGTTGATGGAGACTTCAACCCACGAAGGGTAACGGTTGCGCGAGTCCACGGAGGGCTCCACCCACGAAGGGTCCACGAAGGAGCAACCTTGTCTATCCCACCATGGCCATCACCCATGAAGGACTTGCCTCACTAGGGTAGATCTTCACGAAGTAGGCGATCTCCTTGCCCTTACAAACTCCTTGGTTCAACTCCACAATCTTGACGGAGGCTCCCAAGTGACACCTAACCAATCTAAGAGACGCCACTCTCCAAAAGGTAATAGATGGTGTGTTGATGATGAACTCCTTGCTCTTGTGCTTCAAATGATAGTCTCCCCAACACTCAACTCTCTCTCACAGATTTGGATTTGGTGGAAAGATGATATGAGTCGAAAGCAACTTGGGGAAGGCTAGAGATCAAGATTCTTATGGTTGGATTGGAATGTCTTGGTCTCAACACATGAGTAGGTGGTTCTCTCTCAGAAAATGAATGCTGGAAGTGTAGGCATGTTCTGATGGCTTTCCTCACGAATGGAGGAAGGGTGGAGGGGTATATATAGCCTCCACACAAAATCTAACCGTTACACACAATTTACCAAACTTGGTGGGACCGAATAGTGAAACTCGGTCAGACCGATTTAGTTCAAAATGTGAACGTTAGGATTTTCGGTGGGACCGACATGTCAACTCGGTGAGACTGATTTCGTTAGGGTTAGGGCATAACGTAATCTCGGTGAGACCGATCACATGAACTCGGTGATACCGATTTCTGTAATAGGCAAACAGAGAGTTGGTCAGGCAAACTCGGTGGGGCCGACTACCTATTTCGGTGAGACCGAAATATTGCAGTAGGCAACAGAGAGTTTGCAAGCCCATCTCGGTGAGACCGAGATCGCATCGGTGAGACCGAACTGATTAGGGTTTCTGGCAGTGGCTATGTCAAGTGAACTCGGTGGTGCCGGATAGATCAAATCGGTGGGGCCGAGTTTGACTTTAGGTTTAGGACATATTTGGAAATGAGAAAGTGGTTGAGGGCTTTAGGAACATATCACTAAGCATTTTGAGCAAGCAAGCCATTAAGCAACACCTCATCCCCTTTTAATAGTATTAGCTTTCCTATGGACTCAATGTGATCTTGGATCACTAAAATGAAAAGAGTAGAGTCTTGAGCTTGAGCCAATATGTGTCCTTAGCATCTTGAAGGTGTTCCACATCCTCTTGTCCTGCCACTCCACTGTTGAACTTATCTGAAATATACTAGATAAAAGTATTAGTCCAACAAGAGATATGTTGACATTAATTACCAAAATCACCCAGGGAGCACTTGTGCTTTCATAAATTTCATCTTTCCTTTAACTATGGTGGAACCCAAAGAATTGATAGCACTTCGTTGATCAATCAGGATCGCGAATTGCTAGAACTTTGTGAAATTCCACTATGCCGTTTCAGGATCAGAAATACGCAAATTCTAGGGAAGCAACAAGAACATAGGGTAACAGATTTCATTTGCCACCCGCATAAATAATTTTCAGCAATAGATCTCATCTACTCCAAAATTATATTATGCAATACCCATACATCTCCATGTATTCTAGATCGTAACATGCATCTACGCATAGCACAGCTCTTAATGCCATTGTAGGGGAACGCGACAGAAAATAAAAAAATTCGGTATAGCGAGCACGCCCAGGACCACTATGGAGACTGCATACAAGGTTTGATCAGATCCGTACCGACTCGAAGCGCAGCGGAAGAAGAGTCGGTGTAGATCATTGGTGCAGATCCCCGCAGCTAGGATTTACAACCTCCCAACCACGAGGATGTACTCCCTCGTCGGACAGCCTTTCGGGAGGCGGTCGGACAGTCCCTTGGACGATGTCACGGACAGCCCTTCGGGAGGACCCTCGAAACTCGAATGGTAACTTGGATAGCCTTCCGGGAGGACACTCGAACAACCCCTCGGGCAAAAGATCGAAACTATGACCTCTCTATGGGGTTGCACACATACGGTGTCAGCTATCCGGCAGGGCTTCGCCGTCCAGAACTAGTTCCTGCCGAAACCCAGACATCCTTTCGGCTCTACGAAAAACTGTTTTCGTGGAAGGGAGAGAGAGAGCTAGCAAAGCATAGCATGCGTATGAGAGCAAGGGATGAAGAGATGGCAGCCCTCACCTCCT
Source organism: Thinopyrum elongatum (assembly GCA_011799875.1). Taxonomy (NCBI): domain Eukaryota; kingdom Viridiplantae; phylum Streptophyta; class Magnoliopsida; order Poales; family Poaceae; genus Thinopyrum; species Thinopyrum elongatum. Next base: position 643,204,532 of record CM022303.1, on the reverse strand, counting down.
CTAGTTATAGGAAAGCCAAGGGGTAGTGTGCCTCCAAAAATTACCAAAAACCCATGCATTAGGTCACACCCCATGTGCATTTAGGTCATAATGGGAGGCCATGTGGAGCTCCATGGAGCTCCACCACATGTGGCCGGCCACCCCTTGGGGGCCCCTAAATGGGGTTCCTTCCCTTGCAAGCCTTTACCTTCTAGAAGCTTTGAAAAGTCCTAAAAGGTGGCTCTCCAAAAATAACCCAAAAAGCACTTTCACTATTCACGACGACATTTTTCAGCGTCCGTTCGAACTGAAAATATTTATGTGGGCTAAGAACATTTCCAGTAACCACTAAAATAATTTTCAAGGCGTTCTAAAACAATTCCAGATTAGTGATTTTCATCTGCGAAAAGCATCTGAAGTGGTTCCGGCAGCTCCGGAACATTTCCGGTTTTCATCCCAGAAAATTCCAGAAAGTTTCCAGAATAATTCTGGCACCCTCCAAGAATTATCAGGGGCATCCCGAAACCAATTTGACTTAACAGAATACCCCGAAACAACTTTTCAGTTTCACCGAAACTCATCCGGGGTTCTCTCTGCGGAACTTTTCCGGTGTCCAAAACTTTTTCGGTGATTTTCTCTCAGACTCCCTGTCTAGTATTCAGCAGATAGATGACACTTAAGCATGTGACCCTATAGGTTTGGTGAAGTATAGACATGACCCGGAACCCCTTCCGATCAATGATCAACATCGGCGCCGTGGACACCCATATTGACCCCTATACCCACACGAATGAATATTCGAGTGAACCTCCAGTTGCCGTGTGCTATTCCTGTTGCTTCGCGATATGTTACAAACACCCGAGGTGAGTTATATTGCATCCCTGTGGATCAACAAATTTGTCCACTATGCAAGTTACCTCGTTACCGGTTTTGTTCTCTTTTCTCGTTTCCATGTTCCGGCATCCCAGTGATCAAATCACAATGTGTCTGTCCAGACGATGATGGATACCATTACGCCGAGACGGCCCAAGTATATCTCTCCATCGTCGGAGGAGCAAATCCCAATCTTGAGCTATCTCGTTACTTGCCATACCTTTCCGTGAACCCGTAAGCCGCCGTAATAGCCACCCAGTTACGGATGATGTTTAACAAACCCCAAAGTTCACGAAGCAAGCACGAAGGAACTCGATACTCTCATGGTCTAAGGAATTATGCAAAAATTAACTATCTCTGTGTTATTAACCATAAACATGTAACGATTGAATCTCATAGCATAACATCAATTCGGGTTGATTCAACACAAGTGTTCTACCAACATTGTGCCCTCAAAAATTGCCAGCACATCCATGCCCATGATCAGGAAAACAGGATCATTATGCAATACTTGAGCCAGTCTTAGAGGCAAGACTAGGAATACATTTTACCGTTTATTATACCACACGTGCACACGAGTTTCCCTCTGAACCTCGTGTTATTGTAGACTCGAGAATCATAGCAGTTATAGCATGGGACATAAACATTCATTACAAACTTGGGAGATACAAAATAACTGTTATTACTGCCTCTAGGGAATATCTCCTACAAGCCAGCAGTAATATTCATCAGTAGTGTCATTCCATGTTATCGTGATGCCATTAATTTGTTTTCCATATTTGAAATAAAAGTTGTACAACAGCGATCCCAACCAAAATGGCAGCATAATATAGTTTAAGAACAGTAATTAAATTTACTTTAAATAGACCCAATAACAGCATTTAAGGTCAACAATACACTTATTGATGTAGTTCAACAAAGTAGGCAAAGTAACACATGCATGTACAAGTTCAAATAAATAGATGTGATAATAACATGAGATCTTCCATGTATGCCAACTAGCTAACTAGACATTTCGGCGGGTGGACTCAGGGTCATAGTTCGAAGTAAGTGAACCATGGTCACTACCAGCGGGCCTGTAGTAGACCATGATCTCATCACGATCGTAGTTGAGGTAGAACGTGGCTCTCTCCCCAGCTTCCATCTCGTAAGCAGTTGCAAGGGCTCTCCAACCAGGGCAACCGAAATAGGGGCGGTTTGCCTCATTGGTGAAATGACAATTGAATTGTTGGACCATCAGCATCTTCATGATGGTGCATTGGAATGTGATGGGTGGCATCAACAGGAACTCGAAACTTCTCTAAGAAGTCATGCCTTGACCCACAAGGGATGACATGTGCAACATTGAAAGAAAGAACTAGCTAGTTAGACAATTTTGGGCACAGCCGTATACATCATATGAAACTTAATCAGAACATGTTCAACTAAAACATGCCATCCTAGTGAGGAACTCATTCGGAAGATCTATAAAGATCTTCTTATCCCTTTGGCATCTCGCTGAACCATAGGTCTCACATGGGTCATCCATTTACTGCTTTCATCAAGTTGACAAAAACAAGCATACATAAGAGATGCATAGATATAATGCAACATAAGCCATTACTACGAACTAGCGCTAGCTACCCGGCCATCAAGATATTAACAAATACTTGTAATTAAGCAATTCTACAAACCATGCATAGTTCAAACATAAAACATGTATAAAGTTAAGGTAGTGCTACACATCTAGCAAGCTAGTGACCAACAGGACCAGCTTTGTGGTCGTCCATAGTGGACCTACGAAACCCCTGCTGACCCTCCTTCTGACGCTCCAAGGCATCCCAGTCTATGAGATCCTCATCAGCGCTCTTACTAGTTGCATACTGAAGTAACATCATCTTGTTGGTCTCCACGAGTTTCTCATCTCTGGCAACCTCGCTCACCAATGGGTCAAAGAACTCCATCTCAGCCTGTTTGTTCTCCTTCTCACTAGTGCAGAACGGGCTTTAGTCCCGGTTCGTAAGGACCTTTAGTCCCGGTTTGGCAACTGGCACTAAAGGGTGGGGACTAAGGATGTGTTTGGTTTGAGGGATAGGCTAGGGTGGTTGTGGGTATCCCCGACCACCTGGCAAGGGATAGCCCATTTTTTTGTTTGGTTGGGTGGGTGAGGTTAGCCCTTCTTTTGTTCGGTTCAAAGGATGAATTGAGGATAGCTGTTGTAATGTTTGGTTTGAGTGATGTGCTTGAAGTTGTGCTCATGGTGGTCTTTAAATCTCCTGCACGAGAAAAAATATCCATAGCATAGAGAAGCAACACATGAATGCACACACACACAAGCACCCATCCACATCATGCACGAACGGACAGCACGCATCAAGCACGCCTCAATTCAACAGCGCGCGCGCACACACACACACCTGTGCATACAGTAGCAGGAAATAGAGCAGCACAAACGTTCTGTTTCATCGGTGGCCAGAAATACAGCAGCAGGAAAATACATCACGAACGCGGTGCATACAACAACAGCAGGAAGATCCAGCTCCATGCACGCAGCTGCCGCGCCAACCTCAATCACCGGCCGCGTGCGACTCCTGGAGATCTAGCTGCCGCCCTCCAGGAGATCCAGCCGCGCCGCCGCCAACTCCGGTCAGCGTCGCCTGTGTGCACCTGCTGCAACGGCCGGCCGGCCGCCGCCACACGCGAGTGCATGACTGGAAAGAAGGCACATCACGCAGTCGCATGCCTCACCACTCGTAATAGCCGAAAAACGATTCGCTGGCAACTGCGGCGACGCGCGCGCGGGGTGGTTACCACCACCCGCCAGTTTTTCGCGGCTGACCACAGCCCCTTTTTCACGAATATTCCCAGCATCTGGTTGCCTCTATTCCTTCTCGTTCCGGATCCAAACGGGTGGCAACCACACTAAAAGGAGGCTATCCCTGTCCCTCGGAGGATAGCCCTGCAACCAAACGCATCCTAAAGGTCCCCTCCCCCTTTAGTCCCGGTTCAACACGAACCGGGACCAAAGGCCCACCACGTGGCATGAACCCACGCCGGGGGCTGGGGGACCTTTAGTCCCGGTTGGTAACACCAACCAGGACTAAAGGAATTTTTTTGAATTTTTTTTTGATTTATTTTGAAATAAAATTTGAATTTTTTCTGATTTTGAAATTTCTGAATTATTTGACAATTTAATCTCTAATCACCCCTCATCACTGCTCAAGTGTGGAGAACTCATTATTCCAAATCATCTAACTTCCCAGCCGGTCAGCCATGCTCTCACTACTCCAGCCTGAGCACGCTTAACTTTCGAGTTCTATTCACCCTAGTTTCCAAGTCTGCACTTGTTGTTTTCCTGACAATAGTAAGCAGTCAATCCTATTAACCATCAGGAGTTTAACTTGAGCATGAAGTCACACGTTTCACCGTTTGAGTTTGAAACTATTATTCTAAAAAACAATAATTATTTTGTAACACTAACATTTCTTGAACAAGTAGTTTGACAATAGTTTGACCACAGTTTGACCAGATTTGACCAAAATTCAAAAAAACTGAAATAATTATTTAGTAACACTAATATTTCTTCAATAATTATTTAGTAACACTAATATTGCTTGAATAAGTAGTTTGACCATAGTTTGACCAGATTTGACCAAAATTCAAAAAAACTGAAATTTGAGCATAACTTTTTTTCCTTTCAGAATTTGAGGATTCTAAAAATTTGCAAAACGGCCTATGGCCGTTGAAATCAGAACCGGCTTTTCGTGCTGAACATTTTGATATATTATACGCTTTTTTTCGACATCGTATGCAAAAGTTATAGCCATTTTACTTTTTCATAACACTTTTTTGCAAAACACGTAGAAATTTATGTTTTTAAATTTTCATAACTAGCAGATGTAGTAACATAACTACATCTCGAAGGATTTTAATTTTTGAATTTTTTATCATTTTCTTTTGTTTTTTTTTTCAAAACTGAAAAGGCGATAAAGGGGGGGTAGAGTTTGAAAATTGCAGAACCACGACCCTTTAGTCCCGGTTGGTGGCTCCAACCCGGACTAAAGGTCTAACCTATAGTCCCGGTTTGTGTCACAAACCGGGACTAAAGGGGCAGCATGCCACCACCCCTTTAGTCCCGGTTTGTGACACAAACCGGGGCTATAGATACACCACGAACCGGGACTATTGATGTCGTAATCGAACCAGGACTAATGGTCACATTAGTACCGGGCTGTAATCGAACCGGGACTAATGAGGTGAACATAAGGTTGTTTTACTACTAGTGTCTCCTCAGCCCTAGTGCATATCCTCATGCCCACCGGCGCGAGGAACTTCGCATACTCACGACAATCAGGGAAGTTCAGAATCGCCCCTTCCTGAAATAACTCTACCACCATGGCATCGTAGGCACGTGCCGCTAACTCCGGGGTGTCCTAGTGTCCAAGCTCGTGGACGATATTGTCCTTCCAAATGGTGGCATAGTACTTATTCCCCTTCGGCCGCACACCACAAAACTTCGGAGCCATCTGTGATGGTGCATATATAACTAACAAGTTAGTAAAAAATGGGCATATTAACGAGTATCTACAAAACTTAGAATCTACAATGTAATTAAATGTACACTACAACTACACTAAAATCATACTATACAACTACACTAAATTCTTTCACTACAAGTACACTATATAGAACTAAAATAAAAGGAGACTCCATAAAATCATATACTATAATCTTACACTAAAATTTCTACACTACAACTACACTAAAATCTTACACTACAACTACAAAAAAATCTTACTCTACAACTACACTAAAATCTTATAGTACAACATTACACTAAAAATTCTACACTACTCTTACACCAAGAATTGTACACTACTCTTACACTAAGAATTCTACACTACTAGTCTTACACAACAAATTGTACATTACTCTTACACAAAAAAATTCTACACTGCATAGAACTCACCACCGGCGACGGAGACCACGAGGTGGCGTTGCGAGATGGAGACGACGGGGCCGGCAGAAGTGGAGGTGGAGGTAACGGCGACGAGGGCGGTGGCTGTGGATGCGGAGACGACTGCGGAGAGGACAAAGATGGCGACGGTGGCCGGGGGTGCTGTCGGCTGTGGCGGCAGCGGCTGGTACTTGACGGCGGCGACGGACACAGCGGCCGGGGCGCTGTTGGCTATGGCGGCGGCTGCACGGGGCGTGGATTTAGAGCGGGTGGGGATCAAAATGGGATGCGATGGGTGGGTGGGTGGTTAATTAATCCAGAGGGTGGCGTTGTAATTGTTGGCGTTGGTCGACGTGGCCAACACAACTTCTATTGTCTTTAATTTTATTATTTTATTATTTTTTATATTTTTTTCTTAGACACATTGTTTTTATATTCAAATAGGTGTTTACTTTATTTATTTTATTATCCTATTATTTATTATTTTGTCAATTTTATATTTTATTAGTCTGGCCTAGATACATAATAGTTGAACGATGAAAACAATAACAAATATAGAATATATATAATATTATATATAATTAATTAAAATAATATATATAATTATATATATATATATATAGCCGGTCTATTCTGCTAATATTAGCAGAATAGTTATTCTGCTAACACTTCCGCACTGCACGCTCAACGCAAGTCCACGTTCTTGTTTGAGGTAAGAGCACTGCACTAGTGAGGCGAGTGAACTTCCCGTCGCAAAAAACTGCCCGCGGTGTTTTTTCGGTATTGTTTTCGCTCCAGTTTTTAAACCGTTTATCGGAACGAGGCGTGTAATATACCTTTGAAAAGCTATGGATTAGGAGCAACTTCTCCATGTTGAATTTTTTTTAAGATTCATCACGTTTAAAGAGCAGTTTCGAAAACGGTGCGGTGCACGACGAGTGGCAGCGAGCGTTTTTTCGCGTTTTTTTTTTCTAAACCGCTAGTCGGAATGAAGCAAATGATACGCTGTTGGAAAGATATCGTCGAGGCGCATCTTTTTCATACGTATTATTTTCTCTAATTCGTTACGGTTTAAGAGCAGTTTAAAATTTACTAAATCGCGGAATTGTGTTTTTCAATTTTTTTTGAATTTTTGGTACTGTTTTCGCTCCAGTTTTTTAACCGTTTGTCGAAACGAGGCGGGTGATACGCCGTTGGAAAGCTACGGACGAGGCGCAACTTTCATATGTACAAATATTTTTGAGATTCCATACAGTTTTAAGTTAAATTTAAAAATCGTGCGACGGACGATGAGTAGCAGCGGTGGGTTTTTCCCGATTTTTTTACAAAGCGCTTGTCGGAATGATTGAATGATACGCCGTTGGAAAGATATCGACGAGGAACAACATTTTCATGTGGAACACTTTGTCTAATTCCTTACGATTTAAGAGCAGTTTTGAAATTACCAAAACGCGAATACTCTGTTTTTCGCGACACCAAAATCGACGAGTGAAACGCATCGGACAGCAAACCGCACTGCTTGAGACTGAAAACCGCACTGCATCAGACGGGCAAAAGAACTGCATTTTTTTTCTAAATGCATTTTTGTTTTAAATGAAGTGTACTGAAAAGTCCTTCGTTGTGGACTTTTTTTAAGACCAAAGTGCATCGCATTTCGATGTTTTTTTAAATGCATTTTGGTTTAAATGGAGTGTACTGAAATGTCCTTCGTAGTGGACTTTTTTAAGATCAAAGTGCACTGAATTTGCATATTTTTTAAATATTTTTTTTACTAAATGGAGTGTACTGAAGAGTCCTTCGTAGTGGACTGTTTTTAGATCAAAGTGCATCGCATTTGCATGAATTTTTAAATGCATTTTGTTTTAAATGGAGCGTACCGAAAACTGCTTCGTTGTGGGCTTTTTATAAGACCAAAGTGCACTGCGTTTACATGTTTTTTTAAATGCATTTTGTTCTAAATGGAGTGTATTGAAGAGTCCTGCATCAGACAGGCAATTGAACCATTCAGTTGAAGCTAGTGAACCTCACAATGTTTTTTTATAAATGCGTCTCGACTACATAGTCGATGCTAACGAACTGCATTAATTTTTTTTGTCTTTTTTCAGAAACAAAATGTCAAAGAATATGCACTGCGTTCCTCAAAACAACAAAAATGAAACTTGAGATGAACAACGATGGTCTCTTCTCTTTTGTTACCGAGTGCACTGCAAATGATTTCTAGAAAAAAAAAAAAGAGCTGCAAAGCGACGCATGTCGGCGATGGTGTACAGCAGTATGGTCACACATATCTGACCATAAACGTCACTGGATGAACTGCATGCAAGAACCGCACGCCCATAGATGATGAACTGCATCCGTCGCGCGAGTGGCACGTACTGCACAGATACACTGTGGTCGCCGGAGTTCACAACCACTAGCGAATTGGAGAAACGGACGCTTATGAAGAACACACACAAAATCTGAACTGCAACGGCGACCCAAGCTAACCTCCCTGCACAAAACAAGCAATAATATGAAGAAAAAGAACTGCACAGCTGAGACATCCACATGCGAACAACACGATTACAGATTTTGTCGGACATCATGCGCACATAAGCACTTTTGTGTGAGCACTTCACGCACTACCTCCCGGGACTTCACCGACGCACCTGCCGTACTGCACGCGCACACGAGCAGGCCGGCGAGCTCGCGTGGCTGAAGCGGCGGCCCGCGGCTGGAGGCGTGTAGGTGGGCCAGGGGGCAGCTGCGGCCCATGGGGTGCACGCACGCGAGGCTGGAGACGACGAGGTAGGCGCTGCGCTCGATCCCGTCGAGCTGCAGGGCACCGGTGACGACGACCCTCGCCGGCTGCGGGGCTTGCTGCGGCGAACTGCATCGGGTTTGCAGGGGAGCTGAAGCAGAGGAGGGGGCTCTAGAGCAGCGCCAGGCATCCAGCCCCCACCCACCGCAGGTCACCGCCGCCCTCCTTGCGCCACCAAGCCGGACGCCACGCGCGGAGTCTCGCCGCCGTGCCCACCGCCGCACGAGCCCCTGTGCTCGTTACCTCTTGAGAGAGAAGAACGGACTGCAGCGTCACCGCCGCACGGTGCGACGAACGGCGAGATGGTGGTGGACTGGTGGTGGCCGGGATCACCCCGGCGAGACAACGCTCGATGAGGAGGGGGGAGGAAGGGCCGAGAGGTGAAGCCGCAGCAGCCAACGCCGCGCCCGTGCGACGGGATCCGGCGGCCCTCATTGCTCGTCGGAGGAGGATGCGCCATAGGGAGGGGAAGAAAAAAGCCAGCGTTGCCATGGTTGACCGGACCCAGCTGCAGCGCATCGCGCAGGACCACGCCGGAGAGCACCTTGCCCTGGCCGGTGGAGGTGAGGGGCTCAAAGAATAGAGGATCCGTGGACGGGGTGGCCGGATCCGTGGACGGAGTTGCCTCCTCGGGCTGGATCGATAGGGAGGAGTCGCGAGGAAGGAGGTGGTTCTGCGACGCATGGGAGGGAGGTGGTGGTGCGGTGCGGTGCAGGGAGGTGGAGCGGCGGTGCGGGGGAGGGAGGTGGTGGCGCGGCGCGGTGGAGGGAGGTGGCGCGGCGGTGCGGGGGAGGGAGGTACTGCGGGGTGGGGGTGGGCGCATCCCTAGCTGAAGGAAGGAGGTGGAGGGAGTGGGAGCGGGTGGCGCCGGCGCATGGAGGTGGAGTCGGGATTGGGGTCGTGGTCGTGCGGGAGGTGGGTTGGGGTGTTAGCAGAATTAGAGTTTTTGTTAGTAGAATAAGACTCTTAAAGGTATTAATAGAATAGACCCACCCTATATCCCTATATATAACTTATACGAGTTGATCTAGATTAAGAACATCATTAGTGTAATCACTCCTACTGGAAAAAATGCTAACACTGATGCACCTAGGAGAACGAGGCCAAGCATAACACCATCTAAAAGCGAATATTGAAGCATCTTGATTTTTTGGATTTGGCCACGCATCACATCAATATTGAGCTGCATCTCATCTATCTGTTTTCTCAGTGGTCCAATAGAGTACTCGGGCAACTCGCTTACGTACATTTGCACGAGATCAACCCATATCCATATGTAGCAATATTTTATCCCTAATGCCTGTGGATCGCAATATACACACACATATTCATGTGAGCGACACTAACTAGACGAAAGAGTTGAATTGTGCAAATTAGCAGAAATAGACTGAGGGGTATTTTCTGTGATATTTAACTTTCCATGATTAGGGCAGATGTAGAACTCTCACTCCGGATTGCATTATGTGTACAACATATGCTTACCAGCAGGGCGTCGACAGCCCAAAGCAGTACAGGTGCCCTTGCTCGACTCCCGGCAGCTTCGGCACTGGTGGCATAATTGCCGGATCGAACGAACGTCGCGCTGCAGCGGGATGATTTGCCTGACAGGGCCGGCTGCATTGGCTGTGGCGAGCTCATGCCCTAGCCAGCGGGGCCAGAGGCGAGCTCGGCCAAGGCGGCGAAGTCCCAAACTTTTGACACACCCCACCGACGTGGGCTCACACGCAGGGCTCGTGCCGATTCGACAAATTCCAGTGGGTCCATTGTCGCTAAAGCAGCTAGCTAAGAGGGAGTAGAATTTTGTGGAGAATGAAAGTGAATGTATTTGAGAAACAAGGGCTGCCAACACTTCTATATATCGGCAAAACTTAGTGTTGGCGTTCCCAAGTAGGGCACGACAGCACTACATTACTTATCAATGGCGTGTGTATAAAGTCTACGCCAGCAGTATCTTCCAACTGGTCACCACAGCAGGGCCCACATAGTAGTGACGTATGGCAAAATATCTACGCCAACACTACCAACCTATAGCTGACGTGCCAAAAATACCGACGCCAGGACTATTTGAAAAAAAAATAGTGTTGGCGTTGATAGAAAATGGCATGCCACCAATAAAAGTTGTGGCTAGCCGTTTTATCACTAGTGGCATATTTGTTTGTAGGTGTAAAATGCATGTTATTCTATGACAAGTGAAGCTCTTAGAATGAAACATGACTTTGGGAACAGGAAATGATGTACGAAAAAGGCTGATAGTAAATAATGTTCAAATGCTTAGTTACCAGATCAACAGACTACTCAAAATTGTACAATTCAAGGACACTTGTCTTTTGAACAAATGTCCGTTCGGTAACTTTTCAAGTTCCAAGGTAGCGAACTACAGACGTCAATCTTCAGAATACATAATAGCTAATAGGGTACTTCTAGTACTACATAATTAATAATGATTAGGAGTACTAAAATATGTAAACAAAGAACAATAAAGTGATTATTGTTTTAATTTTTATGTACTGGGTCTTTCCTCTTTTCTTCCAATATTTTTCCGTATACCATTTCTTTCACCCATCCATGTGGCAGCCCAGATGGGTGGAACTCCACTTCTGCAAGGATCTACAGAAAAGGAAACATATTATCTTTGGAAAGTCAAATTATTGTAGACATCAATAATTATTTGTGTAGTGGTAGCAAGAAATACACATTATCCCGAGAACTTTTGTCGCATTGTCCATTTGTATCACATTTGGAGATCTTCATTTCCTTAACATAGAGTTTTACGTCTTCTTTAAAAAATGGTCATACTGCTAGTGGTGAGTAAACATAAAATTGCAAAACAATAGTAACACAAATTGTATCCATCATATTTTAAATATCTCTTCTTCTAGGGCTAATGAAGGTAGCCAACTCTAATTGTTTTTGTTTACCCTTTTGGATAGCTTACCAGATTTGGTTGTATGAACGTGTGGAACACACACACACACAATTTCACACACACAAAGACAAACAAACACACACACACACACACACACACACACACACACACACACACACACCACGCACACACAATTTCACACACACACACACACACATATATATGAACCTACATCGATAACATAAATCAACAAGAATTACGTAGCATTATCCCTATGAACCTATAACGATAACATAAATCAAAGGGTTTTTTATGATAGTGCCCTTGGTTCCTTAGTTTTTCTCAGTTGTCCTCACGCTCTAAACTTTTGCACACTTTTCCCCACACTCTTGTCTGAAACTCTCATAAATGATCAAACTGGACGTTTGTCGTCGGGTCAATGGCTTGACCATTAACTGCTGACGAGTGGGGCTAGGGCCGGGTCCTCCTTTGACCGTTACGTCCTGACGAGTGGGGCTGCAAGGATACGTCGGAGCAGCTTGTCTGAAACAGATTGAGCCTCTCCCACAACGCGTCCTCCTCCGCCGCCGCCGCCGTCGTGCCCTCCACCCTCTAACCCTATTCCGTCCGTCAACGATGCCACTCCTCCGCCACATCAACCTCCCCTCCCCCCAATCTGGGATTAAGAAGCGATGTCGGGGGTAGACGCCCTCCGGCCCATCGATTGTGGAGATGATTGGGTCGAATTGGAGGCGGATAATTCATGGATTCCATCTGGGTAAGCATCATTTCCCCTAGAATTTATGAGAAAACTTATCAATTAGGTAGTATTTGACCACTACTCGCTTGAATCGTACCAATTTGGGTAGCTTAATTTTTCACCCTTTATTTCGATCGAATAGTATTGATCATGCGTTTGCTTTTTGGCTGGCGGTTAGAATGGAAACTAGCATGCTGTGTGGCACTAAACCGCATATGATCTCTGATACGTCTCCAACGTATCTATAATTTTTTATTGTTCCATGCTATTATATTATCTGTTTTGGATGTTTTATATGCATTAATATGCTATTTTATATTATTTTTGGGACTAACCTATTAACCTAGAGCGCAGTGCCAGTTTCTGTTTTTTTTCTTCTTATTTTTGAGTTTCGCAGAAAAGGAATACCAAACGGAATAAAACTTTCGCGATGGTTTTTCTTGGACCAGAAGGAAACTAGGAGACTTGGAGATGAAGTCGGAGGAGCCACGAGGCGGCCACAAGGACGGAGGGCGTGCCCAGGGGGGTAGGGCGCGCCCCCCACCCTTGTGGGCCCCTCGTGCACATCTTGACCTAGGTCTTCGTGAGCAAGCAAGTTGGATGCACACCCACTTAGTTTCTTTTTTAGCTTTCATAAACTTATAGCTCTAGTGCATCCGTTGCATGGCAATCCCTACTCACTCACATTGATATCTATTGATGGGCATCTCCATAGCCCGTTGATACGCCTAGTTGATGTGAGACTATCTCCCTCTTTTTATCTTCTCCACAACCACCTTCTATTCCACCCATAGTGTTATGTCCATGGCTGACGCTCATGTATTGCGTGAAAGTTGAAAAAGTTTGAGAACATCAAAAGTATAAAACAATTGCTTGGCTTGTCATCGGGGTTGTGCATGATTTGAATATTTTGTGTGATGAAGATGGAGCATAGCTAGACTATATGATTTTGTAGGGATAAGCTTTCATTGGCCATGTTATTTTGAGAAGACATAATTGCCTTGTTAGTATGCTTGAAGTATTATTGTTTTTATGTCAATATTAAACTTTTGTTTTGAATCTTACGGATCTGAACATTCATGCCACAATAAAGAAAATTATATGGATAAATATGTTAGGTAGCATTCCACATCAAAAATTCTGTTTTTATCATTTACCTACTCGAGGACGAGCAGGAATTAAGCTTGGGGATGCTTGATACGTCTCCAACGTATCAATAATTTTTTATAGTTCCATGCTATTATATTATCTATTTTGGATGTTTTATATGCATTAATATGCTATTTTATATTATTTTTGGGACTAAACTATTAACCTAGAGCCCAGTGCCAGTTTCTGTTTTTTCCTTGTTTTTGAGTTTCGTAGAAAAGGAATACCAAATGGAGTCCAAACGGAATAAAACTTTCACGATGATTTTTCTTGGACCAGAAGGAAACCAGGAGACTTGGAGATGAAGTCGGAGGAGCCACGAGGCGGCCACAAGTACGGAGGGTGCGCCCAGGGGGGTAGGGCGCGCCACCACCCTTGTGGGCCCCTCGTGCACTTCCTGACCTAAATCTTTCGGCTATATATACTCATATATCCCCAAACCAACAGAAGCGTCCACGAAAAGACTTTTCCACCGCCGCAACCTTCTGTACCTGTGAGATCCCATCTAGGGACCTTTTCCGGCACCCTGCCGGAGGGGGATTCGATCACGGAGGGCTTCTACATCAACACCATTGCCCTTCCGATGAAGCGTGAGTAGTTTACCACAGACCTACGGGTCCATAGCTAGTAGCTAGATGGCTTCTTCTCTCTCTTTGATTCTCAATACCATGTTCTCCTCGATGTTCTTGGAGATCTATTCGATGTAATACTTTTTTGCGGTGTGTTTGCCGAGATCCGATGAATTGTGGATTTATGATCAGCTTATCTATGAATATTATTTGAATCTTCTCTGAATTCTTATATGCATGATTTGATATATTTGTAATTCTCTACGAACTATCGGTTTGGTTTGGCCAACTAGATTGGTTTTTCTTGCAATGGGAGAAGTGCTTAGCTTTGGATTCAATCTTGCGGTGTCCTTTCCCAGTGACAGTAGGGGCAGCAAGGCACGTATTGTATTGTTGCCATCGAGGATAAAAAGATGGGGTTTTCATCATATTGCTTGAGTTAATTCCTCTACATCATGTCATCTTACTTAATGCATTGCTCCGTTCTTTATGAACTTAATACTCTAGATGCATGCTAGATAGCGGTCAATGTGTGGAGTAATAGAAGTAGATGCAGAATCGTTTTGGTCTACTTGACACGGACGTGATGCCTATATTCATGATAATTGCCTTAGATATCGTCATAACTTTACGCTTTTCTATCAATTGCTCGGCAGTAATTTGTTAACCTACCATATTACTTTCTATCTTGAGAGAAGCCTCTAGTGAAACTATGGCCCCCGGGTCTATTGTCCATCAAATAATCTTCTACTTTTCATCATACAAGTTTCCGATCTACTATTTTGCAATCTTTTACTTTCCGATCTATAAAACAAAATTACCAAAAATATTTACTTTATTGTTTATCTATCTCTATCAGATCTCACTTTTCCAAATAACCAGGAAGGGATTGACAACCACTTTATCGCGTTGGGTGCAAGTTGTTTGATTGTTTGTGCAGGTATTCAGTGATTTGTGCGTTGTCTCCTACTGGATTGATACCTTGGTTCTCAAACTGAGGGAAATACTTATCTCTACTTTGTTGCATCACCCTTTCCTCTTCAAGGGAAAAACCAACGCAAGCTCAAGAAGTAGCAGGAAGAATTTCTGGCGCCGTTGCCGGGGAGATCTATGCCAAGTCAAGGGATACCAAGTACCCATCATAAACTCTCATCTCTTGCATTACATTATTCGCCATTTGCCTCTTGTTTTCCTCTCCCCCACTTCTAAAACGATTTTCAAAAAGATTTGCCTTTTTCTTCGCCCCTCTCTTTGCCTCTTCTTCGTCCCTCTTCCGTTCGTCTTCTTCGTTTGCTTTCTGTGTGCTCGTGTGTTCGAATGCTTGCTTTGTTACGATGGCTCAAGAGAATACCAAATTGTGTGACTTTTCCAACACCAATAACAATGATTTTATTAGTACTCCGATTGCTCCCGCCACTAGTGCGGAATCTTGTGAAATTAATGCAGCTTTGCTAAATCTTGTTATGAAAGATCAATTTTCTGGCCTTCCTAGTGAAGATGCCGCATCACATCTAAACAATTTCGTTGATTTGTGTGATATGCAAAAGAAAAAAGATGTGGATAATGATATTGTTAAATTGAAGCTATTTCCATTCTCACTTCGAGATCATGCTAAAACTTGGTTTTCATCTTTGCCTAAAAATAGTATTGATTCATGGAATAAGTGTAAAGATGCTTTTATTTCCATGTATTTTCCTCCCGCTAAGATCATCTCCCTTAGGAACGATATTATCAATTTTAAGCAACTTGATCATGAACATGTTGCACAATCTTGGGAGAGGATGAAATTGATGATACGAAATTGCCCTACTCATGGTTTTAATTTGTGGATGATTATACAAATTTTTTATGCCGGATTGAATTTTCTTCTAGAAATCTTTTAGATTCGGCCGCTGGAGGCACTTTTATGGAAATGACTCTAGGAGAAGCTACTAAACTTCTAGATAATATTATAGTTAATTATTCTCAATGGCATACCGAAAGTTCTTCCACTAGTAAAAAAGTGCATGCAATTGAAGAGATTAATGTTTTGAGTGGAAAGATGGATGAACTTATGAAATTATTTGCTAGCAAGAGTGCTTCTTTGGATCCTAATGATATGCCTTTGTCCACTTTGATTGAAAATAATAATGAATCTATGCATGTGAATTTTGTTGGTAGGAACAATTTTGGTAATAACGCGTATAGAGGCAATTTTAATCCTAGGCCGTTTCCTAGTAATTCCTCTAATAATTATGGTAATTCCTACAACAATTCTTATGGAAATTATAATAAGATGCCCTCTGATTTTGAGAATAGTGTTAAAGAATTTATGAGTTCGCAAAATAATTTCAATGCTTTGATTGAAGAAAAATTGCTTAAGATTGATGATTTGGCTTGGAACATGGATAGAATTTCCCTTGATGTTGACTCTTTGAAACTTTGATCTATTCAACCCAAGCATGATATCAATGAGTCTCTCAAAGCTATGAGAATTTCCATTGATGAGTGCAAAGAAAGAACCGCTAAGATGCGTGCTAAAAAAGATTGGTTTGTAAAAACATCTTCTTCTAGTTTTCGTGAAAATAATGATGAGGATCTTAAAGTGATTGATGCGAATCCTATTGAATCTTTGTTTTCCAATATAAATCTTGATAAATATGGGACTGGAGATGAGTCAACTTTAGTTAAAAGGTGTCCCAATGATTCGGAGTTTTTAGATCTTGATGCAAAAATTTATAAAAGTGGGATTGGAGTGGTCAAAACTTTAAGTAGCAATGAACCCACTCTTTTGGATTTCAAGGAATTTAATTAAGATAATTGTTCTTTAATAGATTTTATTTCCTTGTTGGAATCCATGTTGAATTCTCCTCATTCTTACAATCAAAACAAAGCTTTTACTAAACATATCGTTGATGCTACGATGCAATCTTTTGAAGAAAAGCTTGAATTGGAAGTTTCTATCCCTAGAAAACTTTATGATGAGTGGGAACCTACTATTAAGATTAAGATTAAATATTATGAGTGTTATGCTTTGTGTGATTTGGGTGCTAGTGTTTCCACGATTCCAAAAACTTTATGTGATGTGTTAGGTTTTCGTGAATTTGATGATTGTTCTTTAAATTTGCATCTCGCGGATTCCACTATTAAGAAACCTATGGGAAGGATTAATGATGTTCTTATTGTTGCAAATAGGAATTATGTGCCCATAGATTTCATTGTTCTTGATATAGATTGCAATCCTACATGTCCTATTATTCTTGGTAGACCTTTCCTCAGAACGATTGGTGCAATTATTGATATGAAAGAAGGAAACATTAGATTTCAATTTCTATTAAGGAAGGGCTTGGAGCACTTTCCTAGAAAGAAAATTAAATTGCCATATGAATCTATTATGAGAGCTACTTATGGATTGCATACCAAAGATGACAATACCAAGATCTATTCATGTTTTTATGCCTAGCAAAGGGCGTTAAACAATAGCGCTTGTTGGGAGGCAACCCAATTTTCTTTTTCTTTTTGCTTTTTTGGTTCTGTTTTGCAATAAATAATCCATCTAGCCTCTGGTTAGATGTGGTTTTATGTTTTAATTAGTGTTTGTGCCACGTAAGACCATTGGGATGGCTTACGGTGATAGTTGATTTGATCTTGCTGAAAAACAGAAACTTTTTCATCCAGTATCAGAATTTTAGTAATTCACTAGGGAGTTTAAGAACCCTGAATTTTTTATACAAGATTTATATACGAATTTCCTATGTTTTCCTAATTTTTCATAATTTTTGGAGTTATATGAGTATTAGAAATATTCGGATCTTCGCAGACTGTTCTGTTTTTGACAGATTCTGTCTTCTTTGTGTTGTTTGCTTATTTTGATGAATCTATGGGTAGTATCAGGGGTATGAACCATGGAAAAGTTGGAATACAGTAGATATTACACCAATATAAATAAAGAATGAGTTCACAACAGTAACAAAGTGGTGATTTATTTTCTTATACTAATGGAGCTTATGAGATTTTCTGTTGAGTTTTGTGTTGTGAAGTTTTCAAGTTTTTGGGTAAGGATTTGATGGACTATGGAATAAGGAGTGGCAAGAGCCTAAGCTTGGGGATGCCCAAGGCACCCCAAGGTAATATTCAAGGACAACCAAGAGCCTAAGCTTGGGGATGCCCCGGAAGGCATCCCCTCTTTCGTCTTCGTCTATCGGTAACTTTACTTGAGGCTATATTTTTATTCACCACATGATATGTGTTTTGCTTGGAGCATCTTGTATAATTTGAGTCTTTTCTTTTTAGTTTGTCACAATCATCCTTGCTTTACACACCTTTTGAGAGGGACACGCATGAATCTTGATTTATTAGAATACTCTATGTGCTTCACTTATATCTTTTGAGCTAGGCAATTTTGCTCTAATGCTTCACTTATATCTTTTTAGAGCACGGCGGTGGCTTTACTTTATAGAAATTATTGAACTCTCATGCTTCACTTATATTATTTTGAGAGTCTTTAAACAGCATGATAATTTGCTTTGGTTATAAATTTAGTCCTAATATGATAGGCATCCAAGAGGATATAATAAAAACTTTCATATAAAGTGCATTGAATACTATGAGAAGTTTGATTCCTTATGATTGTTTGGAGATATAAAGATGGTGATATTAGAGTCATGCTAGTGAGTAATTGTGGATTGGAGAAATACTTGTGTTAAGGTTTGTGATTCCCGTAGCATGCACGTATGGTGAACCGTTATGTGATGAAGTCGGAGCATGATTTATTTATTGATTGTCTTCCTTATGAGTGGCGGTCGGGGACGAGCGATGGTCTTTTCCTACCAATCTATCCCCCTAGGAGCATGTGCATAGTACTTTGTTTCGATAACTAATAGATTTTTGCAATAAGTATGTGAGTTCTTTATGACTAATGTTGAGTCCATGGATTATACGCACTCTCACCCTTCCACCATTGCTAGCCTCTCTAGTGGCGTGCAACTTTCTCCGGTACCATACACCCACCGTATACCTTCCACAAAACAGCCACCATACCTACCTTTTATGGCATTTCCATAGCCATTCCGAGATATATTGCCATGCAACTTTCCACTGTTCCGTTTTATTATGACACGCTTCATCATTGCCATATTGCTTTGCATGGTCATGTAGTTGACATCGTATTTGTGGCAAAGCCACCGTTCATAATTCTTTCATACATGTCACTCTTGATTCATTGCACATCCTGGTACACCGCCAGAGGCATTCATATAGAGTCATATTTTGTTCTAAGAATCGAGTTGTAATTCTTGAGTTGTAAGTAAATAAAAGTGTGATGATCTTCATTATTAGAGCATTGTCCCATGTGAGGGAAGGATGATGGAGACTATGATTCCCCCACAAGTCGGGATGAGACTCCGGACCCAAAAAAAAGAGGCAAAAAAAAGAGAAGGCCCAAATAAAAAAAATGAGAGAAAAGAGAGAAGGGGCAATGTTACTATCCTTTTACCACACTTGTGCTTCAAAGTAGCACCGTGATCTTCATGATAGAGAGTCTCCTATGATGTCACTTTCATTTACTAGTGGGAATTTTTCATTATAGAACTTGGCTTGTATATTCTGATGAAGGGCTTAATCAAATTGCCCTAGGTCTTCGTGAGCAAGCAAGTTGGATGCACACCCACTTAGTTTCTTTTTTAGCTTTCATAAACTTATAGCTCTAGTGCATCCGTTGCATGGCAATCCCTACTCACTCACATTGATATCTATTGATGGGCATCTCCATAGCCCGTTGATACGCCTAGTTGATGTGAGACTATCTCCCTCTTTTTGTCTTCTCCACAACAACCTTTTATTCCACCCATAGTGCTATGTCCATGGCTGACGCTCATGTATTGCGTGAAAGTTGAAAAAGTTTGAAAACATCAAAAGTATGAAACAATTGCTTGGCTTGTCATCGGGGTTGTGCATGATTTGAACATTTTGTGTGATGAAGATGGAGCATAGCCAGACTATATGATTTTGTAGTGATAAGCTTTCTTTGGCCATGTTATTTTGAGAAGACATACTTGCCTTGTTAGTATGCTTGAAGTATTATTGTTTTTATGTCAATATTAAACTTTTGTTTTGAATCTTACGGATCTGAACATTCATGCCACAATAAAGAAAATTATATGGATAAATATGTTAGGTAGCATTCCACATCAAAAATTCTGTTTTTATCATTTACCTACTCGAGGACGAGCAGGAATTAAGCTTGGGGATGCTTGATACGTCTCCAACGTATCAATAATTTTTTATTGTTCCATGCTATTATATTATCTATTTTGGATGTTTTATATGCATTAATATGCTATTTTAAATTATTTTTGGGACTAACCTATTAACCTAGAGCCCAGTGCCAGTTTCTGTTTTTTTTCTTCTTATTTTTGAGTTTCGCAGAAAAGGAATACCAAACGGAATAAAACTTTCGCGATGGTTTTTCTTGGACCAGAAGGAAACTAGGAGACTTGGAGATGAAGTCGGAGGAGCCACGAGGCGGCCACAAGGACGGAGGGCGTGCCCAGGGGGGTAGGGCGCGCCCCCCACCCTTGTGGGCCCCTCGTGCACATCTTGACCTAGGTCTTCGTGAGCAAGCAAGTTGGATGCACACCCACTTAGTTTCTTTTTTAGCTTTCATAAACTTATAGCTCTAGTGCATCCGTTGCATGGCAATCCCTACTCACTCACATTGATATCTATTGATGGGCATCTCCATAGCCCGTTGATACGCCTAGTTGATGTGAGACTATCTCCCTCTTTTTATCTTCTCCACAACCACCTTCTATTCCACCCATAGTGTTATGTCCATGGCTGACGCTCATGTATTGCGTGAAAGTTGAAAAAGTTTGAGAACATCAAAAGTATAAAACAATTGCTTGGCTTGTCATCGGGGTTGTGCATGATTTGAATATTTTGTGTGATGAAGATGGAGCATAGCTAGACTATATGATTTTGTAGGGATAAGCTTTCATTGGCCATGTTATTTTGAGAAGACATAATTGCCTTGTTAGTATGCTTGAAGTATTATTATTTTTATGTCAATATTAAACTTTTGTTTTGAATCTTACGGATCTGAACATTCATGCCACAATAAAGAAAATTACATGATTAAATATGTTAGGTAGCATTCCACATCAAAAATTCTGTTTTTATCATTTACCTACTCGAGGACGAGCAGGAATTAAGCTTGGGGATGCTTGATACGTCTCCAACGTATCTATAATTTTTTATTGTTCCATGCTATTATATTATCTGTTTTGGATGTTTTATATGCATTAATATGCTATTTTAAATTATTTTTGGGACTAACCTATTAACCTAGAGCCCAGTGCCAGTTTCTGTTTTTTCCTTGTTTTTGAGTTTCGTAAAAAAGGAATACCAAACGGAATAAAACTTTTGCGATGATTTTTCTTGGACCAGAAGGAAACCAGGAGACTTGGAGATGAAGTCGGAGGAGCCACGAGGCGGCCACAAGGACGGAGGGCGTGCCCCCCAACCTTGTGGGCCCCTCGTGCACTTCCTGATCTAATTCTTTCGCCTATATATACTCATATATCCCCAAACCAACAGAAGCATCCACGAAAAGACTTTTCCACCGCCGCAACCTTCTGTACCCGTGAGATCCCATCTAGGGACCTTTTCGGCACCCTGCCGGAGGGGGATTCGATCACGGAGGGCTTCTACATCAACACCATTGCCCTTCCGATGAAGCGTGAGTAGTTTACCACAAACCTACGGGTCCATAGCTAGTAGCTAGATGGCTTCTTCTCTCTCTTTGATTCTCAATACCATGTTCTCCTCGATGTTCTTGGAGATCTATTCGATGTAATACTTTTTTGCGGTGTGTTTGCCGAGATCCGATGAATTGTGGATTTATGATCAGCTTATCTATGAATATTATTTGAATCTTCTCTGAATTCTTATATGCATGATTTGATATCTTTGTAATTCTCTACGAACTATCGGTTTGGTTTGGCCAACTAGATTGGTTTTTCTTGCAATGGGAGAAGTGCTTAGCTTTGGGTTCAATCTTGCGGTGTCCTTTCCCAGTGACAGTAGGGGCAGCAAGGCACGTATTTTATTGTTGCCATCGAGGATAAAAAGATGGGGTTTTCATCATATTGCTTGAGTTAATTCCTCTACATCATGTCATCTTACTTAATGCATTGCTCCGTTCTTTATGAACTTAATACTCTAGATGCATGCTAGTCGATGTGTGGAGTAATAGAAGTAGATGCAGAATCATTTCGGTCTACTTGACATGGACGTGATGCCTATATTCATGATCATTGCCTTAGATATCGTCATAACTTTGTGCTTTTCTATCAATTGCTCGGCAGTAATTTGTTCACCCACCGTATTACTTTCTATCTTGAGAGAAGCCTCTAGTGAAACCTATGGCCCCCGGGTCTATTTTCCATCATATAATCTTCTACTTTTCATCATGCAAGTTTTCGATCTACTATTTTGCAATCTTTTACTTTCCGATCTATAAAACAAAATTACTAAAAATATTTACTTTATCGTTTATCTATCTCTATCAGATCTCACTTTTGCAAATAATCATAAAGGGATTGACAACCCCTTTATCGCGTTAGGTGCAAGTTGTTTGATTGTTTGTGCAGGTATTCGGTGATTTGTGCGTTGTCTCCAACTGGATTGATACCTTGGTTCTCAAACTGAGGGAAATACTTATCTCTACTTTGCTGCATCACCATTTCCTCTTCAAGGGAAAAACCAACGCAAGCTCAAGAAGTAGCAATCTCTGGATTTTTCTACCCGAAGGTGGTAGAAACCGGCATTTCGTTCAAAGATTTTCGTGATGCACTCCGTTCCGTGTATGACTGGAGCTCTGCCGATGCTGTTGAACTGAAATATTTCAACAGTAGCGAGCAAAGATTTCTCCCACTAACTCGCGACAAGCATCTTTAATTGCTATTTAGTTTGAATGCTGACAGACGTTTCAATAAAATCAGTATCGAGGTGCTTCAGCCACGCAAAGAACGAGACAAGGGGAAGAGTGTTCATGCATCATCTGTCTCTGATAATAGCGAGCGTCCCACCACTCCTTGTAGGTCGAGACCAAGTAAACCTAGTGGTTCCGAAAGCCGCAACATGTCTGCTGCCGCTTGTCTTATCCCTTCTGCAGCTGCTATAGAAGTAGATGCAGAGCCTGACGAGGAAGTGCCTCGACTTGATGATGAGGATGACATGATGTACCCTGAACTGGTAGATACAGTCAGTCAACAGGCAATGGAAGATGAATATCCAGAGGAGCCCAGCAGTCATGCCAGATTTGATGACACTGATGATGAAGAGAGGGATGAGAACATTGATAGCTTAGTTTTAGATGAATATGATGGTGACAACATGGCAATAATTGAGTAGAACAGGGAAGATCCTCAGCTTACACCAGGAACCATATTGGAATCGATGGTGGACTGTCGTAATGCAGGGACTACATATGGCATTCTCACTGAAAATAATTATGTGATTGATAGGAGTGAGCCAACAAGGTTCACTATTCATTGCCCATATGATAGGTGTAGGTGGAGACCGCATGCATCCCGTATGCGAAAGAGCAAATTGATTTAGGTATTACACCTCATTGTGGATTTCAGTTTATTGATCTATTATATTTTTAGATCATTGTGTAATGTTTCTTAATTGTACTTTATTTTGTTTCAGATTAAACAAAACCCACACCATTGTCCACCTGGAGGGAGAGGGGGAAAGACCAAAAAAAAGCTAGCAAAGACTAGGTAGGTGGTAGATGCAATCTTGGATTGGCTGAGAGAAACACCAACACTTGGTCCAACAACACTCCATGGGAAGATTTTTGAGAAGTACAAAATTGATATACCGTACATGAGAATTTTTATGGTAGGGAAATGGCTCTTGACAGGATAAATGGTCCATGGAATGAGAGTTTTCAGTTGCTTTACACTTACAGAGCTGAAGTGGAGATGGCTAGTCCACGGAGTATTGTAGAGATTGACAAGCATATAGTTTCATACAAAATAAGAGGGAAGTCATTTGAGAAGGAGTGCTTCAGGAGGGCTTTTGTTTGTTTCAGGGCTTACTAGATGGTTGCAGGCCCTATTTGGCTGTCGACTCAACCGCTTTGAATGGAAGATGGAGAGGACAGCTAGTAGCAGCTTCTACAGTTGAAAGACACAACTGGCTATTCCCGCTGCATTTGGTGTGTTGGAGGCCGAGTCCGAGGAAAGTTGGGTCTTGTTTCTGCAGTAGTTGTGCAACATTATAGGTACACCCCCAGGTTTAGCTATACACACAGATGCTTGCAAGGGTTTAGAGACCGCAGTAGGAATTGTATTCCCTGGAGAAGAAAATAGGGAATGTATGCGACACCTAGCGCATAATTTTAAAAAGAAATTCAAAGGTAAAGTTTACGATGAGAACCTATGGCCAGCATCATACACATGCAGCTTGAGGAAGCATGAGCACCATTTCAGAGTGTTGTATTCTCACAATCCTGAGGCGAAGCAGTACTTGGAAGCACATCATGAATGGTGTGGTTAAGAGGCAAATTCAATGAAATTTGGAAAGTAGACTATGTTACCAGTAACCTCGCAGAGTGCTTCAATGCAAAGGTCAAGTTAGTGAAAGGTCTATTGTTGTGGCAGGCATTTGATAAGATAAGGCAGATGATCATGATAAAGATGTCTCTTCGTAAAAGAATTGCAGAAACCAGAGGAATTAAGATGAAATGCATTCGACCGTCGACATACGAGGATGAGGTAACATATACTGACACTAAAAATAGGGAATAGAGGTATCCAGTGAACCTAACAACTAGGGAATACAGTTGTAGGCAATGGAAGATCCGTGGGAAGCCATTCATACATGCCCTATATCTCATGACTGTTATCGGGGGTGAAGATGGTGAACTTGTAAAGTGTAGTAATGCAAAATGATATTTGTACTTTGATGTCAAATTTGTGGTAGAATACAAATTTGAGGCAAATGAATTTAAGGAAAATTTCGAATTTGAACCAACATTTGAAGTCCATTGCTCTGTGTGTGATGTTGCAATGTTTTCTGAACTATTATACATTTGATCCAAAATGAGATCCTAAGCTCCAAATGAGCTCCAAAGCCCCAAATGCTCAAAATGAGCTCCAAAGCTCCAAATGCCCAAAATGAACTCCGAAGTTAGGGTAAACAACCCATTTGTAATCAAGTTTTTTTCAACTTGTCTAAATGAGCCAAATAATTTTCATTAAGACTTATTAAATCTATATAATGTCCATTTGAAGTCTCACTATTTATTGAATTAATGTCCATTTATTGATTTTTTTTAAATTGGTTATGCTTTTATAGAGAACCATTAGAAAACACGCTTAAAATATGAAAATGAAAAACTAAGTTCAGATCCTTCTTAGTCACTCCATAATGAAGCATTTCTGGTTTTATTGATTGTTTTTTAATTCAAAACCCTAAACCCCTTTCACTTGCGCCTTGAACTATCATCATTCGAGGTAGCTAAGTTTTGTGAAGGTTTTTTCATAAAACTAACCATAGACCAATTTTATATTATTTGTATCGACACTATATCACTTGAGAAGACTATGTGCGCCGGTTTTGTATTTTTTCGATTTTTTTGAATTAGTTATGCTCATTTGAATGTTGGTCAAACCCTACAAAACCCCGTTGACCCTCTCCAAACACCTCCAAACCCTAGCACCGAACTGCCTCCGTTCGATCATACCCTAGCGCCGAACTAGAGTCGTCAGATCTGGTTTTCTAGAAGGACTGGCGAGGCGATCCGTGAAAGGTTAGTCTCTTCGACGTGATTGGTCGCGTATGACTAGGCAAACCGCGAGAGGCTGATGACTGGGCCATGTGTGGGGCCGGCGATCACAATGACATGTGGGGCACGTTACATACAGCGTTTTCCCCCTCTTCTACTCCCACTCCTCTCCCCCTCCTCTGCTCCAGCTCCTATCCCCATCCTCTCCCCTGGCATTTTGCTCGTCACCTCCCATCGCCGCAGCTTCGTAGATCTCCTGTAGGCACTCAAGGACGGCATGGTTTCGTGGGGCGATGGCGAGGAATCCTCCACCGACCCAAACTCCATTGGCACCAATGTAAGAGTTGCGTTCTCGTCAATCTACGGTTAGGGTTCATATCGATTTGGGG
Organism: Thinopyrum elongatum; assembly: GCA_011799875.1. Taxonomy (NCBI): domain Eukaryota; kingdom Viridiplantae; phylum Streptophyta; class Magnoliopsida; order Poales; family Poaceae; genus Thinopyrum; species Thinopyrum elongatum. Next base: position 643,178,432 of record CM022303.1, on the reverse strand, counting down.
ATTTTTGATTTCAGCACTAATTTCATTTTATTTAATAGGGAAGCCCTATTTACTATGGATATTTGTATTGTTAGGGTCCAAATGCAATGTACGATTCTGATTATAGCGGATTAGCCGATGATGGAGATAAGCCTATCCGCTGTAAATGCAATTTTGTGCCCTCCATATTTGTTGCTTTTGAAGGATGTTGGACCGGCAGGAGGTTCTTGGCCTGTTTAGGGGATGTCTGTGAACTTATTTACAATCATTCAAATTAAGTTTTTGCTGTGTAATTTCCTAATAGATTCTGCTCTGTCATATGTATTGTAGTTTGGAGACAATGTGACTTTGTGCAATGGGTCGATCCTGTGTGGCCGAGTCTGCTGATTAAATCCCTGTCGAAGCTATGGGAAATGCACACTGAAGTGAGAGATGGTAGAGTTCATGATGCCTTCAACAATGTTGAAAAAAGGTTTAAATTCACATATGAGATTCAGAAGCTCCACCGTGACCTGAGGAATGCCCAAGATGAGCTTAAGGAAATGGTTGAGGAAAATCAGGTGACACTAGCCCTGAAGGCCAAAGCTGAAGGAGCTCTAGCTGTTGCAAGAGCTGAATTGGAGGAGAAGAAGAAGCTTGATGCATCAACTACCAGCATGCACAAGTTTTTGTTGGCGAAAGTAGAGAAGGAAAGGGATCAGTTAAAGGAAGATAAGAAGAGGCTGGAGTACATGATTGAAAATCTGCTGAAATAGAAAGAAGGGTTCACGACAAAGATCAAGAAGATAAAATATACCGCTGATGAGTAGTATCTTTGTTATTGGGCAAAGATCATTTATGTGTTGAACTATATTAGTGTTTCTTCATTTCTCAGATGTAATGGATTATTTATGATTGTGTTTTCATCATTATGTGTTGAATTCTGCCAACTGTATGTGGGGGCCATGGCTAGCTAGCTCATGAGTATACTATTTTGGATTAAGTCATCTTCATGGAAAAATATGAAGATTAATTCAATAAATAGTGAGACTTCAAATGGCCATCACATTTTTCTACCTTTTTTGGCCCAATAATAGTAGTGAGATATGGTCCAATGCGATTAATTCAATAATAGTGAGAGTTCAATAAATAGTTTGGCTCAATAATAGTGAGATTACTTCATTAAATAGTGATAATTCAATTTATAGTTTGGCCCAATAATAGTGAGAAATGGCCCATGAGTATACTATATAGGCATATATGAACCCCACAAATTCAGCATTACGATCGAGGGCTCTTCTTTTCTAGCTTTGTTTTGAGGTTTTGATGATATATATATGGCCGAAATTAAATCCAAACATTGTTCCACACCATCTCATTTTTTATTTTATTTTTATAAATTAGCCGATCCAGGAGGAGGCACGCGTGGCTATGGGCTCTCATGGTTGGCACACCCCCACCAGTATTTATTCGCGAAAACAAAATTATTCGTCGCGCCAAAACTTGGGACAAATAAATATAACAACACACAAAATATAAGCCCTTAATATAACACTCATAACTACCCGCAAAAAATAATAATAATATAAAACTCATAACATATAGGACATATATAGATATATAAAACGCGACATATATATATATATATATATATATATATATAACACGTACACAACATTAATATAATTAATTAAGGGTAGCTAGATTTAAAGTTCACGCGGTACACACGATCGAACAAAGAACAATATATATAAGCGGGATAATAAAGCCCTAGCTAGTTAGCTAACACTATATAGCTAGCTAGGGCAACAGAACATGGAATCCGCGTCTTCACCAGCTGCTTCACCATCTTCACCATCGTCTTCCACCTGGGCCTTCACCACTGGCATCTTCACTCTACGTGCTCCTCCTCGCCTAGATAATAGGGGAGAGTGTGCATGCGGTCTTCGGCGGGGAAGATGCTCTCGATGTCGGTGTAGATGTTGTAGGTCGTGAATGCGATGAACTCGCAGCCACACCAAAACACCTTGCCGAGGAGGTAGTAGGCGTCAAAGCGATTAGTGAAGTGGGTGAGGTGCGCAGTCGGCGGTAAGCTGGCGTTGGGACAGATCTCCCCGAGGCAGAACATGATCGGCGAGCCCACTGGGAGGTGGGCAAAGCCAGCACGGAGGAACTTCTCGGCCAACTACCTAGCACCCCGCCACCTCGAGATCACCCACAAGGGAAGTGTGGTCTCCACCACGACGCAGGAGGGGTAATGCCGCTCTGGCACGGTCGGTGGCAGGAGGACAGTGGGCCCATAGTACTGCATCTTCGATTGGATCTTGCTCTGGCTAATTTGGTAAAGAGAAGAGAAGGGCAGCACAGATGGAAGATAGAAGAGGTACACGGGGCGGGGTGGTTTAAACAGCCTTGTTGCTACACTAAAACAAGGCGCGTTGATCTGTTTGCATGCATGGCCTTGCCCTTGACCTACATGTAATGCGTGTGCGTGGGGGCGCATCGTCAGTAATGCCCTTGCTTTAGGGGTTCACACTCAAAAAAAGGCAACGCATCGATACGAGGCAGTTTGACCGGTATGAGACAAAGTTGAGTTGAGCGACCAGCAGCTGTTTGCGGCGGCGGCATGGCCAGCAGCTGTCCGCGGCGGCGTGGCCAGCAGCTATCTTCGGCGGTGCTGTGGCCAGCAGTTCTCTGCGGCTGCGCGTGGCCAGCAGCACTGAATTGAGGCGGCGAGAATGCATGCAGGTCAAGGTCAAAGATGCCGCCATGCATAGCAGACTGAATCATCGAACCACGGCCCATCTGCCCTACGTGGCCCGACTCCAACAAAGACCAAAAAAAAGGAAAAAAAATGAAGTCCAACACGGCCCCACTTGTCAGCAGTTAACGGTCAAACATTGACCCGACGGCAACGTCCAGTTTGAGCATTTGTGAGGGTTTCAGACAAAGGAGTGGCGAAAAGTGAGAAAAAGTTTAGAGCGTGGGCAAAACAAAGCACAACTAAGGAACCAGGGGCATAAAAATAGAAATCCCTAAATCAAATGATCTAGTTCCTATATCGAAACTATGTCGAAAAATCCTACTTAAGTTGTTCTTACTAGTCGAATTATTCATGAATAACTAGTCTAATTATTACATGAACAATCTGAATTGTAGTTAGTTGTAACATGAGCATGCCCAATATACATATTCAATTTTAAACAGTATAATTGTTAATAGGTGCAAAAATGCATGTTATTCTATGACAAGTGAATTTCTTAAGATGTAACATAACTTTGGGAAGAGGCAATGATGTACAACAATTACTAATAGTAGATATTCTTCAAATGCTTAGTTACCAGATCAGCAAACTTGTCAAAATTGTTCAATTCACGGACACTTGTCTTTTGAACAAATGCCCGTTCTCTAACTTTTCCAGTTTCAAGGTAGCGAACTGCAGACGTCAATGTCCTGAATACATAAAGGCTAACAGGGTTCGTGTAGTACTGCATAATTAATAATGAATAGGAGTACAGAAATATGTAAACAAAGAACAATGGAGTGATTTTTGTTTTAATTTTTATCTACCGGGTATTTCCTTGTTCCTTTCAATGTTTTTCTGTATACCATTTCTTTCACCCATCAATGTGGCAGCTCAGATGGGTGGAATTCACTTCTGCAAGGATCTACAAAAGAAGGAAACATATTAGCTTTGGAAAGTCAAATTATTGTACGGAAAATAATTATTTATGTAGTGGTAGCCAAAAATACACATTATCCCGAGAGCTTGTGTCGCATTGTCCATTTGTAACATACAGTATTATGTCTTCTTTAGTAAATGCTCATACTCCCAGTCGTGGGTAATCATAAAACTTCAAAACAATAATAATACAAATTAAATCCTTCATATTTGAAAGATCTCTTCTTCTAGGGCTAATGAAGCTAGCCAACTCTAATTGTTTTTTTTTTACCTTTTTGGATAGCTTACCAGACCTGGTTGTATGAATGTGTGCAAAACACACACACACACACACACGCACACACACACACACACGCACACACACAAATACAAACACACACACACACACACACACACACACACAGAGGATGGAGTCGACATGAATTACATAGCATTATCCCTATGACCTGATTTCGATAACATAAGTCAAATGATCTAGTTCCTATAAATATCCTACATTCCTATTTAAGCTCTTCTAAATGGTCTAATTATTTCAAAAATAACAAAAAAAATCAAATTATGTAGAAACTATGTCGAAAATTCCTACTTAAGTTGTTCTTACTAGTCGAATTATTCAAGAATAATTGGTCTAGTTATTACAAGAACAATTTGAATGGTAGTTTGCCGTAACATGAGCATGCCAAACATACATATTCAATTTTAAGGAGTATAATTATTAATAGGTGTAAAAATGCATGTTATTCTAGGACAAGCGAAGGTTTTAGAGTGAAACATAACTTTGGGAAGAGGCAATGATGTACGACAATTAGGGATAGCAGATAATGTTCAAATGCTCAGTTACCAGATCCGCAGACTTCTTAAAATTGTACAATTCATGGACACTTGTCTTTTGAACAAGTGCCAATTCTATAACTTTTCCCGTTTAAAGGTAGTGAACTACAAGCAAGTGTTCCGAATACATAATAGCTAACAGGGTCTGTGTAGTACTGCATAATTAATCATGATTAAGAGTACGGAAATATGTAAACAAGAACAATGGAGTCTTTTTTGTTTAAATTTATGTACCGGGTCTTTCCTTGTTCCTTTCAATGTATTTCTGTATACCATTTCTTTCACCCATCCATGTGCCAGTCCAGATGGGTGGGAATCCACTTTTGCAAGGATCTACAAAAGAAGGAAACATATTAGCTTTGGAAAGTCATATTATTGTAGACAAAATAATTATTTATGTAGTGGTAGAAAGATATACATATTATCCCGAGAGCATGTGTCGCATTGTCCATTTGTATCACATTTGGAGATGTTCATTACCTTAACATAGATTATTACGTCTTCTTTAGAAAATGCTCGTACACCTAGTGGCGGGTAAACATAAAACTTCAAAATAATAATAATAGAAATTATATCCTTCATGTTTTAAATATCTCTTCTTCTAGGGCAAACGAAGGTAGCCAACACTAATTGTTTTTGTTTACCTTTTTGGATAGCTTACCAGACTTGGTTGTACGAATGTGTGCAACACACACACACACACAAACACACACACACACACACACAAAGACAAACGAACGAACAAAGATAGAGCGAGCGAGAGAGAGAGAGAAAGAGAGGATGGAGTCAACAAGAATTACGTACAAAGACAAATGAACGAACATAGATGGAGTTGACAAGAATTACATACCATTATACATACGACCCTACTTTGATAACATAAATCAAATGATCTAGTTCCTACTTAAGCTTGTCTAAATCGTCTAATAATTTCAAAAATAACAAAATAAATTATATGGAAACTATGTCAAAATATCCTAATTAAGTTGTTTTTACTTGTCATTTTATTCATGGATAACTAGTCTAATTATTACAAGAACAATTTGAATGGTAGTTTGTTGTAACATGAGCATGCCCAAAATACATATTCAATTTTAAAGAGTATAATTGTTAGTAGGTGTAAAAATGGATGTTATTCTAGGACAAGTAAAGTTCTTAGAATGAAACATAATATTCTGAAGTGGCAATGATGCACGACAATTACTGATAGTAGATAATGTTTAAATCCTCGGTTACCAGATCGGCAGACTTCTCGAAATTGTACAATTTATGGACACTTGTCTTTTGAGCAAGTGCCTTTTCAATAATGTCTTCCCGTTTCAAGGTAGCGAACTATAGATGTCAGTGTTCCGAATACATAATGGCTAAGAGGGTCCGTGTAGTACTGCATAATTAATAATGATTACGATTATGGAAATATGTAAACAAAGAACACGGGAGTGATTTTGGTTTTAACTTTTATGTACTCGGTCTTTCCTTGTTCCATTCAATATTTTTGTGTATACCGTTTCTTTCACCCATCCATGTGGCAGCCCAGATGGGTGGAACTCCACTTCTGCAAGAAGCTATAAAAGAAGTAAACATATTAGCTTTGGAAAGTCAAATTGATGTAGATAAAATAATTATTTATGTAGTGGTAGCAAGAAATACACATTATCCCGAGAACTTGTGTCGCATTGTCCATTTGTATCACATTTGGATATCTTCATTTCCTTAACATAGAGTACCAGACTTGGTTGTATGAATGTGTGGAAAGCACGCGCACGTGCACACACAGAGAGAGAGAGAGAGAGAGAGAGAGAGAGAGAGCATGGAGTCGACAAGAATTACATAGCATTATCCCTATGACCCTACTTCGATAACATAAATCAAATGATCTAGTTCCTATAGAGATCCTACAGTCCTATTTAAGCTCGTATAAATCGTCTAATTATTTCAAAAATAACAAAAAAATAAATTATATGGAAACTATGTCTGAAAATCCTACTTAAGTTGTTCTTACTAGTCCATTTATTCATGAATACCTGGTCTACTTTTTACAAGAACAATTTGAAAGGTAGTTTGTTGTAACATGAGAATGCCCAAAGTTGTTTTAAAGAGTATAATCGTTAATAGGTGTAAAAATTCATGTTATTCTAGGATAAGTGATGTTCTTAGAATGAAACATAACTTTGGAATGAGGCAATGATGTACGGCGATTACTGGTAGTAGAAAATATTCAAATGCTAAGTTACCAGATGAGTACACTTCTCCAAATTGTACAATTCAAGGACACTTGTCTTTTGAACAAATGACTGTTCTGTAACTTTTCCTGTTTCAAGGTAGCTGAATACATAATGGCTACTAGGGTCCATGAAGTACTGCATAATTAATAATGGAGTACGGAAATTAGTAAACAAAGAAAAATGGAGTGATTTTGGTTTTAATTTTTATGTACCGGGTCTTTCCTTGTTCCTTTGAATGTTTTTCTGTATACTATTTCTTTCACCCATCCATGTGGTAGGCCAGATGGGTGGATCTCCACTTAGGATCAACAAAATAAGGAAACATATTAGCTTTGGAAAGTCAAATTATTGTAGACATAAATAATTATGTATGTAGTCATAGCAAGAAATACACGTTGTCCCAAGAGCTTGTGTCTCATTGTCCATTTGTATCAAATTTGGAGATCTTCATTTCCTTAACATAGAGTATTACATCTTCTTTAGAAAATGCTCATACTCCTAGTGGCGGGTAAAACATAAAACTGCAAAATAATAATAATACAAATTATATACTTAATATTTTAAATATATCCTCTTCTAGGGCTAATGAAGGTATATCCAACTCTAATTGTTTTTGCTTACCTATTTCGATAGCTTACCAGACTTGGTTGTATGAATGTGTGCAAAACGCACACACACACATGCGCGTGCACACGCACACACACATTTTCACACACACAAAGACAAACACACGCGCGCGCGCGCGCACACACAGTGACGATGAAGTCGACCAGAATTACATAGTATTATCCCTACGACCCTACTTCGAAAATAGAAATCAAATGATCTAGTTCCTAACATGATCCTACAGTCCTATTCAAGTTCGTCTAAATGGTCTAATTATTTCAAAAAAAAATGGAAAATGTGTCGAAAAATCCTACTTAAGTTGTTCTTACTAGTCCAACTATTCATGAATAACTGGCCAAATTATTACAAGAACAATTTGAATGGTTGTTCATTTTAACATGAGCATGCCCAAAATACAAATTAGATTTTAAAGATTATAATTTTAATAGGTGTCAAAACGCATGTTATTCAAGAATAAGTGAAGTTCTTACAATGAGACATAACTTTGGGAAGAGGCAATGATGTACCACAATTACTGATAGTAGGTAATATTCAAATGCTTAGTTACCAGATAAGCCGACTTCTAAAAACTGTACAATTCATGGACACTTTGTCTTTCGAACAAATGCTCGTTCTGTAACTTTTCCCGTTTCAAGGTAGCGAATTGGAGACGTTAATATTCTGAATACATAATGGGTAACAGGGTCCGTGTAGTACTGCATAATTAATAATGATTAGGAGTACGAAAATATGTAAACTAAGAATGGAGTGATTTTGGTTTTAATTTTGATGTACCGGGTCTTTCCTTGTTCCTTTCAATGTTTTATGTATACCGTTTCTTTCACCCATCCATGTGGCAACCCAGATGGGTAGATCTCCACTTCTGCAAGGATCAACAAAACAAGGAAACATATTAGCTTCGGAAAGTCAAATTATTGTAGACATAAATAATTATGTACGTAGTGATAGCATGAAACGCAAATTATCCCGAGAGCTTGTGTCGCATTGTCCATTTGTATGAAATTTGGAGATCTTCATTTCCTTAACATAGAGTATTACATGTTGTTTAGAAAATTCTCATAACCCTAGTGGCGTTAAAACATAAAACTGTAAAATAATAATAATACGAATTATATCCTTCATATTTTAAATATCTCTTCTTCGAGGGCTAATGAAGGTGGCCAACTCTAAGACAAACATGCACACACACATTTTCACACACACGAATACAAAACACACACACACACACACGCACGCACACACACACACACAGAGGATGGAGTCGACAAGAATTACATTGGATTATCCCTATGACCCTACTTCGATAACATAAATCAAATGATCTTGTTCATATAAAGATCCTACAGTCCTATTTAAGTTCGTCTAAATGGTATAATTATTTCAAAAATAACAAAAAAATCAAATTATATGGAAAGTATATCAAAAAATCTTACTTAAGTTGTTCTTACTAGTCCAATTATTCATGAATAACTGGTCTAGTTATTACCAGAACAATTTCAATGGTTGTTCGTTGTAAATTGAGCATGCCCAAAATACATATTCTTTTTTAAAGAGTATAATTTTAATGGGTGAAAAAATTCATGTTATTCTAGGACAAGTGAAGTTCTTAGAATAAGACATAACTTTGCGAAGAGGCAATGATGTACAACAATTACTGATAGTAGATAATGTTCAAATGCTCAGTTACCAGTTCAGTAACTTTTCCCGTTTCAAGGTAGCGAACTGCAAACGTCAATGTCTTAATACATAATGGCTAACGGGGTTCGTGTAGTACTGCATAATTAATAATGACCAGGAGTACGGACATATGTAAACAAATCCCGCGCAAAAAAATATGTAAACAAAGAACAATCGAGTGATTTTTATTATAGTTTTTATGTACCGGGTCTTTCCTTATTCCTTTCAATGTTTTTTTGTATACCATTTCTTCCACCCATCCATGTAGCGGCACAGATACGTGGATCTCCACTTCTGCAAGGATCTACAAAACAAGGAAACATTTAGCTTTGGAAAGTCAAATTATTATAGACATAAATAATTATTTATGTAGTGATAGCAAGAAATACACATTATCCCGAGAGCTTGTGTCGCATTGTCCATTTGTATCAAATTTGGAGATCTTCATTTCCTTATCATTGACTATTACATGTTGTTTAGAAAATTCTCATAATCCTAGTGGCGGTTAAAACATAAAACTTCAAAATAATAATAATACCAATTATATCCTTCATATTTTAAATATCTCTTCTTCTAGGGCTAATGAAGGTAGCCAACTCTAAGACAAACATGCACACACACATTTTCACACACACGAATACAAACACACACACACACACACACAAGCACACACACACACACACATAGGATGGAGTCGAGAAGAATTACATTGGATTATCCCTATGGCCCTACTTCGATAACATAAATCAAATGATCTAGTTCCTATAAAGATCCTACAGTCCAGTTTAAGTTCGTCTAAATGGTCTAATTATTTCAAAAATAACAAAAAAAATCAAATTATATGCAAACTATATCAAATAATCCTACTTAAGTTGTTCTTACTAGTCCAATTATTCATGAATAACTGGTCCAATTATTACCAGAACAATTTCAATGGTTGTTTGTTGTAACTTGAGCATGCCCAAAATATATATTCATTTTTAAAGAGAATAATTTTAATGGGTGAAAAATTCGTGTTATTCTAGGACAAGTGAAGTTCTTAGAATAAGACATAACTTTGCGATGAGGCAATGATGTACAACAATTACTGATAGTAGATAATGTTCAAATGCTCAGTGACCAATTCTGTAACTTTTCCTGTTTCAAGGTAGCGAAATGCAAATGTCAATGTTCTTAATACATAATGGCTAATGGGGTTCGTGTAGTACTGCATAATTAATAATGACCAGGAGTACGGAAATATCTAAACAAATCCCCCGCAAAAAAATATGTAAACAAAGAACAATCGAGTGATTTTTGTTATAGTTTTTATGTACCGGGTCTTTCCTTGTTCCTTTCAATGTTTTTCTGTATACCATTTCTTTCACCCATTCATGTAGCGGCACAGATGCGTGGATCTCCACTTCTGCAAGGATCTACAAAACAAGGAAACATATTAGCTTTGGAAAGTCAAGTTATTGTAGACATAAATAATTATTTATGTAGTGGTAGCAAGAAATACACATATCCTGAGAGCTTGTGTCGCATTGTACCTGTGTATCACATTTGGAGATTTTCGTTTCCTTAACATAGAGTATAGCGTCTTCTTTAGAAAATGCTCATACTCCTAGTGGCGGGTAAACATAAAACTGTAAAATAATTTTAATTCAACTTATAACCTTCATCTTTTAAATATCTCTTCTTCTATGGCTAATGAAGGTAGCCCACTCTAACTGTTTTTGTTTACCTTTTTGTGTAGCTTACCAGACTTGGTTGTGTGAATGTGTGCAAAACACACACACAGTCACACACACAAACACACACCAAGACAAACAAAGTGAGAGAGAGAGGACGGAGTCAAGAAGAATTACATAGCATTATCCCTATGACCCTACTTCGATAACATATTCAACTTTAAAGAGTAAAATTGTCAGTAGACGTAAAAATGCAAGTTATTCTAGGACAAGTGAAGTTCTTAGAATGAGAGACAACTTTGGGAAGAGGTAATGATGTAGACAACTACTGATAGTAGATAATGTCCAAATGCTCAGTTACCAGATCAGCAAACTTCTCAAAATTGTGCATTTAATGGACACTTGTCTTTTGAAGAAATGTCCGTTTTGTAACTTTTCCCCCTTTTGTTGACGTGGAATCGTAGAACAGAAGTTTCAAGGTAGCGAACTGCAAACGTCAATGTTCTAAATACATAAGGGCTAACAGGGTCCATATAGTACTGCATAATTAATAATGACAAGGAGTACGGAAATATGTAAACAAATCCTCCGCAAAAAATTATGTAAACAAAGAACAATCGAGTGATTTTTGTTTTAGTTTTTATGTACCGGGTCTTTCCTTGTTCCTTTCAATGTTTTTCTGTATTCCATTTCTTTCACCCATCCATGTGGTATCCCAGATGCGTGGAACTCCATTTCTGCAAGGACCTACAAAACAAGAAACATATCAGCTTTGGAAAGTCTAATTATTGTAGAAATAAATAATTATTTATGTAGTGATAGCAAAAAATAAACATTATCCCGAGTGTTTGTGTCGCATTGTCCATTTGTATCACATTTGGAGATCTTCATTTCATTAACATAGAGTATTACGTCTTCTTTAGAAAATGCTCGTACTCCTAGTGACGGGTAAAGATAAAGCTATAAAATAATATTAATACAAATTATACCCTTCATAATTTAAACATCTCTTCTTCTAGGGCTAATAAAGGTATCCCACTCTAATTGTTTTTGTTTACCTTTTTGGATAGCTTACCAGAATTGGTTGTATGCATGTGTGCAAAACACACACACGCACACACGCGCGCGCGCGAGCACGCGCCCGCACACACACACACACACTTTCACAAACACATAGACAAACAAACACACACAAAAGGATCGGATGGACTAGACAAGAATTACATAGCATTATCCCTATGACCCTACTTCGATAACATAAATCAAATGATCTAGTTCCTAAAATGATCCTACACTCCTATTTAAGCTCTTCAAAATGGTCTATTTATTTCAAAAATAACAAAAAATAAAATTAGATGTAAACTATGTCAAAAAATCCTACTTAACCTTTTCTTACTAGCCCAATTATTCATGAATAACTGGTCTAATTATTACAAGAACAATTTGAATGGTAGTTTGTTGTAACATGAGCATGCCCAAAATACATATTGATTTTTAAAGAGTATAATTTTTAGTAGGTAATGATGTACGACAATTACTGATAGTAGACAATGTTGAAATCCTCATTTACCAGATAAGCCGACTTCTAAAAAATTGAACAATTCATGGACACTTTGTCTTTTGAACAAATGCCTGTTCTGTAACTTTTCCTATTTCAAGGTTGTGAACTGCGGACATCAATGTTCTAAATAGATAATGGATAACAAGGTCCATGTATTACTGCATATTAATAATGATTAGGAGTACGGAAGTATATAAACTAAGAATGGTGTGATTTTGGTTTTAATTTTTATGTGCCGGGTCTTTCCTTGTTCCTTTCAATGTTTTTTCTGTATACCATTTCTTTCACCCATCCATGTGGCAGCCCAGATGGGTGGATTTCCACTTCTGCAAGGATCGACAAAACAAGGAAAAATATTACCTTTCGAAAGTCAAATTACTGTAGACATAAATAATTATGTATGTAGTGATAGCAAGAAAGACACATTATCCCGAGAGTTTGTGTCGCATTGTCCATTTGAATCAAATTTGGAGAACTTCATTTCCTTAAAATACAAAATTATGCCTTCTTTAGAAAATTCTAATACTCCTAGTGGCGGGTAAAACATAAAACTGCAAAATAATAATAATACCAATTATATACTTCATCTTTTAAATATCTCTTCTTCTAGGGCTAATGAAGGTAGCCAACTCTAATTGTTTTTGTTTACCTTTTTGGATAGCTTACCAGAGTTGGTTGTCTGAATGTGTGCAAAAAACACACACACACGCACGCACATTTTCACACACACACAAAGACAAACAAACGCGCGCGCGCACACACACAGGATGGTGTCGACAAGAATTACATAGGATTATCCCTATGACCCTACTTCGATAACATAAATCAAATGATCTAGTTCCTATAAAGATCCTACAGTCCTATTTAAGTTTGTCTAAATAGTGTAATTATTTGAAAAATAATAAAAAATCAAATTATATGGAAACTATGTTGAAAAATCCTACTTAAGTTGTTCTTACTAGTCCAATTATTCAAGAATAATTGATCTACTTATTACAAGAACAATTTGAATGGTTGTCGTGGTAATATGAGCATGCCGAAAATACATATTCATTCTTGAAGAATATAATTCTTAATAGGTGACAAAATTCATGTTATTCTAGAACAAGTGAAGTTTTTAGAATGAGACATAACTTTGGGAAGAGGCAATGATGTACGAAAATTACTGATAGTAGATAATGTTCAAATGCTCAGTTACCAGATCAGCAAACTTCTCAAAATTGTGCATTTAATGGACAATTGTCTTTTGAAGTAATGTCTGTTTTGTAACTTTTCCCCCTTTTGTTGACGTGGAATCGTAGAAGAGAAGTTTCAAGGTAGCGAACTGCAAACATCAATGTTCTGAATACATAAGGGCTAATAGGGTCCATGTAGTACTGCATAATTAGTAATGACAAAGAGTACGGAAATATGTAAACAAATCCTCCGCAAAAAATTATGTAAACAAAGAACAATCGAGTGATTTTTTTTTTAGTTTTTATGTACCGGGTCTTTCCTTGTTCCTTTCAATGTTTTTTTGTATTCCATTTCTTTCACCCATCCATGTGGTATCCTAGATGCGTGGAACTCCATTTCTGCAAGGACCTACAAAACAAGAAACATATCAGCTTTGGAAAGTCTAATTGTTGTGGAAATAAATAATTATTTATGTAGTGATAGCAAAAAATAAACATTATCCCGACTGCTTGTGTCGCATTGTCCATTTGTATCACATTTGGAGATCTTCATTTCCTTAACATAGATTATTACGTCTTCTTTAGAAAATGCTCGTACTCCTAGTGATGGGTAAAGATAAAACTATAAAATAATATTAATACAAATTATATCCTTCATAATTTAAATATCTCTTCTTCTAGGGCTAATAAAGGTATCCCACTCTAATTGTTTTTGTTTACCTTTTTGGATAACTTACCAGACTTGGTTGTATGCATGTGTGCAAAACACACACACACACACATTCACAAACACATAGACAAACAAACACACACAAAAGGAGAGGATGGAGTAGACAAGAATTACATAGCATTATCCCTATGACCCTACTTCGATAACATAAATCAAATGATCTAGTTCCTAAAATGATCCTACACTCCTATTTAAGCTCTTCAAAATGGTCTAATTATTTCAAAAATAACAAAAACTAAAATTAGATGTAAACTATGTCAAAAAATCCTACTTAACCTTTTCTTACTAGCCCAATTATTCATGAATAACTGGTCTAATTATTACAAGAACAATTTGAATGGTAGTTTGTTGTAACATGAGCATGCCCAAAATACATATTGATTTTTAAAGAGTATAATTTTTAGTAGGTAATGATGTACGACAATTACTGATAGTAGACAATGTTGAAATCCTCATTTACTAGATAAGCCGACTTCTAAAAAATTGAACAATTCATGGACACTTTGTCTTTTGAACAAATGCCTGTTCTGTAACTTTTCCTATTTCAAGGTTGCGAACTGCGGACATCAATGTTCTAAATACATAATGGATAACAGGGTCCGTGTAGTACTGCATAATTAATAATGATTAGGAGTACGGAAGTATATAAACTAAGAATGGTGTGATTTTGGTTTTAATTTTTATGTGCCGGGTCTTTCCTTGTTCCTTTCAATGTTTTTTCTGTATACCATTTCTTTCACCCATCCATGTGGCAGCCCAGATGGGTGGATTTCCAGTTCTGCAAGGATCGAGAAAACAAGGAAACATATTAGCTTTGGAAAGTCAAATTACTGTAGACATAAATAATTATGTATGTAGTGATAGCAAGAAAGACACATTATCCCCAGAGTTTGTGTCGCATTGTCCATTTGTATCAAATTTGGAGAACTTCATTTCCTTCAAATACAAAATTACGCCTTCTTTAGAAAAATCTCATACTCCTAGTGGCGGCTAAAACATAAAACTGCAAAATAATAATAATACCAATTATATCCTTCATCTTTTAAATATCTCTTCTTCTAGGGCTAATGAAGGTAGCCAACTCTAATTGTTTTTGTTTACCTTTGTGGATAGCTTACCAGAGTTGGTTGTATGAATGTGTGCAAAACACACACACACACACACACACACACACACAAACACACACACACACACACACACACACGCACGCACGCACATGCACACACACACATTTTCATAAACACAATGACAAACAAACGCGCGCGCGCACACACACACATGATGGTGTCGACAAGAATTACATAGGATTATCCCTAAGACCCTACTTCGATAACATAAATCAAATGATCTAGTTCCTATAAAGATCCTACAGTCCTATTTAAATTCGTCTAACTAGTCTAATTATTTGAAAAATAATAAAAAATAAAATTATATGGAAACTATGTTGAAAAATCCTACTTAAGTTGTTCTTATTAGTCCAATTATTCAAGAATAACCGGTCTACTTATTACAAGAACAATTTGAATGGTTGTCGTTGTAACATGAGCATGCCCAAAATACATATTCATTTTTAAAGAGTATAATTTTTAATAGGTGACAAAATTCTTGTTATTCTAGGACAAGTGAAGTTCTTAGAATGAGACATAACTTTGGGAAGAGGCAATGATGTACGAAAATTACTGATAGTAGATAATGTTCAAACGCTCAGTTACCAGATCAGCAAACTTCTCAAAATTGTGCATTTAATGGACACTTGTCTTTTGAAGAAATGTCCGTTTTGGAACTTTTCCCTCTTTTGTTGACGTGGAATCGTAGAACAGAAGTTTCAAGGTAGCAAACTGCAAACGTCAATGTTCTGAATACATAATGGCTAACAGGGTCCATGTAGTACTGCATAATTAATAATGACAAAGAGTACGGAAATATGTAAACAAATCCTCCGCAAAAAATTATGTAAACAAAGAAAAATCAAGTGATTTTTGTTTTAGTTTTTATGTACCGGGTCTTTCCTTGTTCGTTTAAATGTTTTTCTGTATTCCATTTCTTTCACCCATCCATGTGGTATCCCAGATGCGTGGAACTCCATTTCTGCAAGGACCTACAAAACAAGAAACATATCAGCTTTGGAAAGTCTAATTATTGTAGACATAAATAATTATTCATGTAGTGATAGCAAAAAATAAACATTATCCCGAGTGCTTGTGTCGCATTGTCCATTTGTATCACATTTGCAGATCTTCATTTCCTTAACATAGAGTATTACGTCTTCTTTAGAAAACGCTTGTACTCCTAGTGACAGGTAAAGATAAAACTATAAAATAATATTAATTCAAATTATATCCTTCATATTTTAAATATCTCTTCTTCTAGGGCTAATAAAGGTATCCCACTCTAATTGTTTTTGTTTACCTTTTTGGATAGCTTACTAGACTTGGTTGTATGCATGTGTGCAAAACACACACAAACACGCGCACGCGCCCGCTCACACACACACACACACTTTCACAAACATATAGACAAACAAACACACACAAAAGGAGAGGATGGAGTAGACAAGAATTACATAGCATTATCCCTATGACCCTACTTCGATAACATATTTCAAATGATCTAGTTCCTAAAATGAACCTACACTCCTATTTAAGCTCTTCAAAATGGTCTAATTATTTCAAAAATAACAAAAAATAAAATTAGATGTAAACTATGTCAAAAAATCCTACTTAACCTTTTCTTACTAGTCCAATTATTCATGAATAACTGGTCTAATTATTACAAGAACAATTTGAATGGTAGTTTTTTGTAACATGAGCATGCCCAAAATACATATTCATTTTTAAAGAGTATAATTTTTAATAGGTAATGATGTACGACAATTACTGATAGTAGACAATGATGAAATCCTCATTTACAAGATAAGCCGACTTCTAAAAAATTGAACAATTCATGGACACTTTGTCTTTTGTACAAATGCATGTTCTGTAACTTTTCCCATTTCAAGGTTGCGAACTGCGGACATCAATGTTCTAAATACATAATGGATAACAGTGTCCGTGTAGTACTGCATAATTAATAATGATTAGGAGTACGGAAGTATATAAACTTAGAATGGTGTGATTTTGGTTTTAATTTTTATGTGCCGGGTCTTTCCTTGTTCCTTTCAATTTTTTTCTGTATACCATTTCTTTCACACATCCATGTGGCAGCCCAGATGGGTGGATTTCCACTTCTGCAAGGATCGACAAAACATGGAAACATATTAGCTTTGGAAAGTTAAATTACTGTCGACATAAATAATTATGTATGTAGTGATAGCAAGAAAGACACATTATCCCGAGAGTTTGTGTCGCATTGTCCATTTGTATCAAATTTGGAGAACTTCATTTCCTTAACATAGAAAATTACGTCTTCTTTAGAAAATTCTCATACTCCTAGTGGCGGGTAAAACATAAAACTGCAAAATAATAATAATACCAATTATATCCTTCATCTTTTAAATATCTCTTCTTCTAGGGCTAATGAAGGTAGCCAACTCTAATTGTTTTTGTTTATCTTTGTGGATAGCTTACCAGAGTTGGTTGTATGAATGTGTGCAAAACACACACACACACACACACACACACACACACACACACACACACACACACACACGCACACGCACGCACGCACGCACATGCACACACACACATTTTACCAAACACAATGACAAACAAACGCGCGCGCGCACACACACAGGATGGTGTCGACAAGAATTACATAGGATTATCCCTATGACCCTACTTCGATAACATAAATCAAATGATCTAGTTCCTATAAAGATCCTATAGTCCTATTTAAATTCGTCTAAATAGTCTAATTATTTGAAAAAAAATAAAAAAAAATTATATGGAAACTATGTTGAAAAATCCTACTTAAGTTGTTCTTATTAGTCCAATTATTCAAGAATAACTGCTCTACTTATTACAAGAACAATTTGAATGGTTGTCGTGGTAACATGAGCATGCCCAAAATACATATTCATTTTTAAAGAGTATAATTTTTAATAGGTGACAAAATTCATGTTATTGTAGGACAAGTGAAGTTCTTAGAATGAGACATAACTTTGGGAAGAAGCAATGATGTACGAAAACTACTGATAGTAGATAATGTTCAAACGCTCAGTTACCAGATCAACAAACTTCTCAAAATTGTGCATTTAATGGACACTTGTCTTTTGAAGAAATGTCCGTTTTGTAACTTTTCCCCCTTTTGTTGACGTGGAATCGTAGAACAGAAGTTTTAAGGTAGCGAACAGCAAACGTCAATGTTCTGAATAAATAATGGCTAACAGGGTCCATGTAGTACTGCATAATTAATAATGACAAAGAGTACGGAAATATGTAAACAAATCCTCCGCAAAAAATTATGTAAACAAAGAACAATCGAGTGATTTTTGTTTTAGTTTTTATGTACCGGGTCTTTCCTTGTTCCTTTCAATGTTTTTCTGTATTCCATTTCTTTCACCCATCCATGTGGTATCCCAGATGCGTGGAACTCCATTTCGGCAAGGACCTACAAAACAAGAAACATATCAGCTTTGGAAAGTCTAATTATTGTAGACATAAATAATTATTCATGTAGTGATAGCAAAAAATAAACATTATCCCGAGTGCTTGTGTCGCATTGTCCATTTGTATCACATTTGCAGATCTTCATTTCCTTAACATAGAGTATTACGTCTTCTTTAGAAAATGCTCGTACTCCTAGTGACGGGTAAAGATAAAACTATAAAATAATATTAATACAAATTATATCCTTCATATTTTAAATATCTCTTCTTCTAGGGCTAATAAAGGTATCCCACTCTAATTGTTTTTGTTTACCTTTTTGGATAGCTTACTAGACTTGGTTGTATGCATGTGTGCAAAACACACACAAACACGCGCACGCGCCCGCTCACACACACACACAAACTTTCACAAACATATAGACAAACAAACACACACAGAAGGAGAGGATGGAGTAGACAAGAATAACATAGCATTATCCCTATGACCCTACTTTGATAACATAATTCAAATGATCTAGTTCCTAAAATGATCCTACACTCCTATTTAAGCTCTTCAAAATGGTCTAATTATTTCAAAAATAACAAAAAATAAAATTAGATGTAAACTATGTCAAAAAATCCTACTTAGCCTTTTCTTACTAGTCCAATTATTCATGAATAACTGGTCTAATTATTACAAGTACAATTTGAATGGTAGTTTGTTGTAACATGAGCATGCCCAAAATACATATTCGTTTTTAAAGAGTATAATTTTTAATAGGTAATGATGTACGACAATTACTGATAATAGACAATCACTACTGGAATCTGGTAATTTGCCGTCTGCCACCTCTTTGCCGTCCGCCAGCTGACGGCAAAGAGCCTCTTAGCCGTCCGCTTCCACAAAGTGGACGGCAAAGAAAGTGCAGATGGCAAAAAGTCTATTTGCCGTCCGCTGTTTCTCTGCCGTCAGCCAGCTGACGGCAAAGAGCTAGAAGGCAGACGGCAAAGGGCCAGGTGGGCCCCACGGGGCATGGCGTGGCTAGGTCAGGTTCTTTGCCGTCCGCCAGCAGACGGCAAAGAGGAGACGTGGGCTAGCCCTAAACGGCCGCCCTCTTTGCCGTCTGCTAGCAGACGGCAAAGAAGGCCCACTTAACGGGCCGAGCCGTCTCCCCTCTCTCTCTCTTTCTCTGTCTTCCCGGAAAGAGAGGCAAAAAATATATAAAGAAACCGAAGCTAGGCACCGAAGCAAAAAGAAAGGCAACACGCCCACCGGAACAAGCCCCACCGCCGTAGCCCTCCCCTCCCCGCCGCCCGCGCCCCGCCGCGCCCCGTCGCCGGAGAGGCCTGGCCGGGTCGCCCCGGTGCCGGACCCCTCCCGCGGCCCTACGCCGCCCGCCCCGTGCCGCCCTCCTCCCCGCGGCACCTGCGCGCCCCTGCCCCACCGGGGACCTCGCCCTCCACGGCGATCCCTGCAGGTTTGTTCTTCCCCCTTTTTTTTAGTTTAGTTTTTTTTAGTTTCTTCTAGTTTAGTTTCTGTTTTAGTTTTAGTTTAGTTTATTTTCAGTTTAGTTTTAGTTTTGTTTTAGTTTTAGTTATTTTAGTTTAGTTATTTTAGATTAGTTTTTTGTTTTAGATTTAGTTAGAAGTCTCTTCTTCCTTCTAATCTATCCTGTCGTGTGCCTTCCTACTTCTTCTCTTCTTCCCGCCCTCCTCTCCCTCCTCCTCCCATCCTCCCTCCTCCAATCCTCCCTCCTCCCCTCCCTCCTCACCTCCCCCCCTTCCCTTCCCTCTCCCCCCCTCTTCTCCCCTTTCCTCTATTTTTTTTCTTTCTTTTTCCCTTCTTTCGCCCCTCCTCCTTCCCCCCCCCCCCTCCCCTCTCTTCCCACTTCCCCGCAGAAGAGGGAAAGGGAAATGAAGAAGAGGAAGAGGAGGAGAAAAAGAATAAGAAAAAGAAGAAGAAGAAGAAGAAGAAGAAGAAAAAGAAGAAGAAGAACAAGAAGAAGAAGAACAAGAAGAAAAATAACAAGAAGAAGAAGAAGAAGAAGAAGAAGAAGAAGAAGAAGAAGAAGAAGAAGAAGAAGAAGAAGAAGAAGAAGAAGAAGAAGAAGAAAAGGAAAAAGAGGAAAAAAGAAGAAGAGGGGAAGAAGAAGAAAAAGACACGTTTTTATACTTTCTTATTTAGGGTTTCGCCAGGTTTTGTAGTTTCTTTCTTTTCTTTAGTTGAATGTTTTTATACTGCTAGCTAGTTGCCTAGTTTGCTGACCCAAAGAAGTTAAAATAGTTATTATATGAAATTCAACTAAAGTCAACATTTTTTACGACTAGTGCTACTAATAAATTCAACTAGAGCCATCATATGTCCACAAGTGCATTGTTTTTTGAATGAGAAATGATAACTTGGTGTAGTTGATTATCTTCTGCTGCTTATCAGAGATGGGGGGAAGCCGCCACCGCAGACTCCGCTCTGCCACACCGGAGTACGAGTTGGATGCTTTCGAGTTCTTCAGTATCATACTTGGGACTTCAGTATCATCCACGAGGCAGGTATATAAAAGGAGAGATCTCCCCTTCACCCATCTCATTATGATAACTCTGTTGTTTGCTACATCACTCATTGTCCCAAACTGCAGAGGCTGCCTGACACTTTTATGAACATGCTGGGTGAAGATCCGCCAAATAATGTGAAGTTGCGACAGGCCGGCAGCGGGTTTCGCAGGCTGTGGGACGTGGAGTTGGTGATCAAGGAGGGCCACATGTACCTGTGTCGTGGCTGGGAGAAGTTCTACCGTGCCTACGACCTGCGGCAGGGGTACTTCCTTCTCTTCAGGTACGACGACGACGCCACCATGCTCATCGTGAAGGTGTTCAACGCGACTATGTGTCGCATGCGCTACGCTGACGACGATGATGCCAGTACGTTCTGCCTCTTCTTATTCCTCTACATTTGGCTTTGTCTCGCATCGATTGTTAACGGTCATTGTTGCATTTGGACAGGCAATGGGAGCAGCAGTAGCGACACTGGCTACAGCCAAAGCAGCAGCGATTCTGGCTGTAGCAAAAGCAACAGCAAGGAGGAGGATCCGGACTGGAGTGGGCAAGAAGAGGAGCAGAGTGGGCATCAGGCTGAGGATTACCTAGCGATGGTGGTGGCTGAGGATGACCTAGCGATGGTCGTGCCTGTCCTGCCTGAAGATGGCCTCGCGATGGTGGTGGTGCCTGACAATGACCTCGCGCCGGTGGGCGACATGACCACGCCAATTGTGGTAGAAGACTACATCCCACTGCCTCCACCGCCTCGCTGCTCTTGGCGCATCAGGCTGAGGAAGGAGAAGGAGAAGAACAATGAGAACTGAACTATGTCAGGTATGTTTGATCTCCAAAATGATCTATATATACTTAGCTTTGTTTCCTCCGAAATGACATAAGTTAGCTCTAATATGCTTAGTTACCTATGTTAGCTCTAATATGCTTAGTTACCTATGTTAGCTCTAATATGCTAAGTTATCTCTACTATGCTTACTTTCCTATAGGTTAACTCCAAAATTACTTATGTTAGCACAAAATTACCAAGTTTACATAATAAGCTTATAGTCTTCTTCTTCTTCTTCTTCTTCTTATTCTTCTAGTCTTCTTCTAGTATTCTTCTAGTCTTCTTCTTCTTCTTCTTCTTCTTCTTCTTCTTCTTCTTCTTCTTCATTTTCTTCTAGGTTAGCTCCATTTTACTTAAGTATGCTTACTTCTTATAGTCTTGTTCTTCTTCTTCATTTTATTCTTCTTCTTCTAACATCTTGTTTATCATTTTGCAGATTTGATTTAATTCACGGAAGCTTGCATGGATGGAGTGCTTCTTTTCCATTTGTGCTTTTATTTTGTATCAATGAACTTCCATGGTTGGAACTTGTTATATGGATTGATGGATAACGGTGTTGGATGAACAATGTGAAACTTTTGTAATATGTAAGGATGGAACTATATATGTGTTGGTTATGTATGTATATATGATGAAACTAGTGTGTTGGATATGCTTGTTGTGTATATATGTATATCTGCGAATTGCTGTCAAATTGAATGAATTAAATTAAAAACAGGGCTGTACAGGCTCTTAGCCGTCAGCTAGCTGACAGCAAACATGCCACGTGGCAGCTACCTGTGATTCCTGGGACTGGCATGTTTGAGCACTTTGCCGTCTGCCAGCGGACGGCAAAGACGTTAGCCTCTTTGCCGTCCGCTGGCTGACGGCAAAGCACGCCGTTAACCCCTAACGGCCCTCACCCCACCTCACTGCCGTCCACGATCTTTGCCGTCTGCTGGCCACCAGAGGCGTACGGCACAATCCTTTGCCGTCCGTTTCCAGGAAGCGGACGGCAAAGAAGGCCTTTGCTGGCACGTGTTCATCCGGACATTTTGCCGTCTGCTGGCGGACGGCAAAGAGGTTTGCCGTCCGTGATCTATGCCTTTGCCATCCGTCGGGGCGGACGGCAAAGAAGCTGATTCCAGTAGTGAATGTTGAAATCCTCATTTACCAGATAAGCCGACTTCTAAAAAATTGAACAATTCATGGACACTTTGTCTTTTGAACAAATGCCTGTTCTGTAACTTTTCCCATTTCAAGGTTGCGAACTGCGGACATCAATGTTCTAAATACATAATGGATAACAGGGTCCGTGTAGTACTGCATAATTAATAATGATTAGGAGTACGAAAGTATATAAACTAAGAATGGTGTGATTTTGGTTTTAATTTTTATGTGCCGGGTCTTTCCTTGTTCCTTTCAATATTTTTCTGTATACCATTTCTTTCACCCATCCATGTGGCAGCCCAGATGGGTGGATTTCCACTTCTGCAAGGATCGACAAAACATGGAAACATATTAGCTATGGAAAGTTAAATTACTGTCGACATAAATAATTATGTATGTAGTGATAGCAAGAAAGACACATTATCCCGAGAGTTTGTGTCGCATTGTCCATTTGTATCAAATTTGGAGAACTTCATTTCCTTAACATAGAAAATTACGTCTTCTTTAGAAAATTCTCATACTCCTATTGGCGGGTAAAACATAAAACGGCAAAATAATAATAATACCAATTATATCCTTCATCTTTTAAATATCTCTTCTTCTAGGGCTAATGAAGGTAGCCAACTCTAATTGTTTTTGTTTACCTTTGTGGATAGCTTACCAGAGTTGGTTGTATGAATGTGTGCAAAACACACACACACACACACACACACACACACACACACACACACACGCACGCACGCACACGCACACGTGCACGCACGCACGCACATGCACACACACACATTTGCACAAACACAATGACAAACAAACACGCGCGCGCACACACACACAGGATGGTGTCGACAAGAATTACATAGGATTATCCCTATGACCCTACTTCGATAACATAAATCAAATGATCTAGTTCCTATAAAGATCCTACAGTCCTATTTAAATTCGTCTAAATAGTCTAATTATTTGAAAAATAATAAAAAATAAAATTATATGGAAACTATGTTGAAAAATCCTACTTAAGTTGTTCTTGTTAGTCCAATTATTCAAGAATAACTGGTCTACTTATTACAAGAACAATTTGAATGGTTGTCGTGGTAACATGAGCATGCCCAAAATACATATTCATTTTTAAAGAGTATAATTTTTAATAGGTGAAAAAATTCATGTTATTCTAGGACAAGTGAAGTTCTTAGAATGAGACATAACTTTGGGAAGAGGCAATGATGTACGAAAATTACTGATAGTAGATAATGTTCAAACGCTCAGTTACCAGATCAGCAAACTTCTCAAAATTGTGCATTTAATGGACACTTGTCTTTTGAAGAAATGTCCGTTTTGTAACTTTTCCCCCTTTTGTTGACGTGGAATCGTAGAACAGAAGTTTCAAGGTAGCGGACTGCAAACGTCAATGTTCTGAATACATAATGGCTAACAGGGTCCATGTAGTACTGCATAATTAATAATGACAAAGATTACGGAAATATGTAAACAAATCCTCCGCAAAAACTTATGTAAACAAAGAACAATCAAGTGATTTTTGTTTTAGTTTTTATGTACCGGGTCTTTCCTTGTTCCTTTCAATGTTTTTCTGTATTCCATTTCTTTCACCCATCCATGTGGTATCCCAGATGCGTGGAACTACATTTCTGCAAGGACCTACAAAACAAGAAACATATCAGCTTTGGAAAGTCTAATTATTGTGGAAATAAATAATTATTCATGTAGTGATAGCAAAAAATAAACATTATCCCGAGTGCTTGTGTCGCATTGTCCATTTGTATCACATTTGCAGATCTTCATTTCCTTAACATAGAGTATTACGTCTTCTTTAGAAAATGCTCGTACTCCTAGTGACGGGTAAAGATAAAACTATAAAATAATATTAATACAAATTATATCCTTCATAATTTACATATCTCTTCTTCTAGGGCTCATAAAGGTATCCCACTCTAATTGTTTTTGTTTACCTTTTTGGATAGCTTACTAGACTTGGTTGTATGCATGTGTGCAAAACACACACAAACACGCGCACGCGCCCGCTCACACACACACACACTTTCACAAACATATAGACAAACAAACACACACAAAAGAAGAGGATGGAGTAGACAAGAATTACATAGCATTATCCCTATGACCCTACTTCGATAACATAATTCAAATGATCTAGTTCCTAAAATGATCCTACACTCCTATTTAAGCTCTTCAAAATGGTCTAATTATTTCAAAAATAACAAAAAATAAAATTAGATGTAAACTATGTCAAAAAATCCTACTTAACCTTTTCTTACTAGTCCAATTATTCATGAATAACTGGTCTAATTATTACAAGAACAATTTGAATGGTAGTTTGTTGTAACATGAGCATGCCCAAAATACATATTCATTTTTAAAGAGTATAATTTTTAATAGGTAATGATGTACGACAATTACTGATAGTAGACAATGTTGAAATCCTCATTTACCAGATAATCCGACTTCTAAAAAATTGAACAATTCATAGACACTTTGTCTTATGAACAAATGCCTGTTCTGTAACTTTTCCCATTTCATGGTTGCGAACTGCGGACATCAATGTTCTAAATACATAATGGATAACATGGTCCATGTAGTACTGCATAATTAATAATGATTAGGAGTACGGAAGTATATAAACTAAGAATGGTGTGATTTTGGTTTTAATTTTTATGTGCCGGGTCTTTCCTTGTTCCTTTCAATGTTTTTTCTGTATACCATTTCTTTCACCCATCCATGTGGCAGCCCAGATGGGTGGATTGCCACTTCTGCAAGGATCGACAAAACAAGTAAACATATTAGCTTTGGAAAGTCAAATTACTGTAGGCATAAATAATTATGTATGTAGTGATAGCAAGAAAGACACATTATCCCGAGAGTTTGTGTCGCATTGTTCATTTGAATCAAATTTGGAGAACTTCATTTCCTTAACATAGAAAATTACGTCTTCTTTAGAAAATTCTCATACTCCTAGTGGCGGGTAAAACATAAAACTGCAAAATAATAATAATACCAATTATATCCTTCATCTTTTAAATATCTCTTCTTCTAGGGCTAATGAAGGTAGCCAACTCTAATTGTTTTTGTTTACCTTTGTGGATAGCTTACCAGAGTTGCTTGTATGAATGTGTGCAAAACACACACACACACACACACACACACACACACACACATGCGCGCGCGCACGCACGCACGCACATGCACACACACACATTTTCACACACACAAAGGCAAACAAACGCGCGCGCACACACACACAGGATGGTGTCGACAAGAATTACATAGGATTATCCCTATGACCCTACTTCGATAACATAAATCAAATGATCTAGTTCCTATAAAGGTCCTACAGTCCTATTTAAGTTCGTCTAAATAGTCTAATTATTTGAAAAATAATAAAAAATAAAATTATATGGAAACTATGTTGAAAAATCCTACTTAAGTTGTTCTTACTAGTCCAATTATTCAAGAATAACTGGTCTACTTATTACAAGAACAATTTGAATGGTTGTCGTGGTAACATGAGCATGCCCAAAATACATATTCGTTTTTTAAGAGTATAATTTTTAATAGGTGACAAAATTCATGTTATTCTAGGACAAGTGAAGTTCTTAGAATGAGACATAACTTTGGGAAGAGGCAATGATGTACGAAAATTATTGATAGTAGATAATGTTCAAATGGTCAGTTACCAGATAAGCAGACTTCTCAAAATTGTACAATTCAGGGACACTTTGCCTTTTGAACAAATGCCCGTTCTCTAATTTTTTCCGTTGCAGGGTAGCGAACTGCAAATGCCAATGTTCTGAATACATAATGGCTATCAGGGTCCGTGTAGTACTGCATAATTAATAATGACTGGGAGTACGGAAATAAACAAATCCCCGGCAAAAAATATGTAAAGAAAGAACAATCGAGTGGTTTTTGTTTTAGTTTTTATGTACCGAGTCTTTCCTTGTTCCTTTCAATGTTTTTCTGTATACCATTTCTTTCACCCATCTATGTGGCAGCCAGATGCGTGGAACTCCACTTCTGCAAGGATCTACAAAACAAGTAAACATATTAGCTTTGGAAAGTCAAATTATTGTAGACATACATAATTATTTATGTAGTGATAGCAAGAAATACACATTATGCCGAGAGCTTGTGTCGCACTGTCCATTTGTATCACATTTGGAAATCTTCATTTCCTTAACATGTAGTATTACGTCTTCCATAGAAAATGCTCGTATTCCTAGTGGCGGGTAAACATAAAATTTCAAAATAATAATAATACTAATTATATCCTTCATATTTTGAATATCTTTTATTCTGGGGCTAATGAAGGTAAACAACTCTAATTGTTTTTGTCTACCATTTTGGATAGCTTACTAGACTTGGTTGTATGCATGTGTGCAAAACACACACACACACACACACACACACACACACACACAAAGACAAACAAAGAGAGAGAGAGAGGGGATGGAGTCGACAAGAATTACATAGCATTATCCCTATGACCCTACTTTGATAACATATTCAATTTTAAAGAGTATAGTTGTCAATAGGTGCAAAAATGCATGTTATTCTAGGACAAGTGAAGTTCTTAGAATGAAACATAACTTTGGGAAGAGGAATGATGTACGGCAATTACTGATAGTAGATAATGTTCAAATGCTCAGTTACCAGATCAGCAGACTACTCAATATAGTACAATTAATGGGCACTTGTCTTTTGAATAAATGCCCGTTTTGTAAATTTTCCGGTTTAGAGGTAGCGAACTGCAGACGTCAATGTTTTGAATACAAAATGGCTAACAGGGTCCATGTAGTACTGCATAATTAATAATGATTATGAGTAGGGAAATATGTAAACAAAGAACAATGGAGTGATTTTGGTTTTAATTTTTATGTACTGGGTCTTTCTTTGTTCCTTTCAATGTTTTTCTGTATACCATTTCTTTCACCCATCCATGTGGCAGCCCAGATGGGTGGAACTCCTCTTCTGAGAGGATCGACAAAACAAGTAAACATATTAGCTTTGGAAAGTCAAATTATTGTAGATGTGAATAATTATTTATGTAGTGATAGCAAGAAATACACATTATCCCGAGAGCTTGTGTCGCATTGTCCATTTGTATCACATTTGGTGATCTTCGTTTCTTTTACATAGAGTATTACGTCTTCTTTAGAAAATGCTCATACTCCTAGTGGCGGGTAAACATAAAACTGCAAAATAATAATAATACAAATCATATCCTTCATATTTTAAATATCTCATTTTCTGGGGCTAATGAAGGTAGCCAACTCTAATTGTTTTTGTTTACCTTTTTGGATAGCTTACCAGACTTGGTTGTATGCATGTGTGCAAAACACACACACACTTTCACACAAAGACAAACACACACACACACACACACACACACACACAGAGGGGGAGAGAGAGAGAGAGAGAGATGTGAACCTATGGTTTCCCTTAATCATCACCTTGCTAATAGACAATTACAGATAAGCATTGTTCATAGATTTAGGTGACAGTTTGTATTCCAATTAAATAATGACATCTATACCATCAACGAAAAATATAATATAATAATTTTGCATATGACATGATACAATAGCCGTTTAAAAGCTTGGTTACTCATGCAAACAAATTGGTAATTATGAAAAATATTTTCATGAAAGAAAACTTTGCCTACATTGACACTTTCTAGGAAGTCATTCATTACTACTGGAGTGAGTACTTTGAAGGAAAAAGGTGAAAAGGCTACCTTGTACATCTTGTCCATCTTCCCTCCGCCCGCGCTGATCTCGATCAACCACCCCTTTGAAAGCCATTCATGTGACTTCTGCATATATCATGATATAACAACACATGGATCGTGGATATGGAATATTATATGCATACGCACAAAGATATATATAATAACTCATTGTACTAAGAAAAACATACAGGAAGCATGCTACGAGCAGCACAATCACTGGCTTGTAGGTAGTGCTCATCCATCTCGGAGAAAAGGTAGTTCAAAACCTCGGCCTTCATCTTAAATTTGGCTCCTGACACTGGAGAAATGTAATACTGGAAATAAACAAAAACAACAAGAAAAATTAGATATCTCCAATAAACAAAACAATACAACAAATAGAAAAAACATATTTTTCTGTTTAGAGAATGGACTCGTGTTAAATATATCTAATATCATGTAACATAACTCATAGAGGGCACCATGTTCACCACGTTGAACCTCCATAATCCAACCATCTGGGAGCCAATCTGGTGGCTCCACCACAAAATCTTCCGTCTTCTCCTTGATTTCCTCTAGTAGTTTCACTCCCTCAACATCTGAGATAGAGTCTTCCATTCCTAGAACTACAAAAAATAATCTCGCCCTTGTCTTTCAACCGCTCAAAGACAGACCACCATAACATCGTTCCTCAGCGAATTACCTGAGTAAGAATCCATCCACACACCTGCATTGAAACGATATGCAAAAGACACTCTTAGACTCTGCATATACTTTTCTGAAAACCAACTCATTGTTGATATCCTTATGATGAGCACGAAGGTATATCCCACCCACAAATCTCACTGAATACAAATTTAGATACTACACAACTCATCCCTCAATGGGCTGTATGAAATATATACAGCAGGTTAATTAATGCAGTAGTCTATGGCTGTATGCCCGGTTGATTATTAATCTAGACATTACGAGTTGGTTTTCCTGCCAAAGCAGCATCGCTCGTCCAATGCTATTGTACCACCAGCATCTAATGTCGACAGTATCGAATGTCAACATGTGCTGCACTGCATCTGAGCAGGGGCACGGAGGGGACCGAGGCTGAACAGGCGCGTGACAGACCACGAGGCAGCGGATGGGGAGGAACGTTTGGCTTCACATCCATCCTGGCTCCGAGGCTGCGGAGGTCTACCACCCCAGGGTGCCGGGAACGACAACGGCGCGCGGGCTTATTTTTTTTAAATAATACATTTTTTTTATTAATTTTCAAAAATATTACGCTGGATGAAAAATTTTCAAAAATAATACACCGTCGGCCCGCTGCAGGCCAATCGGCCCGCAGCAGGCCGACTGGGCTCAATCGGCCCACCACAGGCCGACAGCAGGCGGCCAGGCCAGCCCGCTTGCGGCTGTCGGCGTGGCCGGGACCCTGTCGGCCCGCTGCAGGCCGATCGGCCAGCTACCGGCCGACAGGTGCGGGCCCCAGCGCTGGCTGCTTCCTCCTCTCTCTCTCCTTCTCCTTTCTCCTTTCTCCTTCGTTTCTCCATTCCTCAAGCTACAGCTCTTTTCTTTCTCATTTTTTTTGCTGCCAAAATTCTTCCCGCCATTTTCGTTGCCGCCAATATTGTTCCCGTCATTTTATTTTTCACGTTTTTCTTTGCCATAAATAATTTTTCGCGCCTTTTTTTGCCGCCAATATTGTTCCCGGCATTTAATTTTTCACATTTTTTCTTTGCCGCCAATATTATTTCACGGCTTTTTTTTCTGCCAAAATTCTTCCCGCCATTTTCGTTGCCGCCAATATTGTTCCCGGTTCCTGCGTTTTTTTCTTTCCCGCCATTTTCGTTGCCGCCAATATTGTTCCCGTCTTTTACTTTCCCGCCATTTTCGTTGCCGCCAATATTCTTCTCGCATTTTTCTTTCCCGCATTTTTCGTTGCCGCCAATATTGTTCCCGCCTTTTTCTTTCCCGCCATCTTCTTTCCCGCCATCTTCTCTTCTCAACCTATAAAAACCCCTCCACACTAAGGAGGGTAAGCAGGCCAGTGTAGTCTCGTCAAGATGTCCGGTTATCCTTTCGATCGTATTTCTTTTCACCCTAGTATGTCCGAATGTCTTCTTAGCTTAGCCTTTGATTTCAAGATAGACAATAGGATAGTTCCATGGGACGAACTCCTCAGTAGTGACACCTTACTAAATGAGTTGGCTCACGCATTAAGTAGGTGCGGGTGGCCTGCAAGGACTTTTGAGGAGATACGAAAAGAACTTCTGAGGTTGCAAGGAAGGTGGAAGAAGCAACAACATAAGGATGAAGTATTCCTAAATGTTGCAGCAGAACATACTTATTTATGGACCCAAGACAGCGAGGATGAAGACGATATTTTCATGCCGAGCACCAAGGGCAAGAGTACTGCATCGTCGAAGGCCAAGAGTGCCACATCGTCGAAGGCCAAGACTGCCGCATCGTCGAAGGCCAAGAGTGCCGCATCGTCGAAGGGCAAGAGTGCTGCATCGATGGAGGATGACGATGATGCCTTCATGTAGTTTGTAAGTTGTATTTTTTAATTCAGATGTACTTGTATCTTAATTGTAGGAGCATTATGTTGTATCTTGCTTGTTCCCGCCATATTTTCCTGCTCTCTACTTCCCGCCATATTTTCCCGCTTCGGTAGTTCCCGCCATATTTTCCCGCTTCGGTAGTTCCCGCCATAATTTTCCCGCTTTCTTAGTTCCCGCCATTTTTTTCCGCTATCAAGTTCCCGCCATATTTTCTCGCTCTCTACTTCCCGGCAGTGTCTCCCTCCCGCCATTCTTTGTGCTCTCAACCTATAAAACACCCTCGGCAGTAACGTGGGTAAGCAATCTAGTGTAGTCTCGTTTCACCGTTGGATCGAAGGCATTTCCAAACGAGAAGGTAAATCAAATCCACCCCCCTCCCATTATTTGGTTGGTTTAATGTATCATAGTTTTTTGCAAACCCTAGTTTTCTTTGTCCTAGTGGTTATGCTCAAGGGGTAAGTTAGGTGCTCAGTGGGATTTGAGTGGGATTTGTGTGTTGCAGATGGCTAAGGGTACTCAGTGGGTGCTTAGCCCTATTGTTCATGTCCAAGGCTTTCCTCAAAGTGTTGTGCAAGTTAGTGAAGTGGACATCACTTTTGATTGGTTAAAGACTAAATTCATGTTGAAGTAAGGGTTGAAGGAAGACGATTTTGTGTACTACGTCAGCAGCTTGCACTCATATGGCCCTGGGGAAAGAAAATTGATTGAAATAACTGATGATGATACAATTCATGAAATGCTCAAAGAATGGGAATGGGAATGGAAAAGGCTTGTTGATTTGCATTGCTACAGGAAACCGAGTTATATGTGATGTTTATGTCGTTTGAACTATCGTGGACCATCGTGGTCATGAACTATTTATGTCTTTCGAGACATTGTATGTGATGAACTTGTCATTCGAGGCTCAGTAGATTTATGTTATTGTATCCTAAAATTCGCATTGCAGCAAGTTGTATCTTAAACAGCAAGTTGTATCTTAATTTGAACATGTTAATTTTTGTGTATCTTATTTTATGCATGTTATTTTTTATGCATCTTAATTTCACAAGTTTAATGTATCTTATTTCAGTCAGTGTGGAAATGTAACTCGAATAATAATGCGAATTAATAGTAATATGTCTATCGCATACATAGGTCGAAATATGTGTCTCGCATACATAGGTCGAAATATGTCTCTCGCATACATAGGTGGAAATATGTCTCTCACATACAAATACGTCACATACATAAGTACATGCTTAGGAGTGCGAGTGACTAGGGGTAACAGAGAGCATTATGTTATATCTAAATATGATGTTATAGTTCGGATAACAGAGTACTAAATAGAGTAGGCATATCTCTCATACATAAGTACATAGTCATTTGTCTCATACATAGAATAGACATAAGTCTCATACAGAAGTAGATGGTCATGTCTCTACTGATAGATAGAAGCGTCACTGACGGCGTCTGCCCTGGCGCGGAGGCTGATCTTGAGGCGGCGTCCATCCCAACCTGTTGGGTGCCCTAACCTGGCGAGGAGGAATCTCAGACTCACCCTGGTCATACTGTGTATCATGTGTGGGGCCAGGTGGAGGAGTCGAGAACATGTTCATCCACTCGTTGTGCTGCGACATCTGAGCCTGTATGTTGTCCTCAGGATGTTGATCACTCCCCCACGTATCATGTGATGCCGACATAGACGCATGATATCCGTAGGCACCTGCACGATGAACATTAAGTCATGAAGAATGAGGTCGCCTCAACTAATATTGAAAACAATAAATATGAAGAGACATACCTGCTGGCTGTGACGGCTGCTCTGGCTGAAACACGAAGCTCGACGAGGGACCCTGCTGCTGTGGAGAAAACACGAAGCTTGACGTGGGACCATAGTGCTGTGGGTGCTGCCACATCGAACTGCCAGGTTGGTCAGGAGGGGGTGGCCTCGACATCGGCTGATGTGCTAGACGTGGACGTGGCTGCTGTCGGTGCGTGGAGTGACGTGGCGGCTGCTGCTGCTGGTGCTGAACAACGTCGCTTCTTCGGGTGCACGTGATAGCCTCGTAGACAGCCCGTATCTTGTTCTGCATGCGTTCCAAGAAGGGCTGTAGCACAGGCCGGTGTTGAAGAAGAGGTCCAGACGACAGTGATCGTCCAAAGGTGGTCACGTCGTCGTATAGTTCGTGTGTCAAGCGAGCCTGAAAATTTTCATGACGATTATTAAGTATGCACGTCAAAGTATGTCACAACTTTACTTAAAGAAAATATATCTTACCGCGTACTGCCTAGAGCTCGAAGTATCATAGCTCGGGTACATATCCGACGGCGTTGGGTCAGGTATCTCCTCTGGGTGAGAGTGCTCAATGATGCATAACCGTGTTCCGGTCATGTAACGTCGCAAATAGAGATTGAATTCATTGAGTTCAAAATTGTGATTCTCGTGCCATAGATGTGTGTTTGCTGTCTCTCATTCTGTAACATACGGCTGTAGTCTAACTAGCCAGTCATCAGTTGTCCTATTCATGCCCTTCCTCGTCATCCTAAAATTGTGGTGTGTGTTCAACAATTACGTAATGCTTCGAATGGATTACTGTCAAAGATAATGCAACATTGAAAAACTGGTTAATACCTGTGGATGTGTGCTGGCACCGGGTTCTCTATAGGGGGAGGCAGCTCCAACTGCAGAAGACCAAATTGCCTCATAACCCTCTGTTGTGCCATCTCCTCGACGAAGATATCAAAGATGATCTTCGATTTCTTCATCCAGTAATCTCGGTCCCTAGTGCATAGCACAGACATACCACCGGGGTATCTTGCATGTATGGCTGCTTCCGTGTAGGGCTGCCAGATGACCCCAGTGTACGTATCGAACTGCTCGTTCAATGCCATGTATGCCTTCCTGGTCTGATCACTAGCAAAGCGTCTCTGCAGAAAACAAAAGTTAGTAGCTGCTAACATTGAACTATCTCTTGTGGACAAAAAATTTGCATTAAACTATAACACGATACATACCTCGCGACATGTCCAACACAGACCGAAAGTAGGCATGTCGATGCCGTCAGCATCGAACATGGCGTCTATAGGCTGATGAACACGTACATCTAGTCGCCCTATAGAGAACCTCTCCCACGACCATAGTTGTAGGAATAGAGGGCATCCAAGAAGGGCTGGCTTTGTCGATGAAAGCTGGCAGCCGTTGCACATACCTCGGTATGTAGCCGCTAAGACCGCCGAACCCCAACTCCTCTGTCTGATCTGATCCGCCGTTTCAGCGCTCGCTATCTCGAGTGCCATAGGGATGTAGAGCGCGCTAATAGTGCTGACATGGTTCTCTGTGAACATCACCTTGCCGAAAAGCCACATTAAGTAGGCCTCCAGGCTCCGAGTGATCTGTTCCGCACTCAACGGCGACGGGAACTTATGGATCTGCATTAAGCAAAGACAAATATTTAGTAAGCCACAGGTATCTTCTGTAAAACCATTTGCATGATAACTTGAAGATAATAGGTAGGGGAACTAACCTGGAAATTGAGCAACCATTCATACTTAGGTCCGTGATGCTCCCATACCGGATCCGGAGCATCCGGAAAAACACCATGAAAACGTTGTGTAAGACCGAGCTCCCAACCAGCCGGTGCGTCCAACGGTCCTATGGCATGACCTGCCAACGGTAGTCCCAGCAAAAGTGACACATCCTCTAGAGTAGGAGCCATCTCTCCCCACCGGAAGTGAAACATGTGGGTCTCTGGCCTCCAACGGTACACTAAGCAGCTCAACAAGGAGGAGTCGATGGCGAGGCGTTTGCAGCCTGGGATAGACTCAACCAGACGCGCGAAAGGTAAAAGGCCGGCCCATTTCAACCTTCATGACAGAACATTTCAGTTAGTGTCTCCCATTAATATTCATGTCAGTGTGCAAATTAATAAAGCACGTACCGCTAAACCCATCCTGGGTGTACCCTCCAGTTCTCCAGAGGAGTGCGAGTGACCAGAGGCTTGAGCTTTCGCTCATACCATATCGTAGCACGATGACCCCTATCAATTTCCCCATTCAACAACCACATTCCCGCCATTCCTGCACATATCAATTCCAAACATAGTTGCCACACTTAATACAAATGTAGAACATAATACAAATTCAGAACATAATGTCACACTTAATACAAATTCAGAACATAGTGTCACACTTCATACAAATTTCAAACATAGTTGCCACACTTAATACAAATTCAGAACATAGTGCCACACTTAATACAAATTTCAAACATAGTTGCCACACTTAATACAAATTCAGAACATAGTGCCACACTTAATACAAATTCAGAACATAGTGCCACACTTAATACAAATTCAGAACATGGTGCCACACTAATACAAATTTATAACATAGTACTGCTAGCTTAGCTTCTTCCTCTCCCTCTTACTCCTCTACCTCCTCTACCTCCTCTTCGTCCCCGGTTGCCTCGTCCACGACCAGTACCACTGGCAGTGACGAAAGTGGGACAATTAGTGTCCCTATGGCCAAATTCATTGCATAGAATGCATTGCCTAGTCGGACCTCCTGCTTCAGATTCATCCATATCATTCCGGATGCGCTGACACTGCCGTCTGCCTCTACTTGTACGCATATGCTCTGGGTTTGGAATGTAACGCCTTTCAGCGGGGTTGACGTTGTTGAAGTTACCCATTGATCGAAAACCCATCAGCTCACCTGTCCAGGTATTGAGGACAGACTCTTTCAGAAAAAATGGAGACACAAACGATATTGCGTCCATTCCAAGCTGCCCGCAAGCAGCAAGTACATGTGAGCAAGGTAGGTGAAACAATTTCGGTTTATTGCATGTGCACTCACAAGTTGGCCAGGCTTCATTTCCAATTTTTACCTCATGCGTCCTCAGCTCATTTGCACATCCGAATTTGTTGTTGACTAAGCGGACCTCAAACCTTCTCTCTTGATTACTGATGGCGACTACAGTGTGTGACCTAGCTTTTTGCATCTTGTTGTCCATGTACTTCGTCACTCTTTCACAGTAACGTGTATTCGGGTTGTTCAACATATGCCCCTCTGCTTTTTGACGTCTATCTCTGAAATACTTCACGGTGCCATAGAAAATACCCTCAACGATGGCTGTAAGTGGCAAAGCCCGGTTTCCTCTGAGGACAAAGTTGTATGTTTCTGCGAGGTTGGTTGTCATGACACCGTACCTTGCTCCATGTGTGTCATGTAGCAAAGACCACCTCTCCAGAGGCTCATGCTCTATCCACTGCTCGAAGGTTTTAATCGACCTTCCGAGCCTTCTCCTAGTACCAAGTGGGTCAAAGCCTGGCAGGTCACATAACCCAATAGGCTCCTCCTCCACGGCCGCTGATCCTGTTGCCAACTGTGCAGCTACTGCTTCAACATGTGCCCTCACCGCTGCATCTCTTGTAGCTTTCCTGTCCCTAACATGTCTCTGCGTGCACACATTAAGTCTGCCACGTATCAAATTGTACTTCCATGACTGGTTCTGCTTGCAGAGTTTTTTGAACAAATTCATCAGGCTCTTATTTCTGAACAGCGAGAAGAAATTAGCCCCCAGATGGCACATGCACCAACGGCTCTGCAAGTCCTGCCATGGAGTTTGTTCCTCAGGGCCTAGGTTTGTTAGTGTCCTTATCGCACTGAGTATACCTGCATGCCTGTCATGAAGGATGCACACATTGGGCTTCTCCTTCACAACTGATATTTTCAACTGCCTGAAGAACCATGTCCAACTTTCAATGTTCTTAGTCTCCACAAAAGCAAATGCGAGTGGGACAACTTGATTTTGGCCGTCTTGATCTATGGCTGTTAGGATCTGACCCTTGTACTTGCCAGTGAAAAAAGTACCATCTACACATATCACCGGTCGGCAATGCCTGAAAGCTTCGATGCATACACCGAAAGAGAAGAAGAGACGATGCAGCACCCTCACAGTTGGGAACTCTGGCATGAAGAGGTCTTGGATATCGATATAGGTGCCTGGATTCCGCTGCTGCAGTGTGTGGAGGAGGTGGACAACAGAGTCATATGCATCAAAATAAGAACCAAATCTCCTCTCAAGCGCCGCATGCTTAGCCCTCCAAGCCTTGCCATAAGAAATTATGTACTTCAACCTGGCGAAGACTTTTGTCTGGATTGCCTTCACTTCCATAGCTTTGCCCTCCACTATCTCATCGTAAAACAACCGAGCAATAAGCGTCGATGAAAGGTTGGCATGATCTTGAGGAATGCAGGGAATAAGACAAGTGTGATTCATTAAGTCGCTGATCACCCAACTTGTGCCATACTTAGGGAGATAGCCGTGCACCCTGGCGGGACAATCTGTGTTCTTGCATACCATTGTCAGGTATTTCTGACTTGACACCTGAGCTGTGAAAACCCTTTGCGTGGACATTGCCCAATTTATTATTGCATCCTTAAGAGCTTCCTTGTTGGGATACATAGCACCCGTCGCAATATTGTTCTGGTGATATTGCCAGGCAGAATCATGTCCATCGTTCACCATCATTGCAGATGAGAAGTCATGATTCCATGATGCAGGATTTGGGACCTCCTCTGTATTTTCTTCTTCATCCGACTCGTCAGAATCATCGGCATGACCCCTATCAACATCGGTGTCTTCTTCTTCCATCAGGTCCTGCATGTGCCCATCTACCTCGTCAGCGTCCACCTCGCCACTGTAATCACCATCGGCATTTCCTCCTTCTACCAGACTACTCTACCCTGGTTCGTAACCATCATCTCCAGCATTTGACATAGATAACTGTCTCCCTCCACTGCTCTGCCCAGGATCATAGCCACCCTCGCCTTCATGTGCAGTGACCTCCTTCACGACGGGAAGCACTAAGGCAATAGGATTGCATCCCCTGCGTTCGCAACCTTGTAACCACCGCACCCACTCGGAGTCTCGCTCTATTGGCCTCAAATAAAAGTAAATTATTGAACTTGACCGTGTCCACAATGCATGAACACCGATGGTGTGTGTTTCTGTATCAAGCCCTAAACTTCCTGTAATCCATTCTTTCAACTGACTGACTGACCATGTTTGAGGTGCCCTCATTGGCACCTCTATGTGAGTAAATTCACTCAGATCAGCTCCCATGTCAGTTGTTTGGACAGTACCAGGACCGTAGTAAAATTTGAACGTCACTACATCAGACATCTCGGCTCACCTAATTTTTTTTCAACAATGACAGACAAGTATTAAGCAACAACTTTAAATATCCGCACTAATAAATATTTGACATGTATATATATTACGGAATATTAATGGAGCAACTAAAAAAATTCACACACCTACAAATATTTGCCGGAGCAACTCCAATTACTGACACACCTAAATATTTGACATCCACATATAGTACGAAATATTACCGGAGCAACTTCAAATATTCACACAACTAAATAGTTGACATCTAAATATATTTACGGATACTGCCGGAGCAAATAACTATAATCGCACACCTAATTTTTTTCACATCGAAACATATTACCGAATACTACCGGAGCAACTACGAAAAATAAAATGTGTGTTGAAATATACCCTTGAAGTGTGCGAGCGAACGACGAACGGCGGCCTTCAATCACCAGAGCCGGAAACTCCACCAAACTGCCGGAGCTTCACCTCCACCACACTGCCCCAGCTTCAGCACCACCACCTCCACCTCTACCGCCGCCACAACCTCCTCCAATGTGCTAAAAAAAAGCTTCAAAAAAATGCTCACCACGACCACCACGAGCTACCCCATCAGTAGATCGAGGTCTCCCTTGGCTCCCCTAACTACGTAGAACCCATTCACGGTGCTCAATCTGTAAAAAATCGCCTCATTTTGGTGTATTAATTTGAGGCATTTTTTGCAAGAAAGAGGAGAAAGAAAGGAGCTGTAGCTAGCTGTGAGGAGTGGGAGAAACGAATGAGAAAGGAGAAAGGAGAAGGAGAGAGAGGAGGAAGGAGCCAGCCACTGGGGGTCCCGCACCCTGTCGGCCGGCAGCTGACCGAAAGGCCTGCAGCGGGCCGACAGGGGCCCGGGAGCGCCAACAGCCCCGCTCGTGGCTGGCCTGGCCTGCTGCCTGGCCTGCTGTCGGCCTGTGATGGGCCGACTAAGCCCAGTCGGCCTGCTGTGGGCCGACTAGACCCAGTCGGCCTGCAGCGGGCCGACGGTGTATTATTTTTGAAAAAAATTCATCCAGCGTAATATTTTTGAAAATTAATTTAAAAAATGTATTATTTAAAAAAAAATAACGGCGCGCGGCGCATTGTTGGCCCAGTCCCGACGTCGAGTACTTCCGGCGATGGTGATATGACCGGCGACGAACTACGTGTAAGCACCTCTGTAAGCTCTGATATCAATTGTTGGCCCAGTCCTGACGTCGAGTACTTCCGACGATGGTGATACGACCGACGACGAACGACAATGACAGACGAAGCTCGCTGACGAACTTGGTCCCTGCCCCAAGTCGGCCTGGCCCGGTGAGATACTTTACGCCGAGGTGCGCTGTATGTAGCTAGCCTGATTTACTCTAGCCACGCCCAAGCTAGCTAGCTCGATATTGTTGATCGATTCTTGCCGCCGGCCAGAATACAACAACACACGCGCACACACAATCGCTAGACGAGATTGATGGCCGCAGGATACGTCTCGTACCTGTTGATTTCTTTATTGTTTTCAATCTCAACTCACGGTCCAATGTTTACACGGGGTAGATACATATATATACTAGCCAGCAGCTAATCCTATACATATCCTATTCGGTGACTGTGTCCTAGTCCGAGCCGGCTAGGATAGGAAAGACGTGTTTATTTCCGATAATCACCCCCCTAAACACGACGTCGTCATGTCACAGTTCAGACGCCGATCTATTTAGCATCTCCAGTATCTTCTCTCGATCCAAATACTTGGTCTGGATGTCCGCCAGCTGATCAGTTGATCTCCGTCTTACCTTCTTCCACGCAGTCCTTTATATAATGATACATCGTATCAATGTGCTTGCTCCCATCATGTCGCACTGGATCCTCACGTAGAAAAGTTGTAGACTCACTATCAACATTGAGCACCACTTGTTCCGGATCTCGATCCATGAGATCACCGTGTAGCCTCTCTAACCACACACCTTGACACTGCGCTTCACTTGAAGTCGATGTCACTACTTTCTGCTTTCGTGATAGCCAGCTTACTACGCTTCCACCAAGGAAATATGCCACGCCCGAGGTACTTTTACGGTCGTCAACAATTCCTTCCTTGTCACTACCACTGTAGCCAAGTAGTTTCACCATCTCTTTCTTGCTCAGTTCAAGATGAGGTTCCATTGAAGCAACAATGTGATTGCAATCTTTTATGCCACGGCTTTCAAGTAACTTCTTTGCATATGCCTGCTGGCATAGCATGATCCCCTCCGGCTTTTGATATACCTCGATCCCAAGGTAGTACTCAAAAGACCTAGATCATCCATCTTGAAAAGCTCTTTCATTTGTAACTTGAACTTTGCAATCACCTCTTCATCTGCTCCACTAATCAATAGGTCGTCATCGTAGATGCCAAGTAGTAGACGATCCCTTCCTTCACCTCTCTTGTACATCGCATGCTCTAGTGGGGCTTTCTCAAATCCAAGAGAAATCATCGTCTGATCAAGTTTGATGTTCCACGCCCGAGAGCCTTGCTGTAGCCCGTACAAGACTTTGTGTAGCTTCAGTACCTTGTGTTCCTCTCCCTCTTTGATGAATCCCGGTGACTGATTCACATACACATCTCCTTCTAACTTGCCATTCAAAAACGCGGATTTTACATCCATGTAATGTATCTTCCATGATTCCCGAACTGCGAGAGCGATGAGTACCGATTCCATCCTTTCAACGGGAACGAACACTCCTTCGAAGTCCACAAATTCCTCTTGCATGTACTCTTTGGTTACTAGTCTCGCTTTGTGCTTCACGGACCCATCGTCATATTTCTTGATCTTGAATTCCCACTTGAGATCCATGGCTTTTTCATTGTTGGGAAGATCCACAAGCTCCCATGCATTGTTACCGTGGATCGACCTCAACTCTTCTTCCATAGCCTGACGCCAACACTCCTTCATATTTGCGCCCTTGAATTCCGTCGGTTCCTCGACACTTGCTAGACATCGTCGTCCACTCCGTTTCACCTTTTCCGGGTCAATTGTCCGAAGAGACTTCTCCGGATGTATGTAGAACACCGGTCGTAGACTTTCCGTTATAGATGGACGTGTCCTTTCTTCCTTCACGGGCACCTGCGTTACCTTGCCGTTTTCATCTCCACACGTGGACACGGTCCCTCTTGGACCTCCACTACATGAGCTAGAGCTACCATGCAGCAGTAGCTTGCCACACCTAGTTGGGCTTCCTCCAGCCGTATAGGCCACTTGTGGAGCTTCTCCACTTGATGGGACAGGTTTACCTAAAAAAGAAAACTTGATGGGACAGGTTTACCTAAAAAAGAAAACTTGATGGGACAGGTCCATCACGTCCTGCTCCTTGCCCTCCTGCTGGAGACGTACTCCTGCCTGTACGTAGGCTGCAACTTCCAAGTGCGCCACGTGTGGCTTCAGAAGCACGTGGAGAAGGACCTCCAGCTCCCACGTGAGCTGGGCCGCTGCTGCCTATGAGCTTCCCTGGGTTGGCTTTGGTTTGGCTGCTGTTAATGCCCTTTGGCCAGCCTTCTTCCCAACTTGAGCCGTGCGTCTGTGTGCTACTAGGCGTAGCCCTCCCAGCCAGTCTTGCTAGGAAACCGAGCGCTTCTGTTTCTAGGATGCCTCGGATACTTTCTGCCGCAGACGTGACAGCCGCGACACCCTCGCCTTGGCGTTCTTTCCACATACCTGCATCCGCTCTAGCACCAGCGTACTCGTGGACTTCAGGCTCCACGTACGCCGTGTCATCTTCCTCACAAAAAATGACTTCCGTGTCGGTAGCATCGACACGAGCTTCGCAATCACCCCCAATATCTGTAGTGTCGATACGGGTATCCGAACCATGATTATAATGGTGAATTTTTTCTTTCACGAGCGTGACAATTTCTTTAGACGACGCTTGAAAAACTGAATCCTACTCGTCCACGAGTTCACATATCAACAT
Source organism: Thinopyrum elongatum (assembly GCA_011799875.1). NCBI lineage: Eukaryota > Viridiplantae > Streptophyta > Magnoliopsida > Poales > Poaceae > Thinopyrum > Thinopyrum elongatum. The sequence goes on along the minus strand of CM022303.1, from coordinate 643,135,859 downwards.
CATGTCACCTTCGTCTCCTTGCTGGGCTATGAGCGCCTTCTCCTTCAGGGAATTCTTGCACTCCGACTTGAAGTGCCAAAGCAGATTACAGTTGTGGCATCGGATCTTACTCTTGTCAAACTTTTTCTTCTTTGTCTTCTTCGACTGTTCGTCGGTGTCCTTTGCGGGATGGTACTTTCCGCCGCTACCGGACGCCTTGTCGAAATTGTTCTCCTTGGAAACCAATGCCTGCCACTGAGCACGCGTAAGCATCAGGTACTCATCCTATTTCGCGTCGCCGTAACTCAATTTCATCCGCTCGTCATGGGCCTTAAAACGACCAACCAAATCATCCAAAGTGAGAGTCTTGAGATCAACACATTGCTCGATCGCTGACACAATCGGCATGTAGCGCGGTGGAGCGGCACGTAGAAAACGCCGAACCACAGAGATGTCCTCCAACTTCTCTCCGAGACCACGAATCCCGTTTACCATCGTAGCAACCCTCGAAACGAAGGCGTCCACCGTCTCATCTTCTCCCATCCTCAGATTCTCGTAACTTTTCAGCAAAGTTTGCAAGTTCGCCTCGCGCACACGTGAGTGCCCTAGATGCAACGTCTTGAGCGTGTCCCACGCCTCCTTCGCAGATGTCTTCCAGATTAGATGCTGCTGCACGTCCACCGGCATCACCGAGCAGATGGCCATGATAGTATGGCGATCCTTCTGATACAAGGCACCACCCTTCAGGTACTCGTCATCGCCGGGGTCGACGGCTTCCCAGAGCTCATTGGCCTCGAGCGCCCACTCCATCATGGTCGTCCACACCACGAAGTTCCCACGGTCGTATCATGAATACTCCGATCTCACTGGAGCAGCAATTACTTTAACCACACCGGTGTACTCCGCCAGCTGCTTGGTCTTGTCCTTCTCGTCGTTCAACATGATCTCCCGTTATTAAAAGATCAACCTTGCTCTGATACCAATTGTTGGCCCGGTCCTAACGCCAAACACTTCCGGCGACGGTGATACGAACGATGATGACAGACGAAGCTCGCTGACGAACTTGGTTCCTGCCCCAAGTCGGCCTGGCCCGGCGAGATACTTTACGCCGAGATGCGCTGTATGTAGCTAGCCTGATTTACTCTAGCCACGCCCAAGCTAGCTAGCTCGATATTGTTGATCGATTCTTGCCGCCGGCCAGAATAAAACAACACACGCGCACACACGAATCGCTAGACGAGATTGATGGCCGCAGGTACGTCTCGTACCTGTTGATTTCTTTATGGTTTTCAATCTCAACTCACGGTCCAATGTTTACACGGGGTAGATACATATATATACTAGCCAGCAGCTAATCCTATACATATCCTATTCGGTGACTGTGTCCTAGTCCGAGCCGGCTAGGATAGGAAAGACGTGTTTATTTCCAACACGCATTGGGCGACGATGAGATGGCAGCGAGGCAAAGGTTCTCGCTAGCCAAAATTGAATCGACACCGACAGCCAAGAAAATAATCGAGTTCTCGCTAGGACGCTACACAACAGATCCAACTCACGGAAGTGCAAAAAATAACAACGGAAACTCTCCCCTAGTCTCCGAACAGTTCCTACCCAATACAAACGCTACCGTACCTCCGCTACACAGATCCATCGGACACAGGATGACAGGAGCACGTCCGCTGCACGAGCCACCTAGAACTCAGCCGTTATCAATCCAATCCGAAAAAATCAACCAAAACAAACGCTGTTCCCCAGATGAGATCCACGAATCGCCTGTACCTTCTACCCGGACCAAGGCGCGGCCATGGCAGAGCGGACCAACTACCCGCGGGCAGTGCCAATCAAACGAATCTCTATCGCCAACCCCATTTCCGTTGAAGTAAAAGGTGGTTAGCGATGATACACCGGAGGATTTGGTCGCAAACAAACCTTGGGTCTGGCGTCTGGGTCGGGGGAGCCATCGAATCTCTGTCGCCGCATGCTGTTAGCGAGCGTTGTCGCTTGGCCGGGCCGGCCGCCGTTAGCACAGGGGAAGGCGACTAGGTTTACCTACCAGCAAACCACGCGGCGGCTGCGGCGAGGAGACTATGGACGGACGAGGACGGGAGGGCGAGACGCGAGGTGGCTGAATTGTTTGGGGCTCTCGGTCGGCGGCATATATTCATACAGTTTTACTAAGGCGAGGCACGTCTAAATGAGATTTAAGTATTTCACATCTAAGTCATGCACCACATGATTAATCGCTTCAGGATTCATGCAAATTTTTTGACTCCCCGTGTTTCCTTTCCGTTGTCCCGTGCGTCCGCTTGTCACTTGACTTGGCAGGCCGCTCCACATTTGTGTCCTTCTGAAGTGGGCTTCTTTTGTGTGTTGTGGGAGCAGGTTATTATTATTTTTATTTATTTTTTGCAACAGAATTGGGAGATTCAGTTTAGTGAATGCCTCGGGAATTGTGATACACTTTTTAATTAAGGGATTATTTCCCGTCTGTATTTTCAGCATGTTTATTCGAGTGCCTCCTTTTGTCCTTGTTGTGTGTCCATCCTCGACATGCAACTAGGGTATGCGACGTATTATCCATTCCAGTTGCAACCATAGATTAAGATCGCCCGCTATTTGGCCGTGTTCGCTTGCTAATCGCGGCTGGAAAACCTTCCCGCGACCTGGCAGTAGTACAAAATCGCAGGAGATCGCGCCGCTATCGCCCGAGATTGCTCCATTCCTTCGTTAGCCATCGCGGGGAAAATCTCTACCGCTAAATCGTTTTGCCCGCGATTTTAACCTATGGTTGCAACTCCACCCCATCATGCAATTGGGGGCCCGTCTTTTTGTCCTAGTTGCAAGTCCACCATCGTCATGCAACTGTGTATGTCACATTTTTGTCCTAGTTACGAGTCCACCCTCGACATGCAACTGGGTGTGCGACCCATTTTTCGTCCTAGTGGCAAATCCACCCCCAGCATGCAACTCCCCCCGCCTTTCTTACCCTAGTTGCGAGTCCACCTTCTTCATGGAACTATGCACACTCCATTTTTTGTCCTAGTTGTGAGTCTACTCTCGACATGCAACTAGGGTGCGCGACCCATTTTTTGTCCAAGTTGCAAGTCCACCCCCGACATGCAACTGGGAGTCTTGCCTTTTTTGTCTTAGTTACGACTCCACCCTCATCTTGCAACTGTGCACGCCTCATTTTTTGTCCTAGTTGCGAGTCCGCCCTTTGACATGCAACTGGGGTGCGTGACCCATTTCTCATCCCAGTTGCAAGTCCACCCACGACATGCAACTCGCCCCCCTACCTTGTCTTGCCCTAGTTGCAACTCCACCCATGGCATGCAACTGTGCACGCCCACCGCGCGCTGCCGCTTCCCCGCGCCCGGCCCGCCTGCAGCCGTCCCCAGCTGCCCGCGTCTCCCATGACCACGCCGTGGCCGCGCTCCCCCGCACAAGCAGGCCCGCGCGTGGTCGCTGATACGTCCATTTTGCATCATATTTTTATGTTCATATTTATTGTATTATGGACTGTTATTCCACATTATGGTATAATACGTATGCATTTCTCTCTTATTTTACAAGATTTACATGAAGAGGGAGAATGCCGGCAGTTGGAATTCTGGACCGGAAAGAAGCAAATCTGAGATACCTATTCTGCACAACTCCAAATGTCCTGAAACTTTACGGTGAATTGTTTTGGAATATATAAAAAATATTGACCAAAGAAACTACAGAAGGGGACCCACCAGGTGGCCACAATCCTGAGGGGTGCGCCCTACCCCCCAGGGCACGCCCCCTGAGCTTGTGGGCCCCCAGGCCAGCCCTCGGCGTCCATCTTCTGCTATATGAGGGGTTTTGACCTAAAAAAACATAAGGACGCTTTCAGGACGAAGCGCCGCCATCTCGAGGAGGAACCTGGGCAGAAGCAATCTAGGGCTCCGGCAAAGCTATTCTGTCGAGGAAACTTCCCTCCGGGAGGGGGAGATTGAAGCCATCATCATCACCAACAATTCTATCATCGTGGGAGGGTCAATTTTCATCAACATCTTCACCAGCACCATCTCCTCTCAAACCCTAGTTCATCTCTTTTATTCAATATTTGCCTCAGAATCTCAGATTGGTACCTGTGGGTTGCTTGTAGTGAGTTTATTTGGTGGAAGATTATATGTTCAGATCCTTAATGATATTTATTACCCCTCTGATCTTGAACATGAACATGCTTTGTGAGTAGTTACGTTTGTTCCTGAGGACATGGGAGAAGTCTTGTTATAAGTAATCATGTGAATTTGGTATTCATTCGATATTTTGATGAGATGTATGTTGTCTTTCCTCTAGTGGTGTTATGTGAACCTCGACTACATGACACTTCACCATGATTTGGGCCTAGGGAAAGACATTGGGAAGTAATAAGTAGATGATGAGTTGCTAGAGTGACAGAAGTTTAAACCCTAGTTTATGCGTTACTTCGTAAGGGGCTGATTTGGATCCACATGTTTCATGCTATGATTAGATTTATCTTAATTCTTCTTTCGTAGTTGCGGTTGCGAGAGGGGTTAATCATAAGTGGGCGGTTTGTCCAAGTAAGTACAGCACCCAAGCACCGGTCCACCCACATATTAAATTATCAAAGTAACGAACGCGAATCATATGAGCATGATGAAAACTAACTTGACGACAATTCACATGTGTCCTCGGGAGCGCTCTGCTTTATATAAGAGTTCGTCCAGGCTTATCCTTTGCTATAAAAAGGATTGGGCCACCTTGATGCACCTTTGTTACACTTGTCACTTGTTACCCACTACAAATTACCTTGCTATCAAACTATCTGTTACCGATAATTTCAATGCCTGCAGAAAATACCTTGCTGAAAACCGCTTGTCATTTCCTTCTGCTACTCGTTTGGTTCGACACTCTTACTTATCGAAAGGACTACGATAGATCCGCTATACTTTTGGGTCATCAGCCGCGCCCTCCATTCCCCGCGCACGCCCCGCGCCCACGCCCGCCTTCCCCTGGCCTCGCCCCGGCCGCCGCTCCCCGCGCTCGCCGCCGGCCACCGCTCCCCACACCTGCCTCCGGCCGCCAGCGCCCACTGCCGCTGCGCCCGCGCACTTCCTCCCTCGCACGCCAGCGCCGCTGATGTGGCGGGGTATGGCCCCCCTCAAGGTCGCTGCTAGTGGGTCCCCACTGACCCAGTTGACTGGTCAACTGGTGAGCGTTGACCTGCTGACTCCACAGCCCCGGGCCCACTGTCAGCCCCTGAGGCTTCTGGTTGGGTACACTTTTAGGTGTACTTAGCATTTTAGCCATCAGTTTTTGAATTAATATTAATTTCGGAATTTCAGAAAGTTGTTTAAAACTTTGAAAATTAATAGAAAATAGAACGTAACTCGGATGAAAATAATTTATATATGAAAGTTGCTCAGAAAAATAAGACGAACCCGTTTATGCTGTCCACAAACCTGTCACATGTCTCTAACACTCCAAACATGGAACCTTCCCCTCCGGATCTTCTGTCCGATAACTGTCTAAAACCAGGGAAATATTCCCAGATATTTTCCCGCTCCGTCTGTAATGCATATCACTGCATTAGGTCACCCCTAACACAGCATATTACCGACGACTACTACTGCCCTGACGAAGCCTACTACTACGTGGAGACCACCGACGACCAGGAGTAGTTAGGAGGCCCCAGGCAGGAGGCCTTTGCCTTTTCGATCCAATTATCGTTGTTTTGCTAGCCTTCTTAAGGCGGACTTGTTTATCTTATGTCTGTACTCAGATGTTGTTGCTTCAGCTGACTTATGTATTCGAGCCTTCGTGGCCCTTCCTTGTAATATAAAGCTTTATGTTTGAATTTGCGTCTAGAGTTGTGTTGTGATATCTTCCCGTGAGTCTCTGGTCTTGATTGTGCGCATTTGCGTGTATGATTAGTTCACGATTGAGTCGGGGCATCACACCCTGTCGTTTTACCCTTAAAAGCAATAATACAATACGTACCTTGCTACCCCTTCTGTCACTGGGTGAGGACACCACAAGATTGAACCCATTACAAAACAACTCTCCCACTTAAGATAAATCAATCTAGTTGGCCAAACCAAATGAATAGATTGGAGAAAAATACAAATAACAATCATGCATAATAAAGTTCAGAAAAGACTCAATTACTTTCGATGAATAATCTGATTATAAACCAATAATTCATAGGATCCCAACAATGACACCGCAAAAGAAGACTACATCGGATAGAACTCCAAGAAGATCGAGAAAAACATGGTATTGAAGACCAAAAGGAGAGAGGAAGCCATGTAGCTACTTGCTATGTACCCATAGGTCTGTGGTAAACTACTCATGTATCATCGAAAGGCGGCAAAGATGATGTAGAAGCCCTCCGTGATCAATTCCCCCTCCGACAGAGTACCGGAAAAGGCCTCCAGATGGGATCGCAGAAGAATAGAAGCTTGCGGCGGCGGGCTCTCTGTTGGTTTGAGAATATATGTGAATTTATAGAGGTGGAATTAGGTCAAACGGACCTACATGAGGCCCACGAATTCAGGGGGCACGCCTTGTGAGCTCGTGGCTCTCCCGTAGTTCTTCTGGCCTCCTGCCGAACCATCTAGGGTCCCTTTTGGTCCAGAAAAAATCACAGTAAAGGTTTATCATGTTTGGACTTTGTTTGGTATCGATTTTCTGAAAAGCAAAAAACAAGCAAAAAAAAAACAGAAATTGACACTGGATACTGGATTAATAGGTTAGTGCCAAAAATTGATATAAAATAGCATAAAAATGCATACAAAGAATCCAAGATTATAATAATATAATTGAATAAAACAATCAAAAATTATAGATATGCTGGAGACATATCAGGCGAGCACAGGGGCGGGCCCACGTTGGCCCAGCAGGTAGCCCATGACACCGGGTAAAAAATTATCTTACCTTGTACATATAGAGCCCACGTAAGCTTGGACACCCCTAAATTTTCTACAGGGACACCCTGTACAGACCAAAAGGCTACAACTAGGCAACTAGGGCCCAGACGGCCCAGCCGAGAGGCAGCACGTGACGCCCTGGAAAAGGCCCAGTACATACATTGATCAATCAATGGATCATTCATCGATACGTACATGCCTTCGCCTGTCGCCTCGCCTGTTCATCTACATACCGCTGCGCTTCGTGCCCCTGTACGCCGCGCTCGCAGTCGCCACCTATGGCCAGATCGCCCCAATTCGCCCAATCAGTGAAGAAACAAATAGTAGGTATATTGCAGTGTGTGTCCACCTCTATTGCAATTTACAAATTCTGTTCTAATCCTTAAATACTGTTCTAATTCTTGCTTTGTTTCTTTAACCCTAGAAAATTAGGGCTACTGGATAAGACTAGAAATTTTGATTGTATTGGCTGGTTGGACTATTTGGCTATTGTAGTGGTTAGTGGAGAACAATATTTCAATACTCTAGGAGACTAGGACGGCTGGAAGCACCGGCAACATGTCAAGTAAGTTTTATTTTACAGCCGTGCAATTGCAATTCATGTTCATGTTATGTATGTACACATGATTCATAGTTTTTTTCCTTTTGCGACAAATTCTGAACTACTTGTCTGCTCGGTGGCTTTGAGCCCAAATAAATCATTTCGTGAATTCAACTTAGAGCATTTGACGAGTCTAGCTAAACTTTATCCAAACGATTTTGATGAAGGAGGACTCAGGGACCTTAGACATCACCTTCATCTTTACATTGTTGATGTCCGAGCAGATGATCGCTCCTCTGGTTTAAGTAATATTTGTGAGCTCTCTCAAAAAAATGGTGGAGACAAGGAAACATATTGTAGATCCCTTGGTTTATTGACTTTGAAGCTAGTACTAGTATTGCCTGTTGACACTGCTACAGTTGAGAGATCTTTTTCGGGTATGAGAATTGTGAAGACATATTTGCGCACTCGTCTTGGTGACGACGCCTTGATGTACAATCTTATTTGTTATGTGGAGAAAAGCGAAATGAGGAAGGTTACTAATGATCCAGTAATTGTGATCGCTTTGACGCCATAAAAGAAAGTAGGAAACCATTTTAGAAAGGTAATGATTTTAACTTACTTATTACATAATTGTAATTATTTTGTATACCTGGTTGCTAAGTGGATTCATTTCTTTTGATTTCTAGGCAATCAAGATCTAGTGCTGCACTTTCTCGTCATCAGTTATACTTTATTCACAAATTGGGCACTTTGGTTCTCCTTTACTGTTCAATTTCCTACAATCCAATAATATTTGAGGTGAACTCTTTATTTTGGACCTTTGGTAATCATACTCACGGTCATATCATATTCTAGGTATATTGTATTGCTAACTGTGTTATTTTTATATATATTATGACTTGATATCCACATATATGTGATAGACATGGGACCCCGGGTCATTTTTGTCCTAGGTCCGCCCCTAGGCGAGCAGGAGGGAGGGGGCGAGGGCGGAGGGCAGAGCGGCAGGTAGCTGGGCTGGTAGAGGAGGTCCTGTGTGGCGGCGGAGCAAGGAAACCGTGCGACGGAATAGAGGAGAGAAGCGGCTTGCTTGCTCAGGGCGAATTGATTTTTTTTTTATGGGACGGGAAAAGAATGCTGGTGGGATAGAAAAAAACGGTGGGGAAAGCAATGTACGTGAGAGGGGAGGTCAAACGAAATGAATGACAACGGATTCTCCTCTAATATTATCAACAAGATTCGAATTGTGACGGAATCGGTGTAAAATCTGTTGGGTAGCCGGCTTGGTGCACACGACAGCAAACTGATCTCCCAGCGAGATGAAATGGACATCAAGAGCTCCCGTTTTTACATTGCAGTGGTCAGTTTTTTTTTTCTGAAGATAGTGTAGTGATCAGCTTTTCTTTTTTGTGGGGAGGGAAGTGCAGTGGTCAGCTGGAAGCACAACTCCCCAAAAGAGAAAACCGTTTGTAGGACGGAAGCCCAAGTCAGCCCATCTTATCGTATTTTCTGCAGCTCGGCCCGTCTTAAGATTGATGGTTCCGCCTTCCACCCGGCCCATGTTCCTTCCGAGCCGTGTACCTCTGGTTGCTCGATCTGACCGGAGCAACAGACGCGCGCGCTCCCCGCCACGCCAGTCGCCCGAAGGATCCACCGCCCGCCACCTTCGACGGCTCGCCGGAACCCAGAGCCCTCGCATCACGCCGTCGCAGTCTCAGAACTCCGGTGATCTGGCTCCACCCGCCAGCCGATGCCGCCCGCGCCGCCGCTCCCGTGCCGCCTCGTGCTCCCGCTCGCCGCCTTCATCTCCGTTCCGTTCCTCCTCCCGCTCACACTCCCCCTCCTCCTCCTGCTCCGCCCCTCTGCCACCTCCCCGCACGCTCTGTCCTCCCATCGCCTCTCCTGGCTCCCGTCCATTCGGGTCTCGCATCCATCACCACCGCCACGGACGGCACGAACGCCAGCCCCGCCGGCACAAGCGACGTCGTCACCTTCTCCACCGCCGCCGCGGCCGCTGACACAGACGGCGTCACCTCTCCCACGTCCCACACCGCCGCCCAAGGCAGCCGGCCGCGAGAAATCCGAATGGTGCGACATCTACGACGGGACGTGGGTCCCGGACGACGACGAGGAGCCGACGCGGCCGCTGTACGCGCCGGGCACGTGCCCGTACGTGGACGAGGCGTACGCGTGCGCGTTCAACGGGCGGCCGGACGCCGGGTACACGCGGTGGCGCTGGGCGCCGCGCCGGTGCCGGCTCCCCAGGTTCAACGCGACGGACCTGCTGTGGAGGCTGCGCGGGCGGCGGCTGATGCTGGTGGGCGACTCCATGAACCGGAACCAGTTCGAGTCCATGCTCTGCATCCTCCGCGCGGCGCTCCCGGACAAGTCCAGGATGTTCGAGACCCACGGGTACCGGATCTCCAAGGGCCGCGGCTACTTCGTCTTCAGGTTCCCGGTAAACTCCGTCCCACGGCGCAGTCAATCAATCAAGATCCATTAGTCGAAGGTTGAAGGACGGGATTATTGTAGGATTTTGACTGCACGGTGGAGTTCGTGCGGTCGCATTTCCTGGTCCGGGAAGGGGTGCGGCTGAACCGGCTGGGGAACTCCAACCCGACCCTCCAGATCGACCGCATCGACAAGACGGCCGGCCGGTGGAAGAAGGCCGACGTCCTCGTCTTCAACACCGGCCACTGGTGGACGCACGGCAAGACGGCCAGGGGGTACGTGCCACCACTCCGTCCATTGATTTGCTCCTCTGCAGGAGGCTCAAATCATCGATCGATTAAACAGATGAACAATGTCAATAATTGTGTGCAGCACCAACTACTACATGGAAAGCGACACGCTCTACCCCCAGTTCGACTCGACGGAAGCCTACCGGAGAGCCCTCAGGACATGGGCGCGGTGGGTCGACAAGAACATGGACCCCAACAAGAGCGTCGTCTTCTACCGGGGATACTCCACGGCGCATTTCAGGGGCGGGGAGTGGGACTCGGGCGGCTCGTGCAGCGGGGAGACGGAGCCGGCGTTCAGGGGGGCGGTGGTGGACAGCTACCCGGAGAAGATGCGGATCGTGGACGAGGTGGTGGCGCGGATGCGGTTCCCGGTGCGCCTGCTCAACGTGACGAGGCTGACCAGCTTCCGCAAGGACGGCCACCCGTCGCTGTACGGCATGGCGCCAGAGAAGAGGACGAAGGTGTCCAAGAGGAAGCAGGACTGCAGCCACTGGTGCCTCCCCGGCGTGCCCGACGCGTGGAACGAGCTCATCTACGCGTCGCTCGTATTAGAACCCAGCCCCAGCTCATGGGACAAAACAGACAAATCATAGGTAGCTAGTAGATGAGATCATGAGAATGAGATACACATGTGCTTGTAAATTGTCCACAAAAAGTTATTTCGCTCCCCTTTATAAATAAAGGGACTGTCTATTTGACATTTGCCTGTTTTTCAATTCAAAAAAACATTCAATTTTCCCATCCAATGAACAGATGACGCCTGTTTGTCCCAAACCCCCCACACCACCCACTGTATATTTTCTTATTTCGACAAAAACGGGTCGGGCAAAATCCTGACCCAGTTTCAACTAACCTGCACCACCACAAAAACCTCGCTGGACTACAGCGAACAACTCGCCATCAACTTGCTACCCACGGAAAAGGCAAGCCCCTTGGATAATCTCCAGCCCCTCCTACAAAACGGCAGAGATCTCACCTAACACACACCACAAAGAAAGAAACAAATCAGGCTGACGGCCATGGAAGAAGGGTGGGGAGAAGAACAAAGAGCGGATCAAAATCAGATCAGGCAGGCAGCCATGGGAGAGAGGGGAGAAGCTGGAGAGGAAGGTGCACCTAGAGAAGAGCAAGAAGGAAGAACAACAGCCAGAGAATTAGGGGAATCCCAGGAAAATCAACAGGCCAGGAACAAAATCTACTCCTTGTTGGGAAATGTTGCATGGAAAAACAAAAAAATTCTACGCACACTCAAGATCTATCAAGGAGATGCACAGCAACGAGAGAGGAGAGTGTGTCTACGTACCCTCGTAGACCGTAAGCGGAAGCTTTGTTAACGTAGTTGATGTAGTCGAACTTCTTCGCGTTCCAACCGATCGAGTACCGGACGTACGGCACCTCTGCGTTCAGCACACGTTCAGGTCGGTGACGTACTCAACTTCTTGATCCAGCAAGACGGCGAAGTAGTGGATGAGTTCCGGCAGCACGACAGAGTGGTGACGGTGATGGAGATGCTATCTCCGCAGGGCTTCACCTAAGCACTACGAAAATATGACCGAGGGTGTAAACGGTGGAGGGGGGCGCCGCACACGGCTAAGCAATTGTCGTGGTTATGTGTGGCGCCCCCCTCCCACATATATATAGGTGGGGGGGAGAGGGGAGAGGCCAAGGGGCACCCCAAGAAGGTCCGAATCCTACTTGGGCTCCTGCCCTTGGCCGCGCCCCCCCTTCCATATTTGCCGGAGGGTGGAAGGAAAGGGGGGAGAGGGGAGGAAGGCGGAGGCCGAATCCCCCCTTTCCTTTCTCCCACTTGGCCGGCTTCCATAGGGGGTGCGCCAGCCCCTTGTGGGCTGGTGTGCTCCCCTCTAATGGCCCAATAGGCCCATTACCCTCCCGGGGGTGTCCGATACCCCCTCCGGTATTCCGATGACTACCCGGTACACTCCGAAACACTCCCGGTGTCCGAATACCATCGTCCTATATATCAATCTTTACCTCCGGACCATTCTGGAGCTCCTCGTCATGTCTGGGATCTCATCCGGGACTCCGAACAACATTCGGTCACCAAATCATATAACTCATATAACAATATATCGTCAACGAACGTTAAACGTGCGGACCCTACGGGTTCGAGAACTATGTAGAGATGACCGAGACACCTCTCGGGTCAATAACCAATAGTGGAACCTGGATGCCTATATTGGCTCCTACATATTCTACGAAGATCTTTATCGGTCGAACCTTATGACAACATACGTAATTCCCTTTGTCCATCGGTATGTTACTTGCCCGAGATTCGATCGTCGGTATCTTCATACCTAGTTCAATCTCATTACCGGCAAGTCTCTTTACTCGTTCCGTAATACATCATCTTGCAACTAACTCCTTAGTCACTTTTCTTGCAAGGCTTCTTATGATGTGTATTACCGAGAGGGCCCAGAGATACCTCTCCGATACTCGGAGTGACAAATCCTAATCTTGATCTATGCCAACTCAACAAACACCTTCGGAGATACCTATAGAGCATCTTTATGATCACCCAATTACGTTGGGATGTTTGATAGCACACAAGGTATTCCTCCGGTATCCAGGAGTTGCATAATCTCATAGTCGAAGGAATATGTATTTGTCATCAAGAAAGCAATAGCAATAAACTGAATGATCAATATGCTAAGCTAACGGATGGGTCTTGTCCATCACATCATTCTCCTAATGATGTGATCCCGTTATCAAATGACAACACATGTCTATGGTTAGGAAACCTTAACCATCTTTGATCAACGAGCTAGTCTAGTAGAGGAGGCTTACTAGGGACACGGTATTTGTTTATGTATTCACACATGTATTTAAGTTTCCGATCAATACAATTCTAGCATGAATAATAAACCTTTATCATGAATAAGGAAATATAAAATAACAACTTTATTATTGCCTCTAGGGCATATTTCCTTCACTCCTACCCCCTAGTACTTCAAATCTCCACCCGCTTCACCTCTCTTACAGGAAAAATCTGCAAAAACAAATGCGTCAGAGACAGGTTAAGAAACAAAACAGTGGACAAAAACTAGATACTCTGGAAATAACTCATCAGTAGCAAAAATGGGCAGAACTTGGATAGTTGTATAAATTATAGTGGAAATTCCATAGAAATTTCAATGTATCAATGTAAGAATGCATTCAACTTACACTGGAAAGCTTCACAAAGAATAATAACATAAGACATTTCTATGCAACTGCTAATTGTAGTATTACAGACATTTCTTTCCCAAAAAATGCAGATTGGGAGCTTGACAAGAACAACAACAGAAGACATCAACCTAAATGTGAGTTTTCTGACATTTTGTGATCAATTACATTGACAACAACAGTGTGAGTTTTCTGTAGTTGTTTCAGTGCAAAAATACAGTGTAAAACTATTCAGAAAACTTACAAGAATATTTCCAATGTAAAATCCCAGTGTTACTTGCTTTGTTTGTGATGAATTACAGTGACATCAACATGGGAAAAATACATTGTAAATACACTGTAACAACCAGGGTCAATCTCAAAATGGAAAATCAAGTGTTAAGCATATGTAAGTGTAAATCCCTAGTAAATTCCAATGGAAGTAACTTGTAATTTCCAGTGTAAATAAATGTTTCAATACTAGCTTCCAGTGTAAATGCCAGTGTAAAAATACTGATGTAAGTAACTTGTAATTTCCAGTGTAAATACAGTGTAAAAAACTACTGTAAGTTACTTGTATATAGTACGATGTAAAAACTACTGTAAAATGCATGCACTTACAAAAAGTTTTATTACACTGTAAGAAACCACTATAAAGCAACTACAAACTTCCAGTGTAAAGCAGCTAGACAAATTATAATTCAAACTACAGTAATTAAAAACTGAGGTAAAAAGCATTAAGCTAGTACAAAAATAAACATTCAGATTACAAACAAAGCAGACAAACACTACAAAACACTATCAACTAATTCTAAAACGCTTGGTTTCTCATGATTACGCTAACACTGACATTTTTCTTTTTCAATTGTGTCAGGAGAGGAGCATGATGAGGGGGGTAACTAAAGAGGATCTAATGAGATTGTCACAAGAAGAACTGATACTAAATGTGAGATACAGTAGCTAAACTTTGCGAAGATGTTTAAAATACATAAAAGGGGAAAAAGATAACCAAAATTATGCTGCAGGAAACATTTTCATTCACTGCGCTCCTCCACTAGGACATTATATACAAGGTACAATATAAAAAAAACACAATGAACTACTGAAAAAAAACCAAAAGGTCTAAATTAAAACTTGTGATGAACCATGCAGGTACATTCAGGAGATGCATCTCTGAACATTCGGGAAACTAGTGAGGAGAACTTCAGGAGCAAAGCAGATGACAGTTTCAACACAACAATAGATAACAATGTAAGCAAGACAAAGGCTTAATAACTATTACAGGAAATGCCAAAGGAAACGCACTAACATTCATTATACTTACTTTGTAGACATTGGAGGGAGACTTGCATCATGAAGTGGTAGCAAGCGAAGATGGTGGAGGAGAATCTAATCCATGGGCACAAACCTGTTCTACAGCATGAATCTACAACAGGTACACACTACGAATTTTAGATAATACAAACGATGAACATATAAGAAGATGACAAAACATTACATAAGAAAAAAAACTAAAACAAAACCCTAAAGTTGTAGGAGACTGAAGATGTTGACCTCAATAGAGAAGCAGCTAAAACAAACTCAAGCGCAGACCATAGCAAAGAAGAAGGAGAAAGAAAAGAACCAGAAGACTCACTTGAACAAGACGGGGATGATGAATTCCTTGATGAAGCAGACGTTGAGAGATTCCTACAAAATGAACAAGATGTTGCATCAGAAGGCAATCTGATGAACACAAGCAGTAATTTCAAGCCACATGTAGGCATGCAGTTCAAAACAAAGGAAGAAGCCTAGGATATTTCAATTTCTACTCAAAACTGGGAGGCTTTTCAGTGGTTACAGTAGCGATCTCAAGAACAACAAGAAAAAAAAAAGGAACAATGAGGTGACAAAGATCACTATGAAGTGCAACAAGTGGGGCAAGACAAAGGAAAAAGACATAGAATGCATTGTACCCATGAGGAAAACTACAGTCATTGCTAAAACTGATTGTAAACTCATGATGGTCATATCAGAGAAAGGAGGCATTTGGGAAATTGCAAGACAACAACTAGAACACAACCATGAGTTAACACCAAACACTAGATTCTTCAGGTCGCATAAGTACATGTCGGATGAAGAGAAGTGCTTGATAAGGGTTTGAAGCATACAAACCTGGAAACAAGAAGGATTGTTGCTGTCCTAGATTACTTGAGAGGAGGAATGGCTCATCTTCCCTACACAAAGAAGCATGTGACAAACTATGTAGCAATAGTAAACAGAGATATCACAAACTCTGACATGATGGAAGCAGTGCACATGTTCAACAAGAAGCAAACAGAAAATCCTGGGTTTTGTTACTCATTTGAGCTTGATGCAGAGTATAAAGTGAGAAGCTTATTATGGACAGATGAGAGGTCAAGAATGATGCATGACATTTGTGGTGATTGCATCAGTTTTGACACTACATTCCTAACAAACAGGTACAACCTACTGTTTGCACCCTTTGTGGAAATATCCCCACATGGGAACACATATTTGTTTGCTTGTGCATTCATTATCAATGAGACAAAAGAAACATTTGCTTGGTTGTTTGAACAATTCCTGATGGCTATGGGAGGGAAGCAACCTATATCGATCATTACAGATCAGGACAAGGCAATGCAAGTAGCAATTGAAAAAGTCTTTCCTAATGCTACCCATAGGAGCTGCCTGTTTCACATAAAGAAGAAGGCAGAGGAGAATGTTGGGCCCTGTTTCCAAGCTAATGAAGGCCTACATGAAGATTTCCAGGACATTGTGGACAACTCTTTGAGTGTGGAGGAATTTGAAACACAATGGCAAGAAATGATTGAAAAATACCAAGTTCACGACATAAAGTACTTCAGCGACATGTGGGAAAATAGGAAAAAGTTCATACCAGTGTATTTCAAGGACAAATTCTTCCCATTCATACAAACTACAGCAAGAAGTGAAGGAACAAACTCCCTTTTCAAAAAAGGGGTTGGAGCTAAATTTAGTGCTACTAGCTTTTTAAGAGAGTATGACCGGATTCTTGATTTTGTACATGACAGGGAAGAAGAATGTGACCATGTTTCTATAAACAAAAAGGTTGCACGAAAAGCTTTCTGGTCAAAATACAACATAGAAAGGCAAGCACATGAGCTATACAACCTTGGAACATTCACAAAATTCTAGTATAAAATGGCAGACACAACAAGGCTGCATGTCTTTGAGCAAGAAAAGGACAAATACTACATTGTTACCCAATCTGAAAACTACCCTCTAAAAGAAATTCGGAAAAGGTTATACCTAGTGCAAGTTGGACTGAAAGAAAAAGAATACTCTTGCATCTGTTGCACATTCCAGAAAGATGGACTGTTGTGCTCACACATACTACGAGTAA
Source organism: Thinopyrum elongatum (assembly GCA_011799875.1). Lineage (NCBI taxonomy): Eukaryota > Viridiplantae > Streptophyta > Magnoliopsida > Poales > Poaceae > Thinopyrum > Thinopyrum elongatum. The sequence continues at coordinate 643,119,128 of CM022303.1, read as the reverse complement.
TGATCCATCTCAACATTGAGAAGATACCAGAAAAATACATCATTGACAGATGGAGGAAAAATGAGTACAAGGTAGATATTACAAAGACACCAGCTGTTGCACCCGAGAACTCCACACTAAGGTACAATGTGTTAGCAAGGAAATTGGTGCATGTGGCATCAGTAGCTTCAAAGAAGAAAAGGAAGTATGAATATCTGCTGGGAGAATTAGACAGGATACAGAAAAGAATGCGAGAAATGGATGATGAAGAAGAAATTGGAGATGAGGGGCAGAGTGTAACCACAAGAACGGTCACTTTCATACCAACAACAGGGAATGGAGAGGGGACAACCACAACAATGACAATACATGATCCAGATATAGCCAAAACAAAGGGTGGGCCAAGGATGCTGACTATCTGTGAAGCAATAAAGCATGACAAGTTCTACAAATGCTCACACTGTGGATCGCAAAAGCACACTCTCAAGAATTGCACCAACCAAATCTACCCAGGAGCAACAGACGAAAGCAGTCGAACCCTAGGAATGTAAAGAAAGGTATTTAATAAAAATGTTGTACCCCTGTGCTATACTTTAATTCAGGAATTGAAAAATAACAAAAAGAAAATGCAGGTCGAGAGAAGGAAGGCAACAAGCAGAGGAATAGAGGAAAGAAGAAGCAGGACAAATTAGCAACAACGGAAGCTTAGGGGAACAAGTATCTGGGGAGGATAGACATAGGAGAATAAAGATAGGTTAAGGAAGGCAGACAACAGGGAAAAGGAGAGAGATAACTCTAGGAAAGACATTGTTATGAACATTACTTGATTTCTACTTATCAGGGCAAGCATTGTTTGCTACCTACTAAACTTTGAAAAGACTACTATGTGAGGCAATTATTTCATGCATTGTTTGTACCTTACGGATGAAAGTTTAACATTCGAAGTGTTTAAGATTATTTGGTTGACTTTTAAATACATTGAGTAAACTAACAAAGAAAATGTAGCAAAAAAGGGTACCTAAACAATACAATACAGAACAAATAAATAGCTGACAAATGAAATACCTTCGTAGTCACACAAAGATTTGTTTATTTGGAAGTTTCTTCGAGAACTTTAGAACTATAAAACAACACTGCAACAAATAAGACGAGACAAAAAATAAATTAAAAATATAAAAGAATGCAAAATGAAAAAGAATAAACTGTGGAAAGTAGCTATAAACAAATACTATACGTTGAAAAATAAAGATAATGAGCAGAGAACTTACTTAGTGCCAGTCGTAAGCTTGATACAACCAAATCAAAAGAAAGAAGACCACACATACGAATGAATCAATAGAGTGCGCAAAACTAAAGAACACAAATACCAAAAATTATAGTGCAACACAAAACTAAAATTCATCCGAAAAAGCATACCCAAGAACAAAAGATCTTGAAGTGTTACAAGGATGAGGATACAACTCATCAGCTCGAAAGTACATCAAACTAGAACAAATCTTGCACCAATAATACTGCTGTATCAAAACTGCTATCACATCGCTAAAACTAAACAAGCTAATAAAGACTTGTTAACCATCAAGAAAACTTCATAGTTGACTACCATGAAAAATCTTCACACTTGAAAACCACCCAAAAATAGAAAAAAGTTGTCTAGTTCTGCACCTGCAAGTAAAGGCAAAACAGTAGTCAAACACTAAGAAGACATAAAATCAACACACTAGTAAGGTAAAAAGGAAAAAGAAAAAAAGAAATCAGAGACTACACTCACGTCACCAAAGAAGTTTGTACAAAAGACTTGTCAGCAGTGTTGAATGGGCTGAAATAAAGTTCATTTGCCAGCTTGATCCTGATGTTATCTATATCAGCTTGGGTAAAAAGATTGCCAATTGGAGTCCTAGAGTCCAGTGCTTCATGTACATCACTGACAAAACACCACAATCATACCTAGAAAAAGAAAAATGAGCAACAATAATTATGCCACATAACAAAACTGAATAAAAATAGAGAGAAATAAACAATACAAAAGGGAAAGCACGACGATGAGCATACATATACCGCTTTATGTACGTGTTATTTTGCTGAGGGACCGTAGGATACACAATGTCAAAATTTTCAAAGTCAATACGCTTCCTCATTATAGGAGTCACATATGTGTCCCAAAGATTGATGAAGTTATTAACCTGAAAGAACACAAGGAACAAGAGAGCATAAACTAACGACAAAAACCAAAGGGAAAGTAGAGAGGAAACATTAAGAAAGAGAAAAAAAATTACCATCGTATCACAAATGGCCAGATGAAAATCTGAGAACTAACCATATAATGAATCAAGGAACACAAATAGTATCTCCTTCAAGCAAACCACAAATGAAAACCAATGATTGAATCTACAGATAGGGAAGTACAGCTGGCAAAAACAAGACAACACATCAGAAAACTTAGTAGGGGAACCACATACAAAAGCTACACGAGACACAAAAAAGATGACTTTATAAACTATGAAAGTAATCAGCACCTACCATATTGCTTCTCCACGTAGCAAAAGCGCTATTAGCGCCATTGAAAGCATTAGCAACAATCTCAGCATTAGTACCATCCAAAATTGTTTCCTAGGTGAGTGAAATATACAACATAGTAAGTCAAAGGAAAACTAAAAAGGAAAAACAAACAAACAACTACACGAAAACAAAAATTGCAAAAGTAGCAAATAACTACTTACACCAATATAAGAGAAGAAGAAATGTTTCTTAGAAACGGAAGGGTGAGCTTCATTGAATAGATAGCGACACACACACAGGATCAATAAATTGTCTACGCGAGCTTTGAACTGTAGAGAAGAAAATTACGGTAACTGCAGTAAGCTCTTTCATATCGAATTGCTTCATGCCTACAAGAAATACACAAAGATCAGGACCATATAAAAAGAACATACAAAAAGCCAACTAACGGACAAGAACAAAACGTACAAACTTACTTGCACCACTCTGGATGACTTGCAATCTGAACCATTGCAAGATGATAACGCCTTTCTTGAGGAGTAACCGAATGGCGATTGACTTGAACATAAGGGTCAGAGTTAAATCTACCAGGCACAACCATCCTACGAGGGACATGAGCTGCAGAAGAACTAGTTGTAGAACCACCAAGGAACTGAAATGATGGGGCAGCTTTCGAACATCCACCAATTTTAGAAAGATGAGCACTAGAACCGACAACCATGTATGACAAGATCTCTAATTCTGGGCTATTAGCAACCTGAAAGTCAGAAAAGAATAAAATCATACAAACAAGATACAAAAAGATAAGAATACAATGAAACAAATAGAAGCATTAAAAAAGATAGAAACAAAAAAAATAAATACATATACCTTTATAGGATTATAATTACTTGTTGAAGGGGCAGCAAAATTGTGCAGCTTGCTGTAAGTAACATCATTTGATCTAGATAGCTCTTGACACCTAGCAGCAAAGATTGAGCTGGTAACTTTATGAACATCAGCCTTGTTAACCTGCAGATAAAAATAAAAAAGCTTCAATAAAATTTCAAAAAACAAGCTAACAACAGATAAATGCATTACTGAATTAAGAAAAGAAACTAAACACATACAGAAATTAAAACCACGTTCGGATCAGCTTGGTGAGTTTTCTTGATTACATGAGGAGAACATAAGTCCACTGTTGGAGGTTTTACGTGCTTGGGTGGGTTTGAGTTATCAGACGGAGGGAGATTAACCATAACAATGCAATCCTAGAAGAAAAGGTAATAAAAAAGAACAGAGGATCAAAATAAATTTAAAAAAACTAGTGAGCTGAATCACTTCAGAAATCTATCAGCAACATACTGAGAACACTGGACATCACCCAACTACACAAACCAAAGCCCATCAAATATCAAACAAACCAAAAAACAGGATTTCAGAGACTAAAATGAAAAAAAGATGAAGTAGAAAAAAATTACTAACCTCATTACGAAAATACTGCGACAGGCGAATTGGAACAAGGGGCGACAGATCTCTAAAAGAACTTGTATCTTCCATAGGAGATTCTCCATCAACATGAACTGGGGTGTCATTGCAAACCTTGGTGGGAGACTGAATACCAAGAGCACGATTAAGCTCGGCTAAAGACGGAATCCCAAAAGCATTCGCAGCAACTTTGTCGTCGCAATCCTTAGGAGCACCATCTAAACAAGAATTAAAAACAAAACGTCAACTAAATAAGCTCACAAAAACCTGAGAGAAAAAAAATACCTGAAAGAAGAACTAAACAAATACGCAACACAAAAGAATCGACATCAGCAATCCCACGTTTAGACTTTGAAGGAGAATTACCTGAAAAAGAAGAAAGGAAAACACAACCTGAAAATAGAGCACCTGAAGATACAAAAGAGAATGGGGAAATTGATATGCAAAATTAACAAAACAAAGTGCATATAGAACCTTTGGGTGGTACTAGAGGAATTGATATAGAACCTTTCGATTTATCTTCAGACAACAAAGCGCATACAGGAACAGGACCTTCATTTACAACAGCCTACAAAAATTAAGCCAAAAATTATGAAAAAAGAACTGTAACAAGGGATGAACCAGAAAGAAAACATTCCAAGGAAAAAAGAACATGCACACCTCATCAAGCACTTTAGCAGGAGTTGAAGAGCTGGATAACAAAACTGGATTGTGTAAACCACCAGAGAGAACAGCAGGAGGGACAATAGGAGTAACAGTAGAGGACAAAGGACGGCTCTCTTGCTGGACAACAGCCTCTGGAATACCATCAACTTTAGCAAAACCCCATTGGCGATAGCAGAATGAATTGAGACAGACTTATTACCTACAAAAACAATAAATGACAAGCACAAAAGCCGTCAGAAATAACACAAAAATAAAAAGATAAATTAAAAAAATATGAATAATAATTAAAAGAAAAGATGAGGGACTAACCAAAAGAGAACTTGCTCATCGACTGATGCTCACTAGCAGGCACTTTAGGGATAGATGAATTCAACACACATTCCAAAGCATTAATAACAAGAGACTCTGCCCAATCTATGAATATCTTAGTCCTGTCTTGGTTACTAGTCTGAACAAGCTCAATGACTTCCAGAGCAGTCTGAACAAGAAACAAAGATCAGCAAAAAGTAACAAAAAAATGTTGAAAAAACTACACTCTCAGCACAACAAATACCTGACAGCCAAATCGAGGACCAATAGTTCTTTGAACTTTCATCGCAAAAGAACCATCAGAAGGGCCAATATCGACACTCTTACTGCCTGAGGATTTTTCAATAGAACCCTGAAACAAAAATAAATAAATGCACAAAGATAAAGAAAAATGGATGAATAAAGTAACATTGAACTAAAAATAACATTAGAACATGAAGGAAAAAGAAAGAAAACATGCAAATTAACTGGAGCACATAAGCATTTCAATGGCCTCTTTCCAAAAGAGCGACTGTTGTTTCTGTCAAGCTCTGCAAATTGCTTGACTTTGTTACCTCTCCATGCAAGAATACGGTGTTTCACATCAGGGACAGAGTGAAGCCCAAAGTTCAAATGATCAAGGTAAGATACTTGCAAAACAAACATAAAAACAGAAGTAAAACAACTTAGCACTGAACTAATAATAATAATAAAAATTAAGAACTATATACTAAAAATAAAATAAATTAGAAAACTTACAGCAAAGGCATAATGGCATCCACCAAAGGTAACTGATATTTTCGAAGCAACTTTAGTAGCATCCTTAAACTTTTTGATGCTACTCAAAAGCCACTCATAAACAAAACTACATAAATCATAGGCACACGCAGACTGACAATCCTGAATGATATGGAGGTACTTCGGACTAGGGCTGAGGCTAGAGTTGGGACAAAGGAAAGTAGAGAAAGCAACAATCATGAAACAAATGAAGATGTCCTCATCAGATAAAACAACTTCAACAGATTTAAGCTTGTTGGCGAAAAAGGACACTAGAGGGATACTGGTAAGATTGAAATGAGACAGGATGAAATCACGGCCGGACTCAGGATCAGAAACAAGTGGCTCTCCATCTACTGGGAGGTCAAGGATGTCATGGATATCATACTTAGTCAAGGGGATGAATTTCCTCTTCAACTGAAACCCAGAAGCAGGAACATCAAACCTACATGCAAGCCACTTAACAAGCCTAAGAGGGACCTTGATCCAGACAAAATTTAGCAGACAACCCATGCCATAATGCTGAATAACACCCTTGTACCTAGGACACATACCATCAACAACTCCAGAGAAGAACTTTCCAAAATATCTAGTGAATGTAGAACAAACAGGGAACTCAGAAGATCGTTTCTGCCTGTACAAAAAAAATATAAAAAGAACTTCATTAATAACCCAAAAAATAAACTAGCATACAAAGGGGAAACCCTAGCAAAAGAAACATCGTACAAGATATCAGAAAAGATAAGAACGAGACACAAAATAGAAGACAAGAAGAGAAAACAGACTTACAACATTCCTTCTACTAACAGATGATAATTTCCTCTTCAGGTACTTGACTTTCTGTAAAAAACAAATACATAAACATCAAACCAACATTATAAAAAGATAAAAGAATAGAAAAAGATAATCATGAAAAAAAATCTAGATCAGAAAAATACTTACAGTATTCACAAGAAATTGTAAACTGCTTTATCAAACTCTTCATCATCACCAGAGCAATCCTAAAAAATAAAAAATTCAGGCAATAAGCACAAAAATTAACAAAAAATGAAAAAACACAAGGAAAATGAAAAAGAAGTGAAGACAAAAATAACTACCAAAGACATAGCATTATCATCAGCAAAATCATTAGGCACAAAAGGATCTATTGAAGAATCAGCACTCTCAACTGAAGAAACTAGCGGAACATCCTTGGGACAGACTTTCTGTAGCCTGCCCATTGAGATACTAGCTGAAAAAACAAGAGAGAAAGTGGGGGCTCAATAATAGAGATTACACTGGAACTCCAAACCTGTGCAAAATTACAGCACTACCCTAAGAGAAAATTATACTGTAAGAATCTCTGCGGTTACAGTGCAACTACAGTACAAACTACATAATAATTAAGGGTAAAATTACACTATAAGAATAACTGCAGTTACAGTGCAACTATAGTACAAACTACACAGTAATTAAGGGTAAAATTACACTATAAAAAGGGCTGCATTTACAGCGTAACTAAAAAGTACAAACAACAAAGTAATTATGGGTAAAAATACACTGTAAAAAAGCATCGGGTTACAGTGTAAAACAGCATTGGATTGGACTACAGAAATTATTGGTTTACACTGTAAAAAGAGCATCAGAATGCACGGTAAAAAACATGACAACCTCCACAGTAATTATGGGTGAAATTACACCGTAAAAAGGCATCGGATTGCAGTGTAACTTCACTACAAATCTACACAGTAATTATGGGTAAAAATTACGCCGTAAAGAAGAGCATCAGACTGCAGCGTAACTACATTACTCAACACAGTAATTAAGGGGTGAAAAAATGCACCGTAAAAAGCCATCAGGTTACAAAGTAAACTAACAGGGTAATTATGGGTAAAATTACATAGTAAATCTGAGGCAAATTCTAGTATAAATCTTGGTCAAATTACAGTGTAATCTCTGACAACATTTCCTTAGATTATAGTGTAATTCCAGAGCTTTAGTCACTGTAGAAAAAGGCATCGGTTTACAGTGTAACTACAGAGTAACTACGCGGTAATTGAGGGTAAATTTACACTGTAACACAACTAAAAATAAAGTGAAAATTACACTATAAAATTTTTGGAAATTTTTACACAGTAATTATGCATCGGATTACATAGAGAGATCAGGACAAACTACATAGGAATTAAGTGTAATTAAGTGAAAATTACACTGCAACTACATCATAAATTACAGTGTAAATATACATGGGATTACAGTGTAACTACATGACAAAAACTACACAGAAGATTAAGGCATAGAGTTGCACCACAAATTAGGGGGGGGGGGGATACACTGAAAAAAGAGCATGATTCCCCTTATTAGTTACATGGCACTTTACACAGAAATTAAGCGGAACAATACACCCCTTGGCACCTTCAGAAAAAAGTATGGGGCAATGTGACCAAAAAATTGAGTGTGACAAAATGAACTGAAATTAGGCGTGAATAAAAGGACGAGTTATCCACACAGTAATTAGGGAGCAAGTTGGACAGTAATTAGGACAATATACAGTGGGACAAAGTGCAAAAAAGGATAAAATGTAACTAGAGAAGAACAAACTATACATATGGCGCATCAGGTAGCAGTGAATCTCTACAGGACAAGTTGCAGTGGAAAAAAATAGGGCAACTAATAGGGTTAAAAATTGCACAGCAGAACTCATTCACATATCTCTGTAAAACCTTGTTCTGACATACACTCCTACTATGGTGTAACACTAAAAAACAAACATGAAAATTCAGTAACACATACATAGAGAAGTTCCCTATGTATCTGTAACAACCAGGATGAACAGCATCATGAGATAAAAACGTTACAACATGATGAAATTCAGGGGCTATAAACCAGAATTCGATCTTCAGAGACAAAGCTATAGGATCCACCGCTGAAAACCTAATGCCTACTACGCCTACCTCCACATCAACTGTAGGAGAACTAACCTATATGCCTACCTACACATCAACGACGACAACCAAAACTGGGAGGGGATTTGGGCTGCATCCACAACAAAAATAGAAGACCACAACATGGAGACTGCCCATGGCGCACTGCAGGCTCCTACCAAAAAAATCACGCGCACAACCATGGTGGACTAGAACACCATGGCAGCGACATGCACATCCCGTGGACCAACAAAACCACATACCGCGGATCCACGAAACCAAAAATCACCTAGATATGGAACTACATGGCCACGAAAGCACGGGTCAAGCGCTAGAGACAAGGGCAACCAACCAGCGGGCAGAGAGAAGAAGAGGAAGAAATCAGTATCCTGCGGTGGATGAGCTCCAAATCGCCATGAACAGAAGGAATCGCCTCCCCCTCCTGCGCCGCTCGAGCTCTCTCCCTATATCTTATCCAAATGAGAAAGGGGAACGACACCCCGCTCCTAAATTCAAAAAGGACAAAAAACCTACAGTGCCCGGCCGGGGCGGGGCAGGGCCGACGAAAACAAGCGGATGGAAAAACCACGCCCGATAAAAAACCAACCCAAAAACAAGCACAAACCAACAGAACCGAGCGTGAATCTCAGCGCGATATCGGACGGGCAGAGATTTGAACGACAACGAATTGAAAAATAGTTGATTGTAAAATAGCAAACCCGTAAATAAAAACAACAAATCAGCTCAAACTACTGTAGGATAATACCAAAATAGAAGGTCTGCTATGCAAGAGAACAAACAAACCCAAAAAATAAAAAAGAATTAAAAAAAATACCACCGAGTGACCACAACATCATGGGGTCGTCAGCCGGCGGCATCGCCCCGCCGTGTCACATAGCGCATCCAACATCTGCCCAAGCCTGTCGCGATCCCGCTGTTTAATCAACGGGTGCCAGCGTTGCAAGAACGCGAGAAATTTGAAGGAAGAGTCAGATGCCCGTCGAAGGAAGATCCGCTCGATCACCATCTAATTACACGTCGTCCAAAGTGTCCAAGCTAGAGCCGCAAAAACTAGCCAGAAGAGTCGCATGTTCCTCCTGATCTGCGTAGCTCTGGTCTAGAGGAAGCCGGCTAGGTCGTGAGCTTCCCAATCCAAGCCTAGGGCCTCACGGACAAAGCTCCAAAGCACGTGAGACGCCATGTAAGAGAAGAGGATGTGGGTTCCCCGTTTCACAACCCCACAAAGGGAAAATAAACCATTACCCGGGCCATGCCTCTTGAGCACCTCCGTTCCTGGTGGGCAGCGATCCCTCAGCAATTGCCACACAAAATTTTGGACACCGATGACAACCGAACAGTCTGTCTAGGAGCTCCCCGGAGCGAACTATTCAGGAAGGACCATCGATCGGAATGAACGATCTCGTTCGGTCCCGGAAGGAGACCACACCGAATGATTACTTCTCTTGGCCTATTTCTATTGGCCCAATAGGCACAAATCCAGTCGGCCCAAAAAAATGATCTTTGGCCACAATGCAACAGGCACGAGTTGAGTCTGGCTTCGTGATTCATGGCAAAAACTGGGGGGGGGGGATGGTGATGTTAAATCAGTGAAACTACTAGAAATTTCAACAAATTGCGATGTTCTACATAAATGTCATGTTCTACTCAATTTCCCGTCTCTCGACATTTTGAACAAACTTGCCAGGTTCAACTCATGAGTTCAGCATGAAAGTTGATACGTCCATTTTGCATCATGCTTTTATATTGATATTTATCGCATTATGGGCTGTTATTACATATTATATGACAATACTTATGCATTTTCTCTCTTATTTTATAAGGTTTACATGAAGAGGGACAATGCCGGCAGCTGGAATTCTGGACTGGAAAAGGAGCAAATATTAGAGACCTATTCTGCACAACTCCAAAAGTCCTGAAACTTCACGGAGAATTATTTTGGAATATATAAAAAATATTGGGCAAAGAAAGCACCAGAGGGGGGCCACCAGCCATCCACAAGGGTGGGGGGCGCGCCCTACCCCCCTGGGTGCGCCCCCTTGCCTTGTGGGCCACCTGGCAGGCCCCCGATGCCCATCTTCTACTATATGGTGTGTTTTGACCTGGAAAAAATCAGAAGGAAGCTTTCGGGATGAAGCGCCGCCGTCTCGAGGTGGAACTTGGGCGGAACCAATCTAGGGCTCCGGCGGAGCTGTTCTGCGGGGGAAACTTCCCTCCGGTAGGGGGAAATCGAAGCCATCGTCATCACCAACGACCCTCTCATCGAGAGGGGGTCAATCTCCATCAACATCTTCACCAGCACCATTTCCTCTCAAACCCTAGTTCATCTCTCATATGCGATCTTTGTCTCAAAATCTCAGATTGGTACCTGTGGGTTGCTAGTAGTGTTGATTACTCCTTGTAGTTGATGCTAGTTGGTTTATTCGGTGGAAGATCATATGTTCAGATCCTTAATGCTATTCAATACCCCTCTGATTATGAACATGAATATGCTTTGTGAGTACTTACATTTGTTCCTGAGGACATGGGAGAAGTCTTGTTATAAGTAATCATGTGAATTTGGTATTTGTTCGATATTTTGATGAGATGTATGTTGTCTTTCCTCTAGTGGTGTTATGTTAACATCGACTACATGACACTTCACCATGATTTGAGCCTAGGGGAAGGCATTGGGAAGTAATAAGTAGATGATGGGTTGCTAGAGTGACAGAAGCTTAAACCCTAGTTTATGCATTGCTTCGTAAGGGGCTGATTTGGATCCATATGTTTCATGCTATGGTTAGATCTATCTTAATTCTTCTTTCGTAGTTGCGGATGCTTGCGAGAGGGGTTAATCATAAGTGGGAGGCTTGTCCAAGGAAGGGCTGCACCCAAGCACCGGTCCACCCACATATCAAATTATCAAAGTAACGAACGCGAATCATATGAGCATGATGAAAACTAACTTGACAACAATTCCCATGTGTCCTCGGGAGCGCTTTGCTTTATATAGGAGTTCGTCCAGGCTTGTCCTTTGCTACAAAAAGGATTGGGCCACCTTGCTGCACCTTAGTTACTTTTATTACTTGTTACTCATTACGAATTATCGTATCATACAACTATCTGTTACCGATAATTTCGGTGCTTGCAGAGAATACCTTGCTGAAAACCGCTTGTCATTTCCTTCTGCTCCTCGTTGGGTTCGACACTCTTACTTATCGAAAGGACTATGATAGATCCCCTATACTTGTGGATCATCAAGACTCTTTTCTGGCGCCGTTGCCGGGGAGTGAAGCACCTTTGGTAAGTGAAATTTGGTAAGGAAACATTTATATAGTGTGCTGAAATTTACTGTCACTTGTCACTATGGAAAACAATCCTTTGAGGGGCCTGTTCGGGGTATCTTCACCTCGACCGAAAGAGCAAAGAGTTGCTCCTCAACCTACTGCACCTGCTGAAAATATTTATTATGAAATTCCTTCGGGTATGATAGAGAAACTGCTAGCTAATCCTTATGCAGGAGATGGAACATTACATCCTGATATGCACCTAATCTATGTGGATGAAGTTTGTGGATTATTTAAGCTTGCAGGTTTGCCCGAGGATGATGTCAAAAAGAAGGTCTTCCCTTTATCTTTGAAGGGAAAGGCCTTGACATGGTATAGGCTATGTGATGATATTGGATCCTAGAACTACAACCGTTTGAAATTGGAATTTCCTCAGAAGTTTTATCCTATGCATCTGGTTCATCATGATCGGAACTATATATATAATTTTTGGCCTCGTGAAGGAGAAAGTATCGCTCAAGCTTGGGGGAGGCTTAAGTCAATGTTATATTCATGCCCCAATCATGAGCTCTCAAGAGAAATTATTATTCAGAATTTTTATGCTCGGCTTTCTCGTAATGATCAATCCATGCTCGATACTTCTTGTACTGGTTCTTCTATGAAGAAGGATATTGAATTCAAATGGGATTTATTGGAAAGAATTAAACGCAACTCTGAAGATTGGGAACTCGACGAAGGTAAGGAGTCAGGTATAAACCTTAAGTTTGATTGTGTTAAATCTTTCATGGATACCGATGCTTTTCATGATTTTAGCACTAAATATGGACTTGACTCTGAGATAGTAGCTTCTTTCTGTGAATCTTTTGCTAGTCATGTTGATCTCCCTAAGGAGAAGTGGTTTAAATATCATCCTCCCATTGAAGTGAAAGTAGTAGAACCTATTAAAGTTGAAGAAGAAACTATTACTTATAATGTTGATCCTATTGTTCCTACTGCTTATATTGAGAAACCACCTTTTCCTGTTAGAATAAAGGATCATGCTAAAGCTTCAACTGTGGTTCGTAAGAGTTATACTAGAACACCTACACCCTCTAAGCAAATTAAAGTTGAACCTAGTATTTCTTTGGTTAAAGATCTCTTGGTTAATAATATTGATGGGCATGTTATTTATTTCTGTGATGAAGCTGCTAGGATTGCTAAACCCGATATTAAAGATAAACATAGACCCGTTGTTGGCATGCCTGTTGTTTTTGTTAAAATAGGAGATCACTGTTATCATGGCTTATGTGATGTGGGTGCTAGTGTGAGTGCAATTCCTTATACCTTATTCCAAGAAATTATGAATGATATTGCACCTGCTGAGATAGAAGATATTGATGTTACTATTAAGCTTGCCAATAGAGATACTATATCACCAATTGGGATTGTTAGATATGTTGAAGTCTTGTGTGGGAAAATAAAATACCCTACTAATTTTCTTGTTCTTGGTTCCCCACAAGATGATTTTTGTCCCATTATATTTGGTAGACCTTTCTTGAACACTGTTAATGCTAAGATAGATTGCGAAAAGGATATTGTTACTGTCGGCTTTGGGGATGTGTCTCATGATTTTAATTTCTCTAAGCTTCGTAGACAACCCCATGATAAAGAATTGCCTAGTAAGGATGAAATTATTGGTCTTGCTTCTATTGCCGTGCCCCCTACTGATCCTTTAGAACAATATTTGCTAGACCATGAAAATGATATGTTTATGAATGAAAGAAGGGAAATAGATGAAATATTCTTTAATAAAGGGCCTATTTTGAAACACAATTTGCCTGTTGAAATCCTTGGGGATCCTCCTCCACCCAAGGGTGATCCCGTGTTTGAGCTTAAACAATTACCTGATACTCTGAAATATGCGTATCTTGATGAAAAGAAGATATATCCGGTTATTATTAGTGCTAACCTTTCAGAGCATGAAGAAAAGAAATTATTGAAAACTCTGAGGAAGCACCATGCAGCTATTGGATATACTCTTGATGATCTTAAGGGCATTAGTCCCACTCTATGTCAGCACAAAATTAATATGGAGCCTGATGCTAAACCAGCTATTGATCACCAAAGAAGGCATCCTAAGATGAAAGAAGTGGTAAGAAATGAAATATTAAAGCTTCTGGAGGCAGGTATAATTTATCCTATTGCTGATAGTAGATGGGTAAGTCCCGTTCATTGTGTCCCTCAGAAGGGAGGTATTACTGTTGTTCCTAATGATAAGAATGAATTGATTCCACAAAGAATTGTTACAGGTTATAGAATGGTAATTGATTTTCATAAATTAAACAAAGCTACTAGAAAAGATCATTACCCTCTACCTTTTATTGATCAAATGCTAGAAAGATTATCCAAACATACGCATTTTTCTTTCTAGATGGTTACTCTGGTTTCTCTCAAATACCTGTGTCAAAAGAGGACCAAGAAAAGACCACTTTTACTTGCCCTTTCGGTACTTTTGCTTATAGACGTATGCCTTTTGGTTTATGCACTGCACCTACTACCTTTCAAAGATGTATGACTGCTATATTCTCTGACTTTTGTGAAAAGATTGTTGAGGTTTTCATGGATGATTTCTTCGTTTACGGAACTTCTTTTGATGATTGCTTAAGCAACCTTGATCGAGTTCTGCAGATATGTGATGAAACTAATCTTGTTTTGAATTGGGAGCACTAGTAGAAAAACGACCTTATGTTCGCCTCATTAGTCCCGGTTCGATTCCGACCCGGGACTAATGTGACCATTAGTCCCGGTTCCAACGGCTAGGGGCACGTGTATCATTAGTCACGGTTCGTTTTGTACCTATAGTCCCGGTTTGTATCACAAACCGGGACTAAAGGGGTGGTGGCAGGCTGGCGTCAGGCCGGGGCCCCACGAGCCCCTTTAGTCCCGATTTGTATCTCCAACCGGGACTAAAGGTTAGACCCCTTTAGTCCCGGTTGGAGACACAAACCGAGACTATAGGGGTTTTGAAATTTTCAAACTCTACCCCCCCCTGTATCGCCATTTCAGTTTTGAAAAAAAAACAAAAGAAAATGATAAAAACTTCAAAAATTAAAATCCTTCGAGATGTAGTTATGTTACTACATCTACTAGTTAGGGAAATTTAAAAACATAAATTTCGACATGTTTTGCAAAAAAGTGTTATGAAAAAGTAAAACGACTATAACTTTTGCATACGATGTCGGAAAAAAAACCGCATAATATATCAAAATGTTCAGCACGAAAAGCCGATTCCGATTTTGACGGCCCTAGGCCGTTTTGCAAATTTTTAGAATTCTCAAATTCTCAAAGGAAAAAAAGTTATTCTCAAATTTAAGTTTTTTTGAATTTTGGTCAAACTGTGGTTAAACTATGGTCAAACTACTTATTCAAGAAATATTAGTGTTACTAAATAATTATTGTTTTTTAGAATAATAATTTCAAACTCAAACGGTGAAACGTGTGACTTCATGCTCAAGCTAAACTCCTAAGGGTTAATAGGATTGACAGCTTACTATTGTCAGGAAAACAACAAGTGCACACTTGGAAACTAGGGGGAATAGAACTCAAAAGTTAAGCGTGCTTAGGCTGGAGTAGTGAGAGGATGGGTGATCGGCCGGGAAGTTAGACAATTTGGAATGAGTGCTCCACACTTGAGCAGTGATGAGGGGTGATTAGAGATTAAATTGTCAAATAATTAAAAAAATTGGAAATTGGAAAAAAAATTCAATTTTTTTTCCAAAAAAAATATTCGAAAAAATTCCTTTAGTCCCGGTTGGTGTTACCAACCGGGACTAAAGGTCCCCCAGCTCCCGACGTGGGCTCGTGGCCACATGGTGGGCCTTTGGTCCTGGGCCGTGATGAACCGGGACTAAAGGGGGGGGGACCTTTAGTCCCGGTTCCTGAACCGGCACTAAAGGCCCTTACGAACCGAGACTAAAGCCCGATTCTGCACTAGTGGAGAAGTGCCACTTTATGGTTAATGAAGGTATTGTCTTGGGGCATAAAATTTCTGAAAGATGTATTGAAGTTGATAAAGCTAAAGTAGATGCTATTGAAAAGATGTCGTGTCCTAAAGATATCAAAGGTATAAGAAGTTTCCTTGGTCATGCTGGTTTCTATAGGAGGTTTATTAAAGACTTCTCTAAAATTTCTAGGCCTCTCACTAATCTCTTGCAAAAAGATGTCCTTTTCTTTTTGATGATGATTGTGTAGAAGCATTTGAAATACTTAAGAAAGCCTTGATTTCTGCACCTATTGTTCAACCACCTGATTGGAATTTACCCTTTGAAATTATGTGTGATTCTAGTGATTATGCTGTTGGTGCTGTTCTAGGGCAAAGAGTTGATAAGAAATTGAATGTTATCCATTATGCTAGTAAAACTCTAGACAGTGCCCAGAGAAATTATGCTACTACTGAAAAAGAATTTCTAGCAGTTGTATTTGCCTGTGATAAGTTCAGATCTTATATTGTTGATTCCAAAGTAACTGTTCACACTGATCATGTTGCTATTAAATATCTTATGGAAAAGAAAGATGCTAAATCTAGACTTATTAGATGGGTTCTCTTGTTACAAGAATTTGACTTGCATATTATTGATAGAAAGGGAGCTGAGAACCCCGTAGCAGACAACTTGTCTAGATTAGAAAATGTTCTTGATGACCCACTGCCTATTGATGATAGTTTTCCTGATGAGCAATTAGCTGTCATAAATGCTTCTCATAATACTCCATGGTATGCTGATTATGCTAATTACATTATTGCTAAATTTATACCACCTAGTTTCACATACCAGCAAAAGAAAAAGTTTTTCGATGATTTAAGACATTACTTTTGGGATGATCCACACCTTTATAAAGAAGGAGTAGATGGTGTTATTAGACGTTGTGTACCTGAGCATGAACAGGAACAGATCCTATGCAAGTGCCACTCCGAAGCTTACAGAGGACACCATGCTGGAGATAGAACTGCACACAAGGTATTGCAATCCGGTTTTTATTGGCCTACTCTCTTCAAGGATGCCCGTAAGTTTGTCTTGTCTTGTGATGAATGCCAGAGAATTGGCAATATTAGTAGAAGTCAGGAAATGCCTATGAATTATTCACTTGTTATTGAACCATTTGATGTTTGGGGCTTTGATTATATGGGACCTTTTCCTTCCTCTAATGGGTATACACATATTTTAGTTGCTGTTGATTACGTTACTAAGTGGGTAGAAGCTATTCCAACTAGTAGTGCTGATCATAACACTTCTATTAAGATGCTTAAAGAAGTTATTTTTCTGAGGTTTGGAATCCCTAGATATTTAATGACGGATGGTGGTTCACATTTTATTCATGGTGCTTTCCGTAAAATGCTTGCTAAATATGATGTCAACCATAGAATTGCTTCTCCATATCATCCTCAGTCTAGTGGTCAAGTAGAATTGAGCAATAGAGAGATTAAATTGATTTTGCAAAAGACTGTTAATAGGTCTAGAAAGAATTGGTCTAAGAAACTTGATGATGCATTATGGGCTTATAGAACTGCTTATATAAACCCTATGGGTATGTCTCCGTATAAAATGGTTTATGGAAAAGCATGTCACTTACCTCTTGAACTAAAACATAAAGCTTATTGGGCTATTAAAGAGCTCAACTATGATTTCAAACTTGCCGGTGAGAAGAGATTATTTGACATTAGCTCGCTTGATGAATGGAGAACCCAAGCCTATGAGAATGCCAAGTTGTTTAAAGAAAAAGTTAAAAGATGGCATGACAAGAGGATACAAAAGCGTGAGTTTAATGTAGGTGATCATGTTTTGCTATACAACTCTCGTTTAAGATTTTTTGCAGGAAAACTTCTCACTAAATGGGAAGGTCCTTACATTATCGAGGAGGTCTATGGTTCCGGTGCCATCAAGATCAACAACGCTGAAGGCACAAATCCGAAGGTGGTAAACGGTCAAAGAATCAAACATTATATCTCAGGTACTCCCATAAATGTTGAGACCAATATTATTAATACCATAACACCGGAAGAGTACATAAGGGATACTTTCCAGAACGTTTCAGACTCCGAAAATGAGTAGGTATGTGGTACGATAAGTAAACCAACTCCAAAACTGTTCTAATAGCAATTTTTCTCCCTTTTGGAATATTTAGAAAAATAGAAAAATTAAAAGTAGTCCCAAAGATGCACGAGGAGACCACAAGGGTGGAGGGCGCGCCCCCCTGCCTTGTGGCCACCTCGTGTGCCCTCCGGACTCCGTTTTCTTGTACAATACTTATTTTGGTCGGTAAAAATTCATTATATAATCTCCCGAAGGTTTCGACCACCGTACCACGACAAAATCCTCTGTTCTTGTTCTTTGCTGTTTTGCCTGGCAGATCTGAAAACATGTCATCCCAAGATTCGAAGGGAGAGAGCTATATAGCTGATTATATCACAAACCCAAAGGCCTACAAGGATGTGGAGCATTATGGTTGGACCACAGAGGAAGAAGAAGACTATGATCCAAAGGGAAAGGAGGAGACAAGCTCAGATGAAGATGAAGTCCCACTACCCCAACCTGGGGACATGCACGTGGAGTTCAAAAAGTCAAGTCTCCCTAATAAAGCAAAGAAACCTAAGATCGAGTTTATCCCTTTTCGTCTCTTGCAGGAAAATAAACAGGAATTATGTAAAAGATATTAAGGCTTGAGCAAGAGATCGATGACTTAAGGGAGGAAAATTCTATCCTCAAGCGCAAGCTAAGGAAGAAGGACACTACATCAACAACTCCATCATCACCACCTCTGAAGAAAGAGACCTAAATACATGGGTATGGGCACTCCCCTTGGCAACTGCCAAGCTTGGGGGAGGTGCCCCGGTATCGTATCACCATCACATCTTTATCTTTAACGCTTTTTCTTAGTTCGATCCTTTTGGTTATATCTTGATCTAGCAGAATAAAGTTTTAGTATGATCTAGCTTGAGTTTTGTTTCGAGATCTATCTATGTAATCGAGTCTGTGAGTTATATATAATAAAGAGTAGTTTTGAGTTGAGGGCTTTGCTTCCTTGCTATGATCTTGAGGGAATTAAATAAAAGAAAGGAATAAAAAGAAATAAAAAGATCATATATTGATCTTATGGAGAGTAATGACTTCACATATAAAGAGTATGATGAATAAAATTTGTTGAGAGTTGACAAACATAGTTTTGGTCATTGTTGCAATTAATAGGAAGTAATAAAGAAAGAGAGGCTTCACATATAAATATACTATCTTGGACATCTTTTGTGATTGTGAGCACTCATTAAAATATGACATGCTAAAAAGTTGATGTTGGACAAGGAAGACAACATAATGGGTCATGTTTTCTTATATCCGAATAGAAGTTATATTGTCATGGACCCTCCAACATGTTGAGCTTGCCTTTCCCTCTCATGCTAGCCAAATTCTTTGCACCAAGTAGAGATACTACTTGTGCTTCCAAACATCCCTTAAACCAGTTTTGCCATGAGAGTCCACCATACATACCTATGGATTGAGTAAGATCCTTCAAGTAAGTTGTCATCGGTGCAAGCAATAAAAATTACTCTCTAAATATGTATGATCTATTAGTGTGAAGAAAATAAGCTTTATACGAACTTGTGATATGGAAGAAATAAAAGCGACAGACGGCATAATAAAGTTCTTTATCACAAGCAGCAATATAAAGTGACGTTCTTTTGCATTAAGATTTTGTGCATCCAACCATAAAAGCGCATGACAACCTCTGCTTCCCTCTGCGAAGGGCCTATCTTTTACTTTTATCTTCTACCCTTATACAAGAGTCGTGGTGATCTTCACCTTTACTTTTTACACTTTTTCTTTTGGCAAGCACTATGTATTGGAGAGATCCAGATATATATATCCACCAGGATGTAGGTTATCATAAAGCATTATTGTTGACATTACCCTTGAGGTAAAAGGTTGGGAGGCGAAACTATAAGGCCCTATCTTTCTCTGTGTCTGATTGAAGCTTTGAACTCATAAGTATTGCGTGAGTGTTAGCAATTGTGAAAGACTAAATGATAGTTGAGTATGTGGACTTGCTGAAAAGCTCTTGAATTGACTCTTTCCGATGTTATGATAAATTGCAATTGCTTCAATGACTGAGATCATAGTTTGTTAGTTTTCAATGAAGTTTCTGATTTATACTCTACCTTGTGAATGATTTGTTACTCTAGCATAAGAAATTATATGACAAGATATGTTGCTATCCTAAAGATGATCGTGATGCCCTCATGTCCGTATTTTATTTTATCGACACCTCTATCTCTAAACATGCGAACATATTTTTCGATTTCGGCTTTCGCTTGAGGACAAGCGAGGTCTAAGCTTGGGGTAGTTGATACGTCCATTTTGCATCATGCTTTTATATTGATATTTATCGCATTATGGGTTGTTATTACACATTATATCACAATACTTATGCCTTTTCTCTCTTATTTTATAAGGTTTACATGAAGAGGGAGAATGCCGGCACCTGGAATTCTGGACTGGAAAAGGAGCAAATATTAGAGACCTATTCTGCACAACTCCAAAAGTCTTGAAACTTCACGGAAAATTATTTTGGAATATATAAAAAATATTGGGCAAAGAAAGCACCAGAGGGGGGCCACTAGTCATCCACAAGGGTGGGGGGCGCGCCCTACCCCCCTGGGCGCGCCCCTGCCTTGTGGGCCACCTGGCAGGCCCCCGATGCCCATCTTCTGCTATATGGTGTGTTTTGACCTGGAAAAATCAGAAGGAAGCTTTCGGGACGAAGCGCCGCTGTCTCAAGGCGAAACTAGGGCGGAACCAATCTAGGGCTCCGGCAGTGCTGTTCTACGGGGGAAACTTCCCTCCGGTAGGGGGAAATCGAAGCCATCGTCATCACCAACGATCCTCTCATCGAGAGGGGGTCAATCTCCATCAACATCTTCACCAGCACCATTTCCTATCAAACCCTAGTTCATCTCTCGTATCCGATCTTTGTCTCAAAACCTCAGATTGGTACCTGTGGGTTGCTAGTAGTGTTGATTACTCCTTGTAGTTGATGCTAGTTGGTTTATTCGGTGAAAGATCAGATGTTCAGATCCTTAATGCTATTCAATACCCCTCTGATTATGAACATGAATATGCTTTGTGAGTAGTTACGTTTGTTCTTGAGGACATGGGAGAAGTCTTGTTATAAGTAATCATGTGAATTTGGTATTCGTTCGATATTTTGATGAGATGTATGTTGTCTTTCCTCTAGTGGTGTTATGTGAACATCGACTACATGACACTTCACCATGATTTGGGCCTAAGGGAAGGCATTGGGAAGTAATAAGTAGATGATGGGTTGCTAGAGTGACAGAAGTTTAAACCCTAGTTTATGCATTGCTTCGTAAGGGCTGATTTGGATCCATATGTTTCATGCTATGGTTAGATCTATCTTAATTCTTCTTTCGTAGTTGCGGATGCTTGCGAGAGGGGTTAATCATAAGTGGGAGGCTTGTCCAAGGAAGGGCTGCACCCAAGCACCGGTCCACCCACATATCAAATTATCAAAGTAACGAACGCGAATCATATGAGCATGATGAAAACTAACTTGACAACAATTCCTATGTGTCCTCGGGAGCGCTTTGCTTTATATAGGAGTTCGTCCAGGCTTGTCCTTTGCTACAAAAAGGATTGAGCCACCTTGCTGCACCTTAGTTACTTTTGTTACTTGTTACTCGTTACGAATTATCTTATCATACAACTATCTGTTACCGATAATTTCAGTGCTTGCAGAGAATACCTTGCTGAAAACCGCTTGTCATTTCCTTCTGCTCCTCGTTGGGTTCGACACTCTTACTTATCGAAAGGACTACGATAGATCCCCTATACTTGTGGTTCATCAAAAGTACACTAAATACTACGGAAAAATGTACTAAAAGTTGTTCAACAATTTGCCTTGTTCTGCAGAAAAAAACCTCATGTTCTACTCAAATTTGCAATCTCCAAAACATTTTATAAAAAAAATTGCCATGTCCCATGGCAGCTAGCAGAAGTGCATATAGAGATTTGTTTCATGGATCAGCCTATATTAAAAAGTAAAATTTCCCATGTCATCAAAAGTAAAATTGCCATGGCATAAAAATAGTAAAATTTGCCGTGGCAAAAAAAGAGTAAAATTTTGCCATGGCAAAATAAAGTATATTTTACCATGTTATTAAAAGTAAAAAATTCCATGAAAAAAAGGAGTAAAATTTCCAAGGCAAAATAAAATATAATTTACCATGTCATTAAAATTAAAACTGCCATGGGAAAAACAGAGTAAAAATTGCCTTGGCAAAAAAAGAGTAAAATTTTGCCATGGCAAAATAGAGAATAATTTGCCATGTCAATTAAAGTAAAATTGCTGCAAAAAATAGAGTAAAAACTGCCATGGCAAAAACAGAATAAAAATTTGCCATACAAAAATGAAGTAAATTTGGCATGGAAAATGAAGTAAAATTTCATATGATACTAAAAAAAAGAGTATCAACTAAATTGGCCTTGTCTAAATATACAAATTGCCGTAGACCATAAACTAAATTTGCCATGGACCACGGACTAAATTTGCCATGGACCATAAGGTAAATTTGCCATGGTCCATTAACTAAATTTGTCATGGCAAAAAAAGTATAACTTGCCCTGTCATTGAAAGTAAATTTGCCATGGCAAAAATAGAGTAAAAATTGCCATGGGAAAAACAGAATAAAAATTGCCATGCCAAAATGAAGTAAATTTGGCATAGAAAATGAAGTAAAATTCTTATAATACTAAAAAAAGAGTATCAACGAAATTGGGCAAAATTGCCGTGGGTTGACTAAAAAATGTTGTCATGTATTTTTTTCAGCTCTGGCACGTATCCAAATTTGCTTCCCATGGAAAATTAGACATGTAGATAGAGGGGAAATTAGATGAAATGAACACATGAAAACACGATGGTAGCGAGAGGACTAGCGAAATGTACCCTCTCAGCTAGGGCTATGCCCGTCCGATGGCTCGCTATGCTTCAGCGAGACGTCGATGAACATGTAGGGTGACTCAGGATCTTCGGGCCAACGACCTTCCCTTGCTTCTCGCCGCTCCTCCTCTGCAAGGCGCACTCGACGTCCACTATGACCAGCTAGTGTTCACACGCAGGAATCAGACCCCGAGCAGAGAAAAAAGACTGGGATAAGAGAGGGGACTGTGGCTAGGTGAGAATTACCTGGAGCCGTGCCTGCCGATGCTGCCGGGGAACCACCGCTGTCTTTATTGCCGACGATGAACCCTCGGAGGAGATGCCCCGGATCTGTCCTGCGAATCCCGTGGGGGAAATTTGTTGGGGCCACCGAACAAGATGCGGGACCGGCGTCGCCACAGCAGAGGTAGCGGCGGCCAACCAGACCAGCGTCCGCTGGAGCAGAGGTACGAGCGGCCGACCCGTTCGACGCGGAAGGGGAGGGATCCACCATCAGGCCCTTGAGCACCATCTCGATGGATATGGCTTGTGGGGGTGGGGGTCGCCGGAGCCGCCGCTTTGAGGAAGAGAAAAATAGGAATCGGGAGGAAGCAGGGGGAAGAAGAGATAGCGAGTGTGGGAGTGAAAATGGTTTGGGCTGAGGTTGGACTACACGGAACGCTGAGAACATGACGTGGCAGTGCACCCGCGCCAAGATTCGTGAATACCACCCGATGGTGCTTGCAGCGTGGTGAGATTCAAAAACGTAGCACCATTCGGGACTTATTGATTCTGAAAAAAAATTATCCCCCAAAAATTTATGCCCAGCCACGGACAAGCTAACCAACCTTCTTGCTTACACCTACACGAACACGTACAAGTCCAAGTCTTGAACGGGGCACAACTAGCCACATATTGGCATATGCAAAAGCTAACTGTAATTAGACTCCTAATACTAGAAAACTCCTAATTAATCACCGGCTGCATTGAACATGATTAGCTAAACTTACTAGGACATCACGCTAACATCACGTAGACACCTAACTGATTCGGAATTGATACATATTAGCATGCGGCCTCGGGTTTTCGTTTTGCTTTTTACGGATCGATATTGTTCGGGGTTATCCTTAATAATATATGGCCGCATGCATCATCCTGATGCAGAGGCCGGGGATTATCCTCCTTTTCAAACGTCAGAGGGTCAAGGCACTCACGTAAGATGATGCAGTCGATTCCTGGAAAAAAAAAATGATGCAGTCGAGGCGGCGGCAGCGGTGGTCATCCTCGCACTGTCCATGATGCGCTGGAAACTTCTTCGCGCGGGGGGGATCCAATTGTCCTCAGAGCGGGGTTTCAGCCGCAGTAACGACGTTGCCCGTGTAGGACGTGAGGCGACGCGCGGCGGCTTGGCAACCACCACTGCCATCCTTGAAGGCCGGGATGCATTTTTCGTAGACGGTGAAGTGGTCGGAGTGGTTGCAGCCGGAGCCAGAGCCGCCTCAATGACACGGAACACTTGCATATGTAGCCTTGCTATGCTCACCCGTCAGGCGGCCATATCCGTGTAGTATAGGGAAAGCTATCGAGCTATCCGGCTATCTCCGTGATTTGGAAACAGCTTTGTTTGTTCCTTGTATAGACACGTGATTAGACCATATTTGGATGTATACGTCAGCTTAAAAAAAAGCTTCTTGTGCGTCGAATGAATTGGTTCTAGATTTGCACGTATCTAACATAGTTTTTTCCCCTATAGGAACATGTTTACTAATAGTTTATTTGTACACCATTATTGCTGTACGTAACTTTTTTTATCTTTTCATCTCATACATTAAAATTAGGATCAACAGATCACATATTTTAAGCACATGTGGACAAACGTGGTGGGTTATTTGTCTCTTGAATCTTTTGAGGTATTGCTATTGTATGATTAAATTAAATAGCTTTGCATACTCTTCGATCGTGTCTTCTTTGGCCAAGTTCGATGGGTTTTTCTTGAGAAGAAGTGGAGCTTTGTAGTGGGTTCAATCCTACGGTGATCTATTCTATTGACAAAAAGGGCTAAGGCACATATTGTATTGTTGCCACTAAGGATAAAACGACCGGGTTTGGCCATATTGATTTACTTCTTCTTGTCTACATTATGTCATGTTGCTTATTGCGATACTCTTGAAAACTTAATACCTTGAGATGCATGCTGGATAGCGGTTTTGGGGTGGAGTATTAGTAGTAGATGCAGCTGGATTAACACTCTATTTTTCATGGACGTAATGCCTACATAAGATTATGCCATGAATGATCATAGTCATAAATGTTGCAATTCGGTCAATTGCCCCACTGTAATTTGTTTGCCATGCCATTTGTTATTTTCGAGAGAGATGCCTCTAGTGAACCGATGGCCCCCTAGGTCTATTCTCCATTACTGAATTCTTCTACTCAGTTTCCCCTTTTATTTGCCGTACTACTTGTTACGATCTATCTCAATCATTTGTGTCTAATCTTGTAACTAGCAAGACATGGGGGATTGCCACCCCTCTTGAAGTGTTGGGTACAAGTTTGTGTGTGCGTTGTGCACAGATGTTGCTCACGTTGTTAGCCTAGGAGATTCCTATTGTGTTGATAATCTTGCTTCTCTAAGCGAGGGAAATACTTTGTTGTTGTTCTCCTTCACCCTTCCTCTTTGGGGAATCCCAGCAACTCCTACGGGAGTAAGCACTGCCTGCAAAAGAAGAAAAATACCCTCTCCCCCGGGTCGATGGCCTGTACGAACACCCATTCCATGCACAACATCGGCTCGATGGCCGGTATCAGCAAAAGACGACAAAACTTGAAGCAATTAAGGCTGATCCAAAAGCTAGACCGTACCAACTCGTGAAAATGAATGAGCTTCATGAGAGAGCTAACAAGTTTCACGAGCAGTTTGTTAAGCTCATTAATACAACATAACACATATTTTATGTTAGGTGCAACATTTCTTGGCACCGGTGGTAGTATGCAATCTCAACAATCCTGTGTGTCATTTGCACATGTACACATTGTCTCCGTATTTGAGTATTACTCCAATGGAGAGAGCACTAAAAATAGGTCATGTCGGCGTGTATGGAAGTTGTCTAGATGAAATAAAGGATATGCTTGCCAATAATGATGATGATTTGATCTTTGTATTGGCCTTCCACACCCTTAGATTGTATTTTTCTTTTGATTGGGTCTTCTATCACCAACCATTACACTTTGGCTTTATCTTTCATGGTTGTGTGCAGATTATTACATAGAGTTCAAGTGTGGACTCTATTCATTTGTATTTAATTCCATGATGTGATGCTTGGAGTAAATAAAAACTATCATTGTAGGAAAAATATTAGCACAAACATTTTGGATAACTTTTTGAAGTGTTCGACCATCATTCGAACCAATTAAGTCTAGGGGATCGTATCACCCTTTTAATCTAAAAACCGACTAAATTTTGTACTAAAAAATCAAACAAAAACAATACAAAATTATGGCCAAATATTACTTGTAACTTCCATTGGTGCTTTCCATAGTCCAGATCCCGGTTCAATGTGCCAACCATTTCTTCACTGCCTAGTCCCATGTTTGTTTTCCATTTTAGACCTAGCTATTTTTCGTTTTCATCATCTATTCTTCTTCCGCAGATTTGTCTCCATCAGTTTCCTTCGCTACTTTGGATGGCCTCCCTCTTGGACGCCTTATAGTTTTGGAGGAGTATGCTTCTTTCCATTTAGCCTTCAAGTTTCTCTTCCTGATTTCTTGGTTCTCATCTGGTGAATCTAAGTCCGTAGAGGTGTTGCTGTCCTCGTCTATAACAAATAAAATAGAAGTCATTACGAAGGAAATACAAATACAATCCTTAGACTAGCTCCATTTATGACAGCCTTGTGCGGTCTATAATGTTTCAAAGGAATTCTAAGGATTTTTATTAGTTTTTACGCTTTTTGGCAAAAAGTACAAGCAATGTGCATTAGGGGCGGAACGGCAATATTACATACTCCCTCCATTTTTAAATATATGTCTTTTTAGATATTTCAATAGGGATTACATACGCATGTATACAGACATATTTTAGGGTGTAGATTCACTAATTTTGCTTCGTATATAGTTCACATTGGAATCTCTAAAGGGACTTATATTTAGGAACAGAGGGAGTATATCTTAATATGCCCATTTAAGTTTTAAATATGCATCCAATATGGTTTTCAAGAAAAACTACAAAATTTTGTACTACTAAAAACTAATTACACAATTGCTTGCAAGTGTACTTGAACATTCATGTTTAAAAGTGTCAAATCAACTAAAAGATCCATGTTTGATTCAGTTGTTTGTGTTCAATTTGTAAACCTCACATGCAGATAACCTATGTATATCATACATATATTTAGTTATATAAATCAAGGTATATTCAATGCTTTCCAAAGCTCGGGAAAATTGCGTATAAAGACATTAAGCAACTTGAAAAAGCTTTAATTTTAGCTTATCTAACTAATGGACTTCCCTAGACAGTACAAGAGAAAACAAATGTAAACACTCTCGGGTAATTAAAGCAATCTCACACACAACAGAGGAATGCATATAAGTATACAACCAAAATTAAGTTTCCACAAGTTTATGTAGTAGTATGCATGAGTACATGTTTTCCTCATTTATCTATTTCTAACGTATTTTATGCTAGCAACTGCTATTTCTATTTCTCCTTAGTAACACGTGTAAAGTATTTATGGTAACTTGACTAGATTGGATGGTAGAACCTAAAGGGAGAAAATCGCTACACATGCATGTATATATAACTATCATAGCAATGATGGCAGGAGGAACTTACAAAGACATAATTTTTTCTCATTGAGATTTATCTTTTCCACACTTTTTGATCTTCTAGGTCTCGACGGAGTTGCATGTGTTGTATCAGTCATCACATTTTTTGTCAGCCTTTTGCGCAAACTCTCATGCTGCAAAAAGAAACAATTAAATAAAAATGCCAATATCCATAAACATAATTAATTAATTTATTAGAATTTTTAATGTTTAATACTGTTAATGCAATCCATTTCTTGACAAAGCTAACAGTTCAAATAGTTGGACACGTTTTTAAACTAATTATGTATGATATACACAATATCATAACACAAACTACATAAGAAACATATGCTTTAAAAATTGTGCTATTTTAAGCCACCACATTATGTTATCAAGTATTTAAGTCTGTATGCTCTACAAAGTTGCCTAAAACAATTGACACACTAGTGAAAGAAACTAAGCAATGCTCGTTTCGAATTATGGTCTAACGTATAGGTAGACTAAAGGCATTTCTTATGCAAAGATTCAGTGCCTACTTAAAAAAAGAGGAACATTAAGCCGCACACAGTAGGAAAAAGACAAACCATTCTATTATATTGCAACCTATGACAAACAATTAAAGAAAACAATATGGTACATACATAGGTGCTATACAACCAAAATCATCCATATTTGGTGTGGTAATGACCTAAACCTAAGATATAAATTATTGTCTAGTAGGTTGATAGACAAATGATTTTATAAAATTGGTCGAGGAATGTACACATTTATATAATGGGAAGGCAAGTCCGAAATTTGAGGATTGCAAAAAAATGCAAGGGCAATCATTTGGATATAGCACATGTGTAGCATATGACAACTACAATAATCATACATCAATCTTGCACGATTAAATGATAAGGTGAAATTAGAGTGATCGCATAAATTCCTACATAATGAGAGGCCCAAGGATGGAATCCACTAGAATTAAATAGATTATCACTATGACCCTACTTCAATAATAGAAATCAAATAATAAATTAATTAGTATCAATCCTGTAAAGAAACTACAAATACATGTTTTTCTAAGACAAATGGAGATCCTACAATCTTATTTAAGCTGGTCAAAATGGTCTAATTATTTGTAGAATAACACACACAAAAAATTGAAACTATGTCAAAATCCTATTTAAGTTGTTCTCACTGATCTAATTATTCATGACTAACTGGTCTAATTATTTCAAGAACAATTTGAATGGTAGTTTGTTGTAACATTACGCATGCCCAAAATAAATATATTTAATTTTAAAAAGTATAATTGCTAATAGTTAACAAATGCATTTTGTACTAAGACAAGTGAAGTTCTTAAAATGAAACATAACTTTGAGAAGAAGCAATCATGTACGACAATTAGTGATAATACAAAATGTTCAAATGCTCAGTTACCAGATCCGC
The DNA here is from genome assembly GCA_011799875.1 of Thinopyrum elongatum. Lineage (NCBI taxonomy): Eukaryota > Viridiplantae > Streptophyta > Magnoliopsida > Poales > Poaceae > Thinopyrum > Thinopyrum elongatum. The sequence continues at coordinate 643,090,066 of CM022303.1, read as the reverse complement.
AGACTTCTCAAAATTGTACAGTTCGTGGACACTTGTCCTTGGAAAAAATGCACGTTTTGTAACTTTTCCCGTCTCAAGGTAGCGAACTGCAGACGTTAATGTCCTGAATACATATTGATTAACAGGGTCCGTGTAGTACTGCATAATTAATGATGATTAGGACTATGAAAAGATTTAATCAAATAACAATAGAGTGATTTTGGTTTTATTTTTATGTACCGGGTCTTTCCTTATTCCTTCCAATGTTTTTCTGTATACCAGTTCTTTCACCCAACCATGTGGCAACCCAAATGGGTTGAACTCCACTTCTGCAAGGATCTATAAATAAGGAAACATATTAGCTTTGGAAAGCCAAATCATTGTATATATAAATTACTATTTATTTAGTGATAGCAAGAAATACACATTATCTCGAGAGTTAGTGTCGCATTGTCCGTTTGTATCACAATTGGCGATCTTCATTTCCTTAACATATAGTAGTACATCTTCTTTACAAAATACTCGTACTCCAAGTGCCGAGTAAACATAAAACTGCAAAATAAAATTGACAATCAAATTAAAGTTATTGCTTGACATGAGTAAATTATTTGCTTGACATTTTTAATAATTCTTTTTCTGAGGCTAATGAAGGTGGCTAACTCTAATTGTTGGTTGTTTGTTTTTTGTATAGCTTAATAGGCTTGCCGCTTGGTAGTAGCAATCCTAATAGTGATAAATAAAAGTTGTACACACTTGTGTGAAGTTACCTTACACAGACACACACAGGGAGAGGGGGAGAGAAGAGACCAAAAATATATCACAAAACTAGTTCTCAAAGCAAATCAACTAAACCTGGGGATGTATCTGGCAAGCATGTTCATATATAATCCTTGACCATACTAAGGGCTCTTCATGAAAAATATAATGGTTGTGAGCATATAAGAATATTTGGAATTACTAAATTTTTAATAAATAACATAAGTTATTATATATCCACTTTTCGTGACAATTTTTAAATTATATACATATAAATGAAGGTTTTTTGGGGCCATTCGACACTACCATCTTTGGACACTACCATGTCATCATACTTTGATATGACTTTTAATCGCCAATGAATTAGCAACTCTGAACAACAAATGGTTGCTTCCTAATATTATTATCGTCCTCTATTTGTTATACTAGACATATAATAATTTTCTTATGGACAAAAATTGTCTAGTAAACTTAATACAAGTAAAAAACATGGACATAGAATTTATTATTCTCATGTGACTAAGAAATAATCTGCAGTTTATGTTATGTCGCATGAGGAAAGCTATGTGAACCTTTGGCGACCCTTATTCATCACTTCGCTGATAGACAATTAAAGATAAGAATTGTTTAAGCTAGGAAACTACCAAAGCGACATTGATAGCTTTTGGTTGCACTTTGTATTCCAATTAAATAATCACATCTATACCATCGAAGATAAGTATAATATTAAACTTCGCATATGACATGATATGATATCCACTTAAAGGCTTGGATACTCATACGGACAAATTAGTAATTATGAAAAATATTTTCATGAAAGAAAACTTAGATTAGATTGACAAGTTCTAGGAAGTCATTCGTCATGAATAGAGTGAGTACTTGCAAGGAAAAGGCGAAAAGGCTACCTTGTACATCTTGTCCATGTTCTCTCCGCCCGCTCTGATCTCGATCAACCACCCCTTTGGAAGCCATTCATGTGACCTCTGCATATCATGATATAACAACACATGGATCATGGATATGGAATGTTATATGTACACACATATATATCTAATAACTTCATTGTATTAACAAAAACATACAACAAGCACACTACGAGCAGCAGACTCCTTGGCTTCTATGTAGTGCTCATCAATCTCAGAGAAAAGGTAGTTCAAGACCTCAGACTTCATCCTGAATTTGGCCCCTGACACTGGAGATATGTAATACTGGAAATAAACAAAAGCAACGAGAAAACTTAGATATCTCCAATAAACAAAACAACAAAACTAAAACTAAAAACCATTTTTTAGAGAATGAATACGTGTTAAATATATATAATATCATTTATCTCTGCATTTATTTGGTTGTATATAACATACCCGATAGAGGGCACCATCGTCACCACGTCTGACCTCCATGATCCAACCATCTGGTAGCCAATCTGGTGGCTCCACCACTCCATCTTCCATCTTGCCCTTGACATCCTCCAGTAGTTTCACTTCCTCGACATCCGAGATCCAGTCTTCCATTCCTAGAACTGCAAAAATTAATCTCACCCTTTTCTTTCAACTCCTCAGAGATAGACCACTATAATGGTGTTCCTCGGTGAATTCCCTCAGTAGGATCCACCCACGCATTCCCATGGAAACGATATGCAGACACAAACTCCTAGACTCTGTATATGGACTTTCCAAAAATGAACTCACTGTCAAGACTTTAGCTTCCTAAAAAGTTGATGTGCTAGATTCTGCACATGATTATGATGAAGCATGAAGGTATATCCCACCTAGAAAGCCACAGGAGAGGCTGAATTTGATCAACCAAATACGAAATCGAAACAAACCCCCAAGACATGTGTAGTTTTTTGTTGGGCAACTCGGTGGGAAAATCCAAATCTCACTAATGAATGCAAATTTAGATATTACTACACAACTCTTCCCTCAGTGGGCTGTATCAAATATACAGCAGCTGGTTAATTAATGTAGTAGTGTATGCCCGGTTGATTATATTAATCCAAGAGTTGGTTTTCCTGCCAAAGTAGCATCGCTCGTCCATTGCTATTTTACTAGCAGCGAGAGTCACAGCGGTGTTTCTCAGTTCTCAACTTGTCTACAATGTCAAAAGTCAACCTGTGCAACATCTGAGCATGGCAACGGAGGAGACCAAGGCTGAGCAGTGGCGTGGAGTGCGCGGGGCGGTTGACAACGGCAGCGGCGCAATGTGCAACGATGAGATGGCGGCGAGAACATGTACGCTGGCGGCGACCTTGGGGGGGGGGGGGGGGGGGGGGGGGGGGGGGGGGGGCATGATGCGTGCGGTGAGAGGCGATTTTATTTTTGCTCGGTCCGCCACAACATAAGAGTCGTAGTATCATCCCAGATACAACACAGTCCTCTCTTTCTTCATAAAGAAAAATATTAGACCAGCGAGGAACAGAACCTCTGAGAAGATACAGTACGTGGCCAACTTAGATATAGTTAGTAAGTACAGTCTAAGCCTTGACAATCAATACAAAACCAAAAGCCATGGAGAAAATACAAATCTGTAAATCATGGCCTCCAAAACAACCCTGAATCTATATGTATCTTGCGACCTCAGTCAAGCAGGGATGACGGGAATCGACACCGGCGCCATCAGATGGAGCCATCATCATCTTGCGACCTCAGACAAGAATGAATCGAGTTCTGGCTACACTGATCCGATCCAACTAATGGGAAAAAGACGGAAACTCTAGTCTTGGAACAATTTCTTCCTAAAAACGCCACCTCTGCTACGCTACATAGATCGGATCACCATGGCAACCAAAGTGGGGAGAAAAATCCATCGGCCCCAGGATTACAGCAGTACGTGCAGTCTACGAACCCATCTCTCTGCCACCACCCCAATCTGTACCACCACAAAAATCCCAAGACTTCAACAGACGGACCAAAGCACCGCTCCCAGCAAATTCGAGCGCCCCAGATCCCCGGCAACGTTATGCCTCAGATCTAACCCGGAGCAGAGTGAACCATCTTTTAACGATCTCTTCACCCACGGGTCGCTGCTAAGCGAACAAATCTCGATCTCCCACCCCATTTCCATCGAAATAAAAAGAGATTAGCGAGGAGATGGGAGGATCTTTTTGGCAAACCTTCGGTCAGGGTCGAGGGCGCCATTGAGTCGTGATGTGGAGAGACCAGGGACGACGACGAGGCGACGAGACAAGACGCGAGGTGGCTGGAGGCTGGCTGTGGGTGGTGGAATTGTTTGGGGCACCCGGTCGGCCCTATATATACTTCCGGGAGGAAAAGGTAAATCGCTTCTGCCGTTGTCTTGTCCTGGCCCTAGATGGTCCATCGGACAGTAGGGAAGGTGGTTGGTAGGAAACATCGTTTAGGGTTGAAAAGGCCAAAACTAGGTAGGTGGTTGAAATTCGAAAATGGGAAGGCCGGGGTTGGTGAATTTTGTCCAAAGTTTTCTTTTTCTTTTTTTAGTGCTATTTAATTTGGTTAGGTGGTCCCACCGGTCATTAAATATTGATTTGTTTTGCATCCTGGAATTAGTATAGCCTTAATTGAAGATATTCCAAAAATATATATAAGGATACGTACAGGATACGCATGGTTCCACTACTCGCCTTCTTGCAACTAAGGAAACAATTTATGAGAGAATGCGTACTGGCCAGCCAGCCGAGTCACGTTCTACCCAGAGTTACCAAAAACATGTCGTGTACATGGACCATTTGTAATCAATATAATCACAATTAAGCCTCTAGGATAAGTGCTCGGTTGTGCACATACTGCCTTTTCTGAGATGTTCATTGATCAATATGATGCTTAGTTTCCAAAAAATCTGACTTTCGCAATTAGCGGGATAGCCTAGCCATGTGCTCTATTCATAGAGGTTGGTCGCCGCCACGGGCAGGCCGCAGTGCAAAGGGAGAGCAGAGCCATGGGGCGCCGCGATCTATCTAATGATATGTAAGATCCTGACTTAATATGATGATAGACCACTCATATCAATAAGGAATTACTTCTTTTCCGGTAGCCCAACCAAAGGAACCTGAATTTTAAGCGTGTTTGGCTTTGAGCGATCTGAGGATAGGTGACTGAGTAGGAAGTTGATCCCGGGTGCGCACAAGTGAAGACAAAGTGTGCAGAAAAGGCTAGTATTGGTCTGTAGGCCTAGTATAGATCCTGCCAGGCATAACCACTAGCAACCGATGGCCATGGCCGGGGCATTACAGTTGGTATCAGAGTCAACCCTCGGGGTTAGATGGGCGTATGATGGTCAGGTGTGCAGGTATGTGGCACATGTGCACATGGCCCGTTGTGGCACATGACATGGCACATATGCCGAATTTGACTCATAAATGTTTGCCAAGAGGGAACGTTCCTATGGGCCGACGAGGATGTAGGTTCCTTCGAGTGGGGGTGTATGTGAGACCCTATTCCTTATAACAGAAATGATATAGACTACTCATATTAATAAGGAATTCCTTTTTTCTAGGAGCCCAACCAAAAGGAACCTCAAAGTTAAGCGTGCTTGACTTGGAGCGATTTAAGGATGGGTCACCGACCAAAAGTTGATCACGGATGCACACGAGTGAAAACAAAGTGCGCAGGAAAGATTAGTGTTAGTCTGTGGGGTCAATCTAGATCCCGCCAAGCGTAACGGCCAGGAACCGGTGGCTATGGCCGGGACGTTACATGAAGTTGAGAGGGACGTGTCATGTTATATTCTTGGAGTTCTAAACTTCCTTTTTGGTAATGCTTACGGAAAACTCTAACGAAGCATAAAGTCCTTAAAAACTGCATAAAAGATCTTAGAAAACATATCTCTAAAAACCAGTGTTTTAAATAGCGGGCTATGGCATATAGCGGCAACCCTGAAAAACAGCTATAGCTGGGCTATAGCGGGCTATAGCGGCAAATTGTACATGAAATTATTTAGCGTCAACATGCTCAAACAGCTATAGCGGAGCTATAGCGGGGCTATAGCCGGCTATTTAAAACTATGCTAAAAACAAGACCTGAAAACTCCATGCATGGCACACCTTCGTCGCACTTCATCACTTGTCACCGCAGTCGAAGTAACATCAGAGATAAAGAAGGCCAACGCCCATCAGGCCAAGATTCGTCACTGCGGCGTATGTGGGATTTTCTTTATGAGCCGAATAATAAGCCAGCACCGAGGCCAAAACTGTTGTGGCTCATCTATCGGAGACATTCGGAATGCTCGTCGGGATACTTCTGCTTTGCCTCTGTTTGAGAAAATCGAAGGAGACACCTGATTCTGCCTACCTCTAACTGCATCTTGTGCTCTGAAACACCTTTCTTCCGGTGTGTGTCATCGTTGTCGCATTCGGGGAGGACGAAAAGCACCAACGACCAAACTCATGTATACGTTCCTCCCAAACCTCCTAACGGCATAGGATCAAATACCTCGGCAATGGAGATGAGATTGGAGAATAAAGACAAAAGGGATATCATCACCGCGTTGTCGACATCACCCACCCACACCAAGTCCTCAACGTTGCCATGAGCACCAATAGGATGGGATGGGAGCCCGAGAAGATTTATTGAATATGCCACCACCATTACCTTCCGAAGTAGCGCCGCCACACACGCGAATTAAAGCCAGCTAGAGATAGGACTCAAGGGGGCATATACCCTTCCTCGCCAGAGCAGACGGATAGTAGAGAGGAACCCATAATATCGATGGTGGCATACCATGGAGAAAATAGGATCACCTCATTGTGGTTAGCGAAGGAGGAGAAAGTGAAAACTTGGGAGTGGGGGGATGATCGACTCAAGAACAAGACATGGAACAATGCATCGTCTCTCAAATTTTCTATCTAATTTTGATCAGTAACTGGACTAACAAAGTACTAGCCATGTCACGCCTGGCACATATGGACCCTTATTGATGCATTATGCTGAAGTTTCTTATGTGGTAAGAAGAAGATCTATGTGTTAATTATTTGGTTGTTGATTGGTTGCTAGACGTCTTGCCAGCTTCTTGATCATGCATTCAAGAACAATCGCCATGTATCTTAATATGGTTGGATTTCTGAAGTCTTATTCAAGTATGAATCATCAACTCAGCTTGTATACTTGCACGACTCATGTGATTCTTGCTTGCAACAGAATCTCGTGCAGAACGTGAACTTATTATGCATTCTGCGGGTTCCTTCGTGATTATACTTGTGCAAAGCATCGTCCAGAATGGTCTTCAGTGTAGTCCAGTCCTTGTTAGGGTGTCTCTTTGAATCAAATATAAAAGCCATGACATGCCCTAGTAATAGTAAGACTAAGACCTAGTGTTCGTCGCTGCACAAAGAATGGTACAAGTTAATATGCATGAGATCAACCCCCGAAGTCCGTTATATATGTGCAAGCATGAAAGATTGAAGGACGTACATGGCAAGGTAGAGCACTAGTATGTTGTCCTGGTTCGCATTCGCAAGCATGCCTTGCCAGACATAGTTCACCATGATGTCCTAGCCTTCTAGCCTTGTTTGGATCTCACGTTGTAATCATGCATGTGATAAGGTTAGACTTCTCGAGTTTGGCCTCTATGGCTTGATAAATCGCCCATAGCCTTATGAAGGATGGTTAGATAGTAAAGAGGTAGAAAATATTGTTGTCGATTGTCGAGCCCCCCCCAACCCCCCAAAGGGCAATAATTTATCCATGGGGTAATACTCGACAAACTGGAGTCCCTCTATCACCTTGGTTGCGTAACAATCACCGTCGCTTCCAGATTCATTTCTTAGTACGTGTTGGTGTAGAAGCCTTAGGTTCATCGAGAGGCCCTTCAACACAGCCTTCGGTACCATCGGTTCACTAGGGATATGCTGCCGTGTGCATATAGCTCAAAGAAGGTGTTCTACATAGCTCCCTCGATAAGGCTATAGAAAAGGCGATCTAGGTCTTGCGGCCGCCGCCGGCCGCCACTTCGGCGGCAGCGTCGCCGCTGCTCAGTCCGATCCCTCCGCTGTGCGGCAGGTGGATCGTCATCATCTCCAGCCGGTCTGCTCGTCAGTTCGGCTGTTTTTTCTCCGACTCCTCCGTGAACGTTGCTTCATGATCAGGGTGTCGTCTTGTTTCCTAGCCGGCCTGTTCCATCAGGCTGTCTAGTAGTGTTCTGATCCTGGGATTACCATAGCCTTGTGCTGGTGTGTGGTCTCACGGGAGTGGTTGGCTTTGGTTATCAGATTTCTGCACAGGAAGGCTCTACAACGCCGGGGAGGGTTCCGGTGGTCAAAAGAAGGAAGCAAGGGGAAGAACTTGCAAGCGCAAGCGCAAGCGATCCGATGGTATTGGCGTCCTCCAGTTCGGAGGGTCGCCAGGAGCAATGAAAACACTCTGTTGGAACTGCCGCGGGATTGGCGATCCTGCGACGGTTCGTGAGCTCCACAATCTCGTGGAGGCATGTGCGCCGTCGGTCCTATGTCTAGTTGAAACTCAGCTTGCTAAAGATCGAGTGGAAGGTTTGGCGGCTACTTTAGGTTTTGCGGGAAGATTTGCAGTTGCTAGTAGTGGCCGCAGTGGCGGCCTATGTATTTTCTGGAAACATGGCTTAAATCTTGAAATAAAGAATTTTTCACAATATCACATTGATTCAGTGATTGTTGAACAGGGAAGAGATCCCTGGCGCCTTTCATGCTTTTATGGAGAGGCCACAAGGAACTTGCGGTATAAAACTTGGGACACGATGAAGTTTCTGCGTGGGGAAAGCACACTTCCTTGGGTTTGTATTGGGGACTTCAACGAGATTCTCCGACCCGAAGAGCAAATGGGACCGAATCCCAGAGACAGCTCCCAAATCGCTGGTTTCAGAGAAGCTGTCGATGTGTGCGAGCTGGCTGATCTGGGATACAAGGGACTAGACTGGACGTGGGAGAAAAAAGTGGCCGGCGGCCACTACTGCAGAGTTCGTCTAGACCGAGCGTTAGCAAGTTCTAGCTGGTCTAATATGTTTCCGTTTGCCACGGTTGAGCACCTAACTGCGGCGAAATCAGATCATAGCCCAATTCTCTTGATGAATGAGCTGGAAGCAAATAACATACGGATTGCTCTGAAGAAACCCTTTCGGTACGAGTGCATGTGGGAGGCTGATGGCAGATTCCGGGACGTGGTCGAGGAAGCTTGGAATACAGATCAGCCAGCGGCGTCAGTGGAGGAATTAGCTCGAAAACTTGACAGCGTGACTGCCTCACTGTCCCATTGGGGGAAACACACTTTTGGCTCGGTACGGTGTGAACTAAGGCTGCTACGTCGGAGATTAGCAGAGCTCAGGGCCGAGCCAATGAGGGTAGGGCCCGGAGCCGAAGAGAAAAAGGTGGAGGACAGGCTGATTGAGCTATGTTATAGGGAGGAGGTTATGCTAAGACAGCGATCACGCATTCAATGGTTGTCTGAAGATGACAGCAACACGCAGTTCTTTCAGAGGAAGGCCAATGCTCGTAGGTCAAAGAATCGCATCTCTATACTTGAACGGACAGATGGGACGGTGAGCTCAGATCCGAGGGAGCTTGCTGATATGGCTCAAGAATATTTACTCAAACTTATATACGTCCGAAGGAACTATAGGGATGGAAGAGGTGTTGTCACACATCCCGTCTAGTGTAAGTGGTGATTTAAACGCCCGCCTGAACACCACTTACACAAAAGAAGAGGTAAAAGAAGCTTTATTTCAGATGTTCCCAACAAAGGCGCCCGGTCCTGATGGATTCCCAGCGCATTTTTTTCAGCGGCATTGGGATTTATGTGGTGAACAAGTGACAGGTTTGATCATAAGAGTGCTTGAAGGAAAGGACTCTCCGGAGGAGATAAATAGTACGTTCATCGTCTTGATTCCCAAGATCTCTAGTCCAACAAATTTAGGACAATTTCGGCCTATAAGCCTTTGCAATGTGATTTACAAGATCGCTTCAAAGGTCTTAGCAAACAGGCTGAAAATTATTCTCCCCGAGGTTATTTCTGAAGAGCAATCAGCTTTCGTTCCTGGACGTCTCATCATGGACAATTTCATCACAGCCTATGAATGCTTGCATTATATGAAAACCAGGAGGGTCAAGGGAAATCGTTTTTGTGCACTAAAGCTTGATATGATGAAAGCTTATGACATATTAGAGTGGAGTTATTTAAAGGCAGTTATGCTCAAGATGGGTATTAGCCCTCGGTTTACAGAGACAGTCATGAGATGTGTGTCATCTGTCTCCTTTTTAGTCCTTTTCAATGGTGGTAGTATGGATCCTTTTAAACCCTCCAGAGGGTTGAGGCAGGGGGACCCGGTTTCTCCGTACTTATTTTTACTGACGGCAGAGGGACTATCGTGCTTGCTTAAAGCACAAGATGGCATCCGGGGTGTGGCCGTGGCAACTTCAGCCCCTCCGGTGAACCACCTGCTATTTGCTGATGATAGCCTCCTTTTCTTTGAGGCCACCGTTGAGGGCGCCACCCGAGTCCAAGATCTTCTGAGGAAATATTGTGATGCGTCTGGACAAAGGATCAATGCTAACAAGTCCTCTGTTTTCTTTAGCAACGGAGTGAATGAGAATACTCGCAATGAAATAAAAAATGTCCTGCGGGTACAGAATGAAGCCCTTACGGAAAAATACTTGGGCCTACCTTCTGACGTGGGAAAATCAAAAGAAGGCTGCTTCAAGTACTTGAAAGACAAAATTTGGAAACGTGTGCAAGGATGGATGGAGAAGTGTTTATCAGCTGGTGGTAAGGAAGTTTTGATCAAGTCCGTCGTTCAATCTATACCCACATATTCTATGGCCTGTTTCAAGCTACAGAGAGGTCTTTGTGAACATATTAATGGCCTAATTCGCAAATTTTGGTGGGGAAGCAAGAAGGGTGAAAGGAAGATGGCTTGGGTATCCTGGAACACTATGACGAAGCCAAAATTCATGGGAGGGCTCGGATTTCGTGACATCGAGCTATTTAATTTGGCGTTGCTTGCGCGCCAAGCTTGGAGACTTTTGCAGGAACAAACAACACTCAGTGCTAGAGTTCTCAAGGCCAGATATTATCCTAACTGCAACCTCCTGGATGCTACCTTGGGATCGTCACCATCTCAGGTATGGCGGTCCATTCTGGAGGGAAGAGACATATTAGTGTTGGGTTTAATCAAGCGTATCGGTTCTGGAGCTTCGACCAATGTATGGGGTGACAACTGGTTGCCCAGACTACAAATTGCGACCAATCTGCTGCCGATCTACTGACCCACCGGCAGTAGTGGCTGATCTCATTGATCCCACTACTAGGACGTGGAACAGACAAGTGCTAGCTGAGCACTTTATTGCCCCTGATATTGAGGTCATCCTAAATATTCCGCTAAGCATGAGGGTACAAGATGATTTTTGGTCTTGGCACTATGACAAGCGAGGGGTCTTCTCTATTCGATCTTCTTACCGAATGATTTCCGCGATCAAATCACAAAGAGAAGACTGGTTAAAACATCGCCCTAGTCACTCAAATCAACAAGCTACTAAATAATCTTGGTCTACACTCTGGAAAGTGAAAGTACCTTCTAAGGTACGAATTTTTGTTTGGAGGTTGGCACACACTTCTCTCCCTACACTAGTAGAAAACAGGGCTTTGGTCCAGACCGGCTAAGCCCATTAATCCCGGTTCACTCACAAACCGGGACCAAAGGGGGCATCAGTCCCGGTTCGTGAGGCCAGGGGGCCGGCCGGGCCTCGTGGTGCATTGGTCCCGGTTCCAGACAAGAACCGGGACCAATGGGCCTCGCTCCTGGCCCACGGTCCTTTAGTCCCGGTTCCAGCCACGAACCGGGACCAATGAGATGCCTATATATACCCCCTTGCCCGCGAGCAGAGCAGTGGAGTGCTCTGTTTTTTTTTTGGCCGGCTGTGGGAGAGCTTTGTGGTGCTCTAGCTCACCTCCTATGCACATGAGGTGTTCAATGAAATGCCCGAGCCACACTTAAGCTTTCTCCTCTCGAAGCTCCTTGTCCAAGCTCTATTTTCCTCAAGATTTGTCTAGGTTTGGCGGTCCGTCCTGTCCCGTCCCCGTCCTCACCGCCGTCGATCGCCAACGCTGATCTCGTCGCCGGCACCACCGTGGTGAGCCTCTTGGTCTTATCTTCTTTGTAAAAGAAAAAAGTTCTTACTTGTATGATTTAGATAGATATATGTGTAATTTTCTTACTTTTATTATTTTTTGTTATTATATAGTGCGATGGTTTTGGTATCCGCCTCCGTCGGCCCTCGTCCTGTCTATGATTCGGATGTGGTATATATTATGTTTTATAACTATTTGGTTCATTTAGTGTTTATGACAATTATGCCGACCAACGTGATATAGATTTTTTTATCTAGGAGGTATGTGAACCGGAAATTCCAACCGACCCTATTGTCGAGAGGTTAAATTTAGTTGAAGAAGAAAACAATTACTTGAAGGAAAAATTGAAAAAAATTGAGGAGGAGAAGATGGTATTGGAGTTGCATGTTGCGGATGTCGTCGATGATCACAAGATCAAGATAGATGCAATGCGCTTGAAGATTAGAAATATTAGAAAATATGCCATTCATACCAAGGCTTGGTATCATTATGCCGTTGGATCAATTGTTACCTTAGTTGCGATTATGATCGCATTTGTTGTTGCATTGAAATGTTTTAGATAGTTTCAATGTATGGTTTAATTAGATGCTCTGGAGAGCTATATGTTGTTCAATCAGAACTATGTATGTACTTTGGTTTTAATGTGATGATGAACTTCTATTAATTAATTTGGTTGCTTCTGTATTCATGATGTTCTGTAATGGTTTTTGACACACTTAATTATATATAATGCACACAGATGAACCGGCAATGGATGTACGGTGACAGACGCACATCCGAGTATATTAAGGGCGTGCATAATTTTCTCCAAGTGGCTGAGGAAAACAAGCAGAATGGTTTTATGTGTTGTCCATGCCCTATATGTGAGAATACGAAGTCTTACTCTGATTCGAAAATCCTTCACACCCACCTGCTTTATAAGGGTTTCATGCCACACTATAATGTTTGGACCAAGCACGGAGAAAGAGGGGTTATGATGGAAGACAGCGAAGAAGAAGAGGATGAAGACAACTATGTGCCCCCTGAATACGGTGATGCTGCAACGGGGGAAGCTGAAGATCAAGAGGAACCAGATGATGTGCCCGATGATGATCTTCGCCGGGTCATTGTTGATGCAAAGAGACAGTGCGAAAGTGAAAAGGAGAAGCTGAAGTTCGATAACATGTTAGAGGATCACAAAAAAGGGTTGTACCCCAATTGCGAAGATGGCCACACAAAGCTCGGTACCACACTGGAATTGCTACAGTGGAAGGCAGAGTATGGTGTACCTGACAAAGGATTTGAGAAGCTACTGAAAATATTGAAGAAGAAGCTTCCAAAGGATAACGAATTGCCCGACAGTACGTACGCAGCAAAGAAGGTTGTATGCCCTCTAGGATTGGAGGTGTAGAAGATACATGCATGCCCTAATGACTGCATCCTCTACCGTGGTGCGTACGAGGATTTGAACGCATGCCCGGTATGCGGTGCATTGCGGTATAAGATCAGACGAGATGACTCTGGTGATGTTGACGGCGAGCGCCCCAGGAAGAGGGTTCCTGCCAAGGTGATGTGGTATGCTCCTATAATACCACGGTTGAAACGTCTGTTCAGAAACAAAGAGCATGGCAAGTTGATGCGATGGCACAGAGAGGACCGTAAGAAAGACGGGAAGTTGAGATCACCCGCTGACGGGTCGCAGTGGAGAAAAATCGAGAGAAAGTACTGGGAGGACTTTGCAGGTGACACAAGGAACGTATGGTTTGGTTTAAGCGCGGATGACATTAATCCTTTTGGGGAGCAGAACAGCAATCACAGCACCTGGCCCGTGACTCTATGTATCTATAACCTTCCTCCTTGGCTGTGCATGAAGCGGAAGTTCATTATGATGCCAGTTCTCATCCAAGGCCCTAAGCAACCCGGCAACGACATTGATGTGTACCTAAGGCCATTAGTTGAAGAACTTTTACAGCTGTGGAATGGAAACGGTGTACGTGTGTGGGATGAGCACAAACAGCAGGAATTTGACCTGCATGCGTTGCTGTTTGTAACCATCAATGATTGGCCTGCTCTCAGTAACCTTTCAGGACAGACAAACAAGGGATACCACGCATGCACGCACTGTTTAGATGACACCGAAAGTATATACCTGGACAAATGCAGGAAGAATGTGTACCTGGGGCATCGTCGATTTCTTCCGACCAACCATCAATGTCGAAAGAAAGGCAAGCATTTCAAAGGCGAGGCAGATCACCGGAAGAAGCCCACCATCCGTACCGGTGATCACATACTTGCTATGGTCAATAATTTACAAGTAATCTTTGGAAAGGGTCCCGGCAGACTATCTGTTCTGAATGACGCTGAGGGACGCGCACCCATGTGGAAGAAGAAATCTATATTTTGGGACCTACCCTACTGGAAAGACCTAGAGGTCCGCTCTTCAATCGACGTGATGCACGTGACGAAGAATCTTTGCGTGAACCTGCTAGGCTTCTTGGGCGTGTATGGGAAGACAAAAGATACACCGGAGGCACGGGAGAACCAGCAACGTGTGCACAAAAAAGACGGCATGCCTCCAAAGCAGTATGAAGGTCCTGCCAGCTACGCTCTTACCAAAGAAGAGAAGGAAATCTTCTTTGAATGCCTGCTCAGTATGAAGGTCCCGTCTGGCTTCTCATCGAATATAAAGGGAATAATAAATATGCCAGAGAAAAAGTTCCAGAACCTAAAGTCTCATGACTGCCACGTGATTATGACGCAACTGCTTCCGGTTGCATTGAGGGGGCTTCTACCGGAAAACGTTCGATTAGCCATTGTGAAGCTATGTGCATTCCTCAATGCAATCTCTCAGAAGGTGATCGATCCAGAAATCCTACCAAGGTTAAGGAGTGATGTGGCGCAATGTCTTGTCAGTTTCGAGCTGGTGTTCCCACCATCCTTCTTCAATATCATGACGCACATCCTAGTTCATCTAGTCGACGAGATTGTCGTTCTGGGCCCTGTATTTCTACACAAATGTTCCCCTTTGAGAGGTTCATGGGAGTCCTAAAGAAATATGTCCGTAACCGCGCTAGGCCAGAAGGAAGCATCTCCATGGGCCATCAAACAGAGGATGTCATTGGGTTTTGTGTTGACTTCATTCCTGACCAGATTGGTCTCCCTCAATCGCGGTATAAGGGGAGACTGACTGGAAAAGGCACGCTAGGAGGGGACTCAATAATATGTAGGGACGGGCATTCTTGGTCTCAAGCACACTACACAGTTCTACAGAACTCTACCTTGGTGACCCCGTATGTCGATGAACACAAGAACATTATGCGCTCCAAACACCCGGAGCAGTGTGACGACTGGATTACATGTGAACACATCAGGACTTTCGGCAGTTGGTTGCAAACACGTCTCAAGGGTGACAACACTGTTTCTGATGAGCTGTACTCGTTTGCCGGGGGACCATCTTCGACTGTATTGACTTACAAAGGGTACGAGATAAATGAGAATACATTTTACACGATCGCCCAAGATCAAAAGAGCACCAACCAAAACAGCGGTGTCCACTTTGATGCAGCAACCAAGAGGGGAAAGGACACATATTATGGTTACATAGTGGACATATGGGAACTTGACTACGGACATGATTTTAAGGTCCATTTGTTTCAGTGCAAATGGGTCAATCTGTCAGGAGGCGGTGTACAGGTAGACCCATAGTACGGAATGAAAACAGTGGATCTGAACAATCTTGGGTACACAGACGAACCATTCGTTCTAGCCAATGATGTGGCGCAGGTTTTCTATGTGAAGGACATGTCTACCAAACCGAGAAAAAGAAAAGATAAGGAAGCGAATACATCATACGATGAGCCAAAGCGCCACATAGTTCTTTCAGGAAAAAGAGACATCGTGGGATTGGAGGGCAAGACAGACATGTCTGAAGATTATGAAAAGTTTCATGAAATTCCTCCCTTCAAAGTCAAGGCTGACCCAAGCACCCTGTTAAACGATGAAGATTATCCATGGTTACGGCGCAATAAGCAAAGGACACAAGCGAAGAAAAAGTGAAGACTTTCTCTCCACAACTATTATGATGATGCTTTTGATATAGAATATCACTGCAGTTACATGTGAAGAAATGAAATGCCTTTTGTAACAAATGAGTTTCCGTATGAAACCCTCATACTTCGAAAGAGATTGTTCGTTTTGTACACGAAGTGCATCCAGTTTTTGCCGTAACCCTCTCAACTTTTTAGCACATGCTATGTGGGTGAAATGATGATACCATGCCAACTTTCAACCTTTTCAGAGTTCATTTGTAGTGCTTTTCAATTTCAGGGTCATTTAGCTTTAAAAAATCAGTAAATGCATGAAAAATACCAAATGAAGTCAGAAAAGGTTCAAAATTGATGATGTGGCTATGAATGGTTCATTTTGAACACACAAAAAGTCTGGAGTTCAAATAAGTTCAAAAAAATAAAATCCCTTTGTAACAGATGAGTTTTCATCCGAAACCCTGATACTTCGAAAGAGATTGTCCATTTTGTACACGAAGCGCGTCCAGTCTTCGCCGTAACCCTCTCAACTTTTTAGCACATGCTATGCGGGTGAAATGATCATACCATGCCAACTTTCAACCTTTTCAGAATTCATTTGTAGTGCTTTTCAATTTCAGGGTCATTTAGCTCAAAGAATGAACTAATAGCAAAAAGAATGAACTAGAAAACTTTTATGAAACTCTAATAGCAAAAAGAATGAACTAAAAATAATCAATTAAAATATTCTGTTATGATCAACTAAAACAAAACTATTAATACTCTTTAATAGCAAAAAGAATCAACTAAAAAGCTTTTATAGCAACTTAAATTATCAAAGTATTTTTTGTTCAAAACAGTAATAGCAAAAAGAATTATCATAAAGAATTTTTTTGTTAGAAACTTTAATAGCAAAAAGAATTTTCATAAAGAATTTTTCTGATAGAAACTAAAATAACAAAATCTGTTTTTGAATATAATGATAAAACACAGTAATATTAAATAGCAGGAAAAAGAATCACTCAAAAATAAATTTTTATAGTGAAGTTATTCACAAACTAGTGATTCACACAAATTTCAAAGAATTCAAATTTAAACTATTCAAATTTGAAAACTAATGGCACTAACAGAAAGTTTATAATTTTTCTGACCTAAAAGCAAAAAAGAATTAAAAAATAAAGCAAAAAACAAAAGAAAATAAATAATGCAAAAAACAAAATAAAAATACTGGAAAAAATTAAAAAAAATGCCGCCCACTGGGCCACACGGCCTGCATACGAGTAGAAACACATCTGTACATGGGCCAGGATACAGGCCCGCAGGCCCAATAGGCTCAACATGGTAGTGACAAGGGTAGGCAAGTACTGCCCGCATATTAGAGAGGAGCTCAGCACCTCTGCCGCAACGCAGCTTATAAATAGGTGATGAGCTCTCTCAGCTAGCGAGGTGGGACTAAACTCCCACCACACCACCGCTGTGCCACCCTTTCGTCCCGGTTGGTGGCACCAACCGGGACCAATGCCAACCTTTGGTCCCGGTTCGTGGCAACAACCGGGACGAATGCCCCCCTTTGGTCCCGGTTCGTGCCACCAACCGGGACCAAATGTCTCTTTTCAGCAGTTCGAACCGGGACCAAAGGGGGGCATTCGTCCCGGTTGTTGCCACGAACCGGGACCAATGCTCTGTCTATATAAGTAACACTTGTGAAAATTTTCATTCTCACCTCGCAGTTGCCCCCGACGACGCCGACGACATCGACGCCGCCAAGCTGCCCCGACGCCGTCCGCCGCCCCTGCCGTCGTCCGTGCCTCATCGTTGCCGTCGCCGACGTCGTCCCCGAGCCCGCGCGCCCCTACCCGCCCCCGAGCGCGCCGGCCGGCCGCGCCCCTGCCCCGGCCAGCCCCCACCGTCACTGTCGCCATGCCCTCGCCGCCCCCGCCGCCGCCCTCGCCGGCCGCCCCCGCTGTGAGCCACCGCCGCCCCGGCTCTCTGTATGATGAATTTTTATGCAATTTTTTTATGTGATGATTTTTTTGTTCATATATATAATGTATATATGTATGTATGGATGTGGCTATGTATGTATGGATATAATGTTTATAGCATTTTTTTGTTCATATATGTTTTTTTCCTATATGTATGAATTTTTTTATTTAGGTTGTTAGTAGATATCGATTTTAGGTTAGTGCATTTTAGGTTAGTTGATTTAGTGCATTTTAGGTTAGTTGTACTGTTAGTGCATTTTAGGTTAGTGGAGAGGAAAAAGGAAAATAAGGAAAAAGAAGAAAAGAGGAAGAAGGAAGAAGGAAGAAGAAGAAAAAGAAGGAGAGGAAAAAGGAAAATAAGAAGAGGAAGAAGGAGAAGAAGAAGGAGAAGAAGAGGAGAGGAAGAAGAGGAGAAAAAAATAAGAAGAGGAAGAAGAAAAAAAAAGAGGAGAAGAAGAAGGAATAGAGGAGAAGAATTCTCCTCTATTCCTTCTTCTTCTCCTCTTTTTTCTTCTTCTCCTCTATTCCTTCTTCTTCTCCTCTTTTTTTTCTTCTTCTTCCTCTTCTTATTTTTTATCAGGAACGAGGGTGTCGAGGATCACCGAGCGGTCGAGGGTCGGGAACTAGGGTAGAGGGTCGAGGGTCGCCGAGGGGTCGAGGTTCGAGGATCGCCGAGGGGTCGAGGGTCGAGGTTCGAGGATTGCCGTGTAGGGTAACGAAGCAGAAAACAAAAAAAATTCCGCCCTACGCACCAGCCCAGGATCACTATGGAGACTGCATACAAGGTTTGATCATTTTCGTTACCGACTCGTAGCGCAGCGGAAGTAGAGTCGATGACGATCGGCGGTGCAGATCCCCGCAGCTAGGATTTACAACCTCCCAACGGCGAGGATGTATACCCTCGTCTTCCCTGCGGACAGCCCTCCGGGAGGCGGTCGAACAGTCCCCCGGACGGTGTCGCGGACAGCCCTTCGGGAGGTCCCATAGAACTCGGACCGTCACATGGACAGCCCTTCGGGAGGCACTCGCGAACAGCCCCTCGGGCACTAAGATCGAAACTACGACCTCTCTACAGAGTTGCACACATACGGTGTCATCTATCCGGCAGGGCTTCGCCGTCCAGAACTAGTTCCCACCAGAACCCAGACAGCCTTTCGGCTCTACGAAACTCTTTTCGTGGGAGGGAGAGAGAAGCCAGATCATTGCATGGCATGAGTATGAGAGCAAGGGATGAGTGTGGAGGGCTGCCCCTCCACCTCTATTTATAGGAAATCCCAAGGGGTAGGGTGGTTTTACAATAAAACCCAAAAGTACATGAATGAAGTCCTTCCACCAAGGGCATAGAAGTGAAACCAAGGAACAAGAGGGGCTCCATGGTGGAGCCCCAAGTGTGGCCGGACACACCCCTTGGGGGGCCCCCAAGAGGGCCTCCCAATCCATCCATGTCATCCCTAGATCTTTTGGGATAAAGCCCAAACAAGTGGCTTTCCAAAAAGTAACCCAAAAAGCACTTTCACTATTCACGACGACATTTTTCAGCGTCCGTTCGAACTGAAAATATTTATGTGGGCTTAGAACATTTCCAGTACCCACCATAATAATTTTCAACGCGTTCTGGAACAATTCCAGTTTAGTGATTTCATCTGCGAAAAGCATCTGAAGCGGTTCCGGCAGCTCCCGAACATTTCCGGTTTTCATCTCGGAAAATTCCCAGAAGTTTCCAGAATGATTCTGGCACCCTCCAAGAATTATCAGGCATGTGCCGAAACCAATTTGACTTAATGGAATACCCCGAAACAACTTTTCAGTTTCACCGGAACTCATCCGGTGACCTCTCTCTGCGGAACTTTTCCGCTGTCCGAAACTTTTCCGGTGTCCGAAACTTTTTCGGTGATTTTCTCTCAGACTCCCTGTCTAGTATTCAGCAGATAGATGACCCTTAAGCGTGTGACCCTATAGGTTCGGTGAAGTATAGACATGACACGGAACCTCTTCCGATCAATGATCAACATCGGAGCCGTGGACACCCATATTGACCCCTATACCCACACGAATGAATATTCGAGTGAACCTCCAGTTGCCGTGTGCTATTCCTGTTGCTTCGCGATATGTTACAAATACCCGAGGTGAGACATGATGGCATCCCCGTGGGTCAACAACTTGTCCACTATGCCAGTTACCTCGTTACCGGTATTTGTTCTCTTTTCTCGTTCCCGTGTTCCGGCATCCCCGTGATCAAATCACAAAGTGTCTGGCCAGACGATGATGGATACCGTAACACCGAGAGGGCCCAGAGATATCTCTCCATCGTCGAAGGGGCAAATCCCAATCTTGAGCTATCAAGTTACTTGACATACTTTTCCATGAACCCGTAAGCCGCCGTAATAGCCACCCATTTACGGATGACGTTTAACAAACCCCAAAGTTCATGAAGCAAGCATGAAGAAACTTGATACTCTCATGGTCTAAGGAATCATGCAAACGTTAACCATCTCTGTGTTATTAACCATTAACTTATGACGAAAGTAACTCATAGCATAACATCAATCGGTTCGATTCAACACAAATGTTCTTCTAACATTGTGCCATCAAAGTTGCTGGCATAGACATGCCCATGATTAGGAAAACAGGACCATCATGCAACACTTGAGCTAGTCTTAGAGGCTAGGCTAGGAATACATTTTACCGTTTATTATTCCACACGTGCATATGAGTCTTCCTCCGAGCCTCGTGGTTATTGTAGACTCGAGAACCATAGCAGTTATAGCATGGAACATAAACCTAATTATGAGCATGGAGATAAATAACAATATTTATTATTGCCTCTAGGGCATATCTCCTACATGCCGAGGGGTCGAGGGTCGAGGGTCGCCAAGGGGTCGAGGGTCGAGGTTCGAGCATCGTCGAGGGGTCAAGGGTCGAGGTTCGCCGAGGGGTCGAGGTTCGAGGATCACAGAGGGGTCGAGGGTCGAGGTTCGAGGATCGACCAGGGTCGAGGGTCGTCGAGGGGTCGAGGGTCGAGGGTCGAGGATCGCCGAGGGGTCGAAGGGTGCCCCCATTATGGATGTGCATAATTAAGTTGATCCATATTTTTCTGATCTCATCTACGCTTCTATATGTGCACGTTCTCTTGTGTCAAAGTATTGAAGAAATCCATGGTTTCATAATTAGCTGGAAGTAACAGGCGCATGATGGTATGAAGCTCTCCAAAATTATTTTGGAACGGGGTCCTGATAGGATAATTCGCTTTTTGGTACGAAGTTCAGCAAAGGCCTTCCAAATAGCGATATTCGAAAGGCTCTTGCTGAACTTCGTACCAAAAAGCTAATTATCCTATCCGAGACTCCGTTCCAAAACAATTTTGGAGAGCTTCGTACCATTATGCGCCTGTTACTTCCGGCTAATGATGAAGTCATGGTTTTCTTGAATCCTTTGACACTAGACAACGTGACATATAGAAGGGTAGATAAGATCAGGAAAAATAGGGACCATTTTCTGCACATCCAGAATGGCGCCATTTTGTTAAATCCCTTGTTTGACATTCATGAGAGAGGCGGTCCGGACGTCGGACATTCATGAGAGAGGCGGTCCGGTCCGGTCGCCGGACATGTCATGTGATAGGTACGTAGTATTTTTTTGGGGGTTGGGGGAACTTTGGACCCTGAAACTGGGAAGTGCGTTTGGACGAACGAGCAACTTGCAATACCCATCAAGAAGCTTCAGAAGTATATCGCCACAGTGCAGCAAGGGACGTTCATTCTCGATAGAGAGAGTGACGAGCTGACTGAGGCCCTCGGGAATCCTGAGCACCCTGGACAAACACGAGGCACGCCAGGCTCCGTTGCGTGGAAGGTTGGGTTTCCCGGCGCAGGCGGTTACAAAACCCGGGAGAGGAAGAGGAAACAGGAGCTGAGCGAAATGCAGAAGCTCAATGCAAGAGAACTAAAGCTAGAGGAACAAGTTGAGAGCCAGCGAGCTGCCGACCAACCATCTCAGCGGCACGTAGCTACCCCGCCATCTCAGCGGAGAAGCAGCGTGGCTTCCACGGAGCTCGTTCAGCAGCCTGACTTCACGGCTCCTAGCTACCCCGTGGATGCTATCACGGAGCTCCACATTGCCAGCTTATGACGAAATGTCAGAACCTCACCTTGAAGGCGGCTGTCGGCTCTGTTGCACCTCCTCAACCCGGCGGAACTTTTCACTACCGTCCGATTCCACATGGCTATGCTGTTGTGTCGGTGGATGAAGTAATGGAGGGATTTGAGGAGCTCGAGCTTGACCACCCAACAGGTGAAGGGGAGACTCAGCTGAGTTATGCTGTGAGGACTACATGTCTATGGCGGAAGGAGTACATCAAGCTTCCGAACTGGACGCCTCCGCCTCCTCCTCCTCCTCCGGTGAGTCAGGGCACTCCGCCTCCTCCTCCTCCTCCGGCGAGTGATCAGGGCACTCCGCCGCCTTCTTCGGCTCATCCGGCGCGTGAGGGCACTCCTTCGCCTCCTCCGGCACGTCGGAGCAGTCCGCCTCCTCCTCCGCCTCGTCAGCAACGGCGGAAGACAGACGCCGCCGCTGCGGCTCCTCCGGCGCATCGGAGCACTCCGCCTCGTAAGCAACGACGGAAGAGAGACGCCGCCGCTCCGGCGGCTAGCAGTACAGCCAGAGGACATCTGTCGTGCCCAAGTGAGGGACTTTTTTGCAAGGAAACCTCCACCTCCGAAGGAGACGATAGATCCGGTGAAAGCGAAGCGCATTATCGATGCCCTGAAGCGACCACCACCGCCTCTGCCACAATCCAACTATGAGCGCATTATTGAAAGGACATATCTGAAAGCGGAGCGGTCGGGAAGTACTTGCAGTGATGTAAGGTTAGCAGAACGAAGAAGTGGGAAAAAATTCCACAGCTCGGCGAACAGGCGAACCAATCGTGCCCCCCGCTCAAGGTTTCTAGCGATCTCGTTGCTCATCATCCGGGGATGGCGCCCGGTACCAATCTTGCAGATTACCTGGGCGATGATGTAGTGTTTGATATGTTAGAGGTGGAAGAATTCAGATACCAGTACGGGCAGCCTCTCGTCAAACCTGATCATCCTCCTCTAACAACGATGATGCGAAGATTCCATCAATGGTACATGAAAACCTGCAGCGAGTCTGGGAGGGATACTTTGACGCTGAGAATTAAAGATGAGCACGACCTTGTTGGAATGGATCAGTTGTCTGTTGCATTTGACGAGTTATTCCAGTTATACAATCAAAAGGCCCTTGACAAAACAATCTTGACTTGCTACTGTCTGTAAGTATTACTTCTGTAATTAAGTCTCTATATATAGCTCAGCTCTTTCATTGCATGTATATATAATTATCCTCACTATATTATGCAGATTGAAGATCGTCGAATGCAGAAAAGCACAAATCTATGACATTGGGTTCATTAACCCAAATGTCATACATGAATGGACGGTTAAAAAGAATATCGAAGAAACCGAGGACAACTTGCTACAATCGTTGCTTAAAAATCAAAACAAAGATACAATACTCTTTCCTTACAACTTCAAGTGAGTGTTACTGTCTTGTGCATATTCAGTTTCCCTACTTGAGGTTATAGTAATGTAATTGATGAGTTATGCATGCGTGCGCAGCTTCCACTTTAGACTCGAGACAAAAAGATCCCCAGGAGTATGCGGACATGACTGAAATGCTCCAGAAGTAAGTTCAATCAATCATTATCGCACCATATGGGCAACTTTATTCATTTCCTGATATCAAGTAATTATTTTTTTTGTCTGGCAAGGTTTGGAAAGAGTTCACCGGAATTGCTCCGGCACTGCCGAGGGAGCTGCGATTTAGACACCCCAAAGTAAGTACTACTAGCTAGTTCCGCGCATCTCCCATTGATTCTAGTTTCATCAATACCATTTGTAATGCTTGATTATCAGTTTGATTGAACTCTATTTCTCGTAAAGTGCCTGTGGCAGGAAGCCGGGAATGATTTTTGTGGATACTACGTTTGCGAGTTCATCCACCACTCGACCTCTGAGCCGGGCTACTCTGACAAACAATATGAAGTGCGTAAGCAATAATATTCACAATTTTATTTTATTACCATCATTTGTGTTGAGTTTCATTCATATATATGTATTGACCCCCTTATTTAAATTAGATGTGGCAGATGCGGGATGAACTCCTACCACATGATCGCATATGAGCAATTCAATAGGAATTGGCGGGTTTCTTTCTTGACCACGTCATAAATCCAACCGGAGAATACCATGTGGAACTTGATATTAGATGTTAGGGATTGTAAGAGATCTTATATTGTATATATGTAGCTAGTAGCGTCGGATAGATATACGAAAACTTGTTGTTCGACCAATCTCTCGGAGAAAGAGAGGTCGATCACTTCTCTTTGTATATGTTCATGACGATCTTGTGTACTTAATGGTTCCTTCATCTGCTTACTAGCTAGCGTGTCGAGTTCTCTCTATACGTATAGTAACTAGCGTCGACCAAGCACGGAGAAAGAGAGGACACTTCTCTCTATTAGCTAGCTAACACAATATGAAACCCCTAAATTAACCCTCCAAACCCTCCTAAACCCCCCCCCCCCTTCAAAAAAAAAACAAAAACCACAGCTACTGCCAAATGCTGACGCGTGGATGCCTTTTGGTCCCGGTTGGTGTTACCAACCGGGACTAAAGGCCCTCCTGCCTGGGCTCCCTGCAGCGGCCACGTGGAGACCATTCTGTCCTGGTTCGTAAGCGAACCGGGACTAAAGGTTTTGGGCTTTAGTCCCGACCCTTTAGTCCCGGTTCCAGAACCGGGGCTAATGGGCCTCTGGAACCGAGACAAATGGGCCTTTTTCTAATAGTGCTACTGGATCAGTACATCATGAACGACATATGGCGGATTCTCCTGTCTGCACAATTTGCAATTCTGATGTTGATTCTTGGCGCCACTCTTTGTTAAACTGCCGGATGGCGAGGTGTGTATGGGCCCTTGGGGATGAGGAAACCCTTGAGCACGTGATATCAAACAGGAGTGATGATGCAAAACTATGGCTTTTCTGGTTGTTCGAGACATTGAAGGAGAAGGAGCTGGCGAGGGTTTTGGTTACTATGTGGTCCATTTGGTGGGCAAGAAGGCGTGCAATACATGATGATCAGTTTCAGAGTCCATTGTCTACTATATCCTTCATCAACAGGTACCTTGAGGAGCTGGACATTGCTTCAGTTCGGCCGAACCGCGCCACAGCTCCGTCTGTACCGATAGCTTGGCAACGGAAGTGGATTCCCCCTTCAGGTGATGCGGCAAAACTGAATGTCAATGGAGTATTTCAAGTCTGGGAGACAAAGGAGTAGCAGCGGCAGTAGCCCGCGACAAGTCTGGACATTTTCTTGGTGCATCGGCTCTTGTTATTACAGGACTTGTCGACCCAGCCAGTCTTGAGGCGCACGCATGCAGCGAGGCACTTGCCCTCGCTCAAGATTTACACCTCCAGGAACTTGTTGTTGCCTCAGACTGCATGAAAGTGGTAACTAATATTAAGAAGGGAGCTATGCCATCATATGCTCCAGTGCTTAGGGACATACAGTTTAGTACATTGTTATTTTCTAAGGTTGTTTTCTGCTTTGAGCATAGAGATAATAATTTTGAAGCCCACTCTTTAGCCAAAGGAGCTGCATCTCTTGGAGTGGGCTGCCATCTGTGGCTAGGGGTTTTACCGGATGTTGCTTGTATCCCTCTTGATTTGAACCTTGAATAAATCCCTAGTTACCCTCAAAAAAAAAACTAGGGATATGCTGCCTGAGAGTATATGCGCCCACTAGGAACAAATATGCGCTGAGTAGGAAACACATATTCTTTTGGTGCCTTTCAGGCAGACGGGTGTTTCTTCGCATATCAATTTGCGTTATTTTTGCCGCCCTAACCAGCCGCCGCAACTTTGTCCACACCTCCATTCCTTGTTGGTGGTGTATTGGTGGGGTGATCCTCATCCGGGGACATTTGGGCCAACTTCTTATCCATTTGGGCTAACTTCTTATGCATTCCGCAGTTCGTTAAGCTCGTTAATACAACACAACACAAATTTTATGTTAAGTGGCAACATTTCTTGGCACCTTAATGAGAAGAGTCCAAAGTATTATCTTGTTAAGATAAACAAGCTTAACAAACTGATCCTTAATGAGCACAAGCTTAGCGAGTCAAGATTTTACTAGAACTAGCCACACATACTAACCTAGCACTAGAACTAACTACACCTAGCACCGGTAATTACTCATATAAAAGATGGTGGAGTACCCACTTCCATGGGTGCCTTGTGGCCGAACAGTGCCTCTGAGCCATCTGTTGCTTGGTGGCGTGCCGCGAGGGCCACTCGAGAGCGCTCAGGTCCGTCCGATCTGCCCGGACGACTCGGACCCAGGAAACCCGGCTGGCGGGTCCATGACGGATTGACCGACGGCTGGCGATTGGAACGGTCGGCGTCTGTCCATGACGGGTGGACAGAGGCCGCGTGATCGCTACAGTCGGGCGAAGAAAGCCTCCCAACCCGGCTCGAGGGTCAATGACAGGTGGACCGATGGCGTGCACGGGGCCACCGTCATTGCGTAGCCTTGGTCGCCCCACACCTAGGCTCGGCAGAGCGCCGCCGCCCCCATCACCATGGCCCCTGAGCTCCACGAATGTCGCCACCGTTAACCATCACTCACCTGGATCCGGCAAGAATCGAGCCGTCGTCCGCTTCCGCACCTTGGATTCGTGGTCCTCCACTCCAACTCGAGCCCGGATCCCACAAGAACAGGGACGGGCGGTGGCCCCTGCCGTGACCTCCGCGCCCACTCCTTGTCATTCGCCACCTCCAACGATACAGTCATCCTGGAGCACGCTCACGGCGTCCTTGGCGCGTGGTGGAAGGACGCCCCTCCATAAGCCAATCTCCCGCGAGGGCCGGGAGCGGCCAGACCACGGGGAGGAGGAGCAGGAGCGCGCCGCCGCATTTCGCGCCAAGAGCCATCCTGCCATTCTTGTCGCGCGCCGCGCGCCTCAAGCGCCTCCTGCCCCAGCCTCCTCACCTCTCTCAGTCGCCCCACGCAGCAGCCGCATGCAGCGACGCGCACTGCTAGGCGTCCAGCACCGTCGCCTCAGGGTCGAGGACCGACAAAAGGTGCGGCTACCAGCGCAAGATGAGGCGCACGGCTGTGGAGTCCCCTGCGTCCGTGGCAAGGCGCAGTAGGTAGGGCCCTCTGAAGAACACGCGGAGGCAGATGGCGCCAGCGCCGACACCGCCGGGAGCGGAGACCGCGGAGTCCAAGTGCGCGGCAGAGAGGGAGGAGAGGACGAGGAAGGGGTCGGCGCGGGATCATGGGAAGGACAGCGGCGCGTGCGGCTGTGGGGACTTCGCCTCGGCCGGTAGCGGGACGGGCGGCGGCGGGGTGGTGGACTTGATTTGGTGCGGTACAGTGGAGGATGACAAACCAGTTTTTTTTCCAATGATAGGTGGACCCCACAAGGTCACACATGATGATAACATTACCTATTATCACCGTTATATGTGAGATGTTAAGTGGTGCCATGTCAGCCTGGCTGGCGGATCCCATCTGTCATAAATGTGCTGAGCCGAGGCAAATCCGTCGATCTGTGTTATTTGCAAAAAGATTATGGTAGACACGGTGCTTTCTGCAACAAAAATGTAAGAGCATCTCCAGCAGTTCGGCCCCCCCAGGGGCTTAAAATAGCGCCGCCACGGGGGCACGCCGGCTGAAAAATTGGCGTGGGGGCGATTGGGTTCCCAGCCGCCGCCCCCCGGCGCCGATTTCGGTCCACTTTCGGTGCAAATTGGCCCACTTTTCAGCCCATTTTCAGCGCAAATTAGCCCACTATCGGCGCAAATTGACCAATTTCGGTCCGTATTCGGCGTGCTTCGGCACAAATTGAACAGAAACTATTTTTATCACATAGTTCATCACAGAAAATCAATAGAAATCAAATAGTTCAATACAAATTATATAGTTCAACAAATAAAAACTCATATTTCATCACACGTCGAGCTAGGCGTTGCCCTTGAGCCTCCATAGGTGCTCCACCAGATCCTGCTGCAGTTGTTGATGCACCAGTGGGTCTCGGACCTCCTGACGCATATTGAGGAAGGCAGTTCAGGTTGCCGGTAGATGGTGATCAACTTGGGCAAGAGGACCCTGCCTGTAATATGGTTCAGTGTCAAACACTGGCTCTTCCTGCTCGCTCTCAATGATCATGTTGTGCAAGATGACACAGCAAGTCATGATCTCCCACATTTGATCTTTTGACCAGGTCTGAGCGGGGTACCGGACAACAGCAAATCGAGATTGGAGCACACCAAATGCCCACTCGACATCCTTCCTGCAAGCATCCTGAACCTTCGTCCTGCAGAACTTGTAGAACCACTCAATAGTCGTGGACTCGGCCATGCGTCCATAGTCTTCCAGTGAATCATCGTGAGCTCCGTATGCAAGCATCCTCATAGCTGTCGTGCACTTCTGGAGTGAGGTGAATCCAAGTGTGCCGGTGCAATCCTTCTTGCACTTGAAGTAGCTATCGAACTCCCGGATGGAATTCACAATCCCGAGGAAGAGCTTTCGGCTCATCCGATAACGGCGCCGAAATACTTTGTCGCCGTGCAGTGGAGCGTCGGCGAAGTAGTTGGAGTAGAGCAAGCAATAGCCTTCCAGTCGATGCCTCTGCTTTGCCTTCAGCCGGCCCGGCGCCGAGCCACCTCGCCGCGGCTTTGCATTGCTCGCGAGCAGGCTGGCCAGGGCGGCGACGAGCATGAGATGCTCTTCATCCTGGGCGTCGGCATCGGCTTCCTCCTCCAGCAGCGCCGCGAGCGCCTCCTCGTTGTCCGAGTCCATCGCCGAGCAGACAAATCGCCGAACACCTGGCGGGCGTGGTAGGCGCGCAGCAGCCGGTATCCCGCCCTGCACAACCGAAGCGCCAGAAAGCTCGCCCATGAACGGGGTGGAGGATGCCGCGGCGGAACCCTCCCTCTTTTCCGACGGGGGAATGGCCTATCTAGCGGTGGGGGGGGGGGCGGCGCCGGGATCGGCAAGGCGGCGGGAGGGCGTGCGCGCGGGGGCGGGGGGGGGGGGGAATCTGGACGTGGAAGATGCATTTTCGCCTGACAGTGGTGGCCCAGACGCGGTTTTCCCTTCCGCCGGAGCCCCCAAGCGCCCCCCAGTGCGCTGGGTTCGGCCTGGGATCGCCGAGCCCAAAAACGGGCCGAGCCGACGGATTTCGGCGACTGGGGGGTTTTTTCGGCGTCGGCGCGAAAAAAGTCGCCCTGGGGGGCCTGTTGGGGATGCGAGTGGAGATGCTCTAACGTAGTGTTTTCTGCAAACCTAGCCTTCAAAGTGATGGTTTTGTGCAATTTACTCCTGTGTTTTATTTTGGGTTGCATCTCCCAAACCTGATGTCTCCATATGTTTGTCGCCGCACCAAGCTTATCCACGAAACCTCCATCTAGATCTGGAGTTGTAGGTGGTTATGGGGTGGTGAGGCGGTGGATAGATTTTAGTGAGGCGCGGGTGGGAGATGATGGTCGGATGTTTGAGTTTGAAACACTGATTTGCCGTGATATGCTTGTGTGCCTTCTCCTTCCATTTACAGTGTTGGTTGGTGCAACAATCAATCAAAGATTACAATGGATCACTCAGTATCAAATTTACAGATTGAGATAGATACGTATCATATCAAATCGTATCACAAAGATATAGCAAGAATCACTAAATCGATTCTTTAGTCTTTACACGCCCCCTCAATCTGAACCATTATCAACAACTAGTAAATTGCCCCGCGTTGTAACGAGGCATACATATTCTATCGGCCCAATATTAAGAGTGTGGCTATATGTAAGTCGACTGGAATTTTTTTTTGCGGGGGAATAGGAGTTTATTCCATTGTTAAAGGGTTACCAGTAAAGAGGCAATAATTCCTTGATACATGGGGGACCACGGTTAAGCCATACGGCAGTGGCCTGTTCCTATATGACTGTATAGAGCCAGTCGATCTGCTGCCTTATTATGTTCACATCTAATCTGTTGTGGAATAAACTCCCGGTTCTACATTAGAGTCTTGATCTCAGCCACTAAGTGTCCATATGCCGATCTACATAACCGATCATCGACGAGACTTGATAAAGCTTCAGAGGAATCGGATTGCGCTGTAATAGTACCCTCTGCGTGTTGACAGGCGAGGGCCATTCCCTGCATGAGAGCATGAAGTTCTGCCTCCAACGCGTCATTGCAATTCAAAATAAATCTGTACGCTGCAAATATCACGCTCCCATCCTGCCTTCGAAGTACCATAACAGCCGACGCCGTGCCATTTACTTCTGAATAAGACCCATCTACCGACAACGCCACCCGACCCACCAACGGCGCTGGCCAAGGAACAACATGGCGCATCAGCGTTGGAAAATGAGTTCCGGGATCAATCAACGGCATCTTCCCTTTGATCATCTCTTCTACTGTATATCGTTTTGATAGTCTGAGTGAGCTCATGTAACTCTCGAGGAATGCAGCAGAAATCTCCAACGGTGGAATGTCCTTGCCATGCGTCATATCCGACCGCAACTGCCAAATCCTCCAAGTAAGCATCAGTACATTGTTCCGCTCCTCGTCCGAGCAACAAGCAAGAACGTACAGGAGCCAATCTCCACCCGTATTGATCAATACGTTCCTGGCCGGTAGCCTCCAGCATGCATACATCCTCTCCCACAACGCTGCTGCATGACCACATGTGATAAGAGCATGGAATGTATCTTCAACATGACCGCATAGTGAGCAAGTTTCTGTTATAGATATATGTCTGTAGGACTTGCATTGGTTCGTCGCCACGGATCCCGAGATAACTTCCCAAGCAAGCACTCTAATTTCCTGCGGTACTGCCGACGACCACACAGCCCTTCCACATCGGCCTAGACCCATCAGGGAAGGAGCTAGACGCCCCATCGACCAGGGCCTCTTCCTGAACACTTGTAGCCAAGTGATAGGCACTCTTAACCGTGAAACATCCATTGTTTGTAGGAGCCCATGCAAAGAAATCTTCTCTATTTCTAGGAGAAGTGCGGAGTTTTACAGTATGCAGTATATCCATCGACTGGAAAAAAAATGACACAAGGCAATTTTTCTAGGCCGTTGGATCTCATCGGATGGTTATTGTTTATCCTCTACCTCTTGCCGCTCCTCCTAAACCAGCAACTGCCACTGCCACCCGCAACAGCCCTGCATCCCCACCCTCTTCTCGTCGC
Organism: Thinopyrum elongatum; assembly: GCA_011799875.1. Classification (NCBI taxonomy): domain Eukaryota; kingdom Viridiplantae; phylum Streptophyta; class Magnoliopsida; order Poales; family Poaceae; genus Thinopyrum; species Thinopyrum elongatum. Next base: position 643,059,003 of record CM022303.1, on the reverse strand, counting down.
CACCCTCAACCATCCCTCTGGACCACCCTGCTGACCAGATCGCACCCCCCCCCCCCCCCCCCACACACACACACACACATGTCAACCCTCTTCCCGTCTTTGACTGTGATGCTGCTGCTCGAGCTACATAGCTACGTCCTCCTCCTGAACCGCCAACCACCACTGGCCGATTTGTTTGCCGCGGATGCCTCGTCGCCACACCCGACCATCCCTCTAAGCCGGCACAGCGATCAGATTTTTCCGGCGAACCACCACATCTGTCAACCCTCTTCCTCACCTCTGACTGCGACGCTGCTACTTGTTACCGTTAGGAATGTCGTCCCTATCTCCAACGAGGTCCTGGCTCGGCCTCGCCATCGCAGCTCGTAGCCACTTTCAGTGCCATCGACAGCTTTTGCCTCGGGTTGCACTTGCATTCTCCCAAAAATCAACTGGCGCAAATTTAAAATGTAGTCGAGTTACGAATAGCTCATGCGCAATATTTATCATGTCTAACTTGTTACCTTTAGATACTCACATGGACATCAGGCGTTGTGTCGATTTCCTTACCATAAAACCATACTTCTCCCATTCTCCCTCTCCCCCCTCGGGTCCTCCATGTCACCATGTTGATACTCTAGGACTTCTCCCCCTCTCCCTCTCCCCCCTTGAGTCCTCCATTTCACCATGTTCTGGGACATGTAGCTAAGCTTTATGTCGAATACATCGATAGTACTACAAAGAAAACACCAATGTAGTGGAAGGATGGACCACTTCTCCTAAGACCAAATGTAAACCAGACAAATAGAGCGTACATAGCAGCAGTATACTGACGTGTATTATTAGTCAATCAGTAGGGTTCGGTTTCTCTCATAAATAAATCATAGGCCATCGAACTCCGGGTTCCAAAAAATCTCTTCATTTCAAACAATAAACTCATAAACTGACGAAGCTTGTCATCTTTTTCTATATTGGACATTTTCCCTTTTTCTAATGATCATTCTTAGTTTCTCATGACAAATCAATAAACTGATTCTCTGTTCAATCTTGACAGTCATTATTACACAAGATGAAAGGAGATAAAACATATCCGATGAAACCAACATGCTATGAGAAATTAAAAGTTCATCCATACTATAACTAAACCAAAAAAAAAATTATATATATGAGAACTACGCACAGGATCTATCTAGAATGACACAAGGGTTTAAACAACTCATGCAATATCATAGATCAATGCACAGAAATTTTTTCCATAGATTAATTATCATAGATCGCTCTATATTTAGATATAATGTGCAAACTTATATAACAATGGACAAGCATTTAACTTCCTTAACAACCACGAGTATTAACCAACAAAGTATTTAGCTACTAACATCGAAATGTTTTAGTCTGGGAGACACATATAACAAGTTACACAAAGTTCAAACCAGTGAATTAACTGCGGCGGGGCTTACTGGAGAGACCCCATTTGCTCTGGTAAAGAATTCATCCATTCATTTCAAAAGTTCAGTGAGCATGTGCATCAGCTTGAATTAGCATAGAGACCACATTCTAGTTGCAAATACTTGTAGCTCTAGAGCTCGAACCCGGAGGTACTTAACAAAACATGGGGTAACAGATACGGGAGCTCTTTAAAGAACATTGGCAAATTACTCTAGATAAGTCTTGTGCAAATCCATGGACAAAATGACTATGCAAACTATAGCTACCAAGTTTGGATCGTTTTAGCCTGACCAACTATTTCCCCATCAACTGAGGGTCTCATCGGTGTCTAGACCTTCAGCACAATAATCAGATTGTGTGCGCCGGACGTCACATCCGGGAGATAGTAATCCAGTAACCAACCTGTTAAGTGGACAGCAAGTTCAGCTTTAATTATGATATAGAAAATAAAAAGAAGCAATCATTTTTTTGCACTTTATTTTTGGAAATAAGAATCAGGGTTCACTTCTTTTGACCATATTTTTTCTAGATTACATACCTTGTTTTTTTTCCTGTTATTTGGGAAAGGTAGATACTGCACAGGCTACATCAATGGACTATATTGAAATAAAAAGGGAACCGGTGCGCCCATATGAGAATTTTGGAACAACCTAAACTGTTCCATGCACATGAGATGTAAATTCAATAAAAACGGCAACTCTAAACATTTGTCGCTGATTGTTATCAACAATATTGGCTATTCAGTATAAGCTTCGTGTTTGTTTTGGTAAAAGGAATCATACATGTTCAAACAAAGTTATGTTCCATATCAAATAGATTATGCACCAATGTAAGAACGTTAAATATTTCATATTGAGAAAATTCTGCAACACGGTAATGCTGGACTGTATATCACAATACGTAGACGTGGTCAAAAGTTGTTTAACTCAAGATAAGAGCTGCAATTAATAATATCACTCATGTGGACTTAGAACAATAGATAATAGAGAAAAGTATGTTTTTGGTCCCTCAAATTCTCCAAAAGTATAGACTTGGTCCCTCAAGATTTTATTGGTAGACATTTGGTCCTTCAAGTCTCAAACCCGGATAAGTTTCGTCCAAAATCTGATTTTGACCACGTTGACCTAGTTTGACCGATGAACAAATCATAGGCATTTTTCGTTGGCAGCAACACAAGAAAAAGGATGGTGTGCAACAAAAGAAAATAGATGATGTGGAGCCTCAAGTACAAGTGAACAAGTAAGAAAACAACAAAGGGGCAAATTTGGAGGTTCAAGAGAGCAATGGCATCATCAGTTTCATCAACCATCTCTTGACGGCTCCACCTTGTGATGATGATTGTGACGACCCCGGCTTAATCGTGCACTAATCATACACGCAAATGCGCACGATCAAGCCTAAGGACTCACTTGAAGATATCACAACACAACTCTAAAACATAAAATAAAGTCATACAAGCTTAATATTACAAGCCAGGGCCTCGAGGGCTCGAATACAAGCTCGATGGCATACAAGCGCCAGCGGAAGCATTAGATATCTGAGTACAGATACATTACAGAGAGAGAGATAAGCCTTCACAGAGGCGGGGTAAAATAAAATACTACGATCGAAAGGCGTAGGCCTCCTGCCCTGGACCCTCCGATCCTACTCCTGGTCGTCGAACGGCTCCTCGTAGTAGTAGTACTCGCCAGGCGGATAGTAGTACTGGTCGTCGGCTGGGGCTTCTGGCTCAGGGGCTCCGTCGTCTGGTGGCATCAAATGGAAAATGGGGGAAAAAGAAAATAAAGCAAACGTGAGTACTCATCCGAAGTACTCAGCAAGCAAGGATCTACACTACATATGCATCATTGTCAAAGGAATGGCTGTATATGTGGACTGGGCTGCAGAAATGCCAGAGTAGAGGGGGAAAGCCTAGTCCTATCGAAGACTAGCATCTTCAACAATCTTCGACAGTCTTGCAGCATCAGGAGAGAGCAGATGAACATAATGTAAAGTAGTAGTAGTAATATCATGTGATACCTGTGACGCCCCCGGCTTAATCGTGCACTAATCATACACGCAAATGCGCACGATCAAGCCTAAGGACTCACTTGAAGATATCACAACACAACTCTAAAACATAAAATAAAGTCATACAAGCTTAATATTACAAGCCAGGGCCTCGAGGGCTCGAACACAAGCTCGATGGCATACAAGCGTCAGCGGAAGTATTAGATATCTGAGTACAGATATATTACAGAGAGAGAGATAAGCCTTCACAGAGGCGGGGTAAAAATAAAAACTACGATCGAAAGGCGTAGGCCTCCTGCCCTGGACCCTCCGATCCTACTCCTGATCGTCGAACGGCTCCTCGTAGTAGTAGTACTCGCCAGGCGGGTAGCAGTACTGGTCGTCGGCTGGGGCGTCTGACTCAGGGGCTCCGTCGTCTGGTGGCATCAAAAGAAATATGGGGGAAAAAGAAAATAAAGCAAACGTGAGTACTCATCCGAAGTACTCAGCAAGCAAGGATCTACACTACATATGCATCATTGTCAAAGGAATGGCTGTATATGTGGACTGGGCTGCAGAAATGCCAGAGTAGAGGGGGAAAGCCTAGTCCTATCGAAGACTAGCATCTTCAACAATCTTCGACAGTCTTGCAGCATCAGGAGAGAGCAGATGAACATAATGTAAAGTAGTAGTAGTAATATCATCAACCTCGACCTGAGATCCTTTCTCGACTCCCTGCGAGAAAGCAATCCCAGAGCCGTACTATCCAATTCTCATCACATGTTCTAGTTGTACCGATCGGGATACAACTCCGAGTGTCCGTTACTGTAGGACAGGCTATCGATAGAAGTTTCTTCCCTGCAGGGGTGCACCAACTTACCCACCACGCTCGCTTAACTCCGGCCGGACACACTTTTCTGGGTCATGCCCGGCCTCGGCTAAGCAACACGCCGCAACCCGACCAAATACTCAACAGAGAGGTCAGCACGCCGGACTAACCTATGCCCCCAGGGGTCTTGGGCCATCGCCCCGGGAACTCCTGCACGTTACGTGCACCGCCGGTGAGCAGACCTAGCAACCCCTTATACAAGCGCGGTTGCGTTCCCAGTCCAACCCAGCGTGTGCCGCATCAGTCGCTGACGTCCATTAAGCTCCGGCTGAAGTATACGACGCAGAACGCCCACACTATGCCCACGTGATGGTTAGTGCTATCGGGCCAGAGGCCCCTCGGATCAAATATCCAAACCGTAGTGGATTAGGAGCGCGCGGAAACGAGCAGAGACTCACGATCGATGTGACCCCGTCGCCCCGTCTCGAGGACTTGCGGCAAGGGCTAAGAATGCCCGGCCACGCCTCGTAGTTATCTCGCGGGCACCATCCAGGTCAACCCGACTCCACATCACTTCGCAATAAGCTCGCGCGGGTACCCCTCAGGGCCGACCCGTCTTTAGTATCGTGGTTCATAGTCAAGTCATAATATCCAAGGTAACTGTGTGTCGGACACCGAAGGGAACCCTGAGGAATCACCCTCGATGGAATTCCCGCTCGATGTTATCATCAAGGTGAACGAAGGAGGAATCACCCTCGAGGTCCACCTTGAGGAGTTGCACGACGACGTCGTTATCGGGGGTGGTGTAGGAGGAATCACTCTCGCTTACCACGACCGAGTAACTAACCTACAAGGTTAACATCAGAAGTGCTGATGAGGTATCACCCTCGGCACTCGATGGTAACCCAGCAGTGTCGGCAACTAAGGGGAAGTGATGTGCGGTGCCATGGTCTAGTCTTCAATCCCGATGATCGGGTCTTCTGATGTCCAGCAGGGCAGTCGGGATCAAGTGGGGGTCTCGGTCGTGTCTCTACCCACCCTATACTAAGCAGTCTAGGATAACCAGTAAGGTAACAAAGCAGGGTACAATAATCAGGCTATGCAGCAGATATAGGAAAACAGTAGCAGTAGCAGTTCTAATGCAAGCATAAGAGAGAAGAGAGTAGGCGATATAGGCATGCTCAAAATGGGGGTGCTTGCCTGTTTGCTCGGGGGCAAGGGCAAGGTCTTCAGTAGTATCGTCGGGGACGTAGTCGTACTCCTGTGCGGCGTCTGCCTCAGGAGCTACGTCAACGTCGGGGTCTACCGAGAGAGAAGAGGGGAAGAAACAGGTAAACATAATGCAAACAAATGCAACACGGTGCGTGTGATGCTATGATGCAGTGTAGGGTTGCCTAAATATGCATCTAAGTCATTTTAGTTATTTTTAGAATTATTCTGGGATTTAATATCCGACGTGTGTGCACTATTCATCTGTCGGATTCGGGTCCGGAGTTACGGGTTCTTCTACGTAGGAGGTTCCGATGGAGAAACAGACGGCACGATCAGACTCGTCTCGTCGTTCTGAGCAACTTTCATGTTTTAACTTTTTCGATCCGAGCTACGGTTTAAAAGTTATTAATTTTTAAAGATTATTTGAATTTCTGGAATTATTTTATTTATCAGAAAATGAATTATGACGTCAGCATGACGCGCTGCTGACGTCAGCAAGTCAACAGGACGGTTGACCAGTCAAACCTGACATGTGGGTCCAGTGGGACCCACATGTCAGCCTCTGTTTCTTTAACCAGTGATTCAGTTTAATTACCAGGATTAATTAGGGGGTGGACCCCACATGTCAGTGAGACATTAGGTTAATTAGTTTATTTTTATTTCTAAAATGTTTTAATTAATTAATCAGGGAGGTGGGGCCCGCCTGTCAACGGCTGGGCCGGTCCAGTCAGCAAGGCTGACTGGTCAACTGGCCGGCCGGGCCCCTGGGACCCACGGGTCAGTGACCCAGGGGTGGGCCCCGCCTGTGCCACGTCAGCGGGGCCGGCGGCTGGTCGCCGGCGACCAAATCGCACGGCGGCGCGTCGCCGGAGTTGGCCGGAATCGAGCTATAGGGCTCGGTTCGAGCCGGGCTTGGGTGCGTTCGAAAGCTGGCGTCCTCGCGCATCTAGCTGAGCCAACAGCTGGGCTCGGAGGTGGCCGGAACGCCGCCGGCGTTGAGCGAGGCGGACGTCCGAAGCTCGAGCTCGTCGGGTTCGACGTTCTAGCGCGCGGGCGACCTAACTAGCTAGCTGTGCGGGGCCTACGGCTCACAGGGAGCTCGCCGGAGGAGTCAAACGAGCTAGCAACAGCTCGGGAGCTTGGCTGCAGCGGCAATGGCGGCGGTGACATTCGGGTCTCCGAGGTGCCGCGGCTACAGCGTGCAGACGGGCTACCAGAGAGGCCAGAGAGAGAGGGAGAGTGCTCACCGAGCGGCGTAAAGGTGGCCCGTGTGAGGATTAGGAGCTGCAGGGGTCGAGGTCGCCGGAACCGCGCCGGAGATGCAGAAGAGGGGCGCGGCTCGATCCGCGCAACGTGGAGCTCCTCGGCCCCAATCAACGGCGCCCAAGGCCGTGGCAGTCCATGGCGATGGCGCAGGACATGGCAGAGCGGCAGGCAGGGCTCGGTGGCCGCGGGGACGAACGAGAACTGCGGCGGTGGCGCTCGGACCAGAGAAAGCAGAGGCGAGCGCGAGCAGGGGAGGGGTGAGGGAGGAGCGGCGAGTGGATAGGAGGGGCCAGGGGAGCTGGACGGGGCTCGCCCTTATCCTCCCGGGCTCCTGTATCGTCGGTGGCGCCACGGTGTCGCCGGCCGACTGGCGCGCGCGGGCGCGGCCACGGCGAAGGCGACACGGGGAGGAGGGAGACGGCGTGGGCTGCTGTTGGACTGGGCCTGCACACTGTGCACTTAGGCCCAGCCAACAGTGGCTTTCTTCTTTTTTTTTTTTTTTTCTCTTTTAGTTTTCTTTTTATACACTACTGTTTGGAAATAGTTAAGCCACTTCTGCTATCTTGTAAAATATGAAAGTGATCCCAAATATTGTAGTGCAATATTAGCTCTCACCAAAAAGTGGTTTGGACAGTTTTGGAGTTCATTTGAATCTGTAATGATTTTAAATGAATTAATATTGCTGTTTTGGGTGCTGTTCCATCTTGTTTGAGTCACTTGCCCAACCCCAAATATTTTGATATTGATTTTAAAAATGTTCCTGATTTATTTGCCATTTAATGAACATTTTTCCAGCAGAGTTGGATCAACTTCAACTTACACTTTGAAATTTTAAATTGATTTTCAGATTTGCATTTGAATTGAATTATTAACACATATGACTTGGCACTGCAAATGATGATGACATGGCATTATTAACAGCTGATCACTGTGGTCATTACAAGGGGGTGTTACAATGATTATCTGTTCTAGCATGCTAGTTTGTTAGATAGTATTTTGGATTGCCCCTCTACTATAGGAAAACTGTTGAATGGACTCCTAATTATTAGGCTTGACCTAGTAAGTGTGCACGTGCTACACACGTACTATTATCATGTGAAACAAATTTCATTCGTCTTAGAAAATAATCAATAAAATGAATAAATTTTGAATCTATACCTACTAATAAAGTAAGGGCGTTTCTTCAATTTTTTCATCCGTTCACCACCAAATTTTTTTTTATCCGAGGTGGTACTAAATTTTTGTGATCCATCTGCTAGAAAAAAAAATTGTCAACCGATAAAATTGATTAATCATTCGATTTCCTATTAATCTCTAATCCCCAGCTGAACGAGACGCTAACGATAAGTGATATCCTCAATATTGCATGTCTTGTGAACACTCAATTTTTTTGGAAATTTTTTGAAACATTTAAATGTGTTTTTTGATGAATGGTAGCATGTAATGTATGGTAGCACCTGATCTCTAATTAGAGTAGGTGGTTAAGGCCCAGTTTAATGAAATATCCCCAAAGTGGCAAAGCTAGGAGATAGTAAATTTGTAGTGGAAAAATAATTACAGAAACAATAGTTAGAGATGCATGCTTCAGTTCATAGTTGTTTGAAGAAACCAAAAAACAACAAATTAAGAAATACCAACTACAAATTAGCCCAAATTATAAGTGCCACACGTGTGGCACGAAGCACTCCGGCCCTGGAGTTTTTTATAACTAAAGTTGCCATCCTAAAAGAAAAAACAAACCAAAAAAAAACTAAAACTTGTCATCTGAAAAGAAAGTTGTCATGCTTAACAACTAAAGTTGCCATCTTCGCGTCACTAAACTTGCCATAAAAAACGTTCGGAGGTGCCATGTGTTCGTGTCACACGTGTGGCACTTATCAAAGTCCCAAATTAAGTAACTAATTGCGGGTTTCAGAATTCTCAGAAGTTAAACTGATAAAACAAAATTGAGCTCAGATTACTATATTAGAAGTGATATGTGACATGAAAACTACATAGGCTGACCCATGTCTGCATACACCTCTATCACACTTCGTGTGATCCCACATCCCATACCTCAGTGTGTTTCTGACATTATCTGTTTCAACATTTATTGATTCCCCATTTAATCTGTTGTTGGGAGAACCATCTGCTTCTGACGTTGCATGTGCATATAGTCAGTCTAGCTGCAGTTATGATCTTGAAACGGTCACTTGACCCCAAGTAACAGTCCAATGCGCGAATTGACTCTGAAATCCGAATCCATTTTGTTAAGCTTGCAGGCTACACCTGTGAGAGTTTAAGCAAAAAAAAGTTAAAATGTTAGTGGCGAATATGAATAGTAAAGACACTTGATGAATTGTCATCTATTTGTTTGCGTAGAGACCAATAAACAAACATCGAGCATCATACTTGCTTAGACTGAATACCAAGAGTCCAGAACATCGATCTGGGACTGCCAAGTGAGTACGACAATTTGGCTGGGGAAGAAGATGCATCAGGAAGTCAGAGATAGTGTAATGAGACAAAAATATTAGCCAAAAGGGGGCTTCGAAGCCATGGAGTTTACCGCGGCCCAGACTATCAGCGCCCCTTCATCAACTGGATAGGAGTAGCGACAGATGTTGCTTAGACGGTGGCTTTAGTCTTATTGTTGTATGACTTTGTAAGGTCTTGTGTTAATAATTAATAAAATGGCTGTATGCATCGCCCAGATGCAGAGGCCGGGGGTCTTCCTCCTTTTTTTAAAAAAAAAAAGTGATAAGTGGCTCGTTGTCTCTTAAAAAAAAAATTGATGTTCGTATTGTTAACTGGCTGGAAAAATGCTACTCCCTGCGATCCATATTACTTATCGTAGATTTAGTACAACTAAAAGTAATATGGATCAGACGGGAGGATTTGTATTTTCTAGTGACTGAAAACAGGCTGAAAAACTGAACTTTGTTTCGGTTGTACTGGGCTGGATGCCTGGTTCGTCAAGTGTGGGAGGCTTTTGCTTTGGATGGATGATGTCCGTTGGATGGCGCGTTTGAATGGCTGATGATCTCTGCCCTTAAGCGAGCCTCCCTCCCCCAAGAGTCCTTCCCGAGGGCGACAGGTATAGGGTTCCTACCCGCCGCCGCCGCCACTGCCGGCCGAAGCCTCCGCTGCCCCGCCGCCGGTACAGGAGCCCAGCAGCGCCCCCCTCCCTGGAGCAGCCGCTCTACCAGTCCATAGGCAGCACGCAGCAGGTAGCCACCACTCCTTCGTCCTTACTCCCTCATCCTCCTCCCCCCCTCCTCAATCTTTTTCCCTTCCGGATTTTTGTATTGGGTGGGTACTTGCTGTAGATCTGATATTGTGAGGACATAACGATGATTATTCTTGATGAGCGTTTGCTGCACGATTTTTCGAGTGCATGTTTACATGTGAGAGGATTTTGCTTGATAGGCGCTTGTGATATGCTTGTAGGGCCAAATGTTTACAAATTGTAGCTTGATTTTGTTTACATGAGCAAATGTTTTGATTTAAACATGTTAGCAGTGAAACATGCAATGATTGACGATATATGAGAAGGAAAAGATTATCTGCACCTGAAATGAAAACTTAGCAGTAACATGCAATTTGAGAGAGCAGAAGCTTTGTCTTGGTTATACTGGCCGAAATTGCACATATTAGTACTAGTGGTATTGTTGGCATGATAGACATCCCAAATCTTGTTTATGATTGGGAATGTAGTGGTACTGTTATCCTGTGTTGTTGATTTTAACAGTCAGACCTAAAATGTTACCGTTTAAAGCGATTGTTTCTCCTTTTGCATGTTAGCTGATTGATTTTCAGGTTCCGCCTTTCGTGTTATGCCATGATAGATGTGCAACTAACTAGTGATTTGATTTGATGTTCCATATTCATTTTACACTTACTAAAAGTCTAATTCTACCCCTTTGGAACTTGGAGTTGGAACAGGGCATCAACATTGTCAGTTGGAGGGGCTTGGAGCTGCTTCGGCATCCACAGTAGAGCAAACAAGAAGGTAATCAGCTGTTCTGATCCTAGCTTCTATACTTTTTTTGTGAATTAAAAAATATTAAAATGAATACCCGTATTGGCGCTTTTCAAAAATTCTGAATTTACGTATCCGTATCGGCCTGATACTGATACACGTATCCGTATCGGTGCATTTTAGAGAACCAGTAAGCGCGAGGTACAGGCTCGCCGAGGGAGAGGCAAAGAGGAGTTGCGGGGAAGATGCCGCTGTACGACTGCATGCTGATGGTGAAACCGATGGTGACCAAGGAGGCCATAGCGGAGCTTGTGGTGCGGGTGGCGGGGCGTGCCTACTAGCGCAACGGCGTTGTCACCGAGCTCAAATCCTTCGGCAAAGTGCACCTCGGCTACGGCATCAGGAAGCTTGACGGCCGCCACTTCCAGGTCTGCCCCGGTTTGCCACTTTTTATTTGTACTCCTCGATCAAAGCCTCGTATTCCCCGTGCGATGTGCCTCGTGACTGCGCGGAGCGGTGCCGATCTGATTCGTTCGGCTAGATTGATGCGTATATGAAGAAATGTTTAAGTTGGTATGAGTGTTTAGGCCTTCAGCGTTTTGGATCTTGGTGATGGGTGGTGCCTTTGACATGCTCGATGAAATGTCCAAGTAGGTTTGGCCGTTGGTTTTTAGAGTGCTCGTGGGTACTGGCCTCGGTGTCATCGATAGTGTGCCTTAGTAGATAATTTGTTTAGGTTCAGATCATTCTATTGATTGCAGTTAGTGTTTTTAATCAGAACTCAGGATTGCACTGGTCGAGTGGCTCGCACTGTGATCTGTTTGCTTTGAATACTGAATAGAAGGGTATGGCGCTTGGATCTTTCATGTTCTGGGGTTTAGAAGTATTCTTGGGGGAAAAGGCCAGTCAGTAAGTGATTCATGTGAGTCATGAAATGGTAGCGTTGCCCTTCTGCTCACCCTTTTTACGATCCTTTTGGCTGCCACACGTTGGCCACCAACCACAGTTCCGGCAAGCTCACCAATCGGGCTTGCTTACAAATCAGTGCTGCCATAAGCTCCAGCTTAGCTGACACCTCTGCTTCTCCCACTTCCACTGCCGCACATGGTTCTTTGTCCCAAGCAGTGGTGTTAATTTCTTTGGCGATTCAAATGCCTAACATACAGGCACGTCCCGTACCCCAAGGAGTCCAATCACTGGAAGTGATGTCGCTTCTTCAAGTTTATTCTCGGCAAGTTCGAGCTTATCATAGTGATGGTTCTGAGTCTGTCCATGACCACATTCTTTGTACTCAAGACGGTTTCAGCACCTTTTTTTTTTACTACATATCCTTGGAGATCCTCGATATTGTCGTGCAGCTGAGTAACACTGCTTGCTTCTTCTGGAAGCGCTCAAGGGCTTTATTTGGTGACAATAGTACTTTTGCTGTCTACATAGAATTCACTCTTCCCATTGCTTGAACACCTGCCATTATGACAATCTTTGCAGCATGGTCAGCTTTAAGACAAGATGCTCACTCAGAACACGTCGCGAGACCTCAACCCCTGAAATTCTAGACCTCGATGAAGGCTGCTTTGTCAATCTTCAGGTTGAGACCCTGTAACGCTTTCAGCACAAGCATCTTAGTGGAGAAGGGCTGATCACTGTCACAAAGACTATTGGGGGGTGTAGCAAAGCAATATATTGTTAATGCTCTTGAACAAAACTTTAGAGGCATTATGCCTTTCTCGGGTTCCTTTCTCTACAGGCTTCTGAGTGATCATTATTGAGGTTATATTTTTTTCTTTGATGTGCAGGCTATCCTTTCTCACTTATATACCATGTATTTTTGTTAATGTATCTTTTCATTCAATCTTACTTTTTATAATTGAATCTGACCTCAAGTCATTACCTTCTCATGCGAGATTAGTTCGCGAGTTACTGAATAATTAACAGCGGTTGGTCGAATGGTATGTGCTTTAACTTTGACAAATTGTGAACACGCCATTTCCAGTATATCTTGTATTATCACATCCTCATCTTTTGAAGTTTGTAGTTCAGGCTTTGTTTTGAAATAACTCGTCAACTTCGACCGTACAGTAAGTGCTATGTCAGTCTGAAAAGGATTGCAGTGATGCATCAGTTAACTGGTTGTAACTTTCCCAAATTGAGAAGGACCCCCAAAAAAAAACTCTCCGATAAACCTTGGACCAAATAGTGAGAATAATAAATTACACTCGGCTCTCACATATGCAACCCACAAGTGGCCTTGATGCCATGGTCCCTGAGAGTTTTCTTCATCTACAATAATTGAGAACAACATGCACCAGCAACAATATACTCGACCTCAGCCGTTGAGAGAGAAACACAATTCTGCTTATTCGAGGACCAACACACCAAATATCTACCAAGGAAATGACAAGTCCTCGAGGTAGATTTCCTATCCACGCAGTCATGAGCATAATCTATATCCGAATATCCCACAAGATCGAACTGCGCTCCTTTGGGATACCATAAACTCAAAGTGGGGGGTGTGAGCCAAATATTGAAGGATACGCTTGACCGCTAAGCAATGTGATTTTTTCGGTGCAGCTTGAAATCGTGCAAACATGTAAACACTCAACATTTTGTCAGGCCTAGATGCACATAGGTAAAACAAAAGAACCAATCATAGAACAATATACCTTTTGATCAAACGCTTTATCATTTTCATCGACATCCAGATGACCATTAGTTGGCATTGGAGTTTTGATGCCTTTGTAATCTTGCATCTTGAACTTTCAGTCTTTGAGATATTTCTCTTGCAAGATGAATAACCCATTCTGTTGCTGACAGAATTGCAATATGAGAAACAATTTCCACTCACCCATCATAAACATCTTATATTTCTTGGACATCATTCTTTCAAACTCAAGACTCATTCATTGTTAATACATCCAAATATAATATCATCCACATAAACAAATCACCATTATATGATCGTGTGAATAGTGGAATCGGTGGATCCAGGTTTGAATCTCTTTCTAAGAAGGAATTCCTTCAAAATATCATATCAAACTCAAGGAGATTGTTTGAGCCCATAGAGAGTTTTCTTCTGTAAACTCTGTTAGGATAATCAGGATGCTCAAAACCCAGCGGCTGCCAAACGTATACTTCTTCCTCAATCTTATCATTGAGAACAACACTCTTAGCATCAATTTGATAAAGCAAGATATCATTGAAATTAGCATATGCAACAAGAATGTGAATTGCCCCTAAGACGAGCAACATGAGCACAAGTTTCACCAAAGTCAATACCTTTGGCTTGTGTATAGAGTTGAGCCACAAGTCGAGCTTTATTTCTTACCACGACACCATTTTCATCTTGATTGTTGCGGAAGATCCATTTGGTACCGATGATATTATGCTTCTTGGGGTCTGGCCGCTTGAACGATTCTCAAACATCATTTAGCTTGAATTGAAGTAATTTATCTTTCGTAGCATTCATCCAATCTTGATCTCTCATTGATTCATCAAATTTTTCTGTGAGTGAGACAAAAGAGAAATGCCCACAAAAGTTAGCTAATTGAAAGATCGAGGATGTCGCCTAGAGGGGGGATGAATAGGCGCTTTAAAATAATTACGGTTTAGGCTTGAACAAATGCAGAATAAACCTAGCGGTTAATTTGTCAAGCACAAAACCTACAAACAACTAGGCTCACCTATGTGCACCAACAACTTATGCTAAGCAAGATAAACAACTAAGTGATAGCAAGATATATGACAAGAAACAATATGGCTATCACAAAGTAAAGTGCATAAGTAAAGGGCTCGGGTAAGAGATAACCGAGGCACGCGGAGACGACGATGTATCCCAAAGTTCACACCCTTGCGGATGCTAATCTCCGTTTGGAGCGGTGTGGAGGCACAATGCTCCCCAAGAAGCCACTAGGGCCATCGTAATCTCCTCACGCCCTCGCACAATGCAAGATGCCGTGATTCCACTAAGGGACCCTTGAGGGCGGTCACCAAACCCGTACAAATGGCAACCCTTGGGGGTGGTCACCGAACCCATACACTTTGGCAACCCTTGGGGGCAGTCACCGGTACCCGTCAAATTGCTCGGGGCGATCTCTGTAACACCCCATGTATTAAGCTACAGTGATCACCCTTTTGATAATGCCATGTCATCATGATCAGCAGTGCTTAAACATCAACTGGATCATATCTCTTTTCAATTTAAATTCAAAATGGAAATTCAAACTTAAGTGAAACTAAAAGTTGTTCAAATTGGAAAAACAAAAATGTGCATCATGTTGCAAATATTCCCATAGCATTTATAAAAATGATTCCAACATTTATTGAAATTGTAAAAGGACTCAAACAACAAGAAACAACAGCAAAATAGCACTATTTAATCCTTTTTCAATTAAATAAAATTCAAATAAAAAGATATGGACACCAAACCAATTTCTAGCAGTGACTAATTTTGCACTGTTAATATTTGGACCAGTCTCATATATTTTACAAAAGTCATTTGGAGTAAAAACAAAAGACAAAACAGAAAAAGAAAAGGAAAACAGAAAACAGAAACAGGAAGAAATAAAAGAAAAGGAAAAAGCCCACTGGCGCCTGGGCCTAAGTCAAACCGGGCAGGCCCAGCCCACCTCCCCTTTCCTCCTTCCTACTGCTCCTCCCCCTCGCACGCTGTCGCCTCTGCCACACGCCGCGCATCGGCCCCCCCTCGTCCCCGCTCGACACCGCGCGCCCCGCCCCCGTGTGGGGAGGATAAGAGCCTCTCCGTGGATCCTCTGGCCTCCCCTGGCCACCTCGTCCCTCTCCCACACTCGTTCCCCGCCTCCTCTCGACGCCGCCATGAGTACGCCGTCGCCATAGCCGTCGCTGCCGTCCTCCCCTCGCCGTTCCGAGCCCACCGGCAGCTTCCCGGGGCTCGACCGCGTCGACCTCGCCCCTGGCTCAAGCCGTGGGAGCCTCTCCGACGCCACCTCGACCCCTTCTTCCCCGACACCATCCACCGCTGCCGTTGTCGATTCGGTCATCTCCGACCACCACCGGCTTCCCCGAGCGCTCCCCGTCAACGATGTGAGCACCACCGTCTGCTCCCCTCCCTCTCTACGCTCTCCGTGGCCCCTTGCTAACTGCCGCCACGCGCGTGCTCCGCCGTCCGCCATTGCCGTCGGTGCAGAGCTTTCGAGCCGTTACGACCTCGTCCGATCGCCTCGGCGAGCTCCTAGCGCCCCGCAGAACCCACCTAGCCCCTCGCATAGCTCACACACGCGCCGTAACGCCGTCTTCGCCGAACACCCGTAGACGCCGCCGCCACGGCTCGTCGCCGGCATCCTTGCCGACCTTCTCAGCCACCGCCAATGGATGCGCGAGTGCGCCAGCTGCCCATAGAGCCTTCCCCCGCGTCGAATGGTGCCCTGATGTGGTTTTCTGGTGAAACTCCGGCGAGATTCCAGTGAGCCCCGCCGCGGAACGCCTCGCCGGCGCGTCTCCGGCGCCGTGCTGACCTGGTGCCGCGGGCCCCGCCCCTGTGCCGCTGCCAAGCGGGCCCGGCTGGCCCCAGTTGACCGGGTCAGCCGCTGACTGGGCAGCTCTATCACTGACATGCGGGCCCCGCGAATTTAAACTGTTAAAATAAATAAATAAAACAATGATTAACCTGTTAATCCTAATTAAGCTAATTAGTTAACTAAAGCTGACACTGACAGTGGGTCCCACAAGCTAATTAGGTTAATTAGTTAAGTTTAATCCTCTGTTAATTAGTACTGTGAATGACATGTGGGCCCCACCTGTCAGAGTTGACTCTGGTCAGCTGGTTTGACCCGCTGATGTCATGCTGACATCATGCTGATGCCAGCTGCTACTATTCTGGATAATTCGTATTTAATAATTTAAATAATTCCAGAAAATCAATAAAACTTTGAAAAATCATATAAAATAAACCATAGCTCGGTTTAAAATACTTTGTACATGAAAGTTGCTCAGAACGACGAGACGAATCCGAATACGCAGTCCGTTCGTCCGTCACGCATCCCTAGCATAGCGAACATGCAACCGTCCCCCTCCGGTAATCTGTCTGACACAGGTCCGGAACCGGGAAAACATTCCCGGACGGATTCCCCCTTCCTCGGTGACGTGCAACCTTACGTTAGGACACACCCGGCACTGTGTATTGTCATGCCGTGCTCTGTGTTGCTCTTGTTTGCTTTATATTTACTGTTTCCTCCCCCTCTTCTCTCTCGTTAGACTCCGACGCAGTTCCCGGTACCGACGCAACTCCGGAGCCCGAAGACACCCTTGACGACCTTGCCCTTGCCGCCGAGCAACCAGGCAAGCACCCCCCTTTTTCATCATCCCGATATCGCCCATTCTAATTCTCATGCTTGCATTAGAATTGCTACTGCTACTGCTTTACCTATTCTGATGCATAACCTGATTATTGTAACCTGCTATTGAAACCTTACCTGCTTATCCTAAACTGCTTAGTATAGGCTGGGTAGAGACCTATTAGTGACCCCACTAGTCCCGACTGCCTCGCTGGATTATCAGAAGACCCGATCAACGGGATTGAAGACCAGGCCCCGGCACCGCACGTCACCCCCCTTAGTTGTAACGACACTACATCGTTACTATCGAGTGCCGAGGGTGAAACCTCTTGTAGCACTTCTGATGTTAACTCTGTAGAGTAGCTATTTGGTCGTGGTCATCGAGGGTGATTCCTCCTTCTCCACTTCCGATACGACCCTGTCGTGCAACACATCAAGTGTGAACCCATCGAGGGTGATTCCTCCTACGTTCACCTTGACAGTTACATCGAGTGGGTATACATCGAGGGTGATACCTCGGATTCCCTTGATGTTATGGACACATGGATACTTGGACGGTACTACTGTTACTTGGAAAGGCGGGTCGACCCTAAGGGGTACCCGCGTGAGATGTGAAGGCGGGTTGCCTGTATGGTGCCCGAGTGGTGAATACGAGGCATGGCCGGGCATTCTTGGCCCTTGCCGCAAGTCCTCGAGACGAGGCGACGGGGTCACATCGATCGTGAGTCTCTGCTCGTTACCGCACCCCAAGGTACTAACGGTTTGGATATGTGATCTGAGTGGGCCTCTGGCCTGATAGCACTAACCATCACGTGGGCATAGTATGGGCGTTCTTCATCGTAGCATCAGTCAAAAGCTCTGACAGACGTCCAGTTCAGCATTGCGGCACGGTCGGATCGTGTCAGCCACCCGAGGCGACGCTGGTATCCACCCTGTGCGCAACGACCCGGAGGGTGAGGGGCGATGGCCAAGACCCCCTTGCGCTTAGGATGTAGACCGGCGGGGACCTCTCTGCTGAGCTGTAGGTAGGGTTGCGGTGTGTCGTTTGGCCGAGGCCGGGCATGACCCGGAAAAGTGTGTCCGGCCGGAGTTAAGCGAGCGTGGTGGGTAAGTTGGTGCACCCCTGCAGAGAAGAACTAATCTATGCATAGCCGGATCCATGGTAACGGACACTCGGAGTTGTATCCTGATTGATACAATTAGAACGGGATACTTGGATACTATGGCTCTGGGATTGCTTCTCGCCGGGAGTCGAGAAGGGATCTCAGGACGAGGTTGATGACACTACTACTATATTATTCTGTGCTGATCTACTCTCTTCTATTGCTGCAAGACCACTGAAGATGCTAGTCTTCGATAGGACTAGGTCTTCTCTCTATTCTGGCATTTCTGCAGCCCAGTACACATATACATCCACTCTTTGATAATGTTGCATATGTAGTGTAGATCCTTGCTTGCTGAGTACTTCGGATGAGTACTCACGGTTGCTTTGCTTTTTTTTTCCCCATATCCCTTTTTATGCAACCAGATGATGGAGCCCCTGAGACAGCTGCCCCCGCCGGCGATCGCTTCTACGACCCCGAGGGTGGATTCTACTACGAGTTGGCCGACGACCAGGAGTAGGATCGGAGGGTCCCAGGCAGGAGGCCTACGCCTTTCGATCGTAGCTTTTGTTTTGCCCCGCCTTTCTAAAGGCTTATCTGTTTCTGTTTCATATTTGTACTCAGATATCTTATGCTTCCGCTGACGCTTGTACGCAAGCTTATGTATTCGAGCCCTCGAGGCCCCTGGCTTGTAATATAAAGCTTGTATGACTTATTTATGTTTTAGAGTTGTGTTGTGATATCTTCCCGTGAGTCCTTAGGCTTGATCGTGTGCATTTGCGTGTATGATTAGTGCACGATTAAGCCGGGGGCGTCACAAGTTGGTATCAGAGCCGACTGCCTGTAGGAACCCCCCTTTTCAACTCCTTGGCCGAAGTTGAGTCTAGTGGTCCAAAACTAATTTACTAATTTGGTCGTGTGGCTTACGGGCCCACGTCGCCAATTGGGTGGTATTAGGATCTTTTACTCCTCGACCTTTACTCTGGGACTCTGATCTCTCTTCTACTCGGGTGAAAATTTTACTAACTCCAATGTTAGGTTCTCGTGATCACATCCACCCGGTGTTCTGAAATTTCCCCCTTCCTTCAGGATTGCGGGCCAGGTTCTGCTTACAGGATCCTTTTATCGAGGGCACCCTGTGTTGTCACTTGCAGATTCCTCGCTCCAACAGTTTTCTCCGACATTGACGTAGCCTTTGCTATGTCTCGTTGTGTACTTCATTACCGCGTGCCTGCACGCCGCCTAGTTATCTAGCCTTCCCCTTTCAACTGTCGTAATGCCGGATTCTAACCGAGGCTATGAGGGCTCTGAATGTCTGGTGCGAACATGATGAAGTATCGATTGCACTTCCTTCTGTTGTGCGTGTTACTTCATGAATCATTCCATACACATGCAGTTTTTCTTGCTAAACTGCCCCTGTTAAATTGACAGGATGGCGGACGATCCCCCACCTCCACCTTATATTGCCGAAATGATGCAGCAGTTTGAATTGAACCGTCAGGTTATGACCGGGATATTGGCTCAGTTTCCAAACCAGAATGCTGATCAACAGCCTACACCAATAACACTGCCAGAATTCGTGCGCCTCAATCAGTCCACTTTTCGCAGCTCGACTGATCCAATGGATGCTGATGATTGGCTCCGTGACATTGCCTTTCAGATGAAGTCGGCTAATGTTATCCCTGACAGTTACGTCATCTATGCGATGTATCACCTGAGGGGATCAGCTGCTCAATGGTGGGAAAACCACAAGCGTATGTTGCCTGCTGAAACAATAACCACTTGGCAGGAATTTCAGTCAGCTTTTCGTGCACGGTACATTCCTCAAGGTCTGATGGACCAGAAGAAGCAGGAGTTCCGCAAACTCTCTTAGGGCAAAATGACTGTGGATGAATATCAGAGAAAATTTCTTGAATTGTCTCGCTATGCTGAAGATGACGTCTGCACTGATGCACGCAAGCAGGAGAAATTCCATGAAGGACTGCGTACTGATATAAACCTCGCACTTGCAGTCCATGATTGCACAGACTTCGCGCAACGCTTGTCAGCCAAACTTTCCGAGTTGAGACTGCTCTGACTAAACACTAGGAGTCGCTCAAGCGCACTCATGAAGCTGGCTCATCCTCGGGTCAGCCTGTTCAAAAACGTCGAGTCTGGATTCCCCACAATGTTTACCACCGACCTGCTCCAACACCAAGGCCATCTTATGTTGCACCTCGACTGCCTTCACCGCCGAGACAGCTAATGGTTCAGGATGGACAGCCTAATGCTATGGCTTTTCATCAAGATGCACCACGTCCTCCTGTTGGTCGCAAGAAGAGCTGTCGGAACCGTCATCTCAGAAGCTATAATGCCAGGCCGCCTGCTATAGTTCGGGTCCATGTCAACCATGTCAAAATTGAAGAAGCTCGACAGGACAACCAAATTTTGATGAGTACCCTATTAGTGAATTCAATCCCAGCTTCTGTACTCTTTGATTCAGGAGCGTCGCACTCCTTCATGTCCGAAAGTTTTGCGCGAAGCCATGATATACCTTTCGAGGAGATGTGCACCCCATTAGTAATCCAGTCACCCGGGGCTAATTGGCAAACTACCATGGTAAGCCACGATAACCACATTGAGATTGGAGGATTGGTGTTCCCCGTTTCACTCATTGCTCTCAAGACCTCCAACATAGACATTATTCTAGGTATGGATTGGTTGAAGCCCAATAAAGCTTTGATTGACTGTGCCGCTGAAACAGTCCAGCTCACCCACCCTTCTGGCCAGATGGTCAGATATTCAACCCGAACAGTTCAGAATGCCGAGACTCAGATATATGCTCTGAATGCATTGAATGCCTCACCTCTTGAAGGCATCGAGAAAGTTCCAGTTGTTCGTGATTTTCAAGATGTCTTTCCAGAAGAACTTCCAGGAATACCCCTTGCTAGAGCTGTTGAGTTCGTCATCGACTTGAAACCAGGCACAACTCCTATTGCGAAGCGTCCTTATAAGATGCCTCCGCACCACCTTCTTGAACTTAAGAAGGAAATCGACAAGTCACTTAAGAAGGGTTTCATCCGCCCCAGTTCCTCTGCTTGGGGAGCACCTTCACTCTTCGTTAAGAAGAAGGATGGAACTAACCGATTGGTTCAAGATTACCGGCCCATTAACCAAGCAACAATTCAGAACAAATATCCGCTTCCACGGATCAATGATTTGTATGATCAACTTGCTGGATCATCGGTGTTTTCTAAACTCGACTTGAGGTTGGGTTATCATCAGATCCGTGTTCGTGAAGAGGATATTCCAAAGACTGCATTTGTTACTCTCTATGGCTCTTATGAGTACACTGTCATGTCATTTGGCTTAACAAATGCTCCAGCTACGTTTTCCCGCCTGATGAATTATATCTTCATGGATTACCTCGACAAGTTCGTCGTGGTATATCTAGATGATATTCTGATCTATTCTAAGAATAAAGAAGAACATGCCGAACACCTCCGTCTTGTACTGGAAAGGCTCCGAGAACACCAGTTGTATGCCAAATACTCCAAATGTGAATTCTGGCTTTCTGAAGTAACCTACCTTGGTCATGTGATTTCCAAGGATGGAATTGCTGTTAACCCGGAGCGGGTTCAGGCTATTCTTGACTGGACACCTCCGAAGAACGTCAAGCAAGTGAGAAGTTTTCTCGGCCTTGCAAGCTATTGCCGTCGATTTGTCGAGAATTTTTCAAAGATTGCTAAGCCTTTGACTGATCTGCTTCACAAGGGCGTTAAGTTTGAATGGACAGACAAATGTCAGGAAAGTTTTCAAACACTCAAAGACAAGCTAACATCTGCCCCAGTACTTGCTCCTCCAGATTCTCGCAAAGATTTTGTGATTTATTGTGATGCATCCCGTGAAGGATTAGGCTGTATCCTAATGCAAGAGCGTAAGGTGATTGCTTACGGCTCTCGTCAGTTGCGCCCACATGAAGAGAATTATCCAGTACATGATCTAGAACTAGCTGCTGTCATATATGCACTGCAGTTGTGGCGACATTACCTTCTCGGTAATCGTTGCGAGATATACACGGATCATAAAAGTCTGAAGTACTTGTTCACTCAGCCATCTCTAAACCTCCGTCAGCAAAGATGGATGGAGGCCATTGCGGATTATGATTTGGGTATTTTCTATACCCCCGGCAAGGCTAACGTGATGGTTGATGCCTTAAGCCGCAAGTCCTATTGCGACAACCTCATGGTTAAGCGAGCTCAGCCTCGTCTTTTTGAAGAACTACGCAAGCTAAATCTGCGTATTGTTCCACAGGGATCTCTTAATAACCTTGGGATACAACCAGATCTCGAGAAAGCTGTTAAGAATGCGCAAGCTAAAGATGCTGAAATTGATCTGATGAAGAAAAATCTTCACCTTGAAAAGTACAGGGATTTCTCGCTGTCTGAAGATGGGACCTTGTATTTCAGAAACCGCATTGTGGTACCTCGCTTCGAGCTTATGACTGACAAGGTCATGAAGGAGGCACATGATACCCCGCTGTCTATTCATCCGGGTAGCACCAAAATGTATCGTGATCTCCGACAAAGGTACTGGTGGTCTAAAATGAAGCAGGATATTGCTCGATATGTTGCTGAATGTGATGTTTGCCGTCGCGTTAAAGCAGAACATCAGAAGCCTGCCGGAATTCTGCAACCACTTCCTATTCCATTGTGGAAATGGGATAAGGTTCAGATGGATTTCATTACAGGACTCCCCAGGTCACAAAAGGGTCACGATGCTATTCTTGTCGTCGTCGACCAACTCTCCAAGGTTGCACACTTTCTGCCTGTCAAAGAGACGATCACTGCTAGTCAGTTAGCAGAGTTGTATATCTCCAGAATTGTTTCACTCCACGGTATTCCGAAGGAGATTAGTTCGGACCGTGGCGGCCTTTTCACTTCAAAGTTCTGGGAAAGCTTCCAGGAAGCTATGGGAACCCATATTACCTGGAGTTCAGCTTATCATCCCCAATCCCAAGGCCAAGTCGAACGAGTAAATCAAGTGCTTGAAGACATGCTGCGAGCTTATGTTATTTCTTTCGGTAAGAAGTGGGAAGAATCTCTCCCATATGCCGAGTTCTCTTATAACAACAGCTATCAAGCCAGCTTGAAAATGGCTCCCTTTGAAGTTCTATATGGACGTAAGTGTCGAACCCCTCTGAATTGGTCAGAAACTGGGGAACGACCGCTCATGGGTCCGGATATTATTCAACACGCCGAAGAACAAGTCCGCATCGTTCGAGAAAACCTCAAGGCGACTCAGGACCATCAGAAGAGCAACTATGATCGCAAACGATGGGGTTTGACTTATCAACCCGGTGATCAAGCTTATCTTCGTGTCACTCCTATGACGGGCACTCACCGTTTTGGAATCAAGGGCAAGCTAGCTCCGCGCTACATTGGTCCTTTCCGCATTGTTGCTAGACGTGGTCAGGTGGCGTATAAATTGGAATTGCCGCCGCAATTCTCTCATATCCACGACGTCTTCCATGTGTCGCAACTTCGTCGTTGCTTCAAGGAATCTCCGCACCGCGCAGTGGATCACGAGATGCTCGAATTGCAAGATGATCTATCTTATAAGGAGCATCCGATCCGCATTCTCGATGAAGCTGAACGTCGGACCGGTCAGAAGGTTACCAAGTTCCTCAAAGTTCAGTGGTCAAATCATACTGAAGATGAAGCCACTTGGGAACGCGAGGATAACCTCCATGCTGAATACCCCGATCTTTTTCCTTCTACCTCTTAATTCTCGGGACGAGAATTCTTGTTAGTGGAGGAGATTTGTAACACCCCATGTATTAAGCTACAGTGGTCACCCTTTTGATAATGCCATGTCATCATGATCAGCAGTGCTTAAACATCAACTGGATCATATCTCTTTTCAATTTAAATTCAAAATGGAAATTCAAACTTAAGTGAAACTAAAAGTTGTTCAAATTGGAAAAACAAAAATGTGCATCATGTTGCAAATATTGCCATAGCATTTATAAAAATGATTGCAACATTTATTGGAATTGTAAAAGGACTCAAACAACAAGAAACAACAGCAAAATAGCACTATTTAATCCTTTTTCAATTAAATAAAATCCAAATAAAAAGATATGGACACCAAACCAATTTCTAGCAGTGACTAATTTTGCACTATTAATATTTGGACCAGTCTCATATTTTACAAAAGTCATTTGGAGTAAAAACAAAAGACAAAACAGAAAAAGAAAAGGAAAATAGAAAACAAAAATAGAAAGAAATAAAAGAAAAGGAAAAAGCCCACTGGCGCCTGGGCCTAAGTCAAACCGGGCAGGCCCAGCCCACCTCCCCTTTTCTCCTTCCTACTGCGCCTCCCCCTCGCACGCTGTCGCCTCTGCCGCACGCCGCGCACCGGCCCCCCCTCGTCCCCGCTCGACACCGCGTGCCCCGCGCCCGCGTGGGGAGGATAAGAGCCTCTCCGTGGATCCCCTGGCCTCCCCTGGCCACCTCCTCCCTCTCCCACACTCGTTCCCCGCCTCCTCCCGACGCCGCCATGAGTACGCCGTCGCCATAGCCGTCGCTGCCGTCCTCCCCTCGCCGTTCCGAGCCCACCGGCAGCTTCCCGGGGCTCGACCGTGTCGACCTAGCCCCTGGCTCAAGCCGTGGGAGCCTCTCCGACGCCGCCTCGACCCCTTCTTCCCCGACACCGTCCACCACTGCCGCCGTCGATTCGGTCATCTCCGACCACCACCGGCTTCCCCGAGCGCTCCCCGTCAACGATGTGAGCACCGCCGTATGCTCCCCTCCCTCTCTACGCTCTCCGTGGCCCCTTGCTAACTGCCGCCGCGCGCGTGCTCCGCCGTCCGCCATTGCCGTCGGTGCAGAGCTTCCGAGCCGTTACGGCCTCGTCCGACCGCCTCGGCGAGCTCCTAGCGCCCCGCAGACCCCGCCTAGCCCCTCGCATAGCTCACACACGCGCCGTAACGCCGTCTTCGCCGAACACCCGTAGACGCCGCCGCCATGGCTCGTCGCCGGCATCCTTGCCGACCTTCTCAGCCCCCGCAGCCACCGCCAATGGATGCGCGAGTGCGCCAGCTGCCCATAGAGCCTTCCCCCGCGTCGAATGGTGCCCTGATGTGGTTTTCTGGTGAAACTCCGGCGAGATTCCAGCGAGCCCCGCCGCGGAACGCCTCGCCGGCGCTGCTCCGGTGCCGTGCTGACCTGGCGCCGCGGGCCCCACCCCTGTACCGCTGCCAAGCGGGCCCGGCTAGCCCCAGTTGACCGGGTCAGCCGCTGACTGGGCGGCTCTGTCACTGACATGCGGGCCCCACGAATTTAAACTGTTAAAATAAATAAATAAAACACCGATTAACCTGTTAATCCTAATTAAGCTAATTAGTTAACTAAAGCTGACACTGACAGTGGGTCCCACAAGCTAATTAGGTTAATTAGTTAAGTTTAATCCTCTGTTAATTAGTACTGTGAATGACATGTGGGCCCCACCTGTCAGAGTTGACTCTGGTCAGCTGGTTTGACCCGCTGATGTCATGCTGACGTCATGCTGATGTCAGCTGCTACTATTCTGGATAATTCGTATTTAATAATTTAAATAATTCCAGAAAATCAATAAAACTTTGAAAAATCATATAAAATAAACCATAGCTCGGTTTAAAATACTTTGTACATGAAAGTTGCTCAGAACGACGAGACGAATCCGAATACTCAGTCCGTTCATCCGTCACGCATCCCTAGCATAGAGAACATGCAACCGTCCCCCTCCGGTAATCTGTCTGACACAGGTCCGGAACCGGGAAAACATTCCCGGACGGATTCCCCCTTCCTCGGTGACGTGCAACCTTACGTTAGGACACACCCGGCACTGCATATTGTCATGCCGTGCTTTGTGTTCTCTTGTTTGCTTTATATTTACTGTTTCCTCCCCCTCTTCTCTCTCGTTAGACTCCGATGCAGTTCCCGGTACCGACACAGCTCCGGAGCCCGAAGACACCATTGACGACCTTGCCCTTGCCGCCGAGCAACCAGGCAAGCACCCCCCTTTTTGATCATCCCGATATCGCCCATTCTAAGTCTCATGCTTGCATTAGAATTGCTACTGCTACTGCTTTACCTATTCTGATGCATAACCTGATTATTGTAACCTGCTATTGAAACCTTACCTGCTTATCCTAAACTGCTTAGTATAGGCTGGGTAGAGACCTATCAGTGACCCCACTAGTCCCGACTGCCCCGCTAGATTATCAGAAGACCCGATCAACGGGATTGAAGACCAGGCCCCGGCACCGCATGTCACCCCCCTTAGTTGTAACGACATTGCAGCGTTACTATCGAGTGCCGAGGGTGAAACCTCTTGTAGCACTTCTGATGTTAACTCTGTAGAGTAGCTATTTGGTCGTGGTCATCGAGGGTGATTCCTCCTTCTCCACTTCCGATACGACCCTGTCGTGCAACACATCAAGTGTGAACCCATCGAGGGTGATTCCTCCTACGTTCACCTTGACAGTTACATCGAGTGGGTATACATCGAGGGTGATACCTTGGATTCCCTTGATGTTATGGACACACGGATACTTGGACGGTACTACTGTTACTTGGAAAGGCGGGTCGACCCTGAGGGGTACCCGCGTGAGATGTGAAGGCGGGTTGCCTGTATGGTGCCCGAGTGGTGAATACGAGGCGTGGCCGGGCATTCTTGGCCCTTGCCGCAAGTCCTCGAGACGGGGCGACGGGGTCACATCGATCATGAGTCTCTGCTCGTTACCGCACCCCCAAGGTACTAACGGTTTGGATATGTGATCTGAGTGGGCCTCTGGCCTGATAGCACTAACCATCACGTGGGCATAGTATGGGCGTTCTGCATCGTAGCATCAGCCGAAAGCTCTGACAGACGTCCAGTTCAGCATTGCGGCACGGTCGGATCGTGTCGGCCACCCGAGGCGACGCTGGTATCCACCCTGTGCGCAACGACCCGGAGGGTGAGGGGCGATGGCCAAGACCCCCTTGCGCTTAGGATGTAGACCGGCGAGGACCTCTGTGCTGAGTTGTAGGTAGGGTTGCGGTGTGTCGTTTGGCCGAGGCCGGGCATGACCCGGAAAAGTGTGTCCGGCCGGAGTTAAGCGAGCGTGGTGGGTAAGTTGGTGCACACCTGCAGTGAAGAACTAATCTATGCATAGCCGGATCCACGGTAACAGACACTCGGAGTTGTATCCTGATTAATACAATTAGAACTGGATACTTGGATACTATGGCTCTGGGATTGCTTCTCGCCGGGAGTCGAGAAGGGATCTCAGGACGAGGTTGATGACACTACTACTATATTATTCTGTGCTGATCTACTCTCTTCTATTGCTGCAAGACCGCTGAAGATGCTAGTCTTCGATAGGACAAGGCCTTCTCTCTATTCTGGCATTTCTGCAGCCCAGTACACATATACAGCCACTCTTTGATAATGTTGCATATGTAGTGTAGATCCTTGCTTGCTGAGTACTTCGGATGAGTACTCACGGTTGCTTTGCTTTCTTTTTTCCCCATATCCCTTTTTATGCAACCAGATGACGGAGCCCCTGAGACAGCTGCCCCCGCCGACGATCGCTTCTACGACCCCGAGGGTGGATTCTACTACGAGTTGGCCGACGACCAGGAGTAGGATCGGAGGGTCCCAGGCAGGAGGCCTACGCATTTCGATCGTAGCTTTTGTTTTGCCCCGCCTTTCTAAAGGCTTATCTGTTTCTGTTTCATATCTGTACTCAGATATCTGATGCTTCCGCTGACGCTTGTACGCAAGCTTATGTATTCGAGACCTCGAGGCCCCTGGCTTGTAATATAAAGCTTGTATGACTTATTTATGTTTTAGAGTTGTGTTGTGATATCTTCCCGTGAGTCCTTAGGCTTGATCGTGTGCATTTGCGTGTATGATTAGTGCACGATTGAGCCGGGAGCGTCACAATCTCCACAACCTAATTGGAGATCCCGATGCTTGCCCGGAGGTTTACACCACAACGATTGAGCTCCGAACACCACCAGCCGTCTAGGGCGCCCAAGCACCCAAGAGAAACAAGCTCAAGGGTACCAAGCACCCAAGAGTAATAAGCTACTCAACTTCACTTCCACGTATCACTGTGGAGAACTCAAACCGATGCACCAAATGCAATGGAAAGGGCACACGGAGTGCCAAAGTCCCTCTCTCTCAAATCCCACCAAAGCAACTAATGCTAGAGAGGAAAATGAGAGGAAGAACGAAGAAGAGAACACGAAGAACTCCAAGATCTAGATCCAAAGGGTTCCCCTCATCTAGAGGAGAAAGTGATTGGTGGAAACGTAGATCTAGATCTCCTCTCTCTTTCCCCCCCCAAAACTAGCAAGAATCCATGGAGGGATTGCGAGATAGCAACCTCGAAGAAGGTCAACAATGGGGGAAGAACACGAGCTAAAAGGATTAGGTTCATTGGGGAAGAAGACCCCCTTTTATAGGAGGGGAGAAATCCAACCGTTATCCTCACAGCCCGCACCGAGCGGTACTACCGCTAGGGCGGTGGAAGCCCTTTGAAAACCAACAGCGAGGAGGCAAAAGGCTGGTAGAACCGCCGGAGCGGTACTACCGCTCGTCCTCATGGTACTACCGCTAAGGGTAGCGGTACTACTGCTTGCGAGCGGTACTAAAAAAATACATCCGTGCCTACCACCGCTGGACTTAAGACGAGTTTTTGGTCTGGACCGGAAGTAGCCACAGAAGTAGCCGAGGTAGTACCGCTCTGGAGCGGTAGTAAAAAATTACATCCGCTCCAAGCGGTAGTACCGCTCCCAAGAGCGGTAGTAAAAAATTACATCCCCTCCAAGCGGTAGTACCGCTCCCATGAGCGGTAGTACCGCTGCAGCCTTTTTAAGGACACCAAAACTGACACAACTTCTGCAAACGGACTCCGAATTCAACGAAACCAAGTTTGTTGGAAATCTAGCGACAAGGGCTAACACAATCTTGATAGAAATAACAATAAGAAGGAAATTAGAAAAGGCCCATAAGAAAATGGTGAGAACCCTTCCTCGGAAAAGACCGGTAAAACCTCCAACACCGAAAACGCAATAGAAGAAGCATGTGAACTCCGTTTTCGATGAACACGAGCTTGTCAAGAAGATGACCATAAGCTCCAAATCTCACAAGGAGAAAACCAAACAAGAACCAAGAAAGATGATGCAAGCATGCAATGGTTTGAGCTCTCTACGAACGATACGATCAAGCTACTCACTTGAGAGCCCCCCTTGATAGTACGGCAATCGATCCTATAACCCGGTCTCCAAACTACCACCATGAGACCGGTAAAATAGAGAACCTATCAAGGCCAAACCTTTGCCTTGCACAAAGTCCACTTGAGCTAGATGTAGACGATCTTGACTTCCTCAAGTAGGACCACCTTTCTTAATTGCGTTGGCTCGGTGAAGACTAGTAGATTGCTCCCCCATACTCCACTATGGGTGAGCCACTCTTCGGCACATCTTCACAAGTCCATTGTCACCACAATGGACGGAAATCTTCAAGCACTTGATCTCTTCGTGATGCATCACTTGAACGTGCACACCGTAACCTAACCCCACAAAGAACTCTCACGAAGACCATGGGTTTGTACACAAAGCGTAATTGACAATGCTTACCATACCATGGGATCACTTGATCCCTCTCGGTACATCTTCTACGCTTTGTGTGTTGATCAACTTGATTCACTCTTTGACTTAGTCTTGATCAACCTTGAATCTTTCCAACTCTCTTCATTTGGATGATGTCTTGAAGATAGACATGAATGATCACACACTCTTCTTCTTCAAGACATGCTTGCAATAAGCTCAACACTCACATGACCAATCTTTGAATAATTCCTTAATAGCACCTTGGTCAACTCATAAACTCCTTGAAACCAACACCTGGACTTCAAGAAATGCCTATGGACAAATCCTTCAAATATAACTCAATGCAACCATTAGTCCATAGAGAATGTCATCAATTACCAAAACCACACATGGGGGCACCGCATGTCCTTTCACTAATCGAGTAAGAGATCGAGTTGTTGGATTTGGTTGATTTATATTGTTGAGAATAATGTCAACGTCTACTCGATTTGCCACTCGACGCATAGGAGGATTTGCATTTCCTTTGGGCTGAGCATTATTACCAGCATTTGTCTCAGGATTGGCATTATTCTCGGTTGGAATCGAAGAGTGCGCATGGTCTTCTTTCCTCTCCCTCACGCTAAGGCAATTAGGGTAAAGTTTTCCTCCCGTCCAAGCTCCACCGACCATCTTATGGATTCTCCGCTTTTCCTGCCGCTTTGGCGGCTGGTGGCGAGGAGGAGAATACTGATGCCTCAGCTCCGAGTAGTCGTTTAGGTTAGGGCGGTGAGAATAGGGTTTCTCATCATGCATATGCGACGACGAGATCTGGTGTCGGGTGCTTTAGATCGATGTAAGGGTTCAACGGAGATGACTATGGCTCCGGGACGCTGGTCCTTAGGGCATGTGCACGAAAACTAGGTCAGACCGGTTCCATTATGTGAGCGGCGACAACGACACGTCATTGGCTCGTTCTGGCGGCGGTAGTAGTCGTTCGGTGGTCTAGAGACCCGAATGTAAGTTTTATTATGTTTGAGGTACTTTGTACTTATGATTAACTTTTATACAAGATCTAGGTATTTTGCAAAAAAAAAACAAGAAGAATCAAAGACTAATGAAATCCAACTGGCGTTTGAACTTTTGGTACACGCTAACTCTTGGCTTCAGCCGGCGGATTGCACGCGAGCATCCGCCATCTCGTGTCGCTGCTTGCTGCTCGTTGTGCGCTACACTGAGTTTCTGCAGCAATGTCTATGTTGCAAAAAAAGTCGTAACAGTACGTCTGCTGCAAAAACTGATAAATTGCAACGATATCTCTATTACAATTTTTCTGGCAACAAGACCTCGGTTGCAAAAAAATTGTAATAAAACTTTTGTTGCAAAAAAAATTGCAACTTGACCTGTGTTGTAAAATTTTCTGTAACATGAGCCGTGTTACGGAAACATGACCTGTGTTGCAATGTTAGAAGGTGACGCGGCAGTCTAATCCATCTGATCCGACGACTCGCGAGGCAACGGATCTTTACGCGTAGCAGCGCCCAATTTTTTTTCATGGTAATACGTGTCTCATTCATATCATAAAGAACAAAGTACAAGTCACGTAATAACCGACATGACAAAGCTGAAAAGATAACAGAATATCTCTGAGCTTGACACCAACGCCCGTCACCTGCCTCCGGCACCACCACAGCAGCCATCGAAGAAAAGAATGACGGATCACCTCCTCACCCGAGCTCGACGCGGCTCCATCGCTGATATGCAGCTTTGCGGACCTCCAAGGTGGCTCACCAAAAGTGAAGCCATTGCCGTTGAATGAATCAGACCGGGGCAACACCCCGGACACGCCATCGAATTCCATATCTGACACCCCACCATGACTAAGACGCCGAAGGAGGAAACCATACCTACCATCCACGAACCATGAACCAAGCACACGTTCCGTCTTCCAGATGTCGTCGATGCAGACGACAATTTGCATCCGCTCCTGGACTACCTCCCAAGCTCCGCGCCGACGCTGGAGCAAACGCCGTCGCAACTGCGGAGTCCGAGGACACAGGTCCACCACGAGGATGCCGCCGCCGCCACGCCATCCTTGCTTGAACAGACTGATTTCCAAATTCATCTCCAACCATAAGACCGATGGCCTCGTCAGAGAAGAATCCGAAGAATCTTTATTCAGCGTCGTCATCGTCGCCGTCGAAGCCAAGACGATGAACAACATAAAAACCTATACTACAAGGGAGTAAAACCGATTCTCGCGCGTGGATCTGGCGATCCCCCTCACCACCGACGACCGAGGTCGCCAGCGGAAGGGAGCCGCCGGAGGACGGCGCTGAAAGATGGCCTCTCCTGGCGGCGGCTAGGGTCAGCGCCCAATTGAGAAAGAGAAGAAACCAAGACGTATTTGGTTACTAGCGTTTACACGACCAAAACAATACTCCCTCCGTCCCGGTGTATAAGTCATTCGCGTAGTTCTAGGTCGATAATTTAACTATCTAAATATGTACTCCCTCCGTTCCTAAATATAGGGTGTATAGTTTTTGGCACGGAAATTAAAGAACGCACGTGGAGGAAATATTTCACAAGTTTTGGGCGATATTTCACCTGACTAATTGACATGAGAAAATAGAGGAGCTTGCTTGATATAAGTAAATGTAATCAAATCCATAAAAAAATTATCCAAACGAGTGGTGCAACGCAATACACCTTATATTTCGGATTTTTTCTCAAAAAACTACACACCTTATATCAAAGAACGGAGGGAGTATTATATTTGACAAAAAATATATATTTAGAAACTACATCTGTGTAGAAATCTAGTGGTATACTTTTCATGACATATAACACATATTTAATTCATCAAATTGATGACCTAGAACTACGCGAATAACTTATACACCGGGATGGAGGTAGTAATACGTATACTTAGATTCCGTAACCGCGAGCTGAACGAGGCACCACAGCCTATAGCAAAAGCGCCCACACACTGTGGAAGAGGAGACTCGTCAGACCACCGATCTCCCCCAAAACTCCCTCGCCGTCTCCGGGCTCCCTACCCCTCGACCTCGCCGGCGGCGGAACCCCGATGGCATCGACGACGGTCCGGCGCTTCGGCGTGGCGGCGGCGGCCGCCGCGTTCATCGCCCTCGCGGCCTTCGGATCCGCCTCGGCGTCCAAGACGGCCTTCGTGAAGTCCACCGTCAAAGCCCACGACGTCGTAATCTTCTCCAAGTCCTACTGCCCGTAAGTCCCCTCCCTTCTCTCCTCACCACTCGATCCGCGTCGATCCGCTGCCTGCCTGCCTGCGCCGATGAACTGCGACCTTAGGTTTGGATGTGGTTGCTGCGTGGTCTGGTCTCGCTGATCTGACAGCGGCGTTGTAGGACGTCTAGATTCTAGGGCCTTGCTTAGTGATTCAGCCCCATGGCCTGGTCAAAAATTATTTTGGTCAAGGAACAGAGTTATTAGTTTCTCTTTTGCACGATTTCTGTAGTTTGGTGATTTATTGAACTTCTGAACTTGGTCAAAATTGTTTGGATGAGGATGTAGCCAGAGGAACCGAGGGAATAGTCTCTCCTTTCCAGGGTCCAACTGTACTGTGGTGATTGCTTGCTTTCTTTTCTAGTAAAACCAGAACCGATATCGTTTGGACTGTCAGAACGCAGATCCAAGGCTCTATCTGCTTTTTTTAAGATCATTAGGATGGCAAAAGGCCCCCGGTTCCATTAAAAAATGAAACCAGAGTACAGAGTAAACAAAGTTATAAGATCATCAAAACAAAACAGGAGAAATTGAAAGCTGAAGACATGCTCCATTACACCATTATTACATCAAACAATACCAGAAACAGTTTTTTGTGGCAAACATGCTCTCCTCCAAAACTCACAGCAAACCCAGATCATAATCGCCTCCCGGCTTCACAGTGGAGATGTTGACGAACACCCACCTTGGTCCTCTTCATAGGCGATTGCAATGGCGAGTTCACTATCCTCAGCGGTGTACTTGGGCTGAGAGTGGGCAACTTTGGTTCCCAGGGTAGCTTGGAGTGAGGCGGAGAGGCAGCATCAGTGCCAGGCTGGTGCAGAGCACGCCAGAGACTGTTGGAGTTGGACAGGTTGGTCATCTCACCTCCAGCTATCAGATCACAACCTGTTACCCCACTGACAGCAGGTGCGGTCGATTCACATGATTGGAGATCATCCTTCAGCAGAATTTGCTACTATTTTAGAGTAGTCATTATCAGCCATCAAACCTGTTTAATATCAGACCATAATGCATTGTTCAAAATGTGAGGATTTCTAGTTTTCCAAATGCACCACGGAGCACAAGCACAGGCAGAATAAAGTACAGTATGGTTCTTATTGGCAAGCCAATATCTAGCAATCAACAAGTAATCAGCACCTAGAGGTTTCCCAAAGAAAGATGGGAGTAATTCCCAAACTCTGTAGGCCACCACACAATCAAAAAAGAGGTGAAAGCTAGTCTCTTGTTCAGAACAGAAAACAGAATCTAAAGGCTTTTTTATTTTCCTCTTTTCAAGATTGTGCCTAGTCATTAATTTATTATGTGAGAGGAGCCAGAGAAAGACCTGCACCCGAGGTGCCACTACAATGGACCAAACAGAGGGAATAAAGACGGGCTGAACACCTCTGAAATTAATGATGCCATATAAAGATTTTGTATACCCCCCTCTCCCCCCCCCGGCAGAATCATACTGCCCAACCAGAGAATTTACATTGTCATTGAGTGACACCCATGAATTTTTTTTCTAAATCATACCATGGCTCTATCTGCTTCAAAATTCTCGAACACGGTAAATCGGAATTTGTACTGTATGAAGATTTAGGCAACAGCTATTTGTTGTTGCCTTGTTGGTACTGACCTGAACAAGCAGATATTATCTGGCCTTACCTGGTGTTGGTGTTCTAAGTTTCTATTTTCTCAAAATTCTTGATACACTAGATGATGAGAGAAATTACAAATTAGCAGTACTTTTCCACACTGCTTGTTTTATCCGAAACAGAAAAAGTTTTGTTTGTTCTGGTTTAGTCATTTTAGCGAGCCTCTGGTTTCATGCCATAGATAATGCAGGAGAATCTGGATCTCTACTTTCCTTTTAGAATGCTTTATTAGGTTAGCATTTTGAGTTTGTCTGGTACAAGCTTGAGTCTGATTAGCTCACCAGAACTCTTGCAAGTATAATGAAATAAGCTAAACTTAAATGGTTGTGTGAAGTTGAATACTTGAACGTGAACGCTTGTGAAGAGCATATGGCTATGCGGGGTAGCACTGATATGGTCAGATAATATGAAACTGGAAGGCACTGATGTAGTCAGATGATGTGCATAATGAATTATGATGATGATGCCCATAGTCAGGGGCGGAGCTGTGGCTGGTGCTACCCAGGCTGTAGCACCGGTCCAGCCCATGGCGTAAATGAGTACGTATTACCGTATTAGGTGTAAGTGCAGCACCAGCCGCCCCATGGCACCACCACCTGGCTGACTGGAGCGACGATATAGTGATCTGTACATCTCTACGACTCCACGCATGCCTTGTGCTAGCACCAGAGATTTATGACTCACGCTTCTTCTTGTCTTTCCCCTCTCAAATTTCTAATCTCCATAAACCCAGGCATCAGGCGTCAGGCCAGCAACGATTCCCGCTGGCGCTCCACCGGTACTGATAGTACGATCAACTCCCCAACCAGCTGTTCCCCAATTTAGCCATTCGGCAAAGGCCAACCCTAGGGTGGTGTGTAAATTTATCCTTGTTTACTCCATCTCGTGAAACCCCAAATATATTGTAACTAGAAAACTAATGTATCTTTGGATGGATGCATGCTTAATTCTAATTAGACTGTGTTTTGTCTTTTGTAATTTCATAATTTGCTAGGAATAGGGTGGATAGATAATACCCAAAAGATTATAGGCACTAGCAAAAGTTTGTAACACAAAGATGAACACACATTGTGCTGTTAAAGAAAAGAGCACACAGTGAATATGGATGAAATTGTTGCTGATCTGTGGCTTCGAAAACCAATTGGTGAGTTTGATCTGGAGATTAGAGATTTATGTTAGTGTCAGTGGTAATGTGCTCCTACTATGGTGTGTGTTGTTTGATATTTGGTGAATTATTTTGCCTATCATAATTTAGCCCCACACCTACTCTGTTCCTGGCTCCGCCGCTGCCCATAGTTGCAGAACCCAACTACTGTCAACTTACCACATTTCAGTGTTTTCGTACTGTCAGAAGAAACAGTATGTTTAAGTACTCAATTTTTGCAGGTATTGTAAAAGGGCGAAGGCTGTGTTTAAGGAGCTTGAACTGAAGAAGGACCCATATGTCGTCGAGCTTGATCAGCGAGGTACATCCATTCTCACTAGTTATCTGTATGTGATTATGCTCTTTGTTTATCTATCTGTAAAAGATGTTGCCTTCAATATTATGCTGTTATGTCCCCTATATTCCACAAGTTGGCTCTTAGACTGGAAACACCAACATCCTGAAAATGTCGTAAATCGCTTACAATTCACGGAATTTTTTCAATGAAAAGATTTATTCTGGTTGTGATGCAGAGGATGGTGGGGAAATCCAGGACGCCTTATCCGACATGGTTGGCAGGCGTACTGTTCCTCAGGTTTTTATCCGAGGAAAGCACTTGGGAGGCTCTGATGGTACGTAGTGTTCTGGTACATAGATCAGTTACAACAAGGATTTCTGTGAATTCTTGTTCCATCCTGACTCCTTTCTATTTTCATGGGGAAAATGCAGATACTGTTGATGCATATGAAAGTGGGGAGCTGGCTAAACTTCTGAACATCAGTGTCAAGGACGATCTTTGAATATCATTTTAGCACAAATATCGTCCTTCTTGTTTTGAGGTTACAAAGGCCTTGCAATGCAACTATGGATTATCATTTTCGCAGAAACTATCAGTGGTATTCGTGTTAAAGTATAAACTGTTTTAACAATACTTTGTGGCAATCCCTGGGTTGTTATCTCGCAATGTGATTGTTTGGCCCTTGCATACTGATTGATTGCATTTCAAGCACAGACCCCAGATCGTTTCTGCATATCATCATATGCAGCGAATACAGTTATGTTTCAATTGTACACAGTTTTTTAAGTATGCAACCTCTCAATTTTCATTGAATGAAGAATCAACGCTCAGCATCGTGACTTGGAGGTAAGAATACCTAAGTTAGTTTACAAATACACATCGTCTTTAGTCTTTTTTTTTTTTGAGAACTACACATCGCCTTTAGTCAAGTCCTATCATGTTTAAACCCACTAATTAACCACTTTTGGTATTTGTATATTGCCTGAAAAAAGTTTTTAGCTTCAGTCAAATTTTTCCTGCCTGTAACCTGTTGCTCTCTACCCCATACTTTGGGCCTTGACCAGCCCACGTTCAAAAGCGATAATCGATCCAATTAACAAACACGGTGGGTTTGTCTCAAAAAAAAAAAAAACACACGGGGATTCAAATAGGCGGAGGCACATAACGTGTGTTCGTTTGTCTAAAAGAAAAATGTAACGTGTTTTTCTTTAATATAGCTCACCATTCATGCCGAATGGCAACGTAACATGCGTTCATTAGCCTAAAAAAAACGTAACATATGTTCGTGCGTGCCTATGTGTGTTTCCATGTGTGATGTGTGTGCTCGTTCGCCCGTGCATGTGTGCTTGCTTACGCATGTCCGTGTGTCTGTTAACTCGCGCGTGTCCATTTGCACATGCGCATGTGTGTCATCAAGAGAGATGTGGAAGACCACACTATCAATATAAGTCACAATTCATTTTTGTCTAGTGATGATTTAATCTCCACCATTTTAGTTTTTGAAGAAAAATTAGTCAATTTTTGTTTTTGCTCTGTCTTTTTTTCCTCTTTTGTGTGTGTTCCTGAAGTTTTTCCTTTGTGTATGTGTTTTATTTATGTGTCTCTTTCACATTGTTATATTTTTTGTTTGAACATCGAGTATTAAACATAAACGTGTACATGCAAGTTCTATGCAATATTTGTGTAAATCGTGTTGTTGTTTGAAAGTTACGCAACTATATATTTGGTTCTTGCATATTGTGGAACATTGCAAGTTTTATGCAATCTATGTGCAATTTTTTGTTCTCAGTTTCCATTTTTCATTTTACTTCTTCTTTTAAGCTAATTTCGCCTTTGTTTATATTTTTAATATTGGTGTATTTATTTATTGATGTTTTTCGTTCATTGGATTTTCTCCGATGTTTTGCATGTGAGGACGATTTAATACATTAATCATGTGACACTACTTCACTTTGTGTTAGAAACTTTAAATAAATTTATTTTCATTATATTTAAAGTTTAGTGACAATGCTCTTCCGTGCCATTGCGGGGCGGCCGGCGGGGGGGGGGGGTGTGGGGGGGGGGGGGGGGGGGGGGGGGGGGGGGGGGGGGGTGGGGGGTTTGGTTTTGGTTTGTTTTTTTTTATCTTTTTTTTTTTTTTTTTTTTTTTTTTTTTTTTTTTTTTTTTTTGTTTTTTTGTTTTTTTTTTTTTCTTGTTTTTTTTTTTTTTTTCTTTTTTTTTTTTTTTTTTTTTCTTTTTTTCTGTTATTTTTTTTGGGGGGGGGGGGGGGGGGGGTTGTGGAGGTCGAAGGAGCGTGAGATGACGACAACTCATGGACGTCAGCTGCTGGACTCGAGCTTATCTTGGCCGAGTGAATTACCATGAGATTATAATTTTTTATATCATCAAAACACAACATAAATCCTGCATACATGTGTGGACTGTAATATCAGTAATTTAACTCAAATATGGTGACCAGTACGTATATTTAGAGCAAGCACGCACCGGCAAATGCCTGCTCACTAGATTACATACAAGACACAATAAGAGTGATTACATTTTTGATTCATTCCCTCAGCTTAAAGAAACTGACTGAAATACAAATTTCAAGCAACTTATGTATAATCTCTCCCCTAATTCACTTCTCTTTAGGGCTGAGCATATGCTAGGATCATCATAACTCTTGGTTAGGACAAGAAGCTTTCAGGATAAAGAAGCATGAACCATGGATGTCGGATGGTGCTCTGCCACATCGACTCTTTCGACTCTTCGCTACCTATAATTTGAAAGAACCCAATAAGCCATTAATGGTGTGAGCCGTGCTCAAGGAAGACATGAATTGACCATGACATTTGGCAAAGCTGTTGCGGCACAAATATATTTGAACGCAGTGAACCGATTTCTGATACCATCAAAGCTAAACAACTAGTAATAACTTACCCATAAAAGAGATATTGCTTTGAAATTACTCGCATATATTTTTGAGTTCTCAAGCAGACACCATTATTCATTTATGAATTGGGATTTATAATCATACAATTGCATGCCTTGTTCTAACAAAACGCCGAACATTAAGAAGATTCAGCAAGGCCGCCCACATAATCTAGCTAGGATCCAAGTTCGAAGTGCAAAGGCCAATTTTGCCGATGAGGTTGGTCGGTGTCTTCACGTCTGTGCATCTGCCCGAAAAAGGATCATATACTTGTAGATGTGGCTGTGAAGTGTTTCCATGGTAGTAGAAGAGCAGCCCACCCATATGTAACTCTCTCAAAGGCACCACACAATTGACGGCTTTCCAACCCGTCGGTATCGTGTACGCTTTGACCCAAATGTTCTTGTTGGAGTCAGTCAAGAGCCATATATTGATTATAACAAGCGACACTATTTGAGCCATGTACAAGGCGGCGTTGAGCTCGGCTATGCTTCTGGTGTTCTGGTCCCTGATGGCTCCTTGTGGTCCATGGATCACCTTCCATTCCTCACTCTCAAGATCAAAGTAGAGCACATAGTTCTCATCATGGGACAAGAAGTGAGAGGCGCTATTAACCGTGACGCCGGATCTAAAATCATAGTGAAGAGAGACCATCATTGGGCACGGTTGTGTCTGCCTCCAATCGGCGCCGTCTCCTACGGTGAGTACCTCGCAAGTTGGTGCTTTCCTATGGATACCGAGGCGGAGGACCTTGTGCACGCCGGATTGGGCGGTGCGTCCAAAGCCTAAGCATGTGTAGCGTCACCTCGGCCCCCGAACCCTAGCGCCGCAGGCCTCCCCTCGCGCCTCCCTCTGCCGCCGCTGCCGCCGGCGTGGGCCGCGGTGGCGGCGGGCCCGGCGCCGAAGGCATCTGGGCGGATGGATGCGGCGAGATCTCATCTGAGGCGGCAGGGGCGGCCCCTCTTGTGGGATCCAAAGGCGGCGGCTGGGGCGGCGATCCCATGCCGTGCGGCGGTGGACGAAGCGCCATAAGCCGGCGGAGCGGCGGCCCTGTGGACGGCGGCGGTGGCAGCGCCTCATCCGACGGGGTGGCTGATCTGTGCGGAGATGGTGACGGCGGCGACTGCGGATCCAACGCCCTGATCGGATCCGCCGCGGGGTGGCCTTCCGCCGACTGGCGGCGTGTGGAGGGACCGGTGAGGAAATGTCGGATCTCCGCCGGATTACCGACGACGGCGTTCGTCTTCGTGGCGAGGCTCCGCATGGTTCCAGCCAGCCGCGAGATCGGGACGACGTGGCTTCCGGTGAAAATCGCGCCTGACTGCGGTCATGGCGGCGTCTCGGACGTCGTTCCCTTCTCGAGGCATCGTCGTTGCAGGTCACGTCAACCTGATCGGAAGGTTCCGGGGGAAACCCTAGATCTGGGTCTACCGGATTAGACGATGGCGACGTTTTCGATGTCGTTCTCCCTCCTGGGGGCATCGTTTTGGAGCAAGTGCTGGCTGGAGGGGACAAGAGGAGGAGCGGCGTGGCATCTGACACGCCGACAACGGCAGGTCTCAGCGGCATGGAGCAGCGGGGTCTCGCCGGCGGGCGTGTGATGATGGACGAACGCAGGATGGTGGCGTTGTCTGGCGTCGTGATGGCGTCTACGGCAGCTAGACCGGGCAAGGTTGATGCAGCAGTACAACACTAAAGATAGATTGGTGGCAGGTGGCTGCGGCGGCCTCATACCCGGCAGGTGTCCTGGTTGAGAAGTGTGCCGGACTGGTGGGTACCCCATACCCGGCAGGCGTCCTGGTTGGGACCTCAGGTCTTAGATGTTAGGTTTGGCTGCGAGGTCTGATTGGCATTAGGCCCAGATTTTCAGCGCCCCTTCATCAACTGAATAGGAGTAGCGACAGATGTTGCCTAGACGGTGGCTTTAGTCTTACTGTTGTATGACTTTGTAAGTGGCCGCATGCATCGCCTAGATGCAGAGGCCGGGGGTCATCCTCCTTTTCTAAAAAAAAAACCTCGGTGGTTAGGTCCAGGATCTGGATGCCAGAGTTGTTGCAGCCCAAGGTGATGCAGGCAAGACCGTCGAGGCTGGCGCGGAACGTCCATTGCCCAGCTAAGCTCACCGCCCTCACGACGGTGCCCTCCGTGTCCATCATCTGTAGGCACCTAGCGTGCCATTTGTTGGTCATGGCGACGAGAAGCGGTTCCGGTTCCGCCCAGGACCTGTGCGCGGCGACGAAGGCTGGGTCGGAGATGAGGTCGCGCCACTTCTTGGACACGCACCAGCATCGGTGCAGGGACGTGGGCGGCAGCCAGGTGAGGATCTCGAAGATGACTGTTTGGAAGAAATCGAGAGAGGATCGAGAGAAAGTAAAAATGAACCAGCAGTCCAAATCTTTATTGATGATGTCTACTTATAGTGTTACAAGCGACGCGTGCAAACGACGCGACGGTTGCTATTTGCCAACCGACATACTAATTACAAAAGCATGGATTAAATATATTAATTAAATCCTAACACTCCCCATAAATCCATGCTTGTTTGTGTAAGTATCATCATCATGAAAAGCTCCTCCAAAAACCCTGTGGGAAAAATCTGAGGAGTATAGTGTTTGATATGTTGCCAAAACTCCTGCAAACCCAGTGGGAAAAATAAGGAGAAAATACTGCAACATACAATAATTATCGTCTCATTAAACTCAATATGTGATGACCATAGAGTTTGGAGAACAATAAAAATATCGTATATACTTCCCTAAAAACCCCGGTGGGGAAAACAGAAAGCATGCCATATTATCCTATGTTGATATTACCTCATTAAAAACCTTTATGAGAACCTATATAGTAAACTCATGAAGGGAAAAAGAGTATAATATGATGCATTGAACAGGAACAATTCAGGAAGATACTCCCCCTGATTCTTGCAAAATTCCGAAGCCGTCACATACCAATTCCATGAACATGTTTCTGTTTGCATCCGGGCAACACAAGCAACATTATCTTTGAGATAATGGTTGGTGGATGTAGCCATTGAGGTTTGTTTCCGAAGAGTTTCATGGGATGGCTACCACACCTAGCAGCAGCACAAAGTTTGTCTACGATCTGACATAGTAGGGATCTGACCGATGTATCCAATGATATTGGTGTCCAGATTTCTCTGAAACTGAAAAACTAGGACAAGATGTTTGATGCCTTGAAGATATCGAAAGATATTCATGATCCCTAATCAATTATATGTGGTGGGTCCAATGGCACTAGGATATGGAACTTTATGTCCCAATATCGCACTCCCATCAACTCATGGTTTTGATGGATCTTTGTCTACATCTAGAGAATGAAGCCATGCGAGTTGTGGATGCATAAGATTTGTCCACAATGAATTTCTCCAATATATTTTGGATATAGACAACACAGTGTACCATAATGTATGAGTGAAGGTGCTCGAGGTTTCACCCTGATCCTTCAACTCAAATTCCATCATTTAGATAATCACATGCTTAACATGCATGGGTAATCCCCCCGCAAAAAAAAACATGCATGGGTAATCATTTATGTAGGAGTAATCCTTGTGAATAAGGAACTCACTACGTCGGTTGTACCAAATGTACCGACAATAATAAGCCATATGGTGACTTATTGATTTTACACAATGTTGTTGCATTTTGCATTTCGATTCAGAAGTGAGATTCCTACGGAAACCATCTATGTCTGAATCTAGTGATCCATATGAATATGTGATCACTACACCTATCAACTGCAGAGATAGATGATTTTGTACTGTCAATGATATAAGTTATCGGAAAGAGATTCCACCTCTGGAGAATAGTTGGGTATCTGCGTGAACCCTTGTGCTACAATACTTGCTCTATGTTTCACCACCTCATTGTTCTCAATTCCGTTTCCAGAAGAAAATTGGTGTAGGTATTGCTTATGAATATCTTCCCATTATTGAGCAAGATTATTTCTACCTAGATTATACCCTTTGCTCGAGTCCAGTCCGAGTGTTGTTCACACTTTGCCATGGCCATGGTCTTTGGATCTGAATCATTTGAAAGGTTTTTGCAATCTAGTTGAGAAATGAATGTCGACAGTTGTAGTCTTCCGGCTATATGTTTCTCCAGAATCTATATATCAATATATAGTTGATGGAAATATCATTACCCATGGTGACTGCTCGTGATTTCCCAATGCGGTTGAGTCGGGTATTCCGATGTCCCGGTCATTGTGTGCACTATGACCTGGGTTGGTGGAGGGTTCCCATCCATTGGGTGTATACTACCCATTAGGTGTCTGTCAACGTGAAGTTGACTTGCATTTACTGATTCAGAGGACTTGATATCCTTGCTTGCAAGAAGCTGAATCCTGGTGTACTATTGTCGTACTTCTCCCCCTGTTGCTTTGAACAGGGAATTGAGTGGTTTTAGTTGGCACCTCCACTCTTTCCGACATATTTTTGCAGGATTGTAGGATTGTGTGACACCTTTATAGTCAGTAAATGAATCTGGCAGGTTATTTGCAATGTGATGCAAATCTTCTGAACGCATGGTTCAGATCTTTGAGTACGTGGATTTGAGGCAGAAATATGTTGAACATTCCACTAATTTCCTGGCATTCTTTATGGTACTTGAAATCTCCCCCTAATGCCTGGAAATGTTCCTCATTGAATCAGCATACTGGCCTTGAATAACTCCCCATGCGAGGGGCTTGAGGTATTGACGGTAATACAGTTATTCCTCATTATGCAGTTTGGTCATGAGCGTGCAAGACTGCATGACTCCAACGTAAAGTTGGTAAGTTGCAATTTCAAAGTAAAGATCATGCAATGAGCTCAATTCTTTGGATGGGATTCTACCAAACCATTTTGAGTCTAGACATTAAGACAAATTGCTAAACTTCAATTCGAGGGCCATAGAGAAGACACTCAAGGAGAATTCTGCAATGCTATCTATTCAATTTGCTTGAAATCAATGTCAGGATAATGAGCCGATGGTTTCGTGTGAATAAAGCACACACTTAAGACCATCATGTAGATATGTCTTTTAGAACTATGGAATACCTGAATAGTCTACTCAATGGTTGGGAAGAGCCACTTACCTCGACTTGATGCATTCAAGGAGTCTGAGTGGTTCAGCATACACTTTAAGGTGTGCGAGCCTTAAAATTTGCCTCCCTGTGTCACATGTAATGCACACAAAATCCAAATATTGTTAGAATTTAGCATCATAATAATCATAAACCATTGGAATTGCTGATAGTTTCGGTTTCAACCCAATGTCTAGATGACCAAGACGACCATGCCAAGTTTGTCATGCAAAAGACACTCTGGAAAACTATCTTGTACGCAACATGTGCTATGGGTTTTGTAATATGTGTAGTGCAATGCCGATGATACATAGAGAATGTGCTTGCCATATCCGTTGCATATGGTAAAGAGAAGATATTCCTCTTTGTTGTCATCATGAGTTTCACTATGGAAATTATTTTGACAGATACCTCTATAGTTTAGTAGGGTACGAGTTAAACCCGGAAGCAATAAAGTATCCTGACATTACTCGAGTACCCACAGGGACAGTAAATATGACTCGAGTTGAGCCAACAAATACCTCATCGCGTCTAGCGATTTTAAAATATCTCCTTTCTCTCAACGTGAGTGGAAACATTTCACTTCCCTAAGTATAGAGTTCGTGGTGCATATGTCCACATGGCA
Organism: Thinopyrum elongatum; assembly: GCA_011799875.1. Taxonomy (NCBI): domain Eukaryota; kingdom Viridiplantae; phylum Streptophyta; class Magnoliopsida; order Poales; family Poaceae; genus Thinopyrum; species Thinopyrum elongatum. The sequence goes on along the minus strand of CM022303.1, from coordinate 643,014,339 downwards.
CAAATCATTTTTCATCAGATTGACCCCCGTAGAAATCTATATATAGACATGAACATTCTCAAGAAAATCACTGTCAGATATATAGAATACATACAAATGAATTTGTACCAAAGTGCTGATACAATATATTGTGATATACAATATATGATGACAACAATACTTATGTTCTTATTAGAACATAAGAAATGGCCATAAATAATACTGACCACTCAGGAGATTGAGAGACTAGACGAAGTGTTCAAACATGTTAGTTGAGGCATATTCAACCTTCACGTTCTTCGTGCCCATAGGGTCCCGTCACCGCTGGTGATGTCGGGTTAAAGGGTGAAGTAAGATTCAAACCTTGGCCCTTGAGTTTCATTGTGTCACAGGAATTGCTGATACAGAATAATCAGATGCAGAGATCTGAATCAATATAATGTCTTATGATGCATAAGGCAACATATTTATTCTGTTAGTGGTGCGTAGGTGAATCCAACAGGTCTTGAATTGCACACATTATCCCACGAGACACAAGAATGATCATAATGTCCATGGCCCAAATTGGGTAGTGGTGGCATTGAGGGCGAATGCCTCAAATTATGTAGCCATCGGTAACCAGAGATAATTAATTTACGATCAGTAACGTGTTTGAAAGAAATCGAGAGAGGATCGAGAGAAAGTAAAAATGAACCAGCAATCCAAATCTTTATTGATGATGTCTACTTATAGTGTTATAAGCGACGCGTGCAAACAACGCGACGGTTGCTATTTGCCAACCGACATACTAATTACAAAAGCAGGGATTAAATATATTAATTAAATCCTAACAATGACGTCCGTTGGCGGCAGTCATGGTCGTCGCAGCCTTGGCGGCGGAGCCGAGATCAAGGCCTTGCCGTTTCGGCGCCCGTGGTGGAAGTGGTAGCGGCGGCGATGCCATGGTAGCCCCCGACTTGACCGGGAATCGATCAATCCGGCCGCCTAGAGACCTTATCGATCTGCTGCCTTTGATGTACGTACCACGGCATGATCAGCAGACTAGTCCAAACGTATGGAGCCGAGCTAATCAATCTAGATGGATTAGGGTGCGAACCAATCTGTGGTTGGATGGTTAGAGGAACAGTGGTATTCTCAGCCCACCAGGGTTCAAGTCCTGGTACTCGCATTATTTCTGGATTTATTTAAGGATTTCTGGCGATGCGCTTTTAGTGGGAGAAGACGTTCCCGTCGACGACGAGGCGCCTATGATGACTTCGTAAATTTCAAGATGACATGTCGGCTCAGACTCTCGGAGGTGCTCATAGGGATAAGGTGTGCGTGTGTGCGTTCATAGGGGTGAGTATATGCGCGTATGTATGAGCGCTTGCGTCTGTACTGATATTTAAAAAAAAGATGGATTAGGGTTGCACTTGCCCATTTGCCACATTCACACCATGTTGATTTTATTTTTGAGGGATTCACATCGTGTTGAATTTGGAACTCTTGATTGATTCAGGGGGCGGAGCCCATTGGGCGTACTCGGTACTCTGGACTAGGCTTGCAATGGTCCGAATTGTTTCGCAAATCCTATTCGGCGCCTTTAGCGCCCTATACTGTTCATTTTCCTAACGGGCGCACACCCCCTCGCACATATGGGCCGGCTAATTTTGACTTGTTCTCTTCAGTTCTGAAACGCAAAAAGAGCGCGCGAGCTGGGATTCAATCCCGCGACAAGCAGTTTATGGCACGACGCGACAACCAATCGACGACTAGACCTCTTTGTGATAACTCACATGCTTCATCGCTTTTCTCTTTTCTCCTTGTTTTTTCCTTTTTTCTGTCGCTTTTTCCCTTTCTTTTATCAAATTCGAGAAACTTTTTTTGTTCATGAGTTTCTTCTGCAAAATAGATGAACTTCTTTTCAAATTTGTTTTTTTTTTACTTTCATTGAACTATTTTCAAATTTTGATGAACTTTTTTTTATTTTGTTCAACTTTTTTCAAATCCGATCAACGTTTTCTCATTTGTGATGACCTTTTTTTCAAATTCGATGAACATTTTTCAGATTCAATGAACTTTTTTTCCAAATCAATTTAACTTTTTTCAACTTTGATGAACTTTTTCCGTATTCGTGAACTTTTTCTGAAAAACCTTGAATGTTTTTACAAAATGGATGAACTTTTTTCAAATTCGTGAACTTCTTTTATCAAATTCAATGAACTTTTTTCAAACCAGTGAACTTTTTTTCAGAATCCGGTGAACTTTCTTCAAATTCATAATTTTTTTAAAAAATTGATGAACTTTTTTCAAATACGTGAACTTTTCTTTAAAAATTCAGTGAACGTTTTTCAAATTCGTGAACTTTTTTCGAAATCTGGTGAACTTTTTTCGATTTTGTGAACTTTATCTGGGAAATTCATGAATTCATTTTTAAAAATCGATGAACATTTTAAATATTCGTGAATTCTGTTTCATAAGTTTTCTTTTTTCGAAAAATCCTAACTGGGACTGAAACAACGGTAAAATCGCTCCGGTTTCAGCTATTGGACGTGAGATTGATTGCGGTGCAGTGGTTAATGCGTTAAGCCTGTAAACATTTTTGCGTGCGGGTTCGAATCCCATCTCCCGCAGAATACTAGCGGTGAATATATGTTTTCTTCGCGTTTGGTTTTTTAACATGTTGCTGGACACGACCGATCCTGGGCCGGCTCACTATGGCTCGCCTTCGAGCGCCCACTTGCCTAAGCGGCGCTGAGGGTGCCGAAGAGGAGCTCTCGAATTGTTTTAGTATATGCATATATCATGTAACGAAGGGATCGATCGATCAAGCCAATTGTGGGCTGCAGATGTGAGATCCAAGCGGACAGGTGCGGGGCGTGCGCTGAATGGCGGCCTCGTAAGCTGGAACCTGGGCCTTGATGCACAGGCCTTTTTTTACAGGGTATTTGGAATATCTCTACTACTTATAATAGAGCAAACATTATCTTCTCTAAACGCACCGTAAAACAAACACAGACCCATTACCGCCGCATGATTAGCCCCACTAAACTTAATCTAACGGCTAGCCTTAATCTAACTCATTTTCTGTGTGCACTTAGCAATTTACATTGACTGACCGTACTCCACCGCAGATGAAACTGCATGCCCGGTCAATAAAGAAAATATAATCACCGGCGCATTCTATTAGGAAACAGATCACGGGCGCATCCTAATATATAGGAAACTAATCGGAGGTGCATCCATCCTATTAGGAAACTAAATCACAGGCATATTATAGTTGTCGCTGCCATCGTCTTCTGCCTAGAGGCCAGGGCGCTGTTGCGTCCGAGTGCGAGGACTCCATCCACGTCCAGAGCATGCTCTCCAGCAGCCACCGGCATCCGTGTCGGCTTCAGCTCCGTCCGCATCACCCACGCCGACAACCACGCCGGTCTCGGACTTGGCGCAGGAGGTGCCATCGTCCGGCTGGACCATCGAGGACCTACTACAGTTCTCCCTACGTGCACCGTCGAGGGCATCAAAGGTTTATCACAAATCAATCAGGTGAACATTTAACTTGATTTGGGGGTATTCTGGGCTTTGCACGACTAATACTGTACCTTTCGCACTTGGTGGTGGGTCAGATTTTTTTGATCTGCAATTTTATCTACCAACCGATCCTCCTCTCATGCGTACTAGAAACATTTTTTGGGAGAGGAAGAAATTGCTATTCTGGCGTTTAATTAATCATTTGATAATTCCAAATACATGTGATCTGAAGCATGAAAATCATTCCCATATATAGACTAAGGAGGAAATGAGACTGATTGTAAGAGTGTATTTGTTAAGACCTACATAGTTACAATGAGGTTCATATTTAGACCAAGATGGATTTACAATCTGACTACATGCATAAGTTTGTCTGCCCTCATAAAGTGTATGTTCATTGGGTGCACGTGCATTACAGATTAAATAAGAATCTTGGGGCTTCAAGCAATCTAGAATTCTAGGTTTGGGATTATCTTAGGTTGCCAATGGTTGTACTGCAAATGTATAATTTGATATGACACGTACATAAGATCTGTGTAGCAGTCTTGGCTTACAACTTAGGATCAGAGGGATACTGAAGAAGTGAAGATGCAGGTCTCTGTTTCCCAGGATTATTTCTACCACCAGATGCATTAAACTAGACCGTATCAAGAGGTAACACCATCACCTTGATTAGAATTGCCTTATTTTGGTCTGATTGTGTTTACGGATGATGTCGCTTAGCCTGGAATTAAGGTGGGTGGAGCCTAGCTCGAGGGGTTGGAAATCAGAAAATATAATTCATTCTTAGAGAAAACTTTACATGCAGACTTCATGTGCTCATGTGTCATTTTAAAATAATCGCATAGCAATCCAGTAAATTATGTAAGTTTCAGTAGGAGGCAAGATATTGTAGATGTACTACTATTTCAGTTACATGATTCTATATATACATCTAAAAATGCTCACATGATTCTGTAACTGTTGTTGCAGAATATCTCTCGCTAATCTATGAAGTTGTGCAAATCTCTATTTCGTTCCAATAAAGAGAATTTTACCATGCAGAAGGATCCAATGAAGAAACTAATCCTGCTGATTTCCAAGAAATAGATCCTTCGAAGGATATGTTCTAATACAGCTGCCGTATACTGTTACAGAGAAATCATATAAACTGGATTCTGTCGGATTTTTTTCACGACAATGTAAGTTCTTTTGTTTATTACTATGCATTTCATTAAGAACTTGCTTGGTGTGTGATTTATGCTCCTGCTTTACATCCTATCCCAATATCAAGAAATATGTTGCATCATTTCATTAAGAACCTTTTAATTGAAGTTGGTTGTCCATGCAAACACAAGATGCGCCGAAAGATACTGGCCAAGAAAATGCAAGTATGTATGCACCTAAATTGTTAGGTTCGACTCTAGGTATGTTGCATTATTATGCCGTGGTGTGCTATATATGCTTTCAAGAATTTATTAGAGTTATGTGGCGCCCCCGGCTCAATCGTACACTAATCATGCACGCAAACGTGTACGATCAAGATCAGGGACTCACGGGAAGATATCACAACACAACTCTAAAACATAAATAAGTCATACAAGCATCATAATACAAGCCAGGGGCCACGAGGGCTCGAATACAAATGCTCGATCATAGACGAGTCAGCGGAAGCAACAATATCTGAGTACAGACATAGGTTAAACAAGGTGCCATAAGATGGCTAGCACAAACAGGGATACAACAGATCGAACAGGCGCAGGGCCTCCTGCCTGGGATCCTCCTAACTACTCCTGGTCGTCGGCGTCCTGGACGTAGTAGTAGGCTCCGCCCTGGTGGTAGTAGTCGTTGAAGGTGGCGTCTGGCTCCTGGGCTCCAACATCTGGTTGCGACAACCAGCAAGAAGGGAAAGGGGGAAAAGGAGGGGGGAAAGCAACCGTGAGTACTCATCCAAAGTACTCGCAAGCAAGGATCTATACTACATATGCATGGTATATGTGTAAAGAGGCAATATCGGTGGACTGAACTGCAGAATGCCAGAATAAGAGGGGGATAGCTAGTCCTGTCGAAGACTACGCTTCTGGCAGCCTCCATCTTGAAGCAATAGAAGAGATTAGTTGGAAGTTAACCAAGCAACAACGTATAGCATAATCCTACCCGTCGATCCTCTCGTCGCCACCATGCGAGAGAGCGACCACCGGGTTATATCTGTCACTTGTAAGGGTGTGTTTTATTAAGTATCCATTTCTAGTTGTCATGAGGTCGGAATACAACTCCGGGTCGTCCTTTTACCGAGGGACACGGCTATTCGAATAGATAAACTTCCCTGCAGGGGTGCACCACATATTCCCCAACACGCTGGATCCCCTTTGGCCGGACACACTTTCCTGGGTCATGCCCGGCCTCGGAAGATCCACACGTCGTAGCCCCACCTAGGCTCAACAGAGAGGTCAGCACGCCGGACTAATCCTATGCACTCTGGGGTCTGGGCCCATCGCCCAGTGCGCTCCTGCACGTTGCGTACGCGGCCGCGAGCAGACCTAGCAACCCACACGATCACGGCGGTTACGTTATCGCGGTCCAACACGGCGCGCGCCGCTCAGTCGCTGACGTCAAGAAGGCTTCAGCTGATACCACGACGCCGGGATACCCATAACTACTCCCGCGTAGTTGGTTAGTGCGTATAGGCCAGTGGCCAGACTCAGATCAAATATCCAATCTCGTTAAACGTGTTATTATGAAGTAAACGCGAACGCCGACCAGGGCCTGGCCCACCTGTCTCCTAGGTGGTCTCAACCTGCCCTGTCGCTCCGCCACAAAGATCCACTCAAAGGGCCGTTGGGACAAAGGTCCTTTCAGCCCCCAATCCGTGAATCACTCGCGGGTACTCTTCGAGCCGACCCGACTTTAGTCACCATCTGTATAGTATGTATATATGTATAGTATACACCCGTGATCACCTCCCGAGTGATCACGGCCCGATAGTATAGCAAGGCAGACTGACAAGAATGCAGGGCCAATGGTGATAAACTAGCATCCTATACTAAGTATTTAGGATTGCAGGTAAGGTATCAACAGATGTAGCAACAGTGTCAGGCTATGCATCAGACTAGGATTAACGGAAAGCAGTAACATGCTACACTACTCTAATGCAAGCAGTATAGAGGAGAATAGGCGATATCTGGTGATCAAGGGGGGGGCTTGCCTGGTTGCTCTGGCAAGTAGGGGTCGTCAACAACGTAGTCGGTCGGGGCACCAGCAGCTGCGTCGGTCTCGTAGTCTACCGAAGAGAAGAGGGGGAAGAAACAGTAAACACACGGCAATAATGCAACAGGGATGCATGACATGTCTAAACGCAGGGCCAGGGTGATATACAGCCTAACTAAGCGATTTAGTTAATTTAGGAATTTATTCGGATTTATTTAATTAGGGTTGGACACTATTCATTTATCGAAATCGGTCTAATTGTTCAACGTTCTCATAGTTGCGGGCGTCTGACGGGAATACAGAGGATGTATTCGGGTTCGTATCGTCGTTCTGAGCAAGTTTCATGTATAAAATATTTTCATCGGAGTTACGGTTTAAAAGATATGATTTTCTAAAGTTTTTATTAATTTCTGAAATTTTAATTAATTATTTAATTCAACATTATCCGAAACAGTAATTGATGACGTCAGCATGACATCATGCTGACGTCAGCAGTTAATTAAGTTAATTACTAATTACTGTTTAATTAACACTAATTAGTTAATTAGATTAACCTAATCAGGATTAATTAACTAATTAATTAATTAATTAATTAATTAATTATTTTAATTATTTTAATTATCTATTTTTATTTCTATTTTCTTAAAACTGTTTCTGGGCCGTGGGCCCCATTCGTCAGCGTCACAGGGGTTCGGGCCCCACTGGGCAGTGGCCCAGGGGCGGACACGTCCGGGGCGTGCCCCTTTCGGGACCGGACATGTCCGGTGCCCAAAGGGGACGCACGGGCGGTCGGCGGGCGCGGGCGCCGGCGAGGCCACGGCGGGGCCGGAGGCGGGGCGGCGGCGCGGTGGCTGGAGCGGCCGCGGGCGGCAGCGCGGTGGCTGGAGCGGCAGCGGGCGGCGGTCGCGCGGAGGCGAAGCGGGGGGGGGGGGTGTTGCTCTTTTTTTCCTTTTCTGTTTCTTTTTCCTTTTCTTTATTCTCTTTTCTCTACTGTTAAATGTTTAGGCCCCAAATGGTTTTTGTAAAAAGTGTGACCTATTTCATAAATACCAGTGCATTATTCCTTAACACCTAAAATTAGTTTGGACAAAACATAATTCCATATTTATTTCAGATTTAATAAATGGTTATTAAATATTATCTTTATCCACTGTTTGAGGTTGTTCGAGTCACTTATCCAATTCCAATGATGTTGGTTTCAATTTTAGAATAGCCTCTGGAATATTTGTTATTTATCTGACATTTTAGTTTCTATGTTGGACAACTTTTATATCCCACTTTCATTTAAATTTGAATTTGACTTAGGAGTTGAAATGCAATATGATGCTAATGATGATTGTGCACTATTAATCATGATGACATGGCCTCATCAAAAGGGTGATCTCTGTAGCTTAATACAGGGGGTGTTACAAATCTCCTCCACTACAAGAAATCTCGTCCCGAGATTTAGGAGGTAGAAAGAAACAAAGCGGGGTATTCATCACGAAGACGATCCTCGCGTTCCCAAGTGTCTTCATCGTCAGAATGGTTTGACCACTGAACCTTGAGGAACTTGATAACCTTCTGGCGTGTGCGACGCTCGGCTTGATCGAGAATGCGGACCGGATGCTCTTTATAAGAGAGGTCTTGTTGCAGTTCAAGCAATTCGTGATCTACTCCGCGGATAGGGTCTTTGAAGCAGCGGCGGAGTTGTGATACGTGGAACACATCGTGAACCTGAGAAAGGTTCGGTGGAAGTTCCAACTGATATGCCACTCTACCACGCCTTTCAAGAACAGTGAAAGGACCAATATAGCGAGGAGCTAGCTTGCCCTTGATCCCGAATCGGTGTGTACCTTTCATCGGTGTGACTCGAAGATAAGCCTTTTCGCCAGGTTGATAGACCATATCTTTGTGTTTGCGGTCATACTGACTCTTTTGACGTGACTGAGCAGTCTTCAAATGCTCGCGGACAACGCGAACTTGATCTTCGGCAAGTTGGATAATATCCGGACCGAAGAGTGGACGTTCCCCAGTTTCTGACCAATTTAGAGGGGTTCGGCACTTTCGTCCGTACAATACTTCAAAGGGGGCCATCTTCAGACTGGCCTGATAGCTGTTATTGTAAGAGAATTCGGCATATGGGAGAGATTCTTCCCATTTCCTTCCGAAGGATATGACACAAGCTCGAAGCATATCTTCGAGAACTTGGTTCACTCGTTCAACTTGTCCTTGAGACTGAGGGTGAAAAGCGGTGCTGAAGGACAGATGAGTTCCCATAGCTTCTTGGAAACTTGCCCAGAATCTTGAAGTGAATAAGCCGCCACAGTCTGAACTGATAACCAGTGGAATACCGTGAAGTGAAACAATTCTGGACATGTAGAGAGTTGCGAGCTGACTAGCAGTGATCGTCTCTTTGACGGCTAGAAAATGTGCAACTTTGGAAAGTCGGTCAATGACGACAAGAATAGCATCATTACCTTTCTGTGATTTGGGAAATCCAGTGATAAAGTCCATTTCAACATGGTCCCATTTCCATTCAGGAACAGCAATTGGTTGCAGAGTTCCGGCGGGCCTTTGATGTTCTGCTTTGACGCGACGGCAAACATCACATTCAGCAACATAGCGAGCAATGTCTTGCTTCATGTTTGACCACCAGAATCTTTGACGGATGTCTTGGTACATCTTGGTACTGCCGGGATGAATAGACAACGGAGTGTCGTGAGCTTCTTGCATGACCTCCTGAGTCATACCCAGGTTACCTTTAGAGGGGACCACTAGACGACTTTTAAAGAACAAGGTGCCAGTATCATCAATAGTGAAGAACGAAGGCCCTCCTTCAGCGAGATAGCGCTTAATCTTGTGGGCTTGAGAGTCATAACCCTGCAGCGTCTTGATGCTCTCCACGAGATCTGGTTTAGCAACCAGGGTATTAAGAGAACCCTGGGAAACAACGCGGAGGTTCATTTTGTAGGAACCTTCAGGAGGGGAAGCGAGTGCTCCAGGAGGAACAATGTGGAGATTCAGCTTTCTGAATTCTTCAATAAGCGAAGGTTGAACTTCGTGAAACTGGAGGTGACTGCAATAAGACTTGCGGCTCAAGGCATCGGCCATTACATTAGCCTTGCCAGGGGTATAAGAAATACCCAAGTTAAAATCCGCTACGGTCTCCATCCATCTCTGTTGACGGAGGTTCAGGTCTGGCTGAGTGAACAGATACTTCAGACTTTGATGATCGGTGTAGATCTCGCAACGATTACCGAGAAGGTAATGTCGCCACTGTTTTAGTGCATGGATGACGGCAGCAAGCTCGAGGTCATGTACTGGGTAATTCTCTTCGTGCGGACGCAATTGACGCGAAGCATAAGCAATTACTCTGCGGTCTTGCATTAGGACACCGCCTAATCCTTGACGGGAAGCATCACAATAGATGACAAAATCCTTCTGGGAATCAGGAGGGGCAAGCACTGGGGCAGAAGTCAGCTTGTCTTTGAGCGTCTGGAAACTTTCCTGACACTTTTCCGTCCAATCGAACTTGACGCCTTTATGAAGCAGGTTAGTCAGGGGCTTGGCGATCTTGGAGAAGTTCTCGACAAATCGACGGCAATAGCTGGCGAGTCCGAGAAAACTTCGAACTTGCTTGATGTTCTTTGGAGGAGCCCAATCAAGAATAGCCTGAACTCGCTCGGGGTTGACGGCAATACCATCCTTGGAGATGACATGCCCAAGGTATGTTACTTCGGGAAGCCAGAATTCACACTTGGAAAACTTAGCATATAGTTGATGCTCTCGAAGTTTTTCCAGAACAAGTCGAAGATGTTCAGCATGTTCCTCTTTGTTCTTGGAGTATACTAGGATATCATCCAGGTAAACCACGACGAACTTGTCAAGGTATTCCATGAATATATAATTCATCAGGCGGGAGAATGTGGCGGGAGCATTGGTTAAGCCGAATGACATGACAGTGTACTCGTATGAGCCATATCGAGTAACGAAGGCGGTCTTTGGGATATCCTCTTCACGAACACAGATCTGGTGGTAACCCAACCTTAAGTCGAGTTTAGAGAACACTGATGAACCCGCCAGTTGATCATACAGATCGTTTATCCGAGGAAGGGGATATTTGTTCTGGATAGTTGCTTGGTTAATAGGACGGTAATCTTGGACCAATCGGTTTGATCCATCCTTCTTCCTGACAAAGAGAGAAGGTGCTCCCCTCGTAGACGTACGACAGCGGAGTAGGCGGCATCATGGACTGCCATCTCAATCGTCACGCCTAATCCGTGAAAAAGGTGTAGCTCGGTGTCTGAGTTGTTCTGCTGATCATAAATCCGAACTTCAGCATAGTACTGTTCCTGGTTGAACTCGCGGTAATCCTCATAAACCAAGTACTCAGGGTACCAACGGTAGCCAAGTCTGGTCATGAGAGCGATCAGGACAGCTGGAAACCCAGGGGTATTACGAGCCCAAGTGCGAAGCACAAGCTGTGTCGTAGGACGCGGTGGAAACAAACGGTCCATCTGAAAATAGAGGAAATTCAGGTTTGTCAAACGACAATAAGAGGTTTAACACAACTCGGAGAGAAAGGTTAGACAAAACAATGGAAAGGAAAATGATTATCAGACTAATCAGATCAACGACAGGGAAATCGCACAGATATCCAGCTCTCCGGGTAGACAGAATTTACGAGATCCTAAGTGTCGGCGTTAGTAAACTTCATTTAACCCGAGTAGAAGAGAGATCAGAGTCCCAGAGTATAGACGAGGAATAAAAGATCCTAATACCACCCAGTTGGCAATGTGGGCCCGTAAGCCACACAGCCAAGTTAGTAAAACGGTTTTCTTTGTCTAGACTCAACTTCGGCCAAGGAATTGGAAAGGGGGATTCCTACAGGCAGTCGGCTCTGATACCAACTTGTGGCGCCCCCGGCTCAATCGTACACTAATCATGCACGCAAACGTGTACGATCAAGATCAGGGACTCACGGGAAGATATCACAACATAACTCTAAAACATAAATAAGTCATACAAGCATCATAATACAAGCCAGGGGCCACGAGGGCTCGAATACAAATGCTCGATCATAGACGAGTCAGCGGAAGCAACAATATCTGAGTACAGACATAGGTTAAACAAGGTGCCATAAGATGGCTAGCACAAACAGGGATACAACAGATCGAACAGGCGCAGGGCCTCCTGCCTGGGATCCTCCTAACTACTCCTGGTCGTCGGCGTCCTGGACGTAGTAGTAGGCTCCGCCCTGGTGGTAGTAGTCGTCGAAGGTGGCGTCTGGCTCCTGGGCTCCAACATCTGGTTGCGACAACCAGCAAGAAGGGAAAGGGGGAAAAGGAGGGGGGAAAGCAACCGTGAGTACTCATCCAAAGTACTCGCAAGCAAGGATCTATACTACATATGCATGGTATATGTGTAAAGAGGCAATATCGGTGGACTGAACTGCAGAATGCCAGAATAAGAGGGGGATAGCTAGTCCTGTCGAAGACTACGCTATTCGTGGGGCCTCCATCTTGAAGCAATAGAAGAGATTAGTTGGAAGGTAACCAAGCAAAAAACGTATAGCATAATCCTAACCGTCGATCCTCTCGTCGCCACCATGAGAGGAGAGCGACCACCGGGTTATATCTGTCACTTGTAAGGGTGTGTTTTATTAAGTATCCATTTCAGTGTCATGAGGTCGGAATACAACTCCGGGTGTCCTTTTACCGAGGGACACGGCTATTCGAATAGATAAACTTCCCTGCAGGGGTGCACCACATATTCCCCAACACGCTCGACCCCTTTGGCCGGACACACTTTCCTGGGTCATGCCGGCCTCGGAAGATCCACACGTCGCAGCCCCCACTAGGCTCAACAGAGAGGTCAGCACGCCGGACTAATCTAGGCACTCTGGGGTCTGGGCCCATCGCCCAGTGCGTCCTGCACGTTGCGTACGCGGCCGCGAGCAGACCTAGCAACCCACGATCACGGGGTTACGTTAGCGCGGTCCAACACGGCGCCGCCGCTCAGTCGCTGACGTCAAAGAGGCTTCAGCTGATACCACGACGCGGGATACCCATAACTACTCCCGCGTAGTTGGTTAGTGCGTATAGGCCAGTGGCCAGACTCAGATCAAATATCCAATCTCGTTTTAACGTGTTATTATGAAGTAAACGCGAACGCCGACCAGGGCCTGGCCCACTGTCTCCTAGGTGGTCTCAACCTGCCCTGTCGCTCCGCCCACAAAGATCCACTCAAAGGGGTTGGGACAAAGGTCCTTTCAGCCCCCAATCCGTGAATCACTCGCGGGTACTCTTCGAGCCGACCCGACTTAGTCACCATCTGTATAGTATGTATATATGTATAGTATACACCCGTGATCACCTCCCGAGTGATCACGGCCCGATAGTATAGCAAGGCAGACTGACAAGAATGCAGGGCCAATGATGATAAACTAGCATCCTATACTAAGTATTTAGGATTGCAGGGTAAGGTATCCAACAGATGTAGCAACAGTGTCAGGCTATGCATCAGACTAGGATTAACGGAAAGCAGTAACATGCTACACTACTCTAATGCAAGCAGTATAGAGGAGAATAGGCGATATCTGGTGATCAAGGGGGGGGCTTGCCTGGTTGCTCTGGCAAAGTAGGGGTCGTCAACAACGTAGTCGGTCGGGGGCACCAGCAGCTGCGTCGGTCTCGTAGTCTACCGAAGAGAAGAGGGGGAGAGAAGAAAAAAGATAAACACACGGCAATAATGCAACAGGGATGCATGACATGTCTAAACGCAGGGCCAGGGTGATATACAGCCTAACTAAGCGATTTAGTTAATTTAGGAATTTATTCGGATTTATTTAATTAGGGTTGGACACTATTCATTTATCGAAATCGGTCTAATGTTCAACGTTCTCATAGCTGCGGGCATCTGAGGAATACGGAGGATGTATTCGGGTTCGTATCGTCGTTCGAGGAAGTTTCATGTATAAAATATTTTCATCGGAGTTACGGTTTAAAAGATATGATTTTCTAAAGTTTTTATAATTTCTGAAATTTTAATTAATTATTTAATTCAACATTATCGAAACAGTGATTGATGACGTCAGCATGACATCATGCTGACGTCAGCAGTTAATTAAGTTAATTACTAATTACTGTTTAATTAACACTAATTAGTTAATTAGATTAACCTAATCAGGATTAATTAACTAATTAATTAATTAATTAATTAATTAATTAATTTAATTAATTATTTTATTCTATTTCTTAAAACTGTTTCTGGGCCGTGGGCCCCATTCGTCAGCGTCACAGGGGTTCGGGCCCCACTGGGCAGTGGCCCAGGGGCGGACACGTCCGGGGCGTGCCCCTTTTGGGACCGGACATGTCCGGTGCCCAAGGGGACGAAGGGAGGGGAGCGGGAGCGGTCGGGGGGAGGAGAAGGTGGGAGAGGAGATGAGAAAGAGGGGGACGGAGGAGGCGGGACGGCGGAGGGTGGATGGAGCGGGCCGAGGGGCGGGCAGGCGGTGGCTGGAGCGGCAGCGGGCGGCGGTCGCGCGGAGGCGAAGGCGGGGGGGGCAGGGGGGGGGGGGGGACGGCAGAGGGGCGGTGGCGCGAGGAGCGACGGGCGCGGAGCTGAGGGAGTGGGCGGCGCCGGCGCGCGGTGGCGAGAGCGCGGCGAGGGCTGCGGGAGAGCAGAGAGGGGGGAGAGGCCCGAGGCTCACAGTGGATCCGTAGGGACGGGGCAGCGGGGGCGGGTGGGTCGAGGGTGGTGACGGGAGGCGATGGGGAGGCAGGCCGGCGGGGACAAAGCGGCGACGTAGACGAGGCAGACCGGCGAGGGGGATGGGGCGCTCCTGGCGGTGGCGTCGTGAGGCGAGGAGAGGCGGCGCGGTCGGGCGCGTCGGGGCGAGCGGGTCGAGGGAGCAGGCGGCGGGAGAGCGGGCTCGGGCGGCGGCGTCCAACGGCGACGGCGACCGGGCGGAACGGGATCGGGGGATCCCCGATCCAGATCAGCACGAGGGGAGGGGCGACCGAGCGCCAGGCGGCGGTCGGGGAAGAGGAGAGGAAGGGGGACGTAGGGTTGTGGCGGCGGTCGGGCTGGGAGGCGCGGAGCGGGGCGGCGTCGGGGGGCGTCGGCGAGCGGGTCGGGGGGATCCCGATCCAGATGGGGGGGGGGAGGAGAAAGCGAGGGGGGGAATCGGTAGGGTTCGGCCGGGTGGGGGGGGGGGGGGTGGCTATGTAGGCGCCGGCTGGGCCGGCCTGGGGCCCGGTGGCTTGCTGGCCGAGGCCCAGTCGGGGGGGGGGGGGGGTGTCCTTATCCTTTTCTGTTTCTTTTTTCCTTTTCTTTATTCTCTTTTCTCTACTGTTAAATGTTTAGGCCTCAAATGGTTTTTGTAAAAAGTGTGACCTATTTCATAAATACCAGTGCATTATTCCTTAACACCTAAAATTAGTTTGGACAAAACATAATTCCATATTTATTTCAGATTTAATAAATGGTTATTAAATATTATCTTTATCCACTGTTTGAGGTTGTTCGAGTCACTTATCCAATTCCAATGATGTTGGTTTCAATTTTAGAATAGCCTCTGGAATATTTGTTATTTATCTGACATTTTAGTTTCTATGTTGGACAACTTTTATATTCCACTTACATTTAAATTTGAATTTGACTTGGGAGTTGAAATGCAATATGATGCTAATGATGATTGTGCACTATTAATCATGATGACATGGCCTCATCAAAAGGGTGATCACTGTAGCTTAATACAGGGGGTGTTAGAAGTTAGCAAATGGAACTCCATGAGGGATCCACCGATTAAAAAAAAGTAGCTGAAAAAAATTGGGCTTAGTAAACATTCTGACCCTTCTACTAAAAAGTTTGATACATTGTTGAAGAAAATAAAATTGTGATGACCTTTAATCTATAACTTTCATATTTGACGAGCAAGGTTATTTGGTTTAACTCTTCCAAAGTTTGTTGGAAGAAGTTTCACATACTTGGGGAAAGTAACAATGCTCAGAGATCAAATCTTTTCCTATGTAGTGTAAACATTTGGAGGTATAATTAGTTTTTCTTTTGTTTTTTGTAAGATAATAACGATGCATGCAGGAGTGGTTGCATAATCTACGGTACTTTTCTTATTTTAGGTTTCATCATATTTTTGTAATTTAGAAGCTGACATGCCTGAAAGCTTGATAAGGTAGGCTTGACAAATACACTAGAATACTTTTCCTTCCGTCTTTATTTTTCTTCATATCTCATTTCAGTTTCTGTAAGTACAGACTGTCTTATAGCATTGTTAGTCTGGTTGCTCACGCGTAAACATATACGAAACCGGATAAATACTTTGTATCATGATGATTATTGGATATCTTTTAGGCCTTTTACATTTCAGTTAGTTCTTGTAAAGCATCTTCTATTATGCACATATTGAAGTCGTTGTACTCACATATCATCTTGTATTTCCTATTATCCATTATATAGGTAGATATATAATTTTGGCAGTACACATAACCAAAAAGTATATATAATTTTGATCTGAATTAGTACTGAAATAATTTGCTATGTAGATATTTGGTAATTTTGGCAGTACACATAACTGAAAAGTATATATATTATCTTCCATTTGATTTATGTTTATTTTATACTATGTGAATCTCATCTGGTGACGTTTGAGACGTGCGTTGCACGTGCAAGTTTACTAGTTTGTTGAAAGGGATGTGTTGTTTTTTTAGATCCGTGTTGTTTGTGATATACCTTGTACGTGGCGGATGTTAAAAAAAACTGCACATATAATTGTTCCTCATAACCTGTTGATCACCTTTTGATATTTTAATCCCAACCTATAATACAGATTAATGGATAATATATTTTTAACCAATGCAGACAAACGCGAAGGCTTGTTTGTCCTTTGTTTAAAATCATAAATTACGTGCTACTTTCCCATGAAATGTCGTTATTTGTTTTATCTGCAAAAAAAAAGGTTATTTGTTGGTCCTCAAAAGCATACTACAAAAATCATTAACATGGTTTCAGTTAGGGCTGGTCCCAAAATCTAGGATACAAATCCGCACTACAAAGGCTGATTCTGCCCATGAGGTTGTTCAGTGTCTTGACGGGCGTGCATCTCCTCAGACGAGGATTGTATACTTGTAGCTTTGGCTTTGCATTGTTGCCATAGTAGTAGAAGAGCAGCCCCCCACCGAGACGTAACACTCTCAAAGGCATCACATATCTGACAACTTTCCGACGCGTCGGTATCGTATACGCTTTGACCCAAATGTTGTTTTCACAATCACTCAAGAGCCATATATTGATCATGTGTGGTTCCATTTGAGCTATGCACAAGTTGCCATCGAGCTGGGCTATGCTTATAGGCTCCTTGACTCTGATAACTCCTCCTTGTGGTCCATGGATCACCTTCCACTCCTCACTCTCAAGGACGAAGCACAGCACGCGGTTCTCATCATGGGACAAGAAGTGGAAGGCGCCATTGAGGGCGACACCGGGACTAGCATACCTTTGGCAGACTATCATTGGGGTCGGTTGTGTCTGTCTCCAGTCGGTGTCGTCTCCTACAGTGAGGACCTCGCAAGTTTGTGTTTGGTTGGCACTGCCCTTGAGGCGAAGGAGCTTGTACACGCCGGACTGGGCGGTGCGTCCGAAGCCGATGTATGTTATTAACATGTGATATTCCATAACCGGCTGTTTCGGCAAGTTCGTCAGGGTCGCCCCGGTGGCTAGGTCCACGACGGCGTGGGTGATTGAGTTCCTGTTGCGGAAGGTGATGCAGGCAAGGCCGTCGAGGCTCGCATGGAGCCTCCACTACCAGAATAATTGGCGCTGCCGACGGCTTTTTCTATGCCGACGGCCCCCGTTGGCATAGATGTGGGTATGCCGACGGCTTGGGAAAGGCCGTAGGCGTACTAAAGCCGTCGGCAAACCTCCATCTAGGCCGACAGGGGCCGTCGGCGGAGAAGCACTGTCGGCATCTCCTTCACTATACCGACGGGGGCCGTCGGCATATATCGGCCGTCGGCACACGTGTGGGCCCGCCGACCTAGGATGAGACGGGGGGTTGACGCCGTCACCGCTATGTCGACGGCCCTGACGGAGGCCGTCGGCATAGCTAGTACACCTTTTTTAAATAAATAAAAAACACGTGGGCTATCTATGCGGACGGCAAGGCCGTCGGCATACATGTGGGCCATCTATGCCGACGGCATGGCCATCGGCATATGTATTATATGTTTTTTATTTCTAATTTACATTTTTTAAATTTTAGATTTGATTAATTTAAATCTAATTAAACTTAAACATACACAAATTATATATGGATTTGGGGTAGAATTTTCCATAGATTATGAATATCTGGTTTGTTTTTACTTTTGAGTATGTTAAAATGTAACCTCATGTAATTTTGCATATAGGTCCTTATACTTAGTAAAAATCACAAATAATTGATACTTCCATAGATTTGGACAACTTTTAAATGACTTTTTTTTATCATAATCTCGCACCGGGTCCTCATGCATAGACGCCCTTCTTGGGGCTGCGGGGTGTGCCTTCCTCCACGGACGGCAGCGCCGCCATCACTTGGATGAGGGGAAACGTGCGGGTCGGGTCGAGCCAGAGGGAATTTGGTGGTGGGTTAGGTCCAGACCGTGTTCGGGTATGTTCCTATGGGCTGACCTATCGCAACCAGGTGGAAGAGTCCACTAGTCAAATCCCATCCGGTGATAGTCAAAGGGCTAGATCTCCTGGTTAACGGGCTTCGTGGTGGCCTTCCGGGTGTAGCAATGTCCCAGAAACACTGCATCGGGTCCTGATGCATGTGTGAAAGTGATGTGGCATGCGTAGACGCCTGTCTTGGGGCTCCGGGGTGTGGCCCCCCTCCACGGACGGCACTACCGCCGTCACTTGGAGGGGGAATCATGCGCGTCGGGCTAGGGTTAGTCTGGTCGGTGGGCCTTCCGGGGGTAGCAATACCACCGAAACACCGCACCGGGTCCTCTTGCATGTGTGAAAGTGACGTGGCATGCTCAGACGTTCGTCTTGGGGCTCTGGGGTGTGCCCCCTTCATGGACGACACTGTCGCGGTCACTTGGATGAGGTGAAACGTGCGGGTCGGGTCGAGCCGGAAGGAATCTAGTGGTGGGTTAGGTCTAGACCGTGTTCGGGGATGTTTCTATGGGCTGACCTATCGCAACCAGGTGGAAGAGTCCACTGGTCAAAGCCCGTCCTGGGAAAGTCAAAGGGCTAGATCTCCTGGTCAACGGGGCTTCGTGGTGGCCTTCCGGGTGTAGCTATGCCACCGAAACACCGCATCGGGTCCTGATGCATGTGTGTGAATGATGTGGCTGCGTAAGACGCCGCTTGGGGCTCTGGGTGTGTGGCCACCCCCACCTAATCAGCATAATGGCAGAGTGCAGCCGTCACTTGGAGGGGGGAAACATGCCCGTCGGGTAGAACCGGAGGGAATCTAGTGGTGGGTTGGGTCCAGACCGTGTTCGGGGATGTTCCTATGGGCTGCCCTATCGCAACCAGGTGGAAGAGTCCACTGGTCAAAGCCCGTCCGGCGAAAGTCAAAGGGCTAGATCTCCTGGTCAACAGGGCTTTGTGGTGGCCCTCCGGGGGTAGCTATGCCACCGAAACGCCGCATCGGGTCCTGATGCATGTGTGAAAGTGATGTGTCATGCGTAGACGCTCGTCTTGGGGCTCCGGGGTGTGGCCACCCTCCACGGACGGCACTGCCATCGTCACTTGGAGGGGGAATCGTGCGCGTCGGGCTAGGGTTAGTCCGATCGGTGGGCCTTCTGGGGGTAGTAATGCCACCGAAACACCGCACCGGGTCCTCTTGCATGTGTGAAAGTGATGTGGCATGCTCAGACGTTCGTCTTGGCGATCCGGGGTGTGGCCCCCCTCCACGGACGGCACTGTCGCGGTCACTTGGATGAGGTGAAACGTGCTGGTCGGGTCGAGCCGGAGGGAATCTAGTGGTGGGTTAGTGTAACACCCCCTTGTAATGACCACAGTGATCAACTGCTAATAATGCCAAGTCATCATCATTTACATTGCCTAGTCACCTGGGTTAGTTATTCAATTCAAATTCAAATCTGAAAAAAAATCAATTTAAATTCATAAGTGCAAAATAAAGTTGATCAAACACTGATGGGAAAATGTTCATTGGATGGCAAATAATTCAAGGACATTGGTAAAATCATCAACAATAAAGTTGGAGTTGGATAAGTGGCTCAAACAATTTGGAACAGGCCCAAAAACAGAATATTTGATAAATTTAAAATTATATCAAATTCCAACAAACTTCATTTCTGCCCAAACCACTTTTTCGTGGAAGGGAATATTGCATTGTAATATTGGGGACAATTCTTGTATTTTACAAAAATGCAGAAGAGACCTAACTAATTCCAAACAGAAGAGGTTAGCTGAAAAAGAAACAAAAAATATAGAAAATAGAAAAGGCCTAAACTACTACTGTGCATTAAGCCTGCTCCGCACTGTAAGCGGCCCAGCCCGCTAGGAGGTCATCCCCCTCCTCCTGCCTCGCTGTCGAACGCAGGGACGCCGCGGCCGCCGATGCGCCGCGCGTCGAGCATCCTTGCCTCCTCCTCGTGGATAAGAATGGCCCCGAGCCTCTCCTCGCCCCCTGGAACCCTAGCCCCTACACTCCCCCCCTCAGATCTCCCTCTCCTCAGATCCGCCGCGCCCGAACGCCGTCGCCGCCATGACCGCGTGGTAGCACGGCCACCGGCAACCCTGCGCCCATCCACCGTGTCGGCCAGCTCCGCCACGAATGACCGCGTCCTCTGGTGCCTTTGGGCGGAGCTGAGGAGGGCCGCAGCGCTGGTTCTCCTCGACGGCATCTCCGACCAACGCCGGTCTTCTCCGACGCCGCCGACGCCTTCTGCAGCTACAAAACCCCCCAGAGGCCTTTCGTGAGCCGCTAGGTGAGCCTCGCCGCGAAAGCCCTCTGTTTCCTCCCCGTTTCGACGACTCTAGCGCCGTCGCCGGCGATGACCGAACCGAGCTCCGCCGCGAGGCTTAACGCCGGCGACCCAGTTGTTGTCGCGCTCGGCCGAGCATCTAGACGTGTTTCGCTGCTCACGGCGAACACAGCGCCCGCACGCACGCTCCCTGTCGTGGTCCCTAGCTGCTACCCCGATGAGCACCCGGAGCCACCGCCGCCATAGCTCGTCTCCGGCGCAGCTCTGACCACCCCCGCGCCTGGGACCGTCCCAGATGGACGCGGCGCTCGATCCTCGATCGTCTGGTGGTCGCGGCGCGCGAAATGACGCCCTACAGAGGGATTCCGTAGCTCGCCGGCGTGCTCCGCCGCGAAAATGGTCGCCGGAGCGATCTCCAGCGCCGGCGCCGACGTGGCCGCCACGTGGGTCGCCCTGGGTCACTGACCCGTGGGCCCAGGGGCCCGCGTTGACTAGTTGACCAAGTCAACTATGCTGACGTGGCCGACCCAGAGCCACTGATAGGTGGGCCCCCGCGACTAATTAGCCTAATTAGAGATTTAATTAAATAGAAACTAATTAATTTAACCTAATGTCTCACTGACATGTGGGGTCCACCCCCTAATTAATCCTGGTAATTAAACTAAATCACTGGTTAAAGAAACAGAGGCTGACATGTGGGTCCCACTGGACCCACATGTCAGGTTTGACCTGTACAGCCGCTGTTGACTTGCTGTTGTCAGGACGACATCATGCTGACGTCATAATTCATTTTCTGTAAATAAAAATTAATTCCAGAAATTCAAATAATCTTTAAAAATTCATATCTTTTAAACCGTAGCTCGGATCGAAAAAGTTAAAACATGAAAGTTGCTCAGAACGACGAGCCGAGTCTGATCGTGCCGTCTGTTTCTCCATCGGAACCTCCTACGTAGAAGAACTCGTAACTCCGGACCCGAATCCGGCAGATGAATAGTGCACACACGTCGGATATTAAATCCCAGAATAATTCTAAAAATAACTAAAATGACTTAGATGCATAATTAGGCAACCCTGCACTGCATCATAGCATCACACGCACCGTATTGCATTTGTTTGCATTATTTTTACCTGTTTCTTCCCCCTCTTCTCTCTCGGTAGACCCCGACGTTGACGTAGCTCCCGAGGCAGACGCCGCACAGGAGTACGACTACGTCCCCGACGATACTACTGAAGACCTTGCCCTTGCTCCCGAGCAAACAGGTAAGCACCCCCATTTTGAGCATGCCTATATCGCCTATTCTCTTCTCTCTTATGCTTGCATTAGAACTGCTACTGCTACTGTTTTCCTATATCTGCTGCATAGCCTGATTATTGTACCCTGCTTTGTTACCTTACTGGTTATCCTAGACTGCTTAGTATAGGGTGGGTAGAGACACGACAGAGACCTCCACTTGATCCCGACTGCCCTGCTGGATATCAGAAGACCCGATCATCGGGATTGAAGACCAGACCCTGGCACCGCACATCACTACCCCTTAGTTGCCGACACTGCTGGGTTACCGTCGAGTGCCGAGGGTGATACCTCGTTAGCACTTCTGATGTTAACCTTGTAGGTTAGTTACTCGGTCGTGGTAAGCGAGGGTGATTCCTCCTACACCACCCCCGATAACGACATCGTCGCGCAACCTCTCAAGTGTGGACCTCGAGGGTGATTCCTCCTTCGTTCACCTTGATGATAACATCGAGCGGGAACTCCATCGAGGGTGATTCCTCATGGTTCCCTTCGGTGTCAGACACACAGTTACCTTGGATATTATGACTTGACTATGAACCATGATACTAAAGACGGGTCGGCCCTGAGGGGTACCCGCGCGAGCTTATTGCGAAGTGATGTGGAGTCGGGTTGCCCTGGATGGTGCTCGCGAGATAACTACGAGGCGTGGCCGGGCATTCTTAGCCCTTGCCGCAAGTCCTCGAGACGGGGCGACGGGGTCACATCGATCGTGAGTCTCTGCTCGTTTCCGCGCGCTCCTAATCCACTACGGTTTGGATATTTGATCCGAGGGGCCTCTGGCCCGATAGCACTAACCATCACGTGGGCATAGTATGGGCGTTCTGCGTCGTATACTTCAGCCGGAGCTTAATGGACGTCAGCGACTGATGCGGCACACGCTGGGTTGGACTGGGAACGCAACCGCGCTTGTATAAGGGGTTGCTAGGTCTGCTCACCGGCGGTGCACGTAACGTGCAGGAGTTCCCGGGGCGATGGCCCAAGACCCCTGGGGGCATAGGTTAGTCCGGCGTGCTGACCTCTCTGTTAGGTATTTGGTCGGGTTGCGGCGTGTTGCTTAGCCGAGGCCGGGCATGACCCAGAAAAGTGTGTCCGGCCGGAGTTAAGCGAGCGTGGTGGGTAAGTTGGTGCACCCCTGCAGGGAAGAAACTTCTATCGATAGCCTGTCCTACGGTAACGGAAACTCGGAGTTGTATCCCGATCGGTACAACTAGAACATGTGATGAGAATTGGATAGTACGGCTCTGGGATTGCTTTCTCGCAGGGAGTCGAGAAAGGATCTCAGGTCGAGGTTGATAATACTACTACTACTACTTTACTTATGTAATCTGCTCTCTCCTCATGCTGAAAGACTGCTGAAGATTGTTGAAGATGCTAGTCTTCGATAGGACTAGGCTTTCCCCCTCTATTCTGGCATTTCTGCAGCCCAGTCCACATATACAGCCATTCCTTTGACAATGATGCATATGTAGTGTAGATCCTTGCTTACTGAGTACTTCGAATGAGTACTCACGTTTGCTTTATTTTCTTTTTTCCCCCATATTCCATTTGATGCCACCAGACGACGGAGCCCCTGAGCCAGAAGCCCCAGCCGACGACCAGTGCTACTACCCGCCTGGCGAGTACTACTACTACGAGGAGCCGTTCGACGACCAGGAGTAGGATCGGAGGGTCCAGGGCAGGAGGCCTACGCCTTTCGATCGTAGTATTTTATTTTACCCCGCCTCTGTGAAGGCCTAATTCTCTCTATGTAATATATCTGTACTCAGATATCTAATGCTTCCGCTGACGCTTGTATGCCATCGAGCTATGTATTCGAGCCCTCGAGGCCCTGGCTTGTAATATTAAGCTTGTATGACTTTATTTTATGTTTTAGAGTTGTGTTGTGATATCTTCAAGTGAGTCCTTAGGCTTGATCGTGCGCATTTGCGTGTATGATTAGTGCACGATTAAGCCGGGGTCGTCACAGGTTGGTATCAGAGCCGACTGCCTCTAGGAGTCCCCCTTTCCAACTCTTTGGCCGAAGTTGAGTCTAGTGGTCAAAAACTATTTTACTAACTTGGCTGTGTGGCTTACGGGCCCACGTCGCCAACTAGGTGGTATTAGGATCTTTTATTCCTCATCTTTAATCTAGGATTCTAATCTCTCATCTATTCGGGTTTAATAAAATTTACTAACACCGACATTTAGGTTCTCGTTAATTCTATCCACCCGGAGAGCTGGATTCAGTGCGATTTCCCTGACGTTGATCTGATTAGTCTGATAATCATTTTCCTTTCCATTGTTTTGTTTAACCTTTCCTTCCGAGATCGGTTATATTTCTCATTGTCTTATGACAACCCTGAACCTTTCTGTTTCAGATGGATCGACTATTTCCACCGCGGCCTACGACCCAGCTTGTGCTTCGCACTTGGGCTCGTGATGCCCCTGGATTTCCAGCTGTTCTGATCGCCCTCCTGAGTAGACTGGGTTACCGCTGGTATCCCGAGTACATGGTCTATGAGGTTTACCGCGAGTTCAACCAGGAACAGTACTATGCTGAAGTTCGGATTTTTGATCAGCAGAACAACTCAGACACTGAGCTACACCTTTTTCATGGATTAGGCGTGACGATTGAGATGGCAGTACATGATGCCGCCTACTCTGCTGTCGCACATCTCCGAGGAGAGCACAATGCTAACTTGGATGATACTGTGTTTCGGTACATTCCGTATGCACCTGTTGGAGATGCTACTGGATTTTACACAGCTATCTGTGCCCCGTACGAGTCTCGACGCTACGACCCGCAGGTTCTGATTCAGTGCACTCAGGCTCTGGATCGCACTGTTCGGGCTCTGGCCGTCGAGTTGTTCGCTACTCGAGCACGCTACTACGAGGCAATGACACAGTTGCTACCAGCTGTTCGTGCAGGGATACATCCGGAGGATATTCTTTACCCACGCAGGACCGAGATGCCGCCAGGTATTGATTGGCCTGTAGTGGGAGGTCACATGCCTGCACGTGGACCTCTTCTTACAGTTCGAGACCGGGTTTTGCATCAGAGTGCACATGGAGCACAGGATCCTGCCGCGACGAACATTCGTCGTCCGCACTTGCAGTTACCCCGTTTCCGTGGTTTTCTCCGACGCTGATGTAGCCTTTGCTATGTCACGTTGTGTACTTCCTTACCGCGTGCCTGCGTGCCGCCTAGTGTGTCTCTAGTTTTTCAATTTGCGCCGTTATGCTGCCCGATTTTAACCGACTGTGTATGGATCTGTATGTCTTAATGACTACTTTAAGCATCTATTGCACTCTTTCAATAATGTCGAGTTACCTCATGTTTATTGTTAAACACTTGCATAAGCTATCGCTGAAATACCCCTGTTGGAATAGCAGGATGGCTGACAACAACCCGCCATCGCCACCACCACCTGATTACATGGCAGCGATGATGCAACAGTTTGAACTCAACCGCCAGTTTATGACGGGGATTATGCAGCAATTCCCTCGTCCTGAAGCTAATCAGCAGCAACCATCCATTACCTTGCCAGAGTTCATGAGGCTCAATCCATCGTTTTTCCGCAACACAGTCAACCCACTGGATGCAGATGACTGGCTGCGTGATATCTCTCATGAGATGGAGTCTGCTGGTGTCGCCGAAATTAACTATGTCACTTTTGCGACATATCTTCTTAAGGGTCCCGCAGCCCAATGGTGGGCCACTCACCGACAGACTCTGCCGCCTGGTACTGTCGTCACTTGGGCAGAGTTCAAGATTGCTTTCCGTGCCCGCTACATTCCTCTAGCTGTCATAGCTAGGAAGAAGGCTGAGTTCCGTAGCCTTGTCCAAGGAAACAAGACTGTGGAAGTCTATCAGCGCGAGTTTCTAGACTTATCTCGTTACGCTGAAGAGGACATTCCTACTGATGAACGCAGACAGGAGAAGTTTCGTGAAGGACTGCACCATGACATTCAGTTAGCCCTTCTTGTTCAATAATACCCTGATTTCGCCACCTTGGTGAATAAGGCCATCATGGTTGAAACTGGACTTAAGAAGCACAAGGAAGCGTCCAGACGCACCCGTGAGTCGGGCTCATCTTCGGGCTCGTCTTCCCAGAAGCGACGCATCTGGTTTCCCCAAGGCATGTTCCATTCAGCAGCTCCTGCAAACAGGCCCTCTTATGCTGCACCACGCCTGCCACCTCCACCACCGAGACAGCCTCTGCCAACTCCAGCACCTCGAGCTCCAGCACCTCGTCCTGACAGCGGACTATGCTTCAAGTGTGGCAAGCCAGGTCACCGTGCTAGAGATTGTTCTCAGAATCAGAATCAACTGGCTCTCCCTTCTGCTGGCCGTGGTATTGGCCGTGGTATTCCCCAACAGCGCAACTATAATGCCAGACCTTCTTATGGTCGTGGGCAGTACTACCACATCAACATGTCTGAAGCTCCAAATCAACCAGATACTGTGATGGGTACACTTCTCGTTAATTCAGTACCTGCATCCGTTTTATTTGATTCAGGAGCATCTCATTCATTTATGTCGGATAAATTCGCACTCATGCATGAAGTTAAATGTGATATGCTACCCCAAAAGATACGAGTAAATACTCCCGCGGGACACTGTCAAACCTCCTTGGTTAGCCCTGATGTTGTGATTAATATCGAAGGGTTAGAGTTCCGAGCATCCCCCATTATTCTCAACTCCTCTGGTATTGATCTTATTTTGGGAATGGATTGGTTGAAGGCCCACTACGCCTCAATCAACTGTGCCACTAAAGTGGTACACCTTCTACATCCCTCGAACGAGATAGTGAACTATCAAGCTCACCATACCCAGAACGCTGAGGCTCAAATTTATGCCTTGAACGCGTTGAATGCTTCTCCACTTGATGGGATCGAGAATATCCCAGTGGTCTGTGACTTCCCAGATGTTTTTCCAGAAGAACTTCCAGGAATACCCCCTGCTAGAGCTGTCGAGTTCGTCATCGACTTGAAGCCTGGCACCACTCCTATTGCGAAGCGTCCCTACAAGATGCCTCCGCACCACCTCATCGAGCTTAAGGAGGAAATTGATAAATCCTTAAGGAAGGGTTTCATTCGCCCCAGTTCCTCTGCATGGGGAGCACCGTCTCTTTTCGTCAAGAAGAAAGATGGAACGAATAGGTTGGTCCAAGATTATCGTCCTATCAACCAGGCAACCATTCAGAATAAATATCCACTTCCCCGGATCAACGATTTATATGATCAACTCGCTGGATCTTCGGTGTTTTCTAAACTCGACTTGAGGTTGGGTTATCACCAGATCCGTGTTCGCGAAGAGGATATTCCGAAGACTGCATTCGTTACTCGTTATGGCTCTTACGAGTACACAGTCATGTCGTTTGGTTTAACAAACGCTCCAGCTACATTCTCCCGCCTAATGAATTACATATTCATGGATTACCTCGACAAATTCGTCGTGGTATATCTGGATGATATTCTGGTTTATTCGAAGAGCAAAGAAGAACATGCTGAGCACCTTCAACTAGTTCTGGAGAGACTTCGAGAGCACCAATTATATGCCAAGTACTCTAAGTGCGAATTCTGGCTTTCCGAGGTAACCTACCTTGGACATGTCATCTCCAAGGATGGTATTGCAGTTAACCCGGAGCGAGTTCAGGCTATTCTTGACTGGACCCCTCCGAAGAACGTCAAGCAAGTCAGAAGTTTCCTCGGGCTTGCAAGTTATTGTCGCTGATTCATCGAAAATTTCTCCAAGATTGCCAAGCCCCTAACTAATCTGCTTCACAAAGGCGTTAAGTTTGATTGGACAGACAAATGTCAGGAAAGCTTCCAGACCCTCAAGGACAAGCTGACTTCTGCTCCAGTCCTTGCTCCTCCAGACTCCCGCAAAGATTTTGTGATCTTCTGCGACGCCTCTCGCCAAGGACTAGGTTGCGTCCTAATGCAAGAGCGAAGAGTAATTGCTTATGCTTCACGACAACTGCATCCACATGAAGAGAATTACCCAGTGCATGACCTCGAACTTGCTGCTGTCATTTATGCTTTGAAGCAGTGGCGTCATTACCTCCTTGGTAATCGGTGTGAGATTTACACCGATCATCAGAGCTTGAAGTACTTGTTCACTCAACCGGAACTTAATCTTCGTCAGCAGCGTTGGTTGGAAACAATCACCGATTATGACTGTGGAATTTCATACACTCCCGGCAAAGCTAATGTGATGGCTGATGCTTTGAGCCGCAAGTCCTACTGTAGCAACCTCATGGTAAAGCAAGCTCAACCCCAGCTATATGAAGAATTGCGCAAGCTGAATCTCTGCATTATTCTGCAAGGTTCTCTTAATAACCTTGTGATACAGTCAGATCTTAAGAAAGCTGTCAAGATTGCGCAAGCTAAAGATGCTGAAATTGGTCTAATGACGAAAGAGCTTCACCTCCAAAAGTACAGGGATTTCTCGATTGCTGAAGATGGAACCTTGTACTTCCGAGATCGCATTGTAGTACCTCGCTTTGAGCTGATGACTGACAAAGTCATGAAGGAAGCCCATGATACACCGTTATCTATCCATCCGGGTAGTACCAAGATGTATCGAGATCTTCGTCAAAGGTACTGGTGGTCTAGGATGAAGCAGGATATTGCTCGTTATGTTGCCGAGTGTGACGTTTGTCGTCGCGTGAAGGCAGAACATCAGAAACCTGCTGGAATTCTGCAACCGCTCCCTATTCCTCTATGGAAGTGGGATAAAGTGCAAATGGACTTCATTACTGGTCTTCCCAAGTCTCAGAAGGGTCACGATGCCATTCTTGTCGTCGTCGACCAACTCTCCAAGGTTGCACACTTTCTGCCAGTTAAGGAGACTATTACTGCTAGTCAGTTAGCAGAGCTATATATCTCCAGAATTGTTTCACTCCATGGTATTCCCAAGGAAATCAGTTCAGACCGTGGCAGCATTTTCACTGGCCATTTCTGGGAAAGTTTCCAGAAAGCAATGGGAACTCATATTACCTGGAGTTCAGCTTATCATCCCCAATCCCAAGGCCAAGTTGAGCGCGTTAATCAAGTGCTTGAAGACATGCTTCGAGCCTGTGTTATATCCTTCGGTAAGAAATGGGAGGAATCTCTCCCGTATGCCAAGTTCTCTTATAACAACAGTTATCAAGCCAGCTTAAAAATGGCCCCATTTGAGGTTCTTTATGGACGAAAATGTCGAACCCCTCTGAATTGGTCAGAAACTGGGGAACGACCTCTTGTTGGACCGGACATTATTCAGCATGCCGAAGAACAAGTCCGAATTGTCCGGGAGAACCTCAAGGCAGCTCAAGACCGTCAGAAGAGTAATTATGATCGCAAGCGATGGGGTGTAATATATCAACCAGGTGATCAAGCTTACCTTCGCGTCACTCCGATGAAAGGCACCCGTCATTTCGGGATCAAGGGCAAGTTAGCTCCTCGCTATATTGGTCCTTTCCGCATCGTGGCTAGACGGGGACAGGTGGCATATAAATTGGAGTTGCCACCGCGATTCTCCCATATTCATGATGTCTTCCACGTGTCGCAACTCCGTAAGTGCTTCAAGGAATCCCCGCACCGTGCAGTGGATCATGAGATGCTCGAGCTACAAGATGATCTTTCCTATAAGGAGCATCCGATTCGCATCCTCGACGAAACTGAACGTCGTACTCGTCAGAAGACGACCAAGTTCCTAAAAGTGCAATGGTCGAATCACACTGAAGACGAAGCCACTTGGGAACGCGAGGATCATCTTCGGGAAGAATATCCCGGACTTTTTCCTTCTACCTCCTAAATTCTCGGGACAAGAATTTCTTTTAGAGGAGGAGAATTTGTAACACCCCCTTGTAATGACCACAGTGATCAACTGCTAATAATGCCAAGTCATCATCATTTACATTGCCTAGTCACCTGGGTTAGTTATTCAATTCAAATTCAAATCTGAAAAAAAATCAATTTAAATTCATAAGTGCAAAATAAAGTTGATCAAACACTGATGGGAAAATGTTCATTGGATGGCAAATAATTCAAGGACATTGGTAAAATCATCAACAATAAAGATGGAGTTGGATAAGTGGCTCAAACAATTTGGAACAGGCCCAAAAACAGAATATTTGATAAATTTAAAATTATATCAAATTCCAACAAACTTCATTTCTGCCCAAACCACTTTTTGGTGGAAGGGAATATTGCATTGTAATATTGGGGACAATTCTTGTATTTTACAAAAATGCAGAAGAGACCTAACTTATTCCAAACAGAAGAGGTTAGCTGAAAAAGAAACAAAAAATATAGAAAATAGAAAAGGCCTAAACTACTACTGTGCATTAAGCCTGCTCCGCACTGTAAGCGGCCCAGCCCGCTAGGAGGTCATCCCCCTCCTCCTGCTTCGCTGTCGAACGCAGGGACGCCGCGGCCGCCGATGCGCCGCGCGTCGAGCATCCTTGCCTCCTCCTCGTGGATAAGAACGGCCCCGAGCCTCTCCTCGCCCCCTGGAACCCTAGCCCCTACACTCCCCCCCTCAGATCTCCCTCTCCTCAGATCCGCCGCGCCCGAACGCCGTCGCCGCCATGACCGCCTGGTAACACGGCCACCGGCAACCCTGCGCCCATCCACCGTGTCGGCCAGCTCCGCCACGAATGACCGCGTCCTCTGGTGCCTTTGGGCGGAGCTGAGGAGGGCCGCAGCGCTGGTTCTCCTCGACGGCATCTCCGACCAACGCCGGTCTTCTCCGACGCCGCCGACGCCTTCTGCAGCTACAAAACCCCCCAGAGGCCTTTCGTGAGCCGCTAGGTGAGCCTCGCCGCGAAAGCCCTCTGTTTCCTCCCCATTTCGACGCCTCTAGCGCCGTCGCCGGCGATGACCGAACCGAGCTCCGCCGCGAGGCTTAACGCCGGCGACCCAGTTGTTGTCGCGCTCGACCGAGCATCTAGACGTGTTTCGCTGCTCACGGCGAACACAGCGCCCGCACGCACGCTCCCTGTCGTGGTCCCTAGCTGCTACCCCGATGAGCACCCGGAGCCACCGCCGCCATAGCTCGTCTCCGGCGCAGCTCCGACCACCCCCACGCCTGGGACCATCCCAGATGGACGCGGCGCTCGATCCTCGATCGTCTGGTGGTCGCGGCGCGCGAAATGACGCCCTACAGAGGGATTCCGCAGCTCGCCGGCGTGCTCCGCCGCGAAAATGGTCGCCGGAGCGATCTCCGGCGCCGGCGCCGACGTGGCCGCCACGTGGGTCGCCCTGGGTCACTGACCCGTGGGCCCAGGGGCCCGCGTTGACTAGTTGACCAAGTCAACTATGCTGACGTGGCCGACCCAGAGCCACTGACAGGAGGGCCCCCGCGACTAATTAGCCTAATTAGAGATTTAATTAAATAGAAACTAATTAATTTAACCTAATGTCTCACTGACATGTGGGGTCCACCCCCTAATTAATCCTGGTAATTAAACTAAATCACTGGTTAAAGAAACAGAGGCTGACATGTGGGTCCCACTGGACCCACATGTCAGGTTTGACCGGTACAGCCGCTGTTGACTTGCTGTTGTCAGCACGACATCATGCTGACGTCATAATTCATTTTCTGTAAATAAAAATTAATTCCAGAAATTCAAATAATCTTTAAAAATTCATATCTTTTAAACCGTAGCTCGGATCGAAAAAGTTAAAACATGAAAGTTGCTCAGAACGACGAGCCGAGTCTGATCGTGCCGTCTGTTTCTCCATCGGAACCTCCTACGTAGAAGAACTCGTAACTCCGGACCCGAATCCGGCAGATGAATAGTGCACACACGTCGGATATTAAATCCCAGAATAATTCTAAAAATAACTAAAATGACTTAGATGCATAATTAGGCAACCCTGCACTGCATCATAGCATCACACGCACCGTATTGCATTTGTTTGCATTATGTTTACCTGTTTCTTCCCCCTCTTCTCTCTCGGTAGACCCCGACGTTGACGTAGCTCCCGAGGCAGACGCCGCACAGGAGTACGACTATGTCCCCGACGATACTACTGAAGACCTTGCCCTTGCCCCCGAGCAAACAGGCAAGCACCCCCATTTTGAGCATGCCTATATCGCCTATTCTCTTCTCTCTTATGCTTGCATTAGAACTGCTACTGCTACTGTTTTCCTATATCTGCTGCATAGCCTGATTATTGTACCCTGCTTTGTTACCTTACTGGTTATCCTAGACTGCTTAGTATAGGGTGGGTAGAGACACGACAGAGACCTCCACTTGATCCCGACTGCCCTGCTGGATATCAGAAGACCCGATCATCGGGATTGAAGACCAGACCCTCGCACCGCACATCACTACCCCTTAGTTGCCGACACTGCTGGGTTACCGTCGAGTGCCGAGGGTGATACCTCGTTAGCACTTCTGATGTTAACCTTGTAGGTTAGTTACTCGGTCGTGGTAAGCGAGGGTGATTCCTCCTACACCACCCTCGATAACGACATCGTCGCGCAACCTCTCAAGTGTGGACCTCGAGGGTGATTCCTCCTTCGTTCACCTTGATGATAACATCGAGCGGGAACTCCATCGAGGGTGATTCCTCATGGTTCCCTTCGGTGTCAAACACACAGTTACCTTGGATATTATGACTTGACTATGAACCACGATACTAAAGACGGGTCGGCCCTGAGGGGTACCCGCGCGAGCTTATTGCGAAGTGATGTGGAGTCGGGTTGACCTGGATGGTGCCCGCGAGATAACTACGAGGCGTGGCCGGGCATTCTTAGCCCTTGCCGCAAGTCCTCGAGACGGGAAGACGGGGTCACATCGATCGTGAGTCTCTGCTCGTTTCCGCGCGCTCCTAATCCACTACGGTTTGGATATTTGATCCGAGGGGCCTCTGGCCCGATAGCACTAACCATCACGTGGGCATAGTATGGGCGTTTGCGTCGTATACTTCAGCCGGAGCTTAATGGACGTCAGCGACTGATGCGGCACACGCTGGGTTGGACTGGGAACGCAACCGCGCTTGTATAAGGGGTTGCTAGGTCTGCTCACCGGCGGTGCACGTAACGTGCAGGAGTTCCCGGGGCGATGGCCCAAGACCCCTGGGGGCATAGGTTAGTCCGGCGTGCTGACCTCTCTGTTAGGTATTTGGTCGGGTTGCGGCGTGTTGCTTAGCCGAGGCCGGGCATGACCCAGAAAAGTGTGTCCGGCCGGAGTTAAGCGAGCGTGGTGGGTAAGTTGGTGCACCCCTGCAGGGAAGAAACTTCTATCGATAGCCTGTCCTACGGTAACGGACACTCGGAGTTGTATCCCGATCGGTACAACTAGAACATGTGATGAGAATTGGATAGTACGGCTCTGGGATTGCTTTCTCGCAGGGAGTCGAGAAAGGATCTCAGGTCGAGGTTGATAATACTACTACTACTACTTTACTTATGTAATCTGCTCTCTCCTCATGCTGAAAGACTGCTGAAGATTGTTGAAGATGCTAGTCTTCGATAGGACTAGGCTTTCCCCCTCTATTCTGGCATTTCTGCAGCCCAGTCCACATATACAGCCATTCCTTTGACAATGATGCATATGTAGTGTAGATCCTTGCTTGCTGAGTACTTCGGATGAGTACTCACGTTTGCTTTATTTTCTTTTTTCCCCCATATTCCATTTGATGCCACCAGACGACGGAGCCCCTGAGCCAGAAGCCCCAGCCGACGACCAGTGCTACTACCCGCCTGGCGAGTACTACTACTACGAGGAGCCGTTCGACGACCAGGAGTAGGATCGGAGGGTCCAGAGCAGGAGGCCTACGCCTTTCGATCGTAGTATTTTATTTTACCCCGCCTCTGTGAAGGCCTAATTCTCTCTATGTAATATATCTGTACTCAGATATCTAATGCTTCCGCTGACGCTTGTATGCCATCGAGCTATGTATTCGAGCCCTCGAGGCCCTGGCTTGTAATATTAAGCTTGTATGACTTTATTTTATGTTTTAGAGTTGTGTTGTGATATCTTCAAGTGAGTCCTTAGGCTTGATCGTGCGCATTTGCGTGTATGATTAGTGCACGATTAAGCCGGGGTCGTCACAGTTAGGTCCAGACCGTGTTCGGGGATGTTCCTATGGGCTGACCTACCGTAACCAGGTGGAAGAGTCCACTGGTCAAAGCCCGTCCGGCGAAAGTCAAAGGGCTAGATCTCGTGATCAACGGGGCTTCGTGGTGGCCTTCCGGGTGTAGCTATGCCATCGAAAAACCGCATCGGGTCCTGATGCATATGTGAAAGTGATGTGGCATGCTCAGACGCTTGTCTCGAGGCTCCGGGGTGTGGCCCCCCTCCACGGCCGGCAGTGTCGCCGTCACTTGGAGGGGGAATCGTGCGCGTCGAGTAGAACCGGAGGGAATCTAGTGGTGGGTTGGGTCCAGACCGTGTTCGGGGATGTTCCTATGGGCTGACCTATCGCAACCAGGTGGAAGAGTCCGCTGGTCAAAGCCCGTCGGGTGAAAGTCAAAGGGCTAGATCTCCTGGTCAACGGGGCTTCGTGGTGGCCTTCCGGGTGTAGCAATACCACCGAAACACCACACCAGGTCCTATTGCCAGAGATGCTTCGGGAGTCGATATCTCGCTTGGTTGTAAACGTTGAATCTCTGCTATAAAAATAAATTGGAGTTCATTGAATTGCTATTGTATCGTAAGTAATGTGTTTCTCGCTAGCTTGGAGGGCTGGATGACCTGGATCCCGTTCGGTCGTCCTTTGCTGATGGTCTCGGGCTCGGGCCGGACCAAGATGATTAGACGGGAGGATCGATATCGATCTCCCGGGATCGATCTGACAACAGCTATCAAGCCTGATCTGGTAGTTAATTTCGAGCGTGTTGTGTGGTGGCGATGAAGCTTGCATGCGGCATGACAGCCAAGATGAGGAGCTGGGCAGGATCAGAAAAAAATTGGAGATGCAGATGAAATAAATTGTTAGGACATTTTAAAAATTGTAAGGACATTTTAAAAATAAAATAAATTTAATGAAAAAAAAAGGTATGCCGACGGTTTAACTGTCGGCATAGGTAGACAGCACCTATGCCGACGGTTACACCGTCGGCATACCTCCCTGCCCTTATCCAACCGGTCAACCCACCCCGACCACTCATTCATCCCCGCTCGCTCGATCCAGCGCCGCCGCCCGCTCGATCCGCCCCCGCACGCCGCCCCTCGATCCCCCCCGCCACCGCCGCCCCCTTCTGTGCCGCCGTCGCCCCCGCCCGAGCCGCATCTCGCCGTCCCCGCCACCACCGCCCCCTTCTACGCCACCGCCACCCCCTTCTGTCGCCGCCCCCGATCCCGCCCCGCAGCGCCGCCGCCCTGTCCCCGCTCGCCCCGCGTCGCCGCCGTCACAGGCGCCCCCATCCCGCCACCGGCCCCGTCGTCCCCGCCCTTCCCGTCCCTGCTGCTGGTGAGCTGGCCGCGGCGCGGCACCACTCGCCCCGCCCCACCCCGACCAGCCGGCCTCTCTCCAAAGTGAGGATTTTTTTTTCCTTTTTTTAGTTTTGTACCTAGTGTATTTTACGTGCTGTGTGACATAATTTGTGGGGTGTACTAGGATCCGTTGGGAAGGTTTGGAGTTCATGGTGATATTTGGAGGTGGATAGTTTGCAAAATATTGTTTGCAGGTGGATAGTTTGCAAAATATTGATCAATGGATGTCATTAGCACTATGATTTTTTTCCAAGTTTGAAGTGTCAAAGTTGTATGTGATGTGATGATATATATAATTTTTCGCACTGTGGAATTTGCATTCTTTGTTGTGTCGCATCTCCGTGATAAGTGGTTTCTTGTTCATGATGGTCTTGCAAAATAATGATGAAATATTTTTTGACACTTCATGGTCTTGCTAAAAAATAGTAATTTGTGCAAAAATGGTGACTTGTTCATTAGGATTTAACATTTCTAATACTTTGAATGTGAAACTTTAAGTGGATGAATTTATTTTGTATTGCTCATCTAGTAAATAAAGCTATGAAGGCATTGGTCCGTGATCTAGGTTTTTGACACTTGATGATCTAAGTCTATTAATATACTAACTTTTTATTCTCTTTTCCATGCAGGTTCGCTAAGCATGGGAAAGGGCAAGGCCGATGGTAGTGGTCTTCTAAGCAAACTCGCCGCGAGGGTTACTCGGAGTGGTCGACCCCGTAATCTTCCCTCCCGGCTACTTGACGATGAGTCCTCACAGGAGGGTTGAGGGAGAGGTGCCCCTAGAGGAGGAGGGGGTGGGGGGAGACGGTTTCGGGGCCAGAAACTGCGCTCTGTGACCGACATAGGGGGGTCGTCTTCGCGGCCCTCCTCTAGTGAGGTACCCTCTGAGGAGGAGGAGGAGGAGGGGGAGGAGGAGGAGGAGGTTCGGGAGGAGGATGAGGAGGAGGCACGCGGGAGGATGGTGGTGGCGGGGAGGATGGTGGTGGCGAGGAGGGGTGTGGTGGCGGGGAGGTGGGTGGCAAGAAGAAGGCTTGGCTGCGTGGTGGTGCGCGACTCCCGGAACCTCCTGCTACAACCGAGGAGATGAAGTGGCTCATTGAGCCCACGGGGAAAAAGTTAGTGCCCCTTAATAATAATTTAAACACATACTATCATTTTTATTGTACACATACTATCAGTTTTATTGTACACATACTAATATTTTCATTCTTTTGCAGCAGCTGGAAATATCCTGTAGGTGCCCGTCTTCCAAATGGCATCATCACTATCCTGTTGAAGAAATATTGGCCGGGGATGTTCGCTCCAGACCGAGACCACCCGGAGCGCGAGATTTTGGCCACGTGATGGGATCACTACGAAGCGGCCTTCCACCCGGCCCATGAGATGGCCGCTAAGGCCGTGATATCAAACTTTTGGGTAAGTTCTCTTCATAAGCACTAGTCTTGAGTTTATTTCATAGTTTATCATCGAATCGTTTAAAATCATGGCTTGTTTCATTCTGGTTTTATGATTGCCTGTAGAAATTCTATAGAGTTCTTGAGGAGCACAAGGCCATGGCCGATGAGTACGTGCTGCGGGCTGCGAGGAAGCAGACCCGTCAGATACAGTACGAGGTGCGTTGGGTGGCCATCTCGTGGTATTATCACGACAAACATTCTCAGAAGGCGACCAAGGAAGAAGCTAAGGAGAACAACCTTACCTTGACTAGGGAGCAGTACATGATGGTAGCATAACAGACTTTTTCATTTCGACGTTTGTGGTAAATTTAATTATTTCATGTTCACATGCCATTATGCTTCATTATGTAAGTGCCTCCTGATTGGTGCTATGGAAGGACTAATGGATGGGCGGGATTGGTGGATCTGTGGCTCAGCGAGGACGCAGAGTTTGCTGCCAAGAGCAACATAAACAGGGCTAATCGAGGATCCGACGGAACACACGGCCAGGGAAACCGAAACCACTCGAACCACAAGAAACTTCAGGTATATCTATGTACATGAAGCATTCTTGATCTTCTATTTACCGTATGTTCTTATGTATGACTAACCTCTGTTTGGCGGTGTAGGAGGAGAATTTGAAGCGGCCCCTCTCAGACATCGAGTCGTGGAGGCTCGCCCGTGTGCTGGCTAATCGCAAGCCTGGCGAGAGTGAGTACTACGGCCATACCAAGGAGAACCTGGAGTCCTACAAGGAGGAGTTTAAGAAGTGGAATCCTGACAAACCTGACCCCATGTGTATGAATGCCGACGAGAGGGCGGTGGTGAGCATAGGGCCGAGGAGTCATGGTCGGTCGGCGGTTCTGGATTCTGTGATCACCCCTTCTATCTCCTACAGACGGATCCGAGCTACCAACCCGAAGCCGAGCCCGCGCCCGCGCCCGAGCACGTCCACTGCACAGTCCATCCTAGCCCAACGCCACTCTGTATGTATTTTCCCTCTTATCTTCCTTCTTTCTACTTTTATTTTCCGCTTTGTTATGTATTATGAGTTGCATCATGTCATATTGTAGGCCTACATGGAGTTCGCACGTCAGCAGCTCTTCGACTGGAACCAGAGAGTTGCAGCAGTCACGGAGCACAACAGTCGCATGACGCAGCTTATGTTTGCGTCTATGGCAACCGGGCAGATTCCTACAATGGAACCACCACCACCACCTCCTGGACCGCAACCAGTGCTGCCTACGTTTGAACAATTTCTGGCAGACCACTACAATGTCACTCCGATTAGTACATCACCAACCTATTCAACCACAACTTCTCGTTTATTCAATACAATCATATATTGCCTTACCATCCATTTTCAAACATGCAGGGAACCGGTGGATCATCCGCCGGTGGTAGTGCTACTGATGGTTCCACTCCTGAGTCACGGAGCCCAGTCACTCCGGTCTGGCGTGGCGGTGGCGGTGGCGGTGGCGCTAGCGCTAGCGGTGACGACCTCGGCTTTGGCGGCCTCGGCTTTGGCAGTGGAAGTGATGCCGCTTAAGCCTTTGGCGATGACGAACTTTGCGGTCTTTTATGTTTCTTGTGATGATGATACTTTTATTGTGATCATGTTGGACTTGCGATGATGATGCTTTTATGTTGGACTTGCTATTATGTTTATCATGTTGGACTTGCGATGATGATGAACTTGTGATAATTATCTTCTCTATTCTGTTGTGATGATATATGTATACATATGTTGTTATTCGAATTGAAATGCAACAAAAACAGGAAAAAAAGAAAACAGTGCATAACTACGCCGACGGTTAAACCGTCGGCATAGTGTCCACCGTGTTACCAGCGGCCGACACGTGGCAGCTGCTGGGAAGGCTGGAGCGGAGCTACGCCGACGGCCTAACCGTCGGCCTATCTGACACATGGCAGCTCCTGGGCAACCGTGGCGCGAAGCTATGCCGACGGTTAGACCGTCGGCATAGGCCTAAAACTATGCCGACGGCATAACCGTCGGCATAGCTCCGCGCCACGGTTGCCCAGGAGCTGCCACGTGTT
Source organism: Thinopyrum elongatum (assembly GCA_011799875.1). Classification (NCBI taxonomy): domain Eukaryota; kingdom Viridiplantae; phylum Streptophyta; class Magnoliopsida; order Poales; family Poaceae; genus Thinopyrum; species Thinopyrum elongatum. Next base: position 642,975,518 of record CM022303.1, on the reverse strand, counting down.
AGCGTATAATTGGCACACCTTTAACGGCGGCGCCGTCGACGGCCGTCAGGTGGAAAATGTTGCCGACGGTGGTACGGACACCGTCGGCTTAGCTCACTATGCCGACGGTTTTTGTATGCCGACGGCCGTCCTGGGATATGCCGACGTACGAGTTGCCGACGGGCCTATGCCGACGGCCCTGGGCCGTCGGCAACGTACCTAATTCTCGTAGTGCCACACTCCAGGTAAGCTCAGCACTCTCACGAGTGTGCCATCATTCTCCATCAGCTGCAGGCACCTAGGGTTCACGGAGTGGTCGGTCATGGCGACGAGAAGCGGCTCACCGTGGGACCTGTGGGCGGCAACGAAGGCCGGGGTGGAGATGAGGTCGAGCCACTTCTTTGACACGCATCGGCACCGGCCTAGGGACTTGGTCGGCATCCAGGAGAGGATCTCGAAGATGACGTCTGCTGGTGGCGAGACAGTAGTACTAGTGGTAGATGTTCTGGTTGCGGCGGCGGCTGAACGGAGATCGCGGCATCACCCTTTACGTGATGGCAACACCATGGCAATGTGCTGAGAGTTTCGACCAGGATGCCCTAGACAGACCCAATATATAAATCCGGCCGCCTAGAGACGTTCTCGGTTTGCTGCCCTTTGATCGATCTGAGATTTGGTGAAGGCTAGCTGAAGGGTCTCCTATGATTTGGATTGCACCTGAGACAATGGCATCGTGTTGCATTGGAACTCTGTGATTAGTGTCCGTACAAATCTGTTGCTGAAATTTCGGTTACCGTTGGGACGGCTGGCCACCCGGCCGATGATCACCCGATCTGCTTATTGTGTGATCTCACTCATTGCAACAAGGATCTTGCAACAGGTGCCTCGTTGTGTGAACTAACCTGTAGTTGGATGGTTAGGAGTATAGTGGTATCCACAGTTCACCAGAGTTTAAGTTTTGGACAGGCCTTATGGCGATGTGCGTTCAGTGGGAAGAGACGTTCCCGTCGACATGTGTCTGTGGCAACTTCGTCAATCCCAAGATGATGTGCCGGCTCAATCTCTCAGAGACGCTCATAGGGGTAGAGTGTGCGTGCGTGCGTTCATAGGGGTGAGTGTACACTCATACTCCCTCCGTTCGGAATTACTTGTCTCGGAAATGGATGTATCTAGAACTAAAATACGTCTAGATACATTTATTTCTGCGACAAGTAATTCCGAACGGAGGGAGTATATGTGAGCGGCTTCAATTGTACTGTATTAAGAAAAACAAGTGCCTCATTGTAATTGCAATAGGATCCTTGTTGCAAAAAAAAAAAAAAAAAACCATCTCCGGCTAACGGTGTGTCCGTCGCCATTGCAACAATAGCGGTGTTGCAATTGCAATAGGACCCCCTTGCGATCTGTACGCGCCGCCTGGGTGGAAATAAAACGTGTGTGCGCTCAGCTGTTCATCGCTGCTCCTGTTGGCGATCCACCGGATAGTCCTGCAGCCCCTGTCGCCCATCTCCTCCCTTCTGAGCCCTCATTCCTCTCTCTCTCTCTCTCTCTCTCTCTCTCTCTACCCGGGCACGTGCCTGACCGCGAGCACAACCGAGCATCGCCATGGCGTTGCGCCGCAGAAAACCGTTCACCTTGCTTCGAGAGGACACGCCGCGGTCACCCTGCATATCCCTTCGGGTCCCTCCTCTTTGTCATGCTCCTCCGTCGTGTCCACCCAACCTGGGTCTCTATCTATCTATCTATCTATGTGGGCACGCACCCGAGCGCCACAAAATAGAGGCGATACAAGACCACCTACCCAGATGCAATCGGGTCTTACATGGAGGTAGCATTATTGCGGCGGAGGAGGATAAAGAGAGACAAAGAGGATCGGGTCAACCGACAGAGTCTGTGTTGCGCTCTAAAGGGTTGTAAGAACACCCACATTGCAAAACTAGACTGTGAGGTAGGTGTTGGTGCACATCGTGTGATCAAAATTGATCGGGCGGTCACGAAGGTGGTCTACGCGCGCGCGCACGTAGTAATCAGTCGGGTGAGCCCATAATTATCCATTTTGTCCATTAAAAAGTATTTAAATAGAATAAGGTAGAGGGTTGGCATCTAAATCTATGACCGCATGCAGGCTGCAACGTCCGATTTTGCCGACGAGGTTAGGCAGAGTGTTCATCATGTTTGTACATTTCCCCATGGCAAGGACCGTATCATATGCATCGGCTTAGACGTGTCAACACTAGAAAATTTGTCTTCACAAGTGCAATTTGTCGGGCCATTGACAAAATGGGCCTTTGCCGCCATGAGAAAAGTACATGGTGAAGCAAACGCTTTGGCAACTTCCATGAGGAAAAAAAACACTGCGAAGCAGGACCTTTGTTGAGTGCCATTTGAAAAACACTCGGCAAACGCGGTGTCCCGGATGGCGTTGCTAACGAGCAGACAAACGGCGCAGGCCCTTTGTGGAGTGTGCGACATCCAGCACTCGGCAAGGTGTTTCCCCCCCTCATATTTTCCATTTTTCTTTATTTATTTTGCTTTGCTTTCTTCTTCTATTTTATTTTCTTTCCTTTGCTTTCTTTTTCTATATTATTTTTTATTTCTTCTTCTATATTATTTTCTTTGCATTGCGTACTTATCTTTTGAACAAGTAAGTAAAGAAGAATCCCTAAAAAAGGTAAGTAAATAAGAAGGGTCCCAAGCAGCATGTTGGCTGAGACTCGGGCATCAACATGGAGCTTAGTGGCTATTTAATTGTGAGGAAAATTCAAACGAAGTCTGAAAATCATAAAACTTGACATGGTGTCATGATATGATCCCTATAGGTTGTGGTACAAATTTGAGAACGTTTCGGATTGGTTGACACGTTGACTGGTTACATACCGAACCATCTTCTAGGAAGAAACTAGGATTGAAGACGGAACGGACCTTGTTTGCATGTGAAGTGACCATCGAATCATCTGTTGGCCTTGAAACGTTTTCTACGCACAACACACACCATTACATGTTCCATGATAAAAGAAAATTCATTTTTCGCTCTATTTAATTGCATTTGTAGTCATTTAATAGATATAAGTCAAATTTGAACTGCTTGTACAAGAAATGATGACCAAAAATGGTTTGAAAAATCTCTTGTACTTACACTAGTAGAAAACAGGGCTTTGGTCCAGGCCGGGCCAGCCCATTAGTCCCGGTTCAGTCACGAACCGGGACCCACGGGGGCATAGGTCCCGGTTCGTGAGGCCAGGGGGCCGGCCGGGCCTCGTGGGGCATTGGTCCCGGTTCGTCTGGCCCCTTTGGTCCCGGTTCCAGCCACGAATCGGGACCAATGGGCCTCGCTCCTGGCCCACAACCATTGGTCCCGGTTCGTGGCTAGAACCGGGACCAAAGGGGGTCCTTTGGTCCCGGTTCCAGCCACGAACCGGGACCAATGAGATGCCTATATAAACCCCCTCAGCCGCGAGCAGAGCAGTGGAGTGCTCTATTTTTTGGGCCGGCCATGGGAGAGCTTTGTGTTGCTCTAGCTCACCTCCTATGCACATGAGGTGTTCGATGAAATGCCCGAGCCACACTTAAGCTTTCTCCTCTCGAAGCTCCTTGTCCGAGCTCCATTTTCCTCGAGATTTGTCTAGGTTTGGCGGTCCGTCCTGTCCCGTCCCCGTCCTCACCGCCGTCGATCGCCCGCGCCGATCTCGTCGCCGGCACCACCGTGGTGAGCCTCTTGGTCTTATCTTCTTTGTAAAAGAAAAAAGTTCTTACTTGTATGATTAAGATAGAAACTTGTGTAATTTTCTTACTTTTATTATTGTTTGTTATTATATAGTGCGATGGTTTTGGTATCCGCCTCCATCGGCCCTCGTCCTGTCTATGATTCGGATGTGGTATATATTATCTTTTATAACTATTCGGTTCATTTAGTGTTTATGACAATTATGCCGACCAACGTGACATAGATTTTTTTATCTAGGAGGTATGTGAACCGGAAATTCCAACCGAACCTATTGTCGAGGGTTAAATTTAGTTGAAGAAGAAAACAATTACTTGAAGGAAAAATTGAAAAAAATTGAGGAGGAGAAGATGATATTGGAGTTGCATGTTGCGGATGTCGTCGATGATCACAAGATCAAGATGGATAAAATGCGCTTGAAGATTACAAAGATGAAAAAATATGCCATTCATTCCGAGGCTTGGTATCATTATGCCGTTGGATCAATTGTTACCTTAGTTGCGATTATGATCGCATTTGTTGTTGCATTGAAATGTTTTACATAGTTTCAATGTATGGTTTAATTAGATGCTCTGGAGAGCTATATGTTGTTCAATGAGAACTATATATGTACTTTGGTTTTAATGTGATGATGAACTTCTATTAATTAATTTGGTCACTTCTGTATTCATGATGTTCTGTAATGGTTTTTGACACACTTAATTATATATAATGCACGCAGATGAACCAGCAATGGATGTACGGTAACAGACGCACCTCTGAGTACATTAAGGGCGTGCATAATTTTCTCGAAGTGGCTGAGGCAAACAAGCAGAATGGTTTTATGTGTTGTCCATGCCCTATATGTTGGAATACGAAGTCTTACTCTGACTCGAAAACCCTTCACACCCACCTGCTTTATAAGGGTTTCATGCCACACTATAATGTTTGGACCAAGCACAGAGGAAGAGGGGTTATAATGGAAGACAGCGAAGAAGAAGAGGATGATGACAGCTATGTGCCCCCTGAATACGGTGATGCTGCAACGGGGGAAGCTGAAGATCAAGAGGAACCAGACGATGTGCCCGATGATGATCTTCGCCGGGTCATTGTTGATGCAAAGAGATAATGCGAAAGTGAAAAGGAGAAGCTGAAGTTCGATCGCATGTTAGAGGATCACAAAAAAGGGTTGTACCCCAATTGCGAAGATGGCAACACAAAGCTCGGTACCACACTAGAGTTGCTGCAGTGGAAGGCAGAGAATGGTGTACCTGACAAAGGATTGAGAAGCTACTGAAAATATTGAAGAAGAAGCTTCCAAAGGATAACGAATTGCCCGACAGTACGTACGCAGCAAAGAAGGTTGTATGCCCTCTAGGATTGGAGGTGCAGAAGATACATGCATGCCCTAATGACTGCATCCTCCACCGCGGTGCGTACGAGGATTTGAACGCTTGCCCGGTATGCGGTGCATTGCAGTATAAGATCAGACGAGATGACCCTGGTGATGTTGACGGCGAGCGCCCCAGGAAGAGGGTTCCTGCCAAGGTGATGTGGTATGCTCCTATAATACCACGGTTGAAACGTCTGTTCAGAAACAAAGAGCATGCCAAGTTGATGTGATGGCACAGAGAGGACCGTAAGAAAGACAGGAAGTTGAGAGCACCCGCTGACGGGTCGCAGTGGAGAAAAATCGAGAGAAAGTATTGGGATGACTTTGCAGGTGATGCAAGGAATGTATGGTTTGGTTTAAGCGCGGATGGCATTAATCCTTTTGGGGAGCAGAGCAGCAATCACAGCACCTGGCCCATGACTCTATGTATCTATAACCTTCCTCCTTGGCTGTGCATGAAGCGAAAGTTCATTATGATGCCAGTTCTCATCCAAGGCCCTAAGCAACCCGGCAACGACATTGATGTGTACCTAAGGCCATTAGTTGAAGAACTTTTACAGCTGTGGAATGGAAACGGTGTACGTGTGTGGGATGAGCACAAACAGCAGGAATTTGACCTGCATGCGTTGCTGTTTGTAACCATCAATGATTGGCCTGCTCTCAGTAACCTTTCAGGACAGACAAACAAGGGATACCACGCATGCACGCACTGTTTAGATGACACCGAAAGTATATACCTGGACAAATGCAGGAAGAATATGTACCTGGGGCATCATTGATTTCTTCCGACCAACCATCAATGTCGAAAGAAAGGCAAGCATTTCAAAGGAGAGGCAGATCACCGGAAGAAGCCCGCCATCCGTACTGGTGATCACATACTTGCTATGGTCAATGATTTACAAGTAATCTTTGGAAAGGGTCCCGACGGACTATCTATTCCGAATGACGCTGAGGGACGCACACCCATGTGGAAGAAGAAATCTATATTTTGGGACCTACCCTACTGGAAAGACCTAGAGGTCCGCTCTTCAATCGACGTGATGCACGTGACGAAGAATCTTTGCGTGAACCTGCTAGGCTTCTTGGGCGTGTATGGGAAGATAAAAGATACACCGGAGGCACGGGAGGACCAGCAATGTGTGCACGAAAAAGACGGCATGCCTCCAAATCTTCTTTGAATGCCTGCTCAGTATGAAGGTCCCGTCTGGCTTCTCGTCGAATATAAAGGGAATAATAAATATGCCAGAGAAAAAGTTCCAGAACCTAAAGTCTCATGACTGCCACGTGATTATGATGCAACTGCTTCCGGTTGCATTGAGGGGGCTTCTACCGGAAAACATTCGATTAGCCATTGTGAAGCTATGTTCATTCCTCAATGCAATCTCTCATAAGGTGATCGATCTAGAAATCCTACCAAGGTTAAGGAGTGATGTGACGCAATGTCTTGTCAGTTTCGAGCTGGTGTTCCCACCATCCTTCTTCAATATCATGACGCACATCCTAGTTCATCTAGTTGACGAGATTGTCGTTCTGGGCCTGTCTTTCTACACAATATGTTCCCCTTTGAGAGGTTCATGGGAGTCCTAAAGAAATATGTCCATAACCGCGCTAGGCCAGAAGGAAGCATCTCCATGGGCCATCAAACAAAGGATGTCATTGGGTTTTGTATTGACTTCATTCCTGACCTTAAGAAGATTGGTCTCCGTCAATCGCGGTATGAGGGGAGACTGACTGGAAAAGGCACGCTAGAAGGGGACTCAATAATATGTAGGGACGGGCATTCTTGGTCTCAAGCACACTACACAGTTCTACAGAACTCTATCTTGATGACCCCGTATGTCGATGAACACAAGAACATTCTGCGCTCCAAACACCCGGAGCAGTGTGACGACTGGATTACATGTGAACACATCAGGACTTTCGGCAGTTGGTTGCAAACACGTCTCAGGGGTGACAACACTGTTTCTGATGAGCTGTACTCGTTGGCCAGGGGACCATCTTCGACTGTATTGACTTACAAAGGGTACGAGATAAATGGGAATACATTTTACACGATCGCCCAAGATCAAAAGAGCACCAACCAAAACAGCGGTGTCCGCTTTGATGCAGCAACCAAGAGGGGAAATGACACATATTATGGTTACATAGTGGATATATGGGAACTTGACTACGGACATGATTTTAAGGTCCCTTTGTTTCAGTGCAAATGGGTCAATCTGTCAGGAGGAGGGGTACAGGTAGACCCACAGTATGGAATGACAACAGTGGATCTGAACAATCTTGGGTACACAGACGAACCATTCGTCCTAGCCAATGATGTGGCGCAGGTTTTCTATGTGAAGGACATGTCTACCAAACCAAGAAAAAGAAAAGATAAGGAAGCGAATACATCATACGATGAGCCAAAGCGCCACATAGTTCTTTCAGGAAAAAGAGACATCGTGGGATTGGAGGGCAAGACAGACATGTCTGAAGATTATGAAAAGTTTCATGAAATTCCTCCCTTCAAAGACAAGGCTGACCCAAGCACCCTGTTAAACGATGAAGATTATCCATGGTTACGGCGCAATAAGCAAAGTACACAAGCGAAGAAAAAGTGAAGACTTTCTTTCCACAACTATTATGATGATGCCTTTGATCTAGAATATCACTGCAGTTACATGTGAAGAAATGAAATGCCTTTTGTAACAGATGAGTTTCCGTATGAAACCCTGATACTTCGAAAGAGATTGTCCATTTTGTACATGAAGTGCATCCAGTTTTTGCCGTAACCCTCTCAACTTTTTAGCACATGCTATGTGGGTGAAATGATGATACCATGCCAACTTTCAACCTTTTCAGAGTTCATTTGTAGTGCTTTTCAATTTCAGGGTCATATAGCTCAAAAAAATCACTAAATGCATGAAAAATAACAAATGAAGTCAGAAAGGGTTGAAAATTGATGATGTGGCTTTGAATGGTGTATTTTGAACACACAAAAAGTCTGGAGTTCAAATAAGTTCAAAAAAATGAAATCCCTTTGTAACAGATGAGTTTTCGTCCGAAAACCCTGATACTTCGAAAGAGATTGTCCATTTGTACACGAAGTGCATCCAGTTTTTGCCGTAACCCTCTCAAATTTTAGCACATGCTATGTAGGTGAAATGATGACCAGCCAACTTTCAACCTTTTAGGTTCATTTGTAGTGCTTTTCAATTTCAGGGTCACATAGCTCAAAAAAAATCAGTATGCATGAAAAATAACAAATGAAGTCAGAAAGGGTTGAAAATTGATGATGTGGCTTGAATGGTGCATTTTGAACACACACAAAAGTCTGAGTTCAAATAAGTTCAAAAAAATGAAATCCCTTTGTAACAGATGAGTTTTCGTCCGAAACCCTGATACTTCGAAAGAGATGTCCATTTTGTACACGAAGTGCATAGTTTTTGCCGTAACCCTCTCAACTTTTTAGCACATGCTATGTGGGTGAAATGATGATACCATGCCAACTTTCAACCTTTTCAGGTTCATTTGTAGTGCTTTTCAATTTCAGGGTCATATAGCTCAAAAAAATCAGTAAATGCATGAAAATAAAAATGAAGTCAGAAAGGGTTAAAAATTGATGATGTGGCTTTGAATGGTGCATTTTGAACACACAAAAAGTCTGGAGTTCAAATAAGTTAAAAAAAATGAAATCCCTGTGTAACAGATGAGTTTTTGTCCGAAACCCTGATACTTCGAAAGAGATTGTCCATTTTGTACACGAAGTGCATCTGGTTTTTGCCGTAACCCTCCCAACTTTTTAGCACATGCTATGTGGGTGAAATGATGATACCATGCCAACTTTCAACCTTTTCAGAGTTCATTTGTAGTGCTTCTCAATTTCAGGGTCATATAGCTCAAAAAAAACCAGTAAATGCATGAAAAATAACAAATGAAGTCAGAAAGGGTTGAAATTGATGATGTGGCTTTGAATGGTGCATTTTGAACATACAAAAAGTCTGGAGTTCAAATAAGTTCAAAAAAATAAAATCCCTTTGTAACAGATGAGTTTTGAACACACAGATATGTTTTTGATTAAAACAGACATTTCAAATAACCTAAAAATTACCAAATTGAATTTAATGATAAAACACAGTAATATTAAATAGCAGGAAAAACAATCACTCAAAAATCTATTTTTATAGTAAAGTTATTCACAAACTAGTGATTCACATAAATTTCAAAAAATTCAAATTTAAACTATTCAAATTGGAAAACGAATGGCACTAACAGAAAGTTTATAATTTTTATTACCTAAAAGCAAAAAGAATCACTGAAAAACAGTAAGTATTTTGCTGTAAGTAGAAACAAAATAAAATAAATAAAGCAAAAAAGAAAACAAAAAAATGAAAAAAAAATAAAAAAAATGCCACCTACTGGGCCACCACGGCCTGAATACGACTAGAAACCCAACCACGGGCCAGGATTCAGGCCCGCAACAGGCCCAGTAGGCCCACAGGCAAGGAGTGACAGGTTAGGCCCGAAAGCCTGAAGTTGAGAGGAGCTCGAGAGGGTGGGCGCAGCAGCGCTTATAAACCACTCTCGAGCTCTCTCAACAAGCGAGGTGGGACTAAACATCCCACCGCACCGCGCCAGTGCAAGGCCTTTGGTCCCGGTTGGTAGCACCAACCGGGACGAAAGGGGTGCATTGGTACCGGTTCGTGGCACCAACCGGGACCAATGCCCCCCTTTAGTCCCGGTTGGTTCCACCAACCGGGACCAAAGGTCTCTGTTTCCCGCCCTTTGGGCTGTTGAAAACTGACCTATGGTCCAGGTTCGTGGCACCAACCGGGACGAAAGGGGGGCATTGGTCCCGGTTGGTGCCACGAACCGGGACCAATGCTTCTTCTATATAAGCAGCACTTGTCAAAATTTTCATCAGTCGTCTTCGATCCATCCGACGCCGCCGCCAGGCTGCCCCTCTGCCCCGCCGTCGCCCTGCCTCTGACGCCGTCGCCGCGCCGCACCTGCCTCTGACGCCGTCGCCGCGCCCCTGCCCCGAGCCCTCGTCGCCGCGCGCGCCCCTGCCCCCGACGCCGTCGCCGCGCCGCCCCTGCCCCGAGCCCTCCTCGCCGCGCCGCCCCAGCCCCGCGCCGTCACCGCCCTGGTCCGCGCCGCCCCGCGCTACGGTCCGGCCGGCCCCCTTTTCATATACATTTTTTTCATATGATTTTGTTAGATGATGTTGATGATAGATGATGTATGCTTTTTTTGTTCATATAATTTTTTTTGTTCATATGATGATTTTTTTTCATATATGTATTAATTTTTTTATTTAGGTTGTTAGTAGATATCGATTTTAGGTTAGTTGATTTAGTGCATTTTAGGTTAGTTGTACTGTTAGTGCATTTTAGGTTAGTGGAGAGGAAAAAGGAAAATAAAGAAAACGAAGAAAATAGGAAGAAGAAAGAAGGAAGAAGAAGAAAAAGAAGGAGAGGAAAAAGGAAAATAAGAATAAGAAGAGGAAGAAGGAGAAGAAGAAGGAGAAGAAGAGGAGAGGAAGAAGAGGAGAAAAAAAAATAAGAAGAGGAAGAAGTAGAAAAAAATAACTTTGTCGAGGACACCCTCTCGCTCGACCAACTCTCGAGGACACCCAAACCCTAGGAAAAAAAACGTTGTCGATCTCCTACCCCCTCCCGCCCCTACCCGACAAACTCTCTCAAGATTTATAAAAGTTTAGCAATCACTTAGAAATTTTTTTGTTCATAGCATTTTTTTGTTCATATATGTATTTTTTTTGTTCATATGTGTATTAATTTTTTTGTTCATAGCATTTTTTTGTTCATATATGTATTTTTTTTAAATATCATTTTTTTTCCATGTATATATGTATGTGGCTATGTATGTATAGATGGATATCATTTTTTTTCATGTATGTATGTCGTTGTCGATATACCCCCTCCCCGATAACTTCGACATGAGGGGGGTGGGGGGTCGATATACCCCCTCCCCGATAACATTTTTTTTTCTAAGTTACTAAGGTAAAATGTTCACCCCCCTCTCGATATACCGGGCGACCAACTCTCGAGGCCACCCAAACCCTAGAAAAAAAGCGTTGTCGATCTCCTACCCCCTCCCGTCCCTACCCGACAAACTCTCGAGGCCACCCAAACCACTAGAAGAAAACTCTGGTAACTTCGACATGAGGGGGGACGTCGATCAACCCCCTCTCGCCCGAACAAGTCTATGTATCATTTTATATCGTGGTGGACATATATCAAAGTTTGATTATATGTCAAAGTTTGAATTTTGACATATGCAACATTTGATCATATATCAAAGTTTGATCATATATCAAAGTTTGATCATATGTCAAAGTTTGAATTTTGACATATGCAACTTTTGATCAACCCCCTCTCGCCCGACCAAACCCTAGAAGCGTCGAGGCCACCCCAAACCCTAGAAGCGTTGCCGAGGCCACCCCAACCCTAGAAGCGTCGAGGCCACCCAAATTTACCAAGTTAAAAGAGCGTTGTCGAGGCCACCCCAAACCCTAGAAGCGTTGTCGAGGCCACTCCAAACAGTAGAAGCGTCGAGGCCACTAATTAATATTCCTTGTTGTGATTAGCTAGCTAGCTAGGTCTATGTTTGCCACTAATATATCCATCTCTCATGTTTGTATATTAATTGCCATGCTGTAATATTTGCAGAAACTATGGATCAAAGAGACTTAGAACAAGAAGAGTTATTGGGGGACATAATCCGCGACAGACGTGATGTCTTGTCGTTTCTCAACGACACCGATGGTCTGGAAGGAGAGGATGAAGGCTCCGGTGATCGAACAATGGAGGAGGAAAGACATGATCATGATGTCTCCGTTGACCGAATGCCGGTGGAAGAAGGAGACCGTGATGACGGCTCCGGTGACCGAACGGAGGAGGGAGCTGTTGCAAAGTCCGACAAGGTATATATATTAATTAAGCCTGTGCTGACTAGCTAATTGATGCATTAATTATTTTGGTATGTACATATCTTAACTCTTCTTTCTTCTTTTACAGCCCTCCGGATCGAGCCAAACTTCGGTAACGAGACGAGGCCCGAAGAAAAGGTTGCGCCAGGATGAAAGGTTCACAATCACAGCAATCGCGGACGATGGCCAACCGATTGAACCCAGGCGGACCAAGGAAGCATTTTCTGCTCAGTGCGGAGCTATTGTTAGGGACAGTATCCCGATCAGCATCCAGCTATGGAATAAGCCTAAGAACGAAGACCCTCAAGTTTCTTATGTCACCGATAGACAGAAAGATGATCTTTGGACCTCGCTGAAGGCAAATTTCACCCTACCGCCAGAGGAGGATCCGAATAAGCCTGTTATAGAGCCACTGGTCAAGGCGTGTGCTCTTAAGAAGATGGCAGATCTATTCAGTAGGTGGAAGAATGAGTTGAAATCAATGTTTGTCGACAAAGGGAAGACTCCAGAATTCACCGGCCGATTTGAGAAGATAAGAGATCACTGGCCCGCATTTGTGGCCTACAAGACATCGGACAAGAGTAAGAAAATGTCAGAGATAAACAAGATAAATGCTGCAAAGAAGCTGTATCACCATCGCACGGGGTCAGGCGGCTACCTCAAAGCCCGGCCGTTGTGGGACAAAGCTGAAAATGACCTGATTGCTAAAGGGGTCGAACTAGAGATATTGAACTGGCCAGACCGTTCAAGGACTTGGTTCTTCAGGGTTGGGGGAACTTTGGACCCTGAAACAGGGAAGTGCCGTTGGACGGACGAGCAACTTGAAATACCCGTCAAGAAGCCTCAGAAGTATATCGCCGCAGCACAGGCAGGGACATTCATTCCCGACAGAGAGAAGGACGAGCTGACTGAGGCACTTGGGAATCCTGAGCACCCTGGACGAACACGAGGCACGCCAGGCTCCGTTGCGTGGAAGGTTGCGTTTCCCGGCGCAGGCGGTTACAAAACCCGGGAGAGGAAGAGGAAACAGGAGCTGAGCGAAATACAGAAGCTCAATGCAAGAGTACTAAAGCTAGAGGAACAAGTTGAGAGCCAGCGAGCTGCCGACAAACCATCTCAGCGGCACGAATCTACCCCAGAAGCTACCCCGCCATCTCAGTGGAGAAGCAGCGTGGCTTCCACGGAGCTCGTTCAGCAGCCTGACTTCACGGCTCCTAGCTACCCCGTGGATGCTATCACGGAGGCTCAACATTGCCAGCTTATGACGAAATGTCGGAACCTCACCTTGAAGGCGGCTGTCGGCTCTGTTGCACCTCCTCAACCTGACGGAACTTTTCACTGCTGTCCGATTCCACATGGCTATGCTATTGTGACGGTGGATGAAGTAATGGAGGGATTTGACGAGCTCGAGCTTGACCACCCTACAGGTGAAGGGGAGACTCAGCTGGTTTATGCTCTGAGGACTACATGTCTATGGCGGAAGGAGTACATCAAGCTTCCGAACTGGACGCCTCCGCCTCCTCCTCCTCCGGCGAGTCAGAGCACTCCTCCTCCTCCTCCGGCGCGTGAGGGCACTCCTTCTCCGCCTCCTCTGGCGTGTGAGGGCACTCCGCCTCCTCCTCCGCCTCCTCTGGCGCGTCGGAGCACTCAGCCTCCTCCTCCGCCTCGTCAGCAACGGCGAAAGAGAGCTGCCGCCGCTCCGGCGGCTAGCAATACAAGCAGAGGCGGGAAGCAATTCAGATGCGGTCCATCTCTCAAGCCTCTGGAAAAGTTACCATATGAGAGGACCGATGAGGAATCCGCGAAAATCAGTGTTGCCGAAGTGCATGAACATTTTGCACGGAAACCTCCACCTCCGAAGGAGACGATAGATCCGGTGAAACGGAAGCGCACTATCGATGCCCTGAAGCGACCACCACCATCTCCGCCGCAATCCAACTATGAGCGCATTATTGAAATGACATATAAGGAAGCGGAGCGGTCGGGAAGTAGTTGCATGCATGCAAGGTTAGCAAAACGAAGAAGTGGGAAAAAAATTCCCCAGCTCGGCGAACAGGCAAACCAATCGTGCCCCCTGCTCAAGGTGTCTAGCGATATCATTGCTAATCAGCCGGGGATGGTGCCCGGTACCAATCCTGCTGATTACCTGAGCGATGATGTAGAGTTTGAAATAATGGAGGTGGATGAATTCAGATACCAGCACGGGCAGCCTCTCGTCAAACCTGATCATCCTCCTCTAACAACGATGATGCGAAGATTACATGAATGGTACATGAAAACCTGCAGCGAGTCTGGGAAGGATACTTTGACGCTGAGAATTAAAGAGGAGCACGACTTCGTTGAAATGGATCAGTTGTCTGTTGAATTTGACGAGTTATTCCAATTATACAATCAAAAGGCTCTCGACAAAATAATCGTGACTTGCTACTGTCTGTAAGTACTACTTCTGTAATTAAGTCTCTATATATAGCTCAGCTCTTTCATTGCATGTATATATAATTATCCTCGCTATATTATGTAGATTGAAAATCGTCGAATGCAGAAAAGCACAAATCTATGACATTGGGTTCATTAACCCAAATATCATACATGAATGGACGGTTCAAAAGAATGTCACAGAAACCGAGGACAACTTGTTACAATCGTTGCTTAAAAATCAAAACAAAGAGAAAATACTCTTTCCTTACAACTTCAAGTGAGTGTTACTGTCTTGTGCATATTCGGTTTTCCTTATTACTCGAGGTTATAGTAATGTAATTGATGAGTTATGCATGCTTGCGCAGCTTCCACTTTATTCTGCTAGAGATTAAGCTTGAGCGGGGAGTAGTAATCATCTTAGACTCGAGACGAAAAGATCTCCAGGAGTATGCGGACATGACTGAAATGCTCCAGAAGTAAGTTCAATCGATCATTATCGCACCATATCGGCAACTTTGTTCATTTCCTGATATCAAGTAATTATTTTCTTTGTCTGGCAGGGTTTGGAAAGAGTTCACCGGAATTGTTCCGGCACTGCCGAGGGAGCTGCGATTTACACACCCAAAAGTAAATACTACTAGCTAGTTTCGTGCATCTCCCATTGATTCTAGTTTCATCAATACCATTTATAATGCTTGATTATCAGTTTGATTGAACTCTATTTCTCGTAAAGTGCTTGTGGCAGGAAGCCGGGAATGATTTTTGTGGATACTACATTTGCGAGTTCATCTACAACGCGACGACCTCTAAGCGGGGCTACTCTGAAAAACAATATGAAGTGCGTAAGCAATAATATTCATAATTTTATTTTATTACCATAATTTGTGTTGAGTTTCATTCATATATATGTATTGACCCCCTTCTTCAAATTAGATGTGGCAGATGCGGGATGAACTCCTACCATATGATCGCATACGAGCAATTCAAGAGGAATTGACGGGTTTCTTTCTTGACCACGTTATAAATCCAACCGGAGAATACCATGTGGAACTTGACATTAGATGTTAGGGATTGTAAGAGATCTTATATTGTATATATGTAGCTAGTAGCGTCAGATGGATATACGAAAACTTGTTGTTCGACCAATCTCTCGGAGAAAGAGAGGTCGATCACTTCTCTCTGTATATGTTCATGACGATCTTGTGTACTTAATGGTTCCTTCATCTGCTTACTAGCTAGCGTGTCGAGTTCTCTCTATACGTATAGTAACTAGCGTCGACCAAGCACGGAGAAAGAGAGGACACTTCTCTCTATTAGCTAGCTAATTAACCCTCCAAAACCCCCAAAACCCCCCCTCCCCTTAAAAAAAAAACCCAGCTACTGCCAAATGCTGACGCGTGGATGTCTTTTGGTCCCGGTTGGTGTTACCAACCGGGACTAAAGGCCCTCCTGCCTGGGCTCCCCGCAGCGGCCACGTGGAGACCCTTCTGTCCCGGTTCATAAGCGAACCGGGACTAAAGGTTTTGGGCTTTAGTCCCGATCCTTTAGTCCCGGTTCCAGAACCGGGGCTAATGGGCCTCTGGAACCGGGACAAATGGGCCTTTTTCTACTAGTGTTAGTCTATGTTTAGGCCTTATGTAAGGAAATAAGAAGAGTCACAAGCAGCAGGTGGCCGAGACTCGGCCACCAACATTTGATTTAGTGGTTATTTAATTCCAAAAAATTCGAACGAAGTCTAAAAAAAGATGAAACTTGGCACGGTGTAATGATATGACCCCTATAGGCTGTGGTGGAAATTTGGGAATGTTTTGAAAATGTTATCACGTAGAGTGCTTACAAACCGGACAATCTCCAAGGAAGAAACTAGGTTTTGAGACGGAACGAACCAAGTTTGAATGCGAAGTGTTTGTTGAATCATCATTTGGCCTTGAAAGTTTTAATTTATACACACAACACACACCATTATATGTTTCATGCTAAATCTTGGCATTTTTTCAGTGTTCGGTTGCTATATTTAAGTTATTAAGTACAATATATATTTAGTCCTTTAATGGATATAAATCATATTTAAACTGTGGGTACAAGAAGTGATGACCAAAAATGGATTGAAAAGTATATTTTGTGGTACTTAGTCTATGTTTAGGCCTTACCCGAGGAAATAAGAAGAGTCCCAAGAAGCAGGTGGCAGAGCCTAGCACCAACATGGAGTTTAGTGGTTATTTAATTCCAAAAATTTTGAAATGAAGTTTGAGAAATATGAAACCTGGGATGGTGTAATGATATGATCCCTATAGGCTGTGATAAAAATTTGAAAACATTTTGGAACATTTGCCATGTAGACTACTTACAAACCGGACCATCTATGAGGAAGAAACTATGTTTCGAGTTGGGATGGACCAAGTTTGCATGTGAAATGACAGTTGATTCATCCGTTGGCCTTGAAACCATTTTTAAATGAAAAAAGACGCTGTTACATCAAGCATGTCAAAATTTGATAACGTTTTGGGTCTGTTTCCTATATTGTGGTCAAATTTCACCAACGAACACTTGTTAAAAAAAGAAACAAAACCACAAAGAATCAAACAAAATAAAGAAAGACACTAAAAGAATAGTGGGGGTTGGGGGGGGGGGGGGGGGGGGGGGGGGGGGTTGGGGATGAAACATCGAGATTTGAATAATAAAAGTTACGGCATCCCCCGCCGAACCCACCCCCAAATTCATCTCCACCGCGCGCGCGTCCCCAACGTAGACGTCATCCCGCCACCGTCACCATCATAACTTTGTCGCCACTCCAGAGCCGTTGCTGCCCTAGATCTGTGGCTCCATGCGCTCATGTTTTTTGACAACCTCTTTCTTTGAGCCTTTGCTTTTTTGACAACCTCTTTCTTTGAGCCTTTGTGAGCAAAGTCGTCAGCTTGGTCTAGTGATACTAGTGCGGCTGCTTGACGAGATCAGGATGATCCCTAGCTGATATGCTTGACATGGTTATCAATCTTGGTCGTACGCGGCAGTCTAGTACTACGGGTTAACAGCTAATTTTCACATGGACACATTATTTCCGGCTTCTTTCTCATATAAATCACCCTTATTCGTTTGGTCTGCTGCCCAAGGAGTACTACATACAAACTAAAAAAAAGAAGCATTTACATGATTCAACTAGGGCTGGCCATGCACAAAATCTAGGATCCTAGTTCAAACAGCAAATGCTGATTTTGCCGATGAGGTTTGTATGTCTCCACATCTTTGCATCTCCGGAAACGAGGAACGTATAGTTGTAGGTTTGGCCTTGAGTCGAAGCCATAGTAGTAGAAGAGCAGTTCCCCACCTAGACGTAACACTCTCAAAGGCATCACAAAATTAACGTCTTTTCGATCTGTTGGTATCGTGTATGCTTTGATCCAAATGTTCATGTCGGAATCGCTCAAGAACCATACATTGATCACAGGCGACGCTATTAGAGACATGCACAAGGTGCCATTCAGCTCGGCTATGCTTCTGGTATCCTGGCCATGGTCTCCGACGGCTCCTTCTGGTCCATGGATCACCTTCCACTCCTCGCGCTCGAGGTCGAAGCAGAGCACGTAGTTGCCATCATGGGATAGGAAGTGCACGACGCCATTGACCGTGACCAGGGGCGGAGCTACGTACAGCCTGCCGGTGTCACTGACACCGGGTGCAATTTGCACTTGCTTGTTGATTTAGTGTGTAGGTCATTGAATTGTTTGACATGTAGGCATGCGTTCTTCTGTGTGGACACCGGGTAATTCCAAGTCTGGGTCCGCCCCTGACCGTGACGCCGGAGGTACAATCATAGCGAAGAGAGGGCGTCATTGGGGGTGATTGTGTTTGCCTCCATTGGGCGCCATCTCCTAGAATGAGGACCTCTCAATTTTTTCGGGTGTTGTTATCGAGGCAGATGAGCTTGTACACGCGGGACTTAGCGGTGCGTCCGAAGCCGAAGCATCTAGTTGAGTATCCGCATGTTTGTTCCACGGACGGTTTCGGTAAATTCGCGAGCGTCACCCCGGTGGCCAGATCCACGAACTGGGCGTAGGAGTTTATGTCGCCGAAGCTGATGCAGGCAAGTCTGTCGACGCTCGCATGGAACGTCATGGCCCAGCACCTGCTCCAGCTAAGCTCACCACCTTGACGACTGTGCCCTCCGTGTCCATCAGCTGGAGGAAACTAGGGCGGGAGCTGGAGTACTGGTCAATCATGGCGACGAGGAGCAGTTCGGCGCGGGGCCTGTGCATGCCGGGTTGGAGATGAGGTCACGCCACTTTGTGGACACGCACCGGCACCGTCTTAGGGACTTGGTCGGCAGCCAGGAAAGGATCTCGAAGATGACGTCCGGTAATGGCGAGGCAGCAGTTGTAGGAGTTCTGGACGTGGTGGCGGGCTGGCGGCTGAACCGAGATCACGGCGTCGCCGTTTACGCGATGGGGGTGGAAGCGGTACCGACGGCGACGCCATGGCAGCACGCTGACAATGACAAGCTCGACCAGGACCTTCTCGGTTTGCCGCCTCTGGTCGATCTGAATCTGAGATTGGTGAAGGCTCTTCTTAGTAGGTACCGTGAACCGATCTGACATGGGTTCGGGTTGCACTTGCCATCACAATCGCATCATATTCCATCTGAACTGTTGATTTACATCACCGTGAAATCTGTGGCGTTAGATTTCTGTTGCAGTTTGGACTCTTTTAACTGTACATTTTTGCAACTTCCTATCCATTACTATCTCACATGTCTGTTCTGTCATTTTCGTCCTGTCATGCTGATTAATTGGTTGCATTGCAAGCAGAAACACCGAATAATTTCTGCATCGTGCTATTGTATCAGATCATAACTAAATAAATTGACTAATTTGAGTCTCCTCCGCATGAGCAGATCAAGCGCAAGAAGAGCTTGCCATGGTCATTTATTTCTGAGCCAACAATTACAATTGCTTGCATCTTTCTAACATAACACCTTAATTGTTATCCAGTTTATCCATAAAAAAATAGCGTTCGAAAGAACAATAAAGAGTGCTGGCTGATTCTAAATCTGGGATCCAAGTGTGGGTGCAAAGGCCGATTTTACGGATGAGGCTGGGCGGAGCGTTCGTCAGGACCTGTGAATTTCCCGAAGCGAGGATCGTATGCATGTTTTTCGAGAAAGGATGGATTTTATTAATCAAAATGAAGCATCAAGAGGATACAAACACAATGAGCATATACCCGGCCTCTGCATAGCTAGATACACACAGCTAACACCAATGCACACACACACAAAATAATCACCAGCAAATAGCAAAGTCATATCAACCAAAGCTATGCCTATGCGACGAAAAAGGAAAACGCCCTAAAGCGATCAAAATCGTGATCGACAAACTGCAACAATGACCATATTCATACCAACCATCTCATGACACCACAAGGACAACAAGATTCTTCAACAACAACGCCTTCAGGAAGGGAGCGACGCTCTAGTGCTGCCATCACTGAAACCAACTACCAAAGGCCGGAGTCTAGGTTTTCACCCTAAAAAAACAGTTCGAGCATATCCGAGCAATGCCTTCAACAAGGTAACAACGCCAAAACATCGTCATTGCCAGTTATAATCGTCATCGACCAAACCTAGGTTTTCACCACGGAGCTCGAGACCGGATACTTCAAAAGCAGCATCGGAATCAAGCATGTGTTGTCGCTACCACTTTTCCACGATCATGGCAGATGCATGTGCTAAACTGATAGCCACCGCCGCGCAACAACAATACCCTCCGCGTTAAGCCATCGTCTATAGATTGCATATCACGGCTGAAGCACCCACCAGATCTTGGAGAATATCAGTCCTAAAGACCTTTCAGTGGCCATCACAATCCGCCGTGACGCTCCCGCCACGCCAGAGTGTTCATCCTGGACCAACACCGGCGACGGAGCACCTCACCACTGGCTGCCACCACACCGGCCCTGAACACCATCGTGCAGATCTGGCTGAGCCGGCAACTACCAGCCAGACCATCACACGTGTCGGTCTTGCCGCGATCCGTGCCGCACCCGCCGATTTGGACGAGTTCATTCCAGAAGCCTTGGGAAAGCGCAACTGAGAATCCCGATACAGCTAAGGACGTCACGTTAGGGCCTCAGGCCGCCACCCCCCATGGCCAGATGCGCGCAAGTCAGACCACGACGGCGAATCACTCTAGGAGTCGCCCGACATGCGACAACCAAAGATCTGAGACCAGACGACGCATCTCTGTTGGGCGCTACCAGCCACGACGGAGATCGTGAAACGATCTGCTTCCAGGACAAGGCCTCGTACTAGAAATCGATTGACCAAGTCCCGCCAGCCAGCCATCAAGAGCCACCACGGCACCGGACGCCGAGCCCCACCGCCAACCGACGGGCCGCATCGACGAGCAGCCACAAAACTACTGCCCTGCAGCACGGGATACGGTGGCAGCGCTAGGGTAGGATGTGTGCCCGAGTCGCCCTGGGTTGGGCCTGGATAGAAGCAGCTAGACTAACGGAATTGCTCGTATAACAGTCACTTGAATTGTATATCGGGCAGCTTCTGCTCATACATGATGCATATCCTAGCTGGCTCATGTTTAGAGACTAGCCACTCAGGAGCAAGCTATTCCAGGAAGGTACACAGTACACTTGAGTCCTTCGTAAAAAAATTATAAAAAAAGAAAATTACACTTCAATATATGGAAAAAGCTTGGTCTGTGCAAAATCAACATAATTAACTAATTGGAAAACTTAACACAGTGACAATTTCACAGTATGATTAGTACTACCACTCCATGATTTATGCACATAACAAAATATTTTCTAAATAACAGTTGTTACTAAATAAATAAAATTTATTTGGAATAGAGCATTATATTTTCAATCAAATTGTTCCATTGAGATCCAAAATAACCGAAGTGACAGATGTTACTAAATCAATTAAACTGTTTCATTCACATAGCAATAAAATTATTGATAAACAGCTGATTTGGAACATAGCACTATATTTTGTAATCTCACAGAGCACTATATTGTCTAATTTCACACATAACTAATTACTGATAAATAGCTCACACTACTAATTTGGCACTGACCTTCCCTATGCAAGCCAGAAACTTCCTGGCGGTGTTCACAGATTCAAATGCCACAAACTTCTCACAACGAGAAACTTCCTGCCAGGCATGTGGTTTTCTCCTCACCAGTTGCTTCTGGCACACCTCGCATAAGTCTTGCGGAAAGTGTATTTGCACCAGCGCAGCTCTTATCTGGCCGGACGTTGCCTTTGTTCCTTTGAGGCCGCCATTCCCATGAAAGGATGATCATCTTCGTCATGGGCTTTTAATCTGTAGCATTGAGAGTGCATCGGAAAAGCTTGATGTCGTTTGGGTAACTTCAGCCCCCATGATTTTGCTCTGTTGGACGGTGTTGTCACCATTTGAGCCTGCAGGTTGTCCAGCAAGTATATTAAGGTGGTTCATGAATGCTTTTGTAGGCAGAAAAAACACGAGAATGGCGTTTTGGCTCTCGGCCTCCATGGAGGCCGATTTTTTGAAAAATTAAAAATTAAAAAATTCCGGTTTAAAAAAAAATCTGAAAAAAATGTACAAGTAAAAAAGGATGTGAGGCGTATGTGTGTAAAATTTTAAAATGAAATACGTTGAAATGCGACATGTACAAAAAAGACAAATTCATGGCCTGCGAGGATGAACAGTATCATATGTTAAAAAAAAAAAAATTGTCTTTTTGCACAACCCTCGTTTCAACGTATTTCGTCCTGAAAATTTACACACTTATGCACTATGCTTTAATTCATCTATCCCTGTATTTTTCTTAAGAATTTTTAGAAATGTAAAAATATGAATTTTCACGAATTTTGAATTTTTCATTTGGAGGCCTCCATGGAGCTAAGCCACCAAAGTTGTATACCTGGCTACCCGCTACTAAAGAACAGTAACACCCGTACAGAATAGCCAGCTTCTCGTATCCATTCATATATCAATATCGGCAAACATCATCAACCGAAAAAGTAGATTCTTTTTGTGGTAGGACTTGCCCATGGTGGCGACGTTGGCGACTTGCCGGTGACTGGCGCGATGCCGTTCCTCCTCCCCTTCCCTCCCTCTCTCTGTTTCCCCTGAGCTCCTCCTTCCCTTCCCTCCCTCTCTGTTTCCCCTGAGCTCCTTCTCCCTCTCCATCTTTCTCTCCGGTCTCCCGTGTCTCAGTTCGATCCTCATCTCAACCTTGCTGCCGACCTTCTCCTCGCCACTTCCCCTTCGGCTTCCTTCTCCAGTTTTCTGCCCTGTATCCTGTGTCCTAGATCGTTCCTGATCTCGGTCCGCCGCCAACTCCCTTAGTCCCTGCTTGTCCTCTCCCTTCGAGGCGCCCTGAGTCAGATCCGCGATTCTTGGTGCTTCTCCTGTTCAAATCCTTTCCTTGGGCTTGATTCCTGTAGTTGCTTCTGCCGATTTGCTGATCCCTCCTTTGGAACTGCGATTATAGAAGTATTTTCCACGGAAAAGGCTCATGTGTTGCTGCAGCATACTGATGTTTGAGGAGGATTGGATACAAGAAAATTCAGGCTTCTCTTGAGCAGAAACGTCAGGCTCTTAATGTGCAACTGGAACTATGAAATTCATAGGCTGGAATTGCCGAGGCAAGGGCAAGGATCTCCATAGCTCTAATAAAATGCAGTACCTTGCCAAACTCATGTCATCCACCCGAGCGCAGGTAACATTTGTCTCAGAGACTAGAACTTCTTCTTACATTGCTTCTCAACTAAATAGTCATTTTAGTACTGATGGTAGCTTTGTAGTTCCCTCAAATGGTCTTTCAGGTGGCCTTTGGCTTCTTTGGAATGATGATGTTAAAGTATGTATCAAGTTCTCTAATCATTTCCTTATCTTAGCTGTGGTTGTAGATACTGCTACCCAGGTGGAGTTTGTTTTAGTTTGTGTTTACGGAGATCCGCACCACCGCCAGACTCGGTTAATTTGGGAGCATATTTCCACTTTTGTGTATGATAATTTAGGGAAGCCTGTTGTTTGTTTGGGTGATCTTAATAATATCATGTGTGATATAGACTCTACCTCGGTTAATGTTAATAAGTATCGGATGCGTGCTTACAACACCTATGTCAAGCAATGTGGTCTATTTGATCTTGGATATAGCGGACCGGCTTATACTTGGACGAATAAGCGCTTTTCTTCTAATCCTGTGTTTGAAAGACTAGATCGTTGCCTTGTTAATGCTGAATGGTGTGGTCTGTTTCCCAACACTAATGTTTTCAATTTGCCTATCATTCTTAGTGACCATGCTCCTATTTTGGTATCCACTGAATATCAATTCCGTAGACCGAAACTTCATTTCAAATTTGAGAATTGATGGACTTTTGAAGATGATTTCCAAGACATGGCGAGGAATGCTTGGAACTCTTCTGTTAATAAGCCTTTTCATGCCAGAACCACTAACCTTGCAGGAGCAATAAAGAGGTGGTGTAAAAAGAAGAAACCTATGCAGCAGCAGCTAGACACAATTCAAGACCAGATCAACGCTATACAGGTCAAGCCAATACATCAGCAGTATCACTCCATGGAAGCCACTCTAATCGAACAATATGAAGAAACCATGACAAAACTTACAAAATACTACAAGCAACGGGCAAAGAACCATTGGGCAGCTAAAGGTGATAGGAACACTTCCTACTTTCAGAATGTGGTTCTTAAGCGTAGACGTCGCAACCGCATAGTCTCTATTGCAGATGCTCATGGTAACTATCTTCATGACCCCAATGACATAGCAGCTGAATTTGTTAACTATTTCAGAAATATCTTTTGCTCGAATCGCTCTAACAATGACAGGGAAATGCCAAGCACAACCTTGCCTCATGAATCACAGGATTTCACAAATTCAATACCAAGCAAGCAGGAAATTTGGGAGACGCTCAAATCAATGAAAAAGAATGCGTCGCCGGGACCTGATGGCTTCAACGTAGCCTTCTACTTGGCGGCCTGGAACTGGATAGGAGATGATGTCACTGCTTTGATCAACAATTTTTACGTTACAGGTATACTTCCAGCCCATCTCAATGAGACTCATATTACTCTCATTCCAAAAAAATTGGCTTGCCATGTTCCTTCTGATTATAGGCCAATCAGCTTGTGTAATGTGATTTACAAACTTATTGCAAAATCTCTTGCAAATCGTTTAAAAAGCCACTTGCCTGACTATGTGCATCCCTCGCAGCAAGCTTTCATTGAAGGTAGACGCATTTCAAATAACATCATTGTTGCTCAAGAAATAGCTCATTCGTTCTCTCTATCTTCTTGGGATAGCCAAGATTTTATGATCAAAATAGATTTGGCTAAAGCTTTTGACAGGTTAGAATGGCACTACATCACCTCGGCTTTGCATCGTAAAGGGTTGCATGATCATTTCATAAATCTTATCCACGCTTGCATCTCCTCTCCGACTTTTTTCTGTTATCATAAATGGTCAACCTTTTGCGCACTTTAAAAGTAGTCGAGGTATCAGACAGGGGTGTCCCCTCTCCCCTTTGTTATTTGTGCTTGCAGTGAATGAGCTATCCTTGGCACTTCAGGACGCGCTTCAAGCCAACCACCTAGAAGGTATCTCACTTGGACCGGAATGCCCTCCTATCCACTCTTTAATGTTTGCCGATGATTTGTTGGTTTGTGGAAAAGCTAATGTACAGGAGGCATCTACTATTTCCAATATTTTGCATCAATTTTGTCAGCATTCGGGTCAGGTCCCCAATTGGAGCAAATCTGCCATTCTTTTTAGTAAAAATGTGTGTTTGCAGGTCAAGCAAGATCTCAAGCAAATTTTTCAGGTGCCGGATTTAGATGCCAACACCATTCATCTTGGTCATCCACTCATCCTGCCTGCAAAAGACAAATCTGCAGCCTACAGCTTTGTTTATGATAAATTCAAATCAAAACTTTCAGCTTACAAGGCGAACAGGCTCTCCCATGCTGCAAGACTCATCCTTATTAAATCAGTTTTTGCCTCTATACCTGTGTATTATATGTCTAATATTATTTTCTCCAAGAAGTTCCTAGGAAAGCTCACGGCGATTATAAGAAACTTCTGGTGGACAGGTGTAAAAGATGAAGCTACTACAAAAAGCTTGTGCCTCAGGGCATGGGCGGACATTTGCATTGAGAAGAAAAATTGCGGCTTAGGCATCAGGAACTTGCAGGCAATCAACCAGGGACTTATTCTTTCAGCAGCATGGAGGTTGGCAAAAGAACCACACAGTCAGATGGCTCTGATCCTCAAGGCTAAGTATCATCATGACACGTCCATTTGGAGAGCCAAAGCTAACATGCCAAAATCAGCTTTCTGGGCGGCAATTCTAAAGGTAAAACCTCTCTTAATTTCAGCAGCTACTTGTTAGATTATAGATGGTAGCAGTTCTGTGTGGAGTTCTCCTTGGTTTTCGAGATGGGAAGAAATTTATGATCATCTAATTATACAACAACACCCTTTTGTCTATCCTACGATTGTTAAAGATCTTTGGTTGCCAAATCAAAAAGCTTGGAATGTTGATCTAATTAACTCTTTGTTCACTCCTGAGATAGCTAATAATATTCTTCAGACTCCTTTAGTTGCCGCTACTGGGCAAGATGCTTTGATTTGGAAACTAACACCTACAGGCAACTTCTCTTCCAAAAGTGCATATAAGCATTGCTTCAACAACCTTGACTTGCCGGCTAGCCAACGACCGAAAACAGTTCATCCACAAACCATTGCTCTTCTAAATCAAGTTTGGCAAGACAAACTCATGGCACCAAGAGTAAACACATTTGCTTGGAGGCTTCTTAGGGAAGCGCTTCCTACAGGTAAGAGATCAAGTAAATTTTCTAAACACATAAATGAAAACTGTTCCAGGTGTGGAAATTCAGAGGATGAAATGCATATTCTTTTCCTTTGCCCTTTCTCTAAAGCAGCCTGGTTTTGCTCACCATGGTTTATTAAAACTGAAATCCTTGCTGCAACTAATCGCTCTATTCCAGGCATGATTCAAACTTTGCTTAACTCTGGCCATCCACAAATTAATCTTTCTAACTTATATACTTTTCTGTGGTGCCTTTGGAAATCTCGAAACGATGCTCTCTTTGCTAGGAAATATTGCAGGCCCTCTCAGGTGTATGCAGCGGCGAACGCAATCATACAAGGAACCAAATTAGAAGAGACCCATGTTGAAGATCATGGGGAGCATTGCTTACAGGACCAATTTGTGCGGCCGGCGACACAAAATCCAAATTCTTTTACAGGCAACACAATCTTCTGTGACGCTGCATGGGAAATACAACCAGCCCACACTTCTAAGCAGGCAGGAATTGGAGT
Organism: Thinopyrum elongatum; assembly: GCA_011799875.1. NCBI lineage: Eukaryota > Viridiplantae > Streptophyta > Magnoliopsida > Poales > Poaceae > Thinopyrum > Thinopyrum elongatum. Next base: position 642,948,734 of record CM022303.1, on the reverse strand, counting down.
ATCCATCCAGGTTCATAGTAATGATCGCATCCAGCAACTTCACATTGCGGCAATGTCCCCTCCGGCTTCTTCTGCTCTTCAAGCTGATACTTTTGGTCTCATGCTTGCAACCAGGCTGGCGGACATACTCAATGTTTAGGATCCATACTTCTACACGGATTGCTCAGTTCTAGCTTTGGCAGCAAAAGCAACAGACATTCTCTCTGCTCCAGGTCATTGGGACAACAGGCCACTTCTTGCTCAGATACAAAATAGTCCGTCTTTCCAGCATAGGAAAGTTGCTCACATTAGCAGGGGAAACAATGTCAAGGCCCATCATCTTGCACGCCTAGCTTTGAAAGTCCAGAACAGACCTGTACTGTTTCGTTGCTTGTGTTCTGATGCAGGACTTTGTTCAATCAGGGAAACTCTCTCTGTATCCAGCGTGCTTCCTTTCACGCTTGTCTCTGTAAAATACTTCTAAGTTAATAAAATCTTTATGTTAAAAAAAAAATATATCGGCAAACCGTACTCTTGACAGGACTATCTGCAACTTTGCCACATAAGGACCTGTGAAGACAATTGTGATCACCTATAGTTGCAGATGTCACTGGATGGTATCTGGCTGATTATTTATATCCTCACCTACATAAATAGATTCAGTGCAATGTTCTTCAGCGGTAGGTAGGCTCCCCACTGTCATGTGCATTCTACTCCTTTTTGAACGGGCGGATCTAACCTCTTTTTACTGAATGTTGCAACCAATGACGGAAGAATGCGTTCTGACACTTGAAAAGATACATAAATCTTAAATACAAATAAATCACCTGGAGGCATATGTGGCTTGCTTCCAGAACAAACAATGTAGGTGCTTCACAGGGTTGGGTCGCTGAAAAAATAACTTAGGTGTGGATGACAGACTGAGTATAGATCTTAAACCAAAAAAAAAAAAGAGGAAAAAAATTCATTTTAAACCCTGAACTCGTAGAGGTCGGACGGAACGAACCCTCATGTCGAAATCCCGGTCGATTGCACCCTGAACTATGCAATCCCGGTCTAAATCAAACCTTCGGGTCATTTCCCAAATGGGGATTGTAGACGTGGCAAAGGATGACCGGGATTGGGGCAATTCCTATTTGCCGCTCGTGCCTGCAACGCCCGCGGATTGCACAGGTTAGGGTGCAATCGACCGGGATTTCGATTTGAGGGTTCATTCCGCCCGACCCCTACAAATTCAAGGTTTAAAATTGACGTTTTCCAAAAAAAAAAAGGTTTCAAAGATAAACGGCGCTGTTGTTCACAAACCGAATCCCGAAATTTTAACATAGAGCAATGTTGGTTCTACTTCTACACTGAATTTTATTTGGACACAATTCAATAAAATAATGGCATGTAAAGTAGATATAACAGAAGGGCCATGCATAGTCTGACAAAAATAACCAAAAGTGCAAGGTCATTATACTTTTGCCGCTTTCAAGATGCAACTAACCAAAATGAATGGATAAGAACTTGTTTCCCAAACTACTTACAGCAAACTTCCCGTTATATTGACACGCAACATGAGCACGCCCGCGACGGGCGACCGCGCGGCGCCATTGCCGGGCTGATCTCCTTCCTCCGACCTTCCCTGCCTCCGGCGGCCCCGGATCTGGAAGCTCCGCCCCGTCCGCTCGCCGCCCATCCCAGCTTCGCTCCTCGTCGTGCCCGAGCAGCCCGTGTGGAAGCCGCGTCCGCGACGGCTGCGCCGTCATCGTCGGCCGCTTCGGCCCCGTCGCTCACCGCCCCTGCTCTGGCAGCCGCGCTCGCCGCGGCCTTCCTCGCCGGACGCAAGGCTGGCCCGGCCGTGCAGGGACGCCTGGACTCCGCCCCGACCAGCCAACCTCCGCCGCCCGCCGCCCCCGTCCACCTTGCCGCGGCCACAAGCCAAACTGCCGAGAGGATGAGCTCTCGCGACTCTGGCTCCGCGCCCCTCCACCAGGCCCCACCGGCGACGGCCACACTGCCAGCGCCTCCGACCCTGTGCCCGCGGCACCTGCCTCCGGCCTGTCGGCTCCGGTTGGAGAACGGCGGCCGGCAGGTCCCCCGCCCGCGCTCCCCGAAGGATGCAGCGGCTTCCGCTCCGGCTGCAGCGACGAGCTCTCTGGCTCAGCCGTCAGTCACCCCCGCCAGCTTTGCCGGCCGCCTTCGACCACCTGCTGAAGCCACCGGCGACAAGCCCCATCGGTCCCCCACCGCTCGATCCAGATCAGGCGGATATGGATCCCGTCTCTCGGCCGGCTCCGGCTGTACTCGGCTCAACGCATGTCTCCCGTTGCTTCGTCATCCATGGTGAGGGGGGAGTGGCGGCTACTCTGGACGCAGTGCCTACTGCTTCAGCTCCACTCGCCACTGTTGCGGGCAACGGGCTCGTCGTGCAGGCGCCTCCAGTGCGTCCGGGCTGGGGAAATTGGCGAGGATGTTTCGACCGGGTGGCGGCGTCAATAGTTCCTATGGCTCCATGCGGGAATGCTTCGGGAGGCTGGCAGCTCGTCTCGAGATGGCGCCGCTCGGCTCCTGCTGCTTTTCGTCGCCTTGCTGTCAATGTGCGGCGTCCCCCTCCGGCGTGGCTGAGAGAGGTGTTTTCGGTGCCTCTGTCGAGGTCACCTAGCATACTCCTATCCAATTCGATGCACGGATTGTCTCCGATCCGGCCACATCGCCTGCTTCTGCCGTGCTAAGAAGCCTGTCCATGCTTCGCCGCTCCAATGTCCTGCTCCATCACCTGTATCCACCGATGATGTCTCCATGACAGATATGCAGTCCCAGCCTATCTCGACTGAGCAAGTTGGGTTGGCGGAGGAGACCGAGCTGCTTCGCACTGAGCTTCGTGACTGCCTAGTGCAAGTCGGGAGTATTTTGGGGAGGGCGGAGGCCGCGCTCGGCAAACTAGAGGTGGTGCCGGATGTGTCTTCGCTGCCTGAGCTTCAGATTGGGGTTGTGCCCGATGTGTCCCTGCTGCCCAAGGTTCAGGTTGGTTCTGTCGATGGGGAAGCATGCATGTATGGAGATCTCTCCCGTCGTGCTACATCCTGTCGGTTGCCGTTGCCTTTCGTGCCGATTGCTTCGGGGAGTGAAGTTGTTGTCGAGGTCGTGCAGTGGCGGATCCAGTGGGGGTGCCGTGGGCCTGCAAAAATACAGATTTTTTTTACCTAGTAATAATTACTCTAATTCTATATGTATTAGAGGTGTAAAAATGCTAAATTGGTATTTGTTTGAGGTATAAACTACGAATCTATGAGCAGCCCATCCATTCCTAAAGCTCACTAGCCGGCCCATGTTCACGTTTTGGCCTTTTGGGAACTGCTGGACACTACAACGCCACGGCCACAACAGAGCGAGCTGCACGAATCGATTCACCACAGTGAGGCATAGACCGAAACCTAGCTTCGCCGATTCGCGGCGGCGGGAACGGCGACCGGCGTGGGGCCGTGGGCGCGTGTCGACCGGCGCTGCGGCTGCGCCGCTGGCGGGTGGCCGGTCGGGCGGTCGGCGGTCATCCTCACATCCTGTTGGAGGCTTGGAGCTCTCGCCTCTGACTCGAGGTCTGAGCCTCTCGGCCTCTCACCTCTTTATGTTGATAACCGGAGTAGTCCTAGTGTAAATTGAGCTAGCTCTAGTGTTAATGCATATGTAAATTACTGGTTGCTCTTGTTGCGCTGTCAGGTGAAAGCAGTTCTCCTGTAATCCCGAGTTTCAGTCATAAGGTTCTGAACTTCTGATATTAACATATATGCTTTCTTCTGAACTGGGTGAATGTTGCTTGGCATATAGTAGGAGTAGTTCTTATCTTCCTTTTTAAATTCCTTTAAAGTGGTGCTCTGTACTGACTAATGATGATACTAGTTATTTGCTTTACCTAGCAGCAAGCTATTGTCTAATTATTCATCATTTGTTATGTAGATTTATTGAAAAATAAAGAAAGATAATGCCATAATGTCCCTATTTCGGAAGCATGAAGCAAATGTGCAAAAAATAGGACCGGCGGCATCACCGGTGGCTACTGCTCTTAATGCTCTACTAGTAGAAGAGGCTGCTGAAGGGCACACTCAAGAACAGGGACCGCTCCAGAACAAGAAGCATGTGCAAGTCTGGTGTAGTCAAACAAGGTAATTACCATGTATGTTTTCGATATTTTCATAGTTGTTACAATATGTGAATTTGTGATGTTTGTATTACACTTAAATTGTGAGCTTTGCGCAGCAAAATAATAATAATTTAGTGGCACCCCCCGTAGTGTAATCCTAGATCCGCCATTGAGGTCGTGGCTCCGGTGCTGCAGATTATGCCTGAGCTCCAGAAGGTTTGTGGGGAGCCTACTTCGCCTATTTCGATGGTGCTTCCTAAGGAGATGGGGCCGCTTGGAGGGAACTTGGTGATGTCGACTGCGACCTCTCCGCCGTCGTTGGAGCCCATTCAGACGCTCGACTTTGTGGACCGTGGAGGTTTGGATGCTACTATTGCTCTCTCACCTGAGGCTGTTGGCCAGGTGGCGTCTGCGGGTGATGAGGTAGGTGCTTTGGCACCTAATTCTGAGGTGCCGAAGCCCATCCGGTCGCCCACCTTTGACCGTAATGCTATGTTGGCACGTATTGACGAGGTAGTCTTTCTGAAAAAGCTTGGCCGCTTGCTCACCTCCTTGGAGGTGGCTTCTCCTGGGTCTGGCAAGGCGATTGCTTGCCTCCTAGCGGAGGAGGTTTCTACGGGCAAAATAAAGAAGGTGAAGCAGGCTCTCAGGACCATAGGCAAGAGTGGCGCCATTGGTAAGGCGTCAGCGACTGCTTAATGGAGGATACTCAGTGCCATTGTCCTCCATCTCTGTGGATTTGGTGGCGTTCGATGTATGCAACCTTGGTTTTCTTGGGGATTTCTTTGAGGCATAGAAGTGTGAGGGTTCATGGTTGTTACATGTTATGTATATTTGTCGGGTTCATCGTGGGGTCATGGAGTTCGCTTCTTAGCGAGTAGCCCGCATGTGGTTTATATGTATCGATTTTCGCCCGGTTTTCCGTTAATTAACTGGGCAATTCTCTTCTTCTTAATTAATTGATGGGGCAAATTTTTTGCCTCCGTTTCGAAAAAAAAATGAATGGATATGTTAGCTGCACGTTATGGTAAGACTAAGGCTGTGTTTGGTTGCAAAGTATTCTCAAAGTATTTTAAGAATATACTACAGTTTTTTAAACTATTTTTAAAATACATTGAGGTGTTTGGCTCTAATAAAAATTGTAGTATTATATACTACAGTATCCACAAAACTGTAGTATGTTTGCAGTATTAAGAAAAGAGGTCGGGATCTCTTTTTTTAAAACTGGGAAACACAACAAAGGCCTTGTCTAGTGGTGGCCTATTGCAACACTGTATACTTTTGATTGCCAAACATACCACTGTTTCCGTAATACTTAGAAAAACTGTTGGTTTCATAAACTACAGTATTCATTGTCATCGGAATAAAAAACCGTCGTATCAAAATACTAAGGTTTGAATAAGACATTGCTTCCAAACAGAGCCTAAAATACTACTGTGTTGTGTTCTACAACACATAAGTAAGAGAAATACTACCGGTGAGGTAGTAGTCAACGGTTGTGTGCTCCGCCATAAGTGTTGGTCCTTGTGGTGACCACTCCGTCCTGCGGCGAGGGCCTCACTGCGGACTGCAATGGCCATCGAAAGGTCTTCGTGAGGGTTCCTCCCCAGATTCGATGGTTGATTTAGGCGTTGAGATGCAAACTACGGACGATGACTTGACGCAGTGGGATGGTTGTGCAGCCACAGCGAACGCACATCGCATGTAGCTGCTGGAATCGCGAAGAGTGGTTGCAACAACACATAAGTGATTGATGCGGGTGCAACTAGCACTTGGTGTCGAGCTCCGGGGTGAAAGCCTAGGTCTGAACCAAGTTAGTTATACCTGTCAATGGTAATGTTTTTATGTTGTTGCCTTGTTGAAGACATTGTTCGGATATGCTCAGAATGGTTCTTCAGGGTGTAAACCAAGATTCTGATCTTGGGTGGTTGGATCCAGTGACAACGACACTTGATTATCGTTCCCTTTATAAAGGTGTTGTTGTTGAAGAACTCATCGTCCGTGTGATGTCATGAGATTGTTGGTGTGGATGCGATTATTGTTGTAGTTTGCCAATAGTGGCTCCGATCGCTTTGGGTTTATTTTCCTCGCCTACACATAACTTCAGTCTTATTTGACTTTGCTATTTACTGGTGTATTTTTGTGTGCGTGCTTTGGTATTGGTTGTGTGCATCCTAATTATGTAGAGGCGAGTTGTGTGCTCATTATGTTTTATCCTCTTGATGCTCTAGTTTGAGCTAATAAAATCCGCCCTTTATGTCAAAAAAATGGTGTGTCCAAAGCCAGCCAAACCATCGGCATAGAGACGCATCTTGTTTTTTTAGTTCCGTGTTGTTTATGGTGTACCTTGTATGTGGCGGGTGTTAAGAAAATTGCACATAATATTGTTCTGCATAACCTTTTGATCACCTTCTGATATTTTAATCTCAACGATTGTAATATAGTCAATCGATGGATAATATATTTCTAACCTATGCAAACGAACGTGGAGGCTTGTTTGTCTCTCGTTTTATTAATATAATAGATAATAGAAAACATGTATTTAGAGGAGTGTGGCAATTTGGTGCCCAGGCTCAGATGAGCCCGGGTGTGAACAGTATCTTGATTTGACATAGAAAAAAGTTCAAAAAAATTCAATTTTTTTTGTGGTGCAAGATGCTCCCGTATGTGAACTCCGTGCAAAATTTTGTAAAATTTTGAAATTCGAGAAGCTCGTGGCAAAAAAGACAAATTTCGGATGTCTAAGAAACTTTTGAAAATCACACTGTTCACGCCTGATTTTCTCTTTTTTGCCACGAGCTCCTCGAATGTTCAAACTTCACAAAATTTTGCACGAAGTTCACGCACAGAAGCATTTTGCACCACAAAAATTTTTGGAATTTTTTGAACTTTTTTTAATTTCAAATCGGGGTACTATTCACCAGGCTCATCTGAACCCGGGCTCTGCCTTGAATTATCGTATTTAGAGTCATAAATTACATGCTACTTCACATGAAATATCTTTACTTGTTTATCTAAAAAATGTTGTTATTTGTTTGGTCCCTCAAAGGAAAACTACAAAAATCATTAACATGGTTTCAGTTAGGGCTGGTCACAAGATCTACATTAGAATATATGTCCGCACTGCAAAGGCCGATTGTGCCGATGAGGTTGGCCGGTGTCTTGACGGCCGTCGATCTTCTCAAACTAGGATTGTATACTTGTAACTTTGGCTTTGCATTGTTCTCATAGAAGTAGAAGAGCAGCACCCCACCGAGACGTAACACTCTCAAAGGCAGCACATGTTTGACGACTTTCCGACGCGTCGGTATCGTATACGCTTTGACCCAGACGTTGTTTTTAGAATCACTCAGGAGCCATATATTGATCAAATATGGTTCCATTTGAGCTATGCACAAGGTGCCATTGAGCTGGGCTATGCTTATAGGCTCCTTGATTCTGATAACTCCTCCTTGTGGTCCATTGATCGCCTGCCACTTCTCGCTCTCAAGGTCGAAGCAGAGCACGCAGTTCTCATCACGGGACAAGAAGTGCAAGGCACCATTAAGGGCGACAGGGGGACTAGCATAGCTTTGGCGGACTATCATTGGGGCCGGTCGTGTCCGTCTCCATTCGGCGTTGTCTCCTACCGTGAGGACGTCGCAAGTTTGTGTTCGGTTGGTACGGAGGCGAAGGAGCTTGTACACGCCGGACTGGGCAGTGCGTCCGAAGCCGATGTATGTCAACATGAAATACTCTAGAACCGTCTGCTTCGGCAAATTCGTGAGCGTCACCCCTGTGGCTAGGTTCACAACGGCGGGGGTGACTAAGTCCCTGTTGCGGAAGTTGATGTAGGCAAGGTTGTCGAGGCTGGCGTGGAACGTCCACACTCCAGCTAAGCTCAACACTCTCACGAGTGTGCCCTCCGTGTCCATCAGCTGCAGGCACCAAGGGTGGGAGTCGCTGGTTTTGGCCACGATAAGCGGCTCAGCGCGGGACCTGTGCGCGGCCACGAAGGCTAGGTTGGAGATGATGTCGCGCCAGTTCTTGGACACGCACCTGCACCGGCCTAGGGACTTGGGCGGCAGCCAGGACAGGATCTCGAAGATGACGTCCGTTGATGGCGAGACAGCAATGGTGGGAGTTCTGGCCTCCGTGGCGGCTGAATCGAGGTCACGACGTCGCCGCTTAGGGGACAACGACGCCATGGCGACGGGCTGACAGGCTCGACCAGGAACCAAGCCGGCCGCCTAGAGACCTTCTCTGTTGATCGATCTGAGATTTGCTGAAGGCTGAAGGCTCTTCTATTTATAGTACTACCATACTGCCGATATCTAGATTGGGTCGGATTGCACTTGCCACAATCGCATCGTATTAAATTAGAACTCTGGATTTACGTGTGACGACCCGATGGCTAGATCAGATCGCACTAGGGGAAATCGGGATGAGATTGCAGAGAAAGGTAGGAGGTGAGGTTTTCTTGCAGAGAAGGAAAGAGGTTCGGTCTTCGGTACAGGGAGAGATTCAGAAGCGCGCGCGCACACACACACACGATGCCCTCCTCGCCCACGCAGGGGCTGCAGAGAAGGAGGAATACCCCGGCCTCTGCATCAATCGATGCATGCAGCCATATTATTAAATAAAAATATTAAAAGGTCATAAGGTCCAAAGATGTTCATAAACTGAGCAGTAGTCGAAAGTAAATAAATCTGGAAAGCGCCATATCCGGCGATATAAGACTGAAAAAGTGCCACATCCGACGATATAAAAATAAGATACGATTCCTACACACCTAGCCTATTATTAGCTCGCCACCCAAATCAGCTGAAGATAGCCCGTGGTACCGCCTCCCAGCGGTTGCACCCAATAACCAAAGGCTCCTAAAGTCCGCATGAGTGAGTAAGGACCACATACGGATCTAAGCTGTAGCTCTATAGATAACCTGCAAAAAATTGATGAATTGTGTCCCATTAAAAATCATATCATTTCTAGTGTTCCATATAGCCCAAAATAATGCACATACTCCTATCCAAATATGTTTAGCTAAGTGTACGTCCACTCCATTAAGCCACGTCCCAAATAACGTGTTTATGCTCCTTGAAGGTTGAACGCTAAGGCTATATGAATTGATTGCCATAATAATTGTGCAAGAGAACATTCGAGAAAGAGGTGTTTAATCATTTCATTTTAATCACAAAAACAACACCTAGAGTTACCAACCCAATTCCTTTTTGCCAAGTTATTTTTGGTTAGAATAACGTCTTTATGGACAAACCACATAAATATTTTAATACGAAGCGGAACTTTAATCTTCCAAATATGCAACGACCTCGACAATGGCCTGGAATCAATTAGGTCCGAATTCATGGATTTCACTGAGAAGATTCCATTCGTGGTTAACTTCTAGCGAATTGTATCCGCCTGATCAGATAGGTGAACCTCCATCAACCTACGAACCAGGTGCAACCAAGCATTCCAACGTTCCCCTACTAGGGATCTCCTAAATTGGATATTAAGCGGTATCAAATTTAATACTGTGGCAACATAATCTTTCTTACGTTGCACAATATTATATAAGGATGGATATTGCAAAGCCAAAGGCGTCACGCAGGGGTTGCATATAACCCACGCTGACCCTGGGCAGTGGCCCACTGCTGACTGGGCCCTCTGATAACTTGTCCCTCATGCTCCTATTGGTCCATCGAGTCCACTGTGGCACGAGATGGTGCAGGTGTGACATTGCCCTCCTCTTCAGAAGAAGCGTCACCTGGCGCTCCGGTCGCCTCTTGCCAGATTGCCGTAGTCGGAAAACGCTGACGGTGTGTGTCATAGTCCTCCCAGGTGGTGGCCGTTGGAGATGATGACGACCAACGAACTTGAAGCTGGACCAGCGCCGTGTCATCGTGCTTGATCATGTGCATGTCCAAGATTTCTTCTAGCGCCGTCTCGACGGTGGACAAGTCTGGTGGCTGCGGCAGCTCGACGAAGACAGGAGTGCAGTTCGGCGTGTATAGCTTGAGTTGGGAGACGTGGAAGACGCTGTGGATGCGGCTGTCCAGCGGCAGCACCAGCTTGTAGGCGAGCGAGCCGGTCTTGTCCTCGATCTTGAACGGTCCATAGAACTTGAACGCGAGCTTGGCGCACGGGCGGTTGACGACGGAGGATTGAGCATACGGTTGGAGCTTGAGCAGTACGTCGTCGCCCACCTCGAACCTGCGCTCCGTGCGGTGGCGTTTGATAGTATAACCCTACCACATCGGAGTAACCAACTTTATTAAGTGCATCAGATCAATCTGCTGAGTACTCTCGCCCTAAGTCCCAATGAAGTTTTAAAAGCCAAAGCATGAGAAAACAGAAAAACAAAAATTTAATCTGCGAATTGCAAATTGCAAATTTCAAACACGGTTTGAGTTAAGGCAGATAACTTTGAGGCTATGCTATTGAATCTACAGTTTCTTGAAAATTTTGATGCCATGCATAGTTTTTGAACACATACAACATCACATATGCAAGTCCTGAATAGTAGAGATATGATAAAGACTAATGCATGCCATCTTCATTGGCCGATTTCTCACAATTAATGGCTGATGTAATTGATTTAGACTAATTCATTAGTTGATCATGATTTAGTCCTAAATAGGTGACATTTTGAATTAGAAAAAATTCCCAGCAAAATAATGATAAGCTACAGGATTAGTAACAAAGAAAATTAAGGCCAAATAATTCATAAGGAAAAATAAACATACACCCAATAGACATAAATTTGTCAGCATAATAAAAATATTAAACAATGAAACGGTAAGTTGAGTCTTCTTAAATAAATTACACTCCTTACTATGTTACTATTATGTTTTTCAACAGAAGCTCCCAGGAATTGTTGTGCCTGCGCTGATGGATGTGCAAGGTGACATGACAATTATTTGCGATGAGAAGATCAATTTCAAAGACAGATTCTCGACTGAACTCCGACCAAATGGATGCCTCAAATTTGAAGGATGGAGGCAAATAGTGAATGAGTGCAAGCCAGAATTGTAGACTGGTGGATCTCTATGCTCCATCATGGAGGAGGGGTTTTCCTATTATTTTCATTTTTTCCTAAAAGAGGGGAGTAGGTCCTAGTACTTATCATGATCGGTAACTAACTAGTGGATGTTTGTACACTCGATTGAGTTTTGACTACTATGTGATGGGTAGCTAGTTAGCTAAGATGATAATAATTAGTTGGTGCATTTTTAGTCATGCTTGATGAAAATTAGCTACTGCGATCACTGTAATGTCGGGCAATTTATGATCTTAGTTTAATGAAAAACGCAGTCATGGCAGCAAAAGTGTTGTCGTGGCTGCAGAATTTTTTATTTGCATGACAAAGATTTCAATGGTGGGCGCTAAAACACGCCCGCCACTTTAACTTTAAGCACTTGTGGGCAGGCTAGTGTGCACTCCACTGCAGATGCTCTACCAGTGGCGGGCGCGCGCCTGCCACTGATGCGGTTATAACTGTGGCGGCAGGTCAGTGGCGGGTGCTACTTGTGAGCTGCGTGGGATTTCCTCGAAGAGGAGAGGATGATGCAGTACAGTAGAAATAAGTATTTCCCTCACTTAAGAACCAAGATTATCAATCTAGTAGGAGAACTACACAGAACCTCGTTAGCAGCATCTGCACACACAAAAGCAAATACTTGCACCCAATGCAAACAAGAGAGTTGTCAATCCCCTTAGCGGTGCGAGAGTTTATTAGCCCTCGAAGCAATGTACTACTACGCATGCCCCTAAGGGGGAGGTTGGTAGGAGTTAACCATTGCACGCCCCCGGCCGCCACACAAATGGAAGACAATCAATAATAAATCATGCTCCAACTTCTTAGCATAACTAGAGACTATACGTGCATGCTCCGGGAATCACAAACATTAACACCAATATTCTTACTAAACCATAATTATTCACTAGAACCTCCCACATATTACCATCTTAATATCACAAAACTATTGCAAGGAATCAAACTTATCATATTCAGTGATCTACATGAAAGTTTTAATTATATCCTTCTTGAATACCTATCATATTAGGACCAATTTCATAACCCATGCATATTGCCAGTACTATTTATTAGACTTTCAAAATGATATAAGTGAAGCATGAGAGTGCAACTATTTCTTTAAAATATAACCACCGCCGTGCTCTAAAAAATATAAGTGAAGCACTAGAGCAACTGCCTAGTTCAAAACATATAAGTGAAGCACAAAGAGTATTCTAACATATCATGAATGAATGTGTGTCCCTCTCAAAAGGTGTGTCCAGCAAAAGATGATTGTGGCAAACTAAAAACCAAACAAAGCAAAGACCACAATAATACACGACGCTCCAGCAAAACTCATATCATGTGATGAATAAAAATATAGCTCCAAGTAATATACCGATGGTTTGTAAATGAAAAAGGGGATGCCATCGGGGGCATCCCCAAGCTTTGATGCTTGGGTCTTCCTTGAATATTACCTTGGGGTGCCTTTGGCATCCCCAAGCTTAGGTTCTTGCCGCTCCTTATTCCTTTATCCATCGCGATCTCACTCGAAACTTGAAAACTTTAGCACATATAACTCAACAGAAACTTTGTGAGATCCGTTAGTATAACACCCCGATATAATCCATAGATTCATCAAAATAAGCAAACTATGCAACAAAAATAGAATATATCTAAAACAAAATAGTTTGTAAAGATTTGAGCAATGACTAAACTTCGGGAACTCTAAAGATTCTGGAAAATTAGGACAACGTGGGAAATTTGTATATTAATCATGTGTACTAAAATTCAGATCAAAAGCACGTTCCAGTGATTTTTAAGAATTCCTAGACCGAGCGCAAAAGTTTCTGTTTTTTCACAGAATCAAATCAACTAGCAACTAAATCATCCCAAAGGCTTTACTTCGCACAAACACTAATTAAAACACAAAAACACAATCATAATAGTAGCATAATTGTGTGAACACTCAAAAACAGAAAAGAAAATAGGAAAAATAAGATAACTATTGGGTTGCCTCCCAAGAAGCGCTATTGTTTTACGCCCCTAGCTAAGTGTAAGTCATTATTTCAAGTGTTGTCATCTTTCAAATTAATTCCATAGGTGGCCCTCATAATAGATTCATATGGTGGCTTAATTCTCTTTCTAGGAAAGTGTTCCATTCCTTTATTCAATTGAAATTGGAATCTTATATTACCTTCTTTCATATCAATAATAGCACCTATGGTACGTAGGAAAGGCCTACCAAGTACTATAGGACAAGACGGATTGCATTCAATATCAAGCACAATGGAATCAACGGGCACATAATTTCTATTAGCAAGAATAAGCACATCATTTATTATACCCAAAGGTTTCTTAATAGTTGAATCCGCTAAGTGCAAATTAAGAAAAACATTCATCCATATCGGTAAGGCCTAGCACATCACATAAAGATTTTGGTATAGTGGAAACGCTAGCACCTAAATCACATAAAGCATTAAATTACATCATAATCTTTAATTTTTACTTTAATAGTAGGTTCCCATTCATCATATAATTTTCTAGGTATTGAAACCTCCAACTCTAGCTTTTCTTCATGAGCTTTTATCATAGCTTTAGAAAAGTATTAGTGAAAGCTTTATTTTGTTCATAAGCATTGGTTGAATTTATCATGGATTGCAACAAAGAAATACATTCAACTAAAAGAGAAATTATCATAATTAAAGTCCTTGTAATCCAAACTAGTGGGCACATCACTAAAAGTCTTGACCTCTCCAAACCCACGTTTATCATTTTTATCATTAAGATCATCACCCTCCGAACAATTGGGATGCCTTCTAGCTAAAGTTGACTCATATCCAGTCTCTTTTTCATCAAGTTTTATATTACTAAATAAACTTTCAATAAGTGAGACACCAATCATTTTAATATCTTCATCATGATTACGATAAAAACTGAGAGGAATAGCTTTTTCTAGGAATTCTTGCTTAGCTCTAAACCTAGCAGTTCTCTCTTTACTTTCATTAACTGAAAATTGGATAGGTTTAATAGACTCATTAATATCATGACTGGGTGGCAAAATTTTAATTTTGAGAGTATCCACATCATGAGCAATTCTATCCATGTTCCTAGCCATATCATCAACTTTATTCAATTTTTCCTCTACCATATCATTAAAAATGTTTTGAGAATTACTAAATTCTTTAATATAATTCTCAAGATAAGAGGTTATCCTATTATTATTATTATTATTATTATTATATTATTATAGGAATTACCATAATTATTAGAGGAATTTCTGGGAAATGGTCTAGGACTGCAATTACCCCTATAAGCATTGTTGTAGAAATTATTTCTAGAGAAAAAATTCACATCAATAGCATCATTATTTTGCTCAATCAAAGTAGATAATGGCACATCATTAGGATCAACATGAACACTTTTACTAGAAACCATTTTCATAAGAGCATCTATTTTATCTCTCAAAGTATTAATATCTTCGACAAAATTTACCTTCTTACCAGTTGGAGCTCTTTCGGTGTGCCATTGAGAATAATTTGCAATAATATTATCAAGGAATTTTGTAGCTTCTCCCATTGTAATTTCCATAGAGGTACCACTTGCAGCAAAGTTTAGAACAATTCTAGAAATAACGTTTAGCCCAACATAATTTTTTTGTATGATCACCCATAAGCTTAAACCATGAGTGGGACAATTTCTTATCATTAATTTCATTCTCTTCCAAGATTGTGCAATATGTACATGATCAAATTTCTTAAAATTCATAATTTGATTTCTAAGAGAAATAATTTTTGCGGGAGGAAAATACTTGGCAATAAAAGCATCCTTACACTTATCCCAAGAATCAATACTATTTCGAGGCAAGGATGAAAAACAAGTTTTAGCACCATCTCGTAGCGGGAACGGAAATAATTTCAACTTGACAATATCATTATTCACATCTTTTTACTTTTGCATATCACATAATTCAATGAAATATTAAGATGGGATGCAGCATCTTCATTATGACTACCAGAAAAGTGTTCTTTCATAACAAGATTTAGCAAAGAAACATTAATATCACATGACTCCACACTAGCGGCGGGAGGAGCACTTGGAGTACTAATAAAAGCATTATTACAACTTGGCGTTTCCTTGAGATATAGCGACAAAGCAAGAAAACAAGAATATTTTTGTGTTTTTATAAAATTGTTTTAGAAGTGGGGGAGATGAAAACGAGAAGCAAATGCAAATAAAAAGGAAAATGAAAATTAGAGCAAGTAGATGATAGTTTATGCAAAGGTACTTGATAGGTTTTGGTGATGTCTCCCCGGGAACGACACTAGAAATTCTTCCTGCTACTTGTGAGCTGCGTTGAGATTTCCTCGAAGAGGAGAGGATGATGCAGTATAGTAGTGATAAGTATTTCCCTTAGTTAAGAACCAAGGTTATAAATCCAGTAGGAGAACCATACAGAACCTCGTTAGCAGCACCTGCACATACAAAAGCAAAAACTTGCACACAACGCAAACAAGAGGGTTTTCAATCCCCTTGGCAGTTATTTGTAAGGATCAAATCTCGTAGTGGTAGATAGATAAAGTAAATTGCAAAATAAAAGAAAGGAAATAAAATTGCAGAAAGGTATTTTTGGATTTTGTACATGATAAAAGTAGACCCGGGGGTGATAGTTTTGACTAGAGGCTTCTCTCTCAAACGAATAGCATACGATGGGTAAACAAATTACTGTTGGGAATTGATAGAAAAGCGCATAGTTATGTCGATTTTCAAGGCAATGATCATGTATATAGGCATCACGTCTGAGACAAGTAGACCAACTCCTGCCTGCATCTACTACTATTACTCCACCCATCGACCGCTATCCAGCATGGATCTAGGGTATTAAGTTGATAAAAACAGAGTAACACCTTAAGCAAGATGACATGATGTAGATAAAATAAATCCAAGCAATATGAATAAACCCTATTGTTTTATCCTTAATGGCAACAATACAAATATGTGTCTGTTCCCTTTCTGTCACTAGGTGTAGGATCGAAAGTATGTCTAGAGGGGGGGTGATTAGACTACTTGACCAAATAAAAATCTAGCCTTTTCCCAATTTTAAGTCTTGGCAGATTTTAGCAACTTAGCACAAGTCAAGCAATCAACCTACACATGCAATTCTAAGAGTATAGCAGCGGAATGTAAATCATTGCATATGAAGGTAAAGGGGAGGAGTTTGGAGGGAGCAAACGCAATGTAGACACGGAGATTTTTGGCGTGGTTCCGATAGGTGGTGCTATCGTACATCCACGTTGATGGAGACTTCAACCCACGAAGGGTAATGGTTGCGCGAGTCCACGGAGGGCTCCACCCACGAAGGGTCCACGAAGAAGCAACCTTGTCTATCCCACCATGGCCATCACCCACGAAGGACTTGCCTCACTAGGGTAGATCTTCACGAAGTAGGCGATCTCCTTGCCCGTACAAACTCCTTGGTTCAACTCCACAATCTTGACGGAGGCTCCCAAGTAACACCTAACCAATCTAGGAGACACCACTCTCCAAAAGGTAATAGATGGTGTGTTGATGATGAACTCCTTGCTCTTGTGCTTCAAATGATAGTCTTCCCAACACTCAACTCTCTCTCACAGATTTGGATATGGTGGAAAGATGATTTGAGTGGAAAGCAACTTGGGGAAGGCTAGAGATCAAGATTCTTGTGGTTGGATTGGAATATCTTGGTCTCAACACATGAGTAGGTGGTTCTCTCTCAGAAAATGAATGCTGGAAGTGTAGGCACGTTTTGATGGCTCTCCTCACGAATGGAGGAAGGGTGGAGGGGTATATATAGCCTCCACACAAAATCTAACCGTTACACACAATTTACCAAACTCGGTCGGACCGAATAGTGAAACTCGGTCAGACCGATTTAGTTCAAAATGTGAACGTTAGGATTTTCGGTGGGACCGACATGTCAACTCGGTGAGACTGATTTCATTAGGGTTAGGGCATAACGTAATCTTGGTGAGACCGATCACCTGAACTCGGTGAGACCGATTTCTGTAATAGGCAAACAGAGAGTTGGTCAGAAAAATTCGGTGGGACTGATTGCTCATTTTGGTGAGACCGAAATATTACGAAGAGGAAACAGAGAGTTTGCATTGCTAACTCGGTGGGACCGATCGCTCATCTCGGTTAGACCGAAACGTTACGAAGGGAAACAGAGAGTTAGCAATCCCATCTCGGTGAGACCGAGATCCCTATCGGTGAGACCGAACTGATTAGGGTTTTTGGCAGTGGCTATGTCAAATGAATTCGGTGGTGCCGGATAGATCAAATCGGTGGGGCCGAGTTTGACTTTTGGTTTGGGACATATGTGGATATGAGAAAGTAGTTGAGGGTTTTGGAGCATATCACTAAGCATTTTGAGCAAGCAAGCCATTAAGCAACGCCTCATCCCCTTTTAATAGTATTGGCTTTCCTATGGACTCAATGTGATCTTGGATCACTAAAATGAAAAGAGTAGAGTCTTGAGCTTGAGCCAATATGTGTCCTTAGCATTTTGAGGGGTCCACATTCCTAGTCCATGCCATGCCAATCATTGAACTTTCTGAAATGATCATCTTGAAAGAGTATTAGTTCAATGAGCTATATATTGTTAAGAATTACCAAAACCACCCAGGGATTAGTTGCACTTTCAATCTCCCCCTTTTTGGTAATTGATGACAACATATAGATCAAAGCTTGGACAAATGATAATAAGAATGAAATATATCATCGCTTTGAGAAGTATGTGATAAGCAAGAGCTCCCCCTAAATTTGTGTATTATTTAAAATTTTCTTTTGAATGCAAATGCACAATCGATTAGGATCATGGGTTACTCTTCCATGTCACATAAATCTTGGTGGAGCGCTGAAAATGATGGAATATGAAAATATGCACTCATCACCAAGGCAAAGTGAATGATCATACAAGAGAGATAAATAATGTCATCATCCAAGCACAAACATTAATGTAGGATATGATCAAACACATGACCATAAGTATCTCACACACATAAACATAGAGTATCAACCAAGTAAGCACACAAAAAGTAGCAAACAAGTAGCAAAGAGAATGGAAAAAAGAAGCAAGCACTCTCTCTCGAAGCCTATGATCAATACACTTTCTCCCCCTTTGGCAACAAGTTACCAAAAAGCTTGAAAATGCATAGTGATATGCGTCTCTCTAGGCTTGATCTTCGGGAGGCGGTGTAGAGAGGACTCCAGGAACAAATGCATCTGTTGAGGTTGTTGGAGCTGGTGGAGTTGCAACCAGAGGGGCAACTGAAGCTGTAGCTGCAGGTGCTGATGCAGTAGCTCTTGTATCTGTCACAGGCACTGCTGCAGATCTCTGTGCCCTAGGCACTCTCTGAAAAGCATCTGTGGTAGCTTTCCCTTTCCTCTCCTCAGCTTCTTCCTGGAGCTGCTCAACAGCTGTCTGCATCTCTGTCACCTTCAAGTCCAGATCATAAAACTTTGTTTCAATGATCCTCTCCAGGCTCTCTTGATTCTGAGTCAGGGTGGCCAAACCTTTCTCAATCCTCAAAGTTGCTTGAATGAGATAGCTAAGTTGATCTTGTTTTGAATTGAGAAAAACTTGAGATGCCTCTTCAACACTTGGCATCTTGGCTGCCTTCTCTGCCTTTGCTTTCTCCCTCTTCTCTTGAGCCTCTACTGATGTAGGATCTTCAGCATCCATGACAACTGTGTTGTCCTCAAATTCAGGCCTCAACGGAAGGTGTTCTTGTAGCTGCTTTGGGCAAGTTGCTTGGGGTGCTTCTGCTACCATCTTCATAGCTGTCAGAGGGACTAGTGCCCTCACTCAGATTCACTTGCTCCTCAGACTTATTCTAGCTATCACTCTGATCAGACATTCTGGCACTGCAAACTGAAAGCTGACCCTGTGAATAGTTATAGATGAGATAGAGTGGATGAGCATCACAAGGTGCAGAGATTTTGCAAAACAATTGAGTCAAAAATTTAGTTTTAGTTTTCCACAGAAAGCATTTCGGAGCTACCGATTTGTTAAACTCGGTGCCACCGAAGCAATGTTGGAGTCTGAACTAGTGTGATCGGTCAGACCGAGACACAGTTCGGTGAGTCCGAGATTGCTAGGGTTTCACTGAGAGTTGAACTCGGTCACACCGATTTGCAACTTTTCGGTCAGACCGAAAGTTACAAGTGCAATGGCCTAAGCCAAATCGGTGAGAACGATTTCTACAACTCGGTCGGTCCGAGATGAGTTCGGCGGAAACCTAACCCTAAATTTTCGAATCAAAACTAATCTAAAGGAAGTTTTAGTTGGATAGATTGATCTCATACGTGGTAAGAATCATGGCATTGTCTTTGTGCTAAGAATCGGAGGTAAAGATTGCACAAAGGGTCGAACTCATACCCTAACTTGGTGATGAGCTTGCTACAGCGGCAACGGCGGTGTAGATTTCCATTGACGGCGGCAGAGACCAGCGGCAGGGGGTCGCTGGCGACGAGAGGACGATCCGGAGACCCGAGTCGGCAGAGCAGGACACGCGCGGGCGAAAAGGTTTCGGAGAAATTTCCAAAAGTTGACCCGTCGGTATATATATCCTGACCCTGTCGATGTGACCGAGTGGAACAACTCGGTGGCACCGAGATGCAGAATCGCAAGCGGTTACTGCAACTCGGTGTGACCGAATGGTTCTAATCGGTTGCACCGAGATTGAAAACCTAGATCAACTTAGTGAACTCGGTATGACCGAAAAGGATGAATCGGTCAGACCGAAATGCACAGAGAGGTTTTGGAAGTTTAAGTCTATGACGAATCGGTGACTCCGAGTGCTCCTCACCCAGAGAGTTCGAATCTGACTTGATCAAACTTTGTGATGTAGCATGAATAGAGTTTGAGACGAGAAAAACATAGATAGCTAAAGGAAGTTCTTAGGCATTCTTGTCCATCCATTTGGCAAAAGAAACAGATCAAACAATCAAAACAACAAATGGATGTCCTCGAATGAGAAAAATATGCAACCAACATGCTCACACAATAAAATGGCAAATGAAATATGTGACAAAGCATGCACAAACACTCTAGCATCTATCAAGCAATTGGCGATGACTAGGTTATCTATATATGAGTATATTGACTTAGGAGTCAAATGAGAACATTTGATCATAGGTCATACTCATCGTTTAAGCACAAGTTGTAGGAGATATGCCCTAGAGGCAATAATAAATGTTATTTTTTATCTCCATGCTCATTATTATGTTTATGTTCCATGCTATAACTGCTATGGTTCTCGAGTCTGCAATAACCACGAGGCTCGGAGGAATACTCATATGCACGTGTGGAATAATAAACGGTAAAATGTATTCCTAGTCAAGCCTCTATGACTGGCTTAAGTGTTGCATGATGGTTCTGTTTTCCTGATCATGGGCATGTCTATGCCAGCAACTTTGAGGGCACAATGTTAGAAGAACATTTGTGTTGAATCGACCCGATTGATGTTATGCTATGAGATACATTCGTCACAAGTTAATGGTTAATAACACAGAGATGGTTAACGTTTGCATGATTCCTCAGACCATGAGAGTATCGAGTTTCTTCATGCTTGCTTCATGAACTTTGGGGTTTGTTAAACGTCATCCGTAAATGGGTGGCTATTACGGCGGCTTACGGGTTCATGGAAAAGTGTGTCAAGTAACTTGATAGCTCGAGATTGGGATTTGCTCCTCCGACGATGGAGAGATATCTCTGGGCCCTCTCGGTGTTACGGTATCCATCATCGTCTGGCCAGACACTTTGTGATTTGATCACGGGGATGCCGGAACACGGGAACGAGAAAAGAGAATGATACCGGTAACGAGGTAACTAGCATAGTGGACAAGTTGTTGATCCACGGAAATGCCAACATGTCTCACGTCGGGTATTTGTAACATATCGCGAAGCAACAGGAATAGCACACAGCAACTGGAGGTTCACTCGAATATTCATTCGTGTGGGTATAGGGGTCAATATGGGTGTCCACGGCTCTGATGTTGATCATTGATCGGAAGGGGTTCCGTGTCATGTCTATACTTCACCGAACCTATAGGGTCACACGCTTAAGGGTCATCTATCTGCTGAATACTAGACAGGGAGTCTGAGAGAAAATCACCGAAAAAGTTTCGGACACCGAAAAAGTTTCGGACAGCGGAAAAGTTCCGCGGAGAGAGGTCACCGGATGAGTTCCGGTGAAACTGAAAAGTTGTTTCAGAGGATACCATAAAGTCAAATTGGTTTCGGCACATGCCCGATAATTCTTGGAGGGTCCCAGAATCATTCTGGAAACTTTTGGGAATTTTCTGGAAGAAAAACCGGAAATGTTCCGGAGCTGCCGGAACCACTTCAGATGCTTTTCGCAGATGAAATCACTAAACTGGAATTGTTCTAGAACGCGTTGAAAATTACTATGGTGGGTACTGGAAATGTTCTAAGCCCACATAAATATTTTCAGTTCGAACGGACGCTGAAAAATGTCGTCGTGAATAGTGAAAGTGCTTTTTTGGGTTTTTCTTCTAGAAGAAAATCACTTTTGGTGAGAGATAAGGGTGTGTGAAAGGTGGTGGCCCCCCCCCAAAGGGGCCAGCACCAAATTTCGTCCATGGTGGTGTGGGGGGGCCCCCTTGGGGTTTCCTTCCACCTCATGGTGGATATGTTCTACACACACCCTTATGTGGCATTTGGGTGAAAAGATCTTGAGCCCCTTTTGGTCTTTTTACCCCTTGCCTCTACCCCTTGGCTTTCCTATAAATAGGAGGTGAGGGGGCTGCCCAAAACTCATCCCTTCTCACATACAAGTGCCATGCAATAATCTGGCTTCTCTCTCCCTCCCACGAAAAGAGTTTCGTAGAGCCGAAAGGCTGTCTGGGTTCCGGTGGGAACTAGTTCTGGACGGCGAAGCCCTGCCGGATAGATGACACCATATGTGTGTAACTCTGTAGAGAGGTCGTAGTTTCGGTCTTAGTGCCCGAGGGGCTGTTCGTGAGTGCCTCCCGAAGGGCTGTCCAAGTGACGGTCCGAGTTCTGTGAGTCCTCCCGAAGGGCTGTCCGAGTGACCGTCCGAGTTTCGAAGGTCCTCCCAAAGGGCTGTCCGTGACACCGTCTGGGGGACTGTTCGACCGCCTCCCGGAGGGCTGTCCGTGGGGCCAGATGAGGGAGTACATCCTCGTGGTTGGGAGGTTGTAAATCCTAGCTGCGGGGATCTGCACCGCCGATCATCATCGACTCTACTTCCGCTGCGCTACGAGTCGGTAACGAAAATGATCAAACCTTGTATGCAATCTCCATAGTGGTCCTGGGCTGGTGCGTAGGTCGGAAATTTTTTGTTTTCTGCTGCGTTACCCCACACAAGTGGGGTTACCACTTTTACATAAAGCATTGTTGTGTTCACACCATTAGAGTTGCTTTAGCTCAATTCTTAGAGTAAAGCTCCCCCTAGATGTGATATCCCCCCTAAGAGGGATGAACTAACCTTGGGTTTTGTCGATGATGACTTCATGTAGATGTTGAAGATGTGGATGCTCAATGTTGATGTAGATCATTTGGAGCAATCCATTGGAGTGAGTTGCACTTTCAATACCTACATGGGTTAGTCCCACAAGGAACAAACAAGGATATCCATAGACATAGAGTGAAGTACACACAAGATGATGTCCATGAAAGCATTAGGTTACCTTGTCCCTTGTCTTACCAACAAGAGGGTTTGTGACTCCTTGAACTAGTGCAAGATGTGGAAGATGATTGCACTTGTTCTTGCCAAAATGATATGAGTGAAATATGTTGGCGGAGTCACCCTCAAGAATTCTCTAGTTCTTCTTCTTCGGGATCCACATCATCTTGATGGGAATCCTTGGAGTTGTAGTCGTACTTGATGAAGTAGAACTTGATGTAGTCTTGGGAACCCACTTGACCAAGGCCTTAGGAGCTTCTTCAAATGCATCAATCTCCTCTTGAAGCTTGTCCTTGCCTTTTTGCTTGAGGTCTTGTGGTGGAAGATCATCATGAGCTTGTGTCCCATCGAAGGAAGTAGGATCATACTTCTCTTGTTGAGGAACAAACTTCGTCTTGGGGTATTGATCTTCTTCCCACTCAACTCCATTGGCATTGAACTTTCGTTCAAAACCAACACCTTGATTCTTCCGGTGCCTTCCTTGCTTGCG
Organism: Thinopyrum elongatum; assembly: GCA_011799875.1. Taxonomy (NCBI): domain Eukaryota; kingdom Viridiplantae; phylum Streptophyta; class Magnoliopsida; order Poales; family Poaceae; genus Thinopyrum; species Thinopyrum elongatum. The sequence goes on along the minus strand of CM022303.1, from coordinate 642,925,437 downwards.
TACAATTTCCTCAAATTGCTTACTTCCGGCAAGGCTCTTGTAAACACCTTTCTCTATAATTCCCTTCAATAAGCTATTTTCTTGCTCAAGTGTAACTTGGCTAAGAGAATCATTAGTGGAATCAAGAGAACTACTAGAAGCAACAATATTGGATTTAGCATGATTATTGTTACTACTAGAAGAAGAATCTTTCTTACTCTTGTTGCTAGATTTTACTTGTGGCATGTAAGTAGACAAGAGTAAATGCTTGGCAATGTAAGAAGAACTTTTCTTACGAAGATCATCATTGATTGCTTTTAAGAACCCATGCTCTTGCTCTAGGTTGAGCTTTTCAAAGCGTAGTTTCTTATGAGTCTTTAAAAGATCTCAATGATCTTCTAAGGTAGTTTCATGAGCTAACTTAAGAGTGTTTAGTTCTTTAGTTAGACACTCAATCTCCTTCTTATCATCATCATTCGTTTTATCTTGTTTAGCATGATTAATAGCAAGTTCATCATAGTTTTCATCACCAGAGTTGTCAACAAGTAAATCATCATCACCTAGCAAATCATCTTCATCACTATTGAAATCAACATACTCGGGGTGTGATACCTTTGGGCCTTTAGCCATGAAGCATCTTCCAATTCCTTCATTTGGTGAGTCAAATATGTCATAGGAGTTGGTTGACACAAGTGCTAGACCGGCAACACCTTCATCTTGAGTATATTCGGAGTCGCAGTGATAACTTCTCTCGGAGTGGTGGTCGGAGTCGGAGCCGGATACCCATTCCCCAACATGAGCTTGATGTCTTCGTTTTGTATAGCTCCTTGATGAATTGTCCTTCCTTTCCGAATCCTTGCTTCTGCGAGAGGTTCTTCGTTCATAACGATCATCTCTACTCCTTCTCTCCCTTGGAGGTGATTCTTCTCTTTTGCTTCTTCTTTTAGGTGAGTCTTCTCTTCTTTTGTAGGGAGCCGTACACTCATTGGAGTAGTGTCCGGGTCTTCCGCAATTGTAGCAATTACGCTCTCGACTAGAAGATCTTTTGTCATTGTAGGACCTTGACTTGGAACTTCTTTCCTTGCTTCTACTCTTGTAGAACTTGTTGAAGTTCTTCACCATTAGGCTCAATTCCTCATTGAGGCTTTTTTTCACTTGATGATGTAGGAGCATCACATGAGGCTTTGTAAGCACCACTAGACTTGTTGTGAAGCTCTTCTTTATCCTTGAGTGACATCTCATGAGCAACAATTCTTCCAATGACTTCAGTTGGCTTGAGATCTTTGTAATTTGGCATCATTTGGATCAATGTGCACACGGAGTCATATTTTCCATCCAAGGCACTTAGGATCTTCTTGATGATGAATCTGTCGGTCATCTCTTCACTTCCTAAGCTGGCAATCTCATTTGTGATGAGAGCAAGCCTAGAGTACATTTCAGCGACACCTTCACCATCCTTCATTTTGAACTTGTCAAGCTGACTTTGAAGCACATCCAATTTGGAGTCCTTGACGGAGTCGGTACCTTCGTGCATATCAATCAAAGTATCCCAAATTTCCTTTGCATTCTCAAGACGACTGATTTTGTTGAATTCTTCGGGGCACAATCCGTTGAAGAGGATATCGCAAGCTTGAGCATTGTATTGCAACATCTTCAATTCTTCCACGGTAGCTTCATGATTTGGTTCTCTCCCATCGAAGAATTCACCTTGCAAGCCAATACACACAATAGCCCAAACGGTGGGGTTATGTCCAAGAATATGCATTATCATCTTATGCTTCCAAGTAGCAAAATTAGTACCATCATAGTAAGGACCTCTACGGTGGTAATTTCCCTCGCTAGACGCCATACTCTCCTAGGTTGTGAAACCAAGGCTATGATCACCAAAGCTATGGAAATCAAGGCAAATGGAGAACAAAGCTTTGATACCACTTGTAGGATCGAAAGTATGTCTAGAGGGGGGGTGATTAGACTACTTGACCAAATAAAAATCTAGCCTTTTCCCAATTTTAAGTCTTGGCAGATTTTAGCAACTTAGCACAAGTCAAGCAATCAACCTACACATGCAATTCTAAGAGTATAGCAGTGGAATGTAAATCATTGCATATGAAGGTAAAGGGGAGGAGTTTGGAGGGAGCAAACGCAATGTAGACACGGAGATTTTTGGCGTGGTTCCGATAGGTGGTGCTATCGTACATCCACGTTGATGGAGACTTCAACCCACGAAGGGTAACGGTTGCGCGAGTCCACGGAGGGCTCCAACCACGAAGGGTCCACGAATAAGCAACCTTGTCTATCCCACCATGGCCATTGCCCACGAAGGACTTGCCCCACTAGGGTAGATCTTCACGAAGTAGGCGATCTCCTTGCCCGCACAAACTCCTTGGTTCAACTCCACAATCTTGACGGAGGCTCCCAAGTAACACCTAACCAATCTAGGAGACACCACTCTCCAAAAGATAATAGATGGTGTGTTAATGATGAACTCCTTGCTCTTGTGCTTCAAATGATAGTCTCCCCAACACTCAACTCTCTCTCACAGATTTGGATATGGTGGAAAGATGATTTGAGTGGAAAGCAACTTGGGGAAGGCTAGAGATCAAGATTCTTGTGGTTGGATTGCAATATCTTCGTCTCAACACATGAGTAGGTGGTTCTCTCTCAGAAAATGAATGCTGGAAGTGTAGGCACGTTCTGATGGCTCTCCTCACGAATGGAGGAAGGGTGGAGGGGTATATATAGCCTCCACACAAAATCTAACCGTTACACACAATTTACCAAACTCGGTGGGACCGAATAGTGAAACTCGGTCAGACCGATTTAGTTCAAAATGTGAACGTTAGGATTTTCGGTGGGACCGACATGTCAACTCGGTGAGACCGATTTCATGGTTAGGGCATAACGTAATCTCGGTGAGACCGATCACATGAACTCGGAGAGACCGATTTCTGTAATAGGCAAACAGAGAGTTGGTCAGGCAAACTCGGTGAGACCGATTTCATTAGGGTTAGGGCATAACGATTTCATTAGGGTTAGGGCATAACGTACTCTCGGTGAGACCGATCACATGAACTCGGTGAGACCGATTTCTGTAATAGGCAAACAAAGAGTTGGTCAGGCAAACTCGGTGGGACCGATCGCTCATTTCGGTGAGACCGAAACGTTATGAATAGGAAACAGAGAGTTTGCATTGCTAACTCAGTGGGACCGATCGCTCATCTCGGTTAGACCAAAACGTTACGAAGGGAAACAGAGAGTTAGCAATCCCATCTCGGTGAGACTGAGATCCCTATCGATGAGACTGAACTGATTAGTGTTTCTGGCAGTGGCTATGTCAAATGAATTTGGTGGCGCCGGATAGATCAAATCGGTGGGGCCGAGTTTGACTTTTAGTTTGGGACATATGTGGATATGAGAAAGTGGTTGAGGGTTTTGGAGCATATCACTAAGCATTTTGAGCAAGCAAGCCATTAAGCAACACCTCATCCCCTTTTAATAGTATTGGCTTTCCTATGGACTCAATGTGATCTTGAATCACTAAAATGAAAAGAGTATAGTCTTGAGCTTGAGCCAATATGTGTCCTTAGCATTTTGAGGGGTCCACATTCCTAGTCCATGCCATGCCAATCATTGAACTTTCTGAAATGATCATCTTGAAAGAGTATTAGTTCAATGAGCTATATGTTGTTAAGAATTACCAAAACCACCCAGGGATTACTTGCACTTTCACTAGGATAGAGCACCGCAAGATTGAACCCAATACAAAGCACCTCTCCAGTTGCAAGATAAATCGATCTAGTTGGCCAAACCAAACAGATAGATCGGAGAGAAATACAAACCTATAAGAATCATGCATAAATAATTTTAGAGAAGACTCAAATATTTCTCATGAATATTCAGATCATAAACCCACAATTGATCGGATCCCAAGAAACACACCGCAAAAGAAGATTACATCGGATAGAACTCCAAGAAGATTGAGGAGAGCATGGTATTGAAGGTCAAAGAGAAAGAAGAAGCCATCTAGTTACTAGCTATGGACCCATAGGTCTGTGGTGAACTACCCATGCATCATCTGAAGGGCAGCAAGGTTGATGTAGAGGCCCTCCGTGATCGATTCCCCCTCCGGCAGAGTAACGGAAAAGGTCTCCAGATGGGATCGCAGAAGAACAGAGGCTTGCGGTGGCGCAAAAAGTGTGTCAGGTGGTTCTATGGTATATTGGGAATATTTGAGAATTTGTAAAGGCGGAACTAGGTCAAGAGGTGCCACGAGGGGCCCACAAGCGGGGGGCGCACGCCTAGCGAGCTTGTCCCTCCCTCGTGGCACTTCTTGTCTTCTCTCGAACCTTCTAGGGTCTCTCTTGGTCCAGAAAAAATCGTCAAAAAGTTTCATAGTATTTGGACTCCGTTTGGTACAGATTTTCTGAAAAGCCAAAAACAAGCAAAAATAGCAACTGGCACTGAGCACTAGGTTAATAGGTTAGTCCCAAAAAATAATATATAATTGCATATAAAACATCTAAGATTGATACTATAATAGCATAGAACAATCAAAAATTATAGATACATTGGAGATGTATCAGCAGGCACGCCTAGAAGCCTGGCCCGCCAATGTTGACCTTTTTGCGCCCATCACTGCTAGGCATTCTTGCAGTAAGTTAAGGGCATCACATCAATCTGCTGAGTAGTCCCAAAATGTGCCACAACAAAAAATTGCATTCCATAGAAAAAAACTGTAGGGCATGATGGCTGATGCAACTTGCTAGCATATAGGCGCAAAAAATAATTTACATCCTCTTCCTCGCATAGAGGGCACGCCGTGCCATATTAACCTCTGGCGTGGATGAGGCATGGAGGGCCTCTGAGTCGGCTCATCAACGAAGGGGCTGCGCATCGGCCATGACGTTCGGGCGCCAGAAGGAGCATACCGCCTTCGGTGAGGCAGAGGCGACGTGCCTCACGCTATATCCAAGTGCTATTTGGGCGGACGATATGGATTCCCGCCAGATCGAGTCCAGCCACTGTCGGGTGTTCTCCTTGCGGGCACGGCGAAGCACAATGCAGATGGCCATCTCCTCCTCTGGCTTGGCTGGATGAGGTCTTAGTTCGCATATTGGTTGACGGAGGACTCGGATCCGCTACCCACCATGCCGAAGAAGGCCGAGATCGCCGGAAGTGAGCTTGAGGCGAAAGGGAGTGGAATGGATTTGCTATTGTTTGATTCCGCAAGCCGATGGAGATGAATATATGTGGGGTCAGGATGGACCAGCGTGTGCCGCATCCGACGTGACGGACGCACCCAGGCCTTCTATATCCGCCTTAAATTTGAGCTAGATATGAGAAGGTGCCAGTCAACCCGGGCGTTTACGACCGGTATGAGAAGCCCGACTAGGTCGGGTTTTTTTACAGGTTAGTGAGCAAACCATCAATCCGGCCGTTTGAGCCAGGTACGAGGCACGCAGCTGCTGATGCTCTAATGGGCTCAAAGCCTGAAACCTCACAAAAGCTGAAGAAATCAAGAAAAGACCAAAAGACCAACCGAAACCATTATCTTAACAAGAACAACAAAAAAAAAGACCAACCAAAACCAACAGGCTGGCCTGGGACCCTTCACTAGCAGAAAACAGGGCTTTGGTTGAGGCCTGGGTAAGGGCATTAATCCCGGTTCACTCACGAACCGGGACCAAAGGGTGCATCAGTCCCGGTTCGTGAGGCCAGGGCGCTGGCCGGGCCTCGGGGGCCATTGGTCCCGGTTCGTCTGACCCCTTTGGTCCCGGTTCCAGACACGAACCGGGACCAATGGGCCTCGCTCCTGGTGCAGCACCTTTAGTCCCAGTTGGTGGCTGGAACCGGGACCAAATGTTGTCCTTTAGTCCCGGTATTAGCCACCAACCGGGACAAAAGATATCCCTATATATACCCCCGCCCCTGCCCGCGAATAGAGCCACTGCTCTGTGTTTTTGGCCGGCCGTGGGTGAGGTGTGTGTTGCTCTAGCTCACCTCCTATGCACATGAGGTGTTCGATGAAATGCCCGAGCCACAATTAAGCTTTCTCCTCTCGAAGCTCCTTGTCCAAGCTCCATTTTCCTCAAGATTTGTCTAGGTTTGCCGGTCCGTCCTGTCCCGTCCCCGTCCTCACCACCGTCGATCGCCCGCGCCGATCTCGTCGCCGGCACCACCGTGGTGAGCCTCTTCTTCTTATCTTCTTTCTAAAAGAAAAAAAATTCTTGTATGATTTAGATAGATACTTGTATAATTTTCTTAATTTTATTATTGTTTGTTATTATATAGTGCGATGGTTTTGTTATCCGCCCCCATTGGCCCTCGTCCTGTCTATGAATCGGATGTGGTATATTATCTTTTACAACTATTTGTTTCATTTAGTGTTTATGACAATTATGCCGACCAACGTGACATAGATGTTTTTATCTAGGAGGTATGTGAACCGGAAATTCCAACCGACCCTCTTGTCGAGAGGTTAACTTTAGTTGAAAAAGAAAATGATTACTTGAAGAAAACAATGAAAAGAATTGAGGAGGAGAAGATGGAATTGGAGTTGCATGTTGCGGATGTCGTCGATGATCACAAGATCAAGATGGATAAAATGCGCTTGAAGATTAGAAAGATTAAAAAATATGCCATTCATACAGAGGCTTGGTATCATTATGCCGTTGGATCAATTGTTACCTTAGTTGCGATTATGATCGCATTTGTTGTTGCATTGAAATGGTTTACATAGTTTCAATGTATGTTTTAATTAGATGCTCTAGAGAGCTATATGTTGTTCAATGAGAACTATGTATGAACTTTGTGTATTTATTTTTTCAGTAATAACATTTGATCACTACTGTACTTTGGTTTTAATGTGATGATGAACTTCTATTAATTTGGTCACTTCTCTATTCATGATGTTCTGTGATGGTTTTTGACACACTTAATTATATATAATGCACGCAGATGAACCGGCAATGGATGTACGGTGACAGACGCACCTCTGAGTACATTAAGGGCCTGCATAATTTTCTCGAAGTGGCTGAGGCAAACAAGCAGAATGGTTTTATCTGTTGTCCATGCCCTATCTGTGGGAATACGAAGGCTTACTCTGACTCGAAAACCCTTCACATCCACCTGCTTGAGAAGGGTTTCATGCCACACTATAATGTTTGGACCAAGCACCGAGAAAGAGGGGTTATGATGGAAGACAATGAAGAAGAAGAGGATGATGGCAACTATCCGCCCCCTGAATACGGTGATGCTGCAATGGGGGAAGCTGAAGATCAAGAGGAACCAGACGATGTGCCTGATGATGATCTTCGCCGGGTCATTGTTGATGCACAGAGAGAATGCGAAAGTGAAAGGGAGAAGTTGAAGTTCGATCGCATGTTAGAGGATCACAAAAAAGGGTTGTACTCAAATTGCGAAGATGGCAACACAAAGCTCGGTACCGCACTAGAATTGCTACAATGGAAGACAGAGAATGGTGTAACTGACAAGGGATTTGGGAAGCTACTGAAAATATTGAAGAAGAAGCTTCCAAAGGATAACGAATTGCCCGACAGTACGTACGAAGCAAAGAAGGTTGTCTGCCCTCTAGGATTAGAGGTGCAGAAGATACATGCATGCCCTAATGACTGCATCCTCTACCACGGTGAGTACGAGAAATTGAACGCATGCCCGGTATGCGGTGCATTGCGGTATAAGATCAGACAGATGACCCTGGTGATGTTGAGGGCGAGCGCCCCAGGAAGAGGGTTCTGCCAAGGTGATGTGGTATGCTCCTATAATACCACGGTTGAAACGCCTATTCAGAAACAAAGAGCATGCCAAGTTGATGTGATGGCACAAAGAGGACCGTAAGAAAGACGGGAAGTTGAGAGCACCCGCTGACGGGTCGCAGTGGAGAAAAATCGAGAGAACGTGGGGGGACTTTGCAGGTGACGCAAGGAACGTATGGTTTGGTTTAAGCGCGGATGGCATTAATCCTTTTGGGGAGCAGAGCAGCAATCATAGCACCTGGCCTGTGACTCTATGTATATATAATCTTCCTCCTTGGTTGTGCATGAAGCGGAAGTTCATTATGATGCCAGTGCTCATCCAAGGCCCTAAGCAACCCGGCAATGATATTGATGTGTACCTAAGGCCATTAGTTGAAGAACTTTTACAGCTGTGGAATGGAAAAGGTGTACGTGTGTGGGATGAGCACGACCAGGAGGAATTTGACCTACATGCGTTGTTGTTTGTAACCATCAATGATTGGCCCGCTCTCAGTAACCTTTCAGGACAGACAAACAAGGGATACCACACATGCACGCACTATTTAGATGACACCGAAAGTATATATTTGGACAAATGCAGGAAGAATGTCTACCTGGGACATCGTCGATTTCTTCCGACCTACCATCAATGTCGAAAGAAAGGCAAGCATTTCAAAGGCGAGGCAGATCACCGGAAGAAGCCCGCCGTCCGTACTGGTGATCACATACTTGCTATGGTCAATGATTTACAAGTAATCTTTGGAAAGGGTCCCGGCGGACTATCTGTTCCGAATGACGCTGAGGGACGCGCACCCATGTGGAGGAAGAAATCTATATTTTGGGACCTACCCTATTGGAAAGACCTAGAGGTCCGCTCTGCAATCGACGTGATGCACGTAACGAAGAATATTTGCGTGAACCTGCTAGGCTTCTTGGCCGTGTATGGGAAGACAAAAGATACACCGGAGGCACGGGAGAACCAGCAACGTGTGCACGAAAAATACGGCATGCCTCCAAAGCAGTATGAAGGTCCTGCCAGCTACGCTCTTACCAAAGAAGAGAAGGAAATCTTCTTCGAATGCCTGCTCAGTATGAAGGTCCCGTCTGGCTTCTCGTCAAATATAAAGGGAATAATAAATATGGCAGAGAAAAAGTTCCAGAACCTAAAGTCTCATGACTGCCACGTGATTATGATGCAACTGCTTCCGGTTGCATTGAGAGGGCTTCTACCGGGACCAATGCCCACCTTTCGTCCCGGTTGGTGGCACCAACCGGGACTAAAGGTCTCTCATTCCCGCCCTTTGGGCTGCTGAAAATAGACGTTCAGTCCCGGTTGGTGCCAGCAACCGGGACGAAAGGTGGGCATTGGTCCCGGTTGGTGCCACGAACCGGGACCAATGCTTTGTGTATATAAGCAAACACATAGAAAATTTTAAGTTTTCATTTACCATTTTCCGCCGACGACGCCGAGCACATCGATGCTGCTAGGTTGCCCCGACGCTGCCCCCGCCATCGCCGTCGTCACCGTCGCCCGCGCCCCTGCCCCGGCCCGCCCCCGTCGTCGCTGTCGCCCCTGCCTCGAGCCCGCGCCCCTGCCCCGGCCAGTCCCTGCCGTCGCCGGCCGCGCCCCTGCCCCGTCGTCGCCGTCGGCGTCCTCGCCCCCGACCCCGCGCCCCTGCCCTGTCGTCGCCGTCGTCGCTTGAGCCCCGCTGTGAGCCGCCGTGCCGCCCCGGCCGTTTTTTTTTGTAATGTATATGTTTATGTAATGTATGTGTATGTCAAAAAAAATTTGTTCATAGCATTTTTTGGTCAAAAAAATAGATGTGATCATTGTCACACCAAAATGCTATACTTATTTTTGATATGATGAATTTTTTAGTCATGTTCATATGATGTTTTTTTTGTTCATAGCATTTTTTGGTCCATGTATATATGTATGTGTATGGATGGATGGATGGATGTAACTATATAGAAAATGATCATATGATGTTTTTTTTGTTCATAGAATTATTATTTTGTTCATAGAAATTAGTTAAAATTTACCAAGTTACTAAGTTAATAAGTTAAAATGTTCATATATATTCAAAAAGAGTTAATTAAAAGACTCACTCTAAGTTAAAATTTACCCCTCCCCGATAACTTCGACATGAGGGGGGACGTCGGACATGCATGAGAGTGAGGCGGTCCGCTCGCCCGACCAACTATCGAGGCCACCCAAATCCTAGAAGAAAGAGCGTCGTTGTCGATCTACCCCCTCCCCGATAACTTCGACATGAGGGGGGACGTCGGACATGCATGAGAGTGAGGCGGTCCGCTCGCCCGACCAATTATCGAGGCCACCTAAACCCTAGAAGAAAGAGCGTCGTTGTTGATCTACCCCCTCCCTGATAACTTCGACATGAGGGGGGACGTCGGACATTTATGAGAGTGAGGCGGTCCGCTCGCCCGACCAACTATCAAGGCCACCCAAACACTAGAAGAAAGAGCGTCGTTGTCGATCTACCCCCTCCCCGATAACTTCGACATGAGGGGGGACGTCGGACATGCATGAGAGAGAGGCGGTCCGCAACTAATCCATTGCTCATATATGCATACGATTCCTTGTTGTGATTAGCTAGGTCCATGTTTGCCACTAATTAATCCATCTCTCATGTTTGTATATTGCCATGTTGTAATATTTGCAGAAACTATGGAAAGAGACTTAGAACAAGAACAGTTGTTGGGGGATATAATCCTCGCCGGTGCTGATCCCTTGTCGTTTCTCAACGACGCCGATGGTCAAGAAGGAGAGGATGACGGCTCCGGTAATCCAACAATGGAGGAGGAAGGAGATCATGACGGCTCCGGTGACCGAATGGCGGAGGAAGGAGATCATGATGACGGCTCTGGTGACCGAACGGAGGAGGGATCTGTTGCAAAGTCTGGCGAGGTATATATATATTAATTAAGCCTGTGCTGACTTGATGCATTAATTGTTTTGGTATGTACATATATTAACGCTTCTTTCTTCTTTCAGCCCTCCGGATCGAGCCAAACTTCTGTAAGGAGACGAGGCCCGAAGAAAAGGTTGCGCCAGGATGAAAGGTTCACGATCACAGAAGTGGCGAAAGATGGCCAACCGATTGCTCCCAAGCGGACCAAGGACGCATTTGTACATCAGTGCGGAGTTGTTGTTAGGGACAATGTCCCGATCAGCATCGTGCAATGGAATAAGAGTAAGGACGACCCTGAAGTATCTTATGTTCAGGATAGACAGAAAGATGATCTTTGGACCTCGCTGATGATAAATTTCAGCCTCCCGCCAGAGGAGGAGCCGAATAACCTAGTTATAGAGCCAAAGGTCAGGGCGTATGCTCTTAAGAAGATGGCAGAACTATTCAGGAACTGGAAGAAACAGTTGAACTCAAAGTTTGTCGACAGAGGAAAGACTCTAGAATTAATCGGTCAATATGAGAAGATAAGAGATCACTGGCCCGCATTTGTGGCCTGCAAGGAATCCGAGAAGGGTAAGAAAAGGTCATGGACAAACAAGAAAAATGCTGCAAAGAAGCTGTATCACCATCACACGGGGTCAGGTGGCTACTACAAAGCCCGGACGTTGTGGGACAAAGCTGAGCAAGACCTGCTTGCTAATGGTGTCCAACCAGCGACATTGCACTGGCCAGATCGTTCAAGGACTTGGTTCTTCGGGGTTGGGGGAACTTTGGACCCAGAAACAAGGGAGTGTCATTGGACGGACGAGCAACTTGCAATACCCATCAAGAAGCTTCATGCAGCAATCAAGGAAGCGCAGGAAGGGACGTTCATTCCCGACAGAGAGAAGGACGAGCTGACAGAGGCCCTCGGGAATCCTGAGCACCCTGGACGAACACGAGGCACACCAGGCTCCGTTCCGTGGGTGCATGGGTTTCCCGACAGCGGTGGTTACAGAAGCCGACAGAGAAAGAGGAAAGCGGAAGCAAGCTCAATGCAGAAGCTCAATGCAAGAGTAGCAAAGCTAGAGGAACTTGAGAGCCAGCGAGCTACCGGCCAACCATCTCAGTGGCACGAAGATCCTTGCTTCGACGCTGCCCCAGAAGCTACCCCACCATCTCAGCGGAGAAGCAGCGTGGCTTCCACGGAGCTCGTTCAGCCTGATTTCACGGCTCCTCGCTACCCCGTGGATAGTATCACGGAGGCTGAACATTGCGAGCTAATGACGAAATGCCAGAACCTGGCCTTTTAGGCGGCGGTTGGCTCTGTTGTACCTCCTCAAGCTGAGGGAACTTTTCATTGCCGTCCGATTCCACATGGCTATGCTGTTGTGACGGTGGATGAAATAATGGAGGGATTTGAGGAGCTGGAGCTTGACTACCCTACAGGTGAATGGGAGATTCATCTGGTAAATGCTTTAAGGAGTAGCTGTTTATGGAGAAAGGAGTACATCAAGCTTCCAAACTGGACGCCTTCTCCTCCTCCTCCTCCAGCGAGTCAAGGCACTCCGCCTCCTCCTCCTCCTCCTCCTCCTCCGGCGAGTGATCAGAGCACTCCGCCTCCTCCTCCGCCTCCTCTGGCACGTGAGGGCACTCCGCCTTCTCCTCCACCTACTCCGGCGTGTCGGAGCACTTCGCCTCCTCCGGCGTGTCAGCGGACTCCGCCGCGTCAGCAACGGCGGAAGAGAGACGGCGCCGCTCCGGCGGCTAGCAGTACAAGAGGACCCGGCGGGAAGAAATTCAAATACGGTCCAAGCCTCAAGCCTCTGGAAAAGTTACCATATGAGAGGACCGACGAGGAAAACGCGGAAATCAATGCTGCCGAAGTGGATGCCCATTTTGCACGGAAACCTCCACCTCCGAAGGAAACAATAGATCAGGTGAAAGTGAAGCGCACTCTGCGTGCCCTTAAGCGACCACCACCGTCTCCGCTGCAATCCAACTATGATCGCATTATTGAAAGGACATATAAGGAAGTGGAGCGGTCGGGAAGTACTTGCAGTGCTGCAAGAGAAGCAAAACGAAGAAGTGGGAAAACAATTCCCCAGCTCGGCGAACAGGCGAAGCAATCGTGCCCCCCGCTCAAGGTGTCTAGCGATATCGTCGCTAATCATCCGGGGCTACTGCCCGGTACCAAACTTGGTGATTACCTGGGCGATGATGTACAGTTTGAAACGTTAGAGACAGTAGAGATCTTCAGATACGAGCCCGGGAATCCTCTCGTCAAACCTGATCATCCTCCTCTAACAACGATGATGCGAAGATTGCATGAATTGTACATGGGTACCTGCAGGAAGAGTGGGGCCGACAGTATGTTGCTGAGAATTAAAGAGGAGCACGACCTCATTGGAGTTGAAGTGTTGCCTGTTGAATTTGTGGAGTTATTTCAGTTATTCAATCAAGAGGCCCTCGACAAACAACTCATGACTTGCTACTGTCTGTAAGTATTACTTCTGTAATTAAGTCTCTAGCTTAGCTCGTTCATTGCATGTATATATAATTATCCTCACTATATTATGCAGATTGAAGATCGTCGAATGCAAGGAAAGACAAATCTATGACATTGGGTTCATTAGCCCAAATACCGTAAATGAATGGTCGGTAAAAAAGAAAGTCGAAGAAACTAAGGAAAACTTGCTACAATCGTTCCTTCGACATCAAAACAAAGGGAAAATACTCTTTCCTTACAACTTCAAGTGAGTGTTACTGTCTTGTGCATATTCGGTTTCGCTTACTCGAGGTTAAGTAATGTAATTGATGAGTTATGTGTGCGCAGCTTCCATTTTATTCTGCTAGAGATTAAGCTTGACGGGGGAGTAGTAACTTTCTTAGACTCGAGACGTAAAGATCCCCAGGAATATACGGACATGACTGCAATGCTCTAGAAGTAAGTTCAATCATTATCGCACCATATCGGCAACTTTCGTTCATTTCCTAATATCAAGTAATCATTTTCTTTGCCTGACAGGGTTTGGAAAAAGTTCACCGGAATGGTTCCGGGTCTGCCTAATGAGCTGCGATTTACACACCCCAAAGTAAGTAGTACTAACTAGTTCCGCGCATCTTTCATTGATTCTAGTTTCATCAATACCATTTATCATGCTTGATTATCAGTTTGATTGAACTCTATTCTCGTAAAGTGCTTGTGGCAGGAAGGCGGGAATCATTTATGTGGATACTACGTTTGCGAGTTCATGCACAGCTCGACCTCTGAGCGGGGCTACTCTGACAAACAATATGAAGTACGTAAACAATAATATTCACAATTTTATTTTATTACCATCAATTGTGTTGAGTTTCATTCATATATATGTATTGACCCCCTTCTTTAAATTAGATGTGGCAAATGCGGGATGAACTCCTACCAAATGATCGCATACGAGCAATTCAAGAGGAATTGACGGGATTCTTTCTGGACCACGTCATACATAAAGACGGAGATTACCATGTGAAAATTGAAGCTGACTTTCGGTAGATGATGTCAGGGATCGTAAGATATGTTATATTGTATATATGTAGTAGCGTCGGATAGAAATACGAAAACATGTTGTTCGACCAATCTCGGAGAAAGAGAGGTCACTTCTCTCTGTATATGTTCATGACGATCTTGTGTAATTAATGGTTCCTTCATTTGCTTAGTAGCGTCGAGTTCTCTCTATATGTAGTAGCTAGCGTCGACCAAGCACGGAGAAAGAGAGGTCACTTCTCTCTATATGTAGTAGCTATAGCTAACACAATATGAAACCCTTAATTAAATCATCCTCCTCCCTGGGCGCCCTAGAGCGGCCACGTGGCCCTTCTTTGGTCCCGGTTCGTAAGCAAACCGGGACTAAAGGTTTTGGGCATTAGTCTCGTTTGATTTGTCCCGGTTCAAGAACCAGGACTAAAGGCTCTCTGGAACCGAGACTAGTACCCTGATTTCTACTAGAAGAACGCCCGTGCGTTGCAACAGGGCCACATTAACTTTAAGAGTTCAATATTAATATTCTCATACATATCAAGTAACATTCGCGACCTTTTTTACCTCACACACACACTCTCTCCCTCCCTCTTCCTCACTCTCTCTCCCCCTCTCCCTCTCTCTCTCTCTAACACACACACACATATCCATCTTATTGGGTACGGGACCATAATCCATCTATTTCACACACACACATGCTAGTGCATAACAATATGGATTATGTGTATTATATTTGCCACCATAACTGAGGGAATTAATTTCATGTAAATCGGCCAGCCACAGCTCCAAGAATACGGAGAGGAGGTGGCCCGGGTCGGCGTCGGCGCCGTCCGGCGCGGGCCATGGGCCCGCTTCCAAGTGCGTCTGAGCGCCGGCCACCCACGCCGGGTCCTACAAGTGCCGCTTCCACCGCACCAACTCCCAGGGCCACGGCCACGGCCAGGGCCAGGGAAGCCGCCCTTCTTCGCCCCCTTCACCGGCCACGGCCAACGCGGTGCCGCGGCACCCGGCCTCGCCGTCCTCGTCCTCCGGCAGCGTCGCGACCCAGTGACGCAGCCCAAGCATCGGCCTCGAGAATCAAGAACGCTCGACAACGGAGAGGTAAGGAAAGATCATATACATGTCATAAGAAAGGGAGTTTATTTACTGCTCCCTCGATGTATTGTTTCCTTTGTTTGGAGATTGATTACCATCCGTGAGTTAAGATAAGGTTAATGTGATTGAGCAATTTTTCTGAAAATCAATTAATGTGATTGAGTGATTTAAGGTATGGTTAATTAATTTAGATTTGATCTTTAGTTATTGTTCGTGATTGATTCTACATTACTAAATATAACTTGCACCAGTATGGAAAGTTCTGATCTGTTCAGATTTCTTTCGTTGTGTGAGAGGGTGACGCGAAAATAAACCGATGAAGTGGGGGGAGGGGACGAAAAAAATCTATGAAAAAAAACCAGCGAAGGTGGGAGGAGGTACCAAAAAAAACCATGGGAGGTGGGACGAAAAAAAACCTGGAAGCGAGACTACCAACTGCTCCATTAGGAGTAGAGACTAGTGCTTCCTGGTCCTCCGACAATGTCTCCTAACCTTGTGTGGTGCGGCGCGGCTGCCTTAAATAAGAAAAGACAAACCTTTTCTTATGAGTTCTCTTTCCTCCACCTTATCACTTATCATATGTGGCACTTCTAAAATAGCATCATTATACATGCCCTGAGGTACTATCCAATTCGCTTCCAGCTAACTAAATCACAGGTGTTTCAACTTGCACCCATGTTCACTTTTGTGATTGAACTTAAAAAAAATACTGAATTGGTTCCAATACTTAGCACTGTTGTTCAAGCCGCGTTTCGAACCAGACAACTGTAATAACCAGATCGGCCAACGTACCTTACTGCCTACTGGGCATGCATGGAGTTAAATGGTTGCAGGCAGCCCATTTTCCACATGTTAGGTATTTTTCCATTTTATGAAATTATAAATAAATTATGTAAAATATAATAATAATAATAAATAAATATTCAGGTAATTAAAAATTTATAATATGAACTCTAGAAATGTTTTCATAATTTCTAAAAGCGTTCGCATATTTAATAAAATTAATTTTAAATTTGAAAAGGTTTTATATTATCAAAATGTTAATCTAATTTTAAAAATTCCATATTTTTAAAATATGCACACGGTTATCTTGTAGAATGTTAGTTTCTTTTCCTGTTTTGCGCAGCCCTTTTACATAAAAAAAATCTTGTCTTATACTCCCTCCGTTCCTAAATATTTGTCTTTCTAGAGCTTTCAATAAGTGACTACATACAGAGCAAAATGAGTGAATCTACACTCTAAAATATGTCTATATATATCCGTATGTGGTAGTCCATTTGAAATCTCTAAAAAGACAAATATTTAGGAACGGAGGGATTAAATAATATGCATTCAAAAAAACCTTACTTTTAAAATGTAATATTGAAGAATATTTATGTATCTTAAAAAATCATTTTGTTAAAATATTTAATTTAAAAGTGTTCATTTTAGGATCTATAATCTTGGGGGCACACTAGGTTATTAATTACTTTTCCACAAACATTTTCAAATTTATTGTTATTCAAAAAATATTTTGACAAACATATAATCTTCATTAAAACATGTGAAAACTTTTTAAAACTGGAAATACATTTCCCAAAAGCATGACAAATTTATATACTACACGAACATTATATTAAGACATAAAGATTTTGAAAATTTCATAAAAATATGTAATTCTTTTACAAATTTACTTTTTTATTAAATATATGAACACGTTTTAAAATTGTACGAGCATTTTTAGAATGCATAAGTATTAATATAATTACATGAATATTTATTGTAATTATAATTTAAATATTTTTTATTTCTAAAGAAAATGGAAACAAAACTAACATGAAAAAATGGGCCGCACTGACTGCATCCTACTTAACACACGAGTGTGACGTACAAGATATAAGAAACATCTATGCTTATCCGACAATTAACATTTTTAGGGGGTAACTGGTTAGCGCACGTCCAGATTACACTAGAGGTCATCGGTTCGTTTATTATTTGCGTTGCGCGCTGACAAGTGGGCCCAATGGTCATACTACCTCATTCGTTTCCGATTGGCAGCCAAAAGTCAAATTTGGCAGCTAAAAAGAACCCATCATATTTGGAATCTGCCCTGACGTGAATAAGGAATGATTTCTATAAAAACAGGGATTTCAATTGAACCAATCTCCATGGCAGATTTCGTGCGGATGTAAACCCAGAGTTCCAATGCAAGCAACCCGAATCCATCTATCTACGTAGGAGAAGCCTTTCAGCATTGACCCATCTCTTCTTCTCAGATCGATCAGAGGCGGGAGATCGATCGAGAATGTGTGTACGCAGCTTGATTGAACTCTGGTCGAGCCGTCAGCGCGATACCTGGGCGTCGCCGCCGCAGCGGAAACCACCACCGGCGCCTAAACTGCGCTACCGTGATCTTGTCTCCACCGCCACGACCAGCACGCCTGCCACCGTCATAACGGACGCCATCTTCGAGATCCTCTCCTGGCTGCCGGCCAAGTCCCTGTGCCGATGCGGGTGCGTGTCCAAGATGTGGTGCGACCTCATCTCCGACCCGACCTTCGTCGCCGTGCACAGGTCCCGCGCCGAGCCGCTCCTCATCGCCAAAGACCGAGCACTCTGTGCACCCTAGGTCCCTGCAGCTCATGGACACGGAGGGCACCGTCGTGAGGGTGGTGAGCTTACCTGCAACATGGACGTTCCACGCAAGCCTCGACGGCCTTGCCTGCATCACCCCCTGGATTCGCCTCTTCCGACGAGAGGGGAGGTTTAGCACCATGGTTCAGCCGAGCCTATGGTCAGAGCCGTCCGATCTAGCAAGACTCGCATGTGGATCCGACTCCTGTCAAGATTCAAATTTCTCTTGTCTCGTACTATCATTCCTAAT
Source organism: Thinopyrum elongatum (assembly GCA_011799875.1). NCBI lineage: Eukaryota > Viridiplantae > Streptophyta > Magnoliopsida > Poales > Poaceae > Thinopyrum > Thinopyrum elongatum. The sequence continues at coordinate 642,907,314 of CM022303.1, read as the reverse complement.
ACGTCTCTGCGTTAGCGATGCCAAGGCTTAGGGGTTCTATATTTTTTTTGGGCATGATGGGCTGGCACACCTTCCCATGCTACTGTAGCACAGGAGCCAAGCACGAGAAATACAAAAATAATTCTATGCCAGGCTTGTCGGAACTGTTTTTTGATGGAAGCAATGTTCAGTAAAAACTGTATGCCACATCTACATTGAAAGAAGTCTGAATATTGCTATTTGAAGAACAAACTTTCCACTTACGACTACAAGTCTATTCTCAATCCAAAAAAGCTAGAACTAAAAAAACATTTAGATGACGCCGTATTGACCATAAACTAGAACTCTAGCATGCAACAAAAATATTAGATAGTAATCCAGAAATATTCGATATTGCACAAATTTCAGATGCTCTCACTGTGTTGCCAGTAGATTTATGGTGTATATGTGTCGACATCTAAATTTTTGTAGACAATAAACAGCTGTGAACAGTGCAAGTGCATGGGAGACCCATGTAAACAGCTGTGAACAGCTCTAATTTCTTTCAAGAAAGGCCCATTATTTTATTCTCTATATTGTTATTATATTGTTAGCAATCAGGAGTATTAACGCGGGATGGTTCCGGCCATGTGCCTTGGTTATTCCCGCCATGGATTACCACACTCGCCATGCACAGATCCCCACAAAAGCTGCCCTGAGATGTGTGGCTCCGAGCGTAGGTTCGAGTGAGCCATGGTTCCACATAATATTTTCGCTCTTCCGACATCATCGTCCTGGACCTAGCCACCGAGGTGCACCTCATGAATTGCTCGGTTCCAGTGTGGGCAGACGAAATATGCATCGGCCTCGGACGCACCGCTAAGTCCGGTGTGTACAAGGTCCTCCGCCTCTGTACCTACACACGAGCTTGCAAGGTCCTCACCGACGGAGACACCACCGAATGGAGGCAGGCACAACCATGCCCAATGGAGGTCTGTCTGCACTATGATTCCAGATCCGGCGTCACGGTCGATTGCGCCTCGCACTTCTTGTCCCATGACGAGATCTAGGTGCTCTGCTTCGACCTCGAGAGTGAGGAGTGGAAGGTGATCCATGGACCACCAACAGCTGACGGGAGTCGCAACTCCAGAAGCATAGCGGAGCTCAATGGCACCTTGTGCATGGCTCACATAATGCGAATCCCGTCAGTGATCACCGTATGGCGGCTCTTGAGTGATTCCGACAAGAACATTTGGATCCCCGCATACACCATACGGATGGATCGGAAAGTCGTGGTCAATTATGTGGTGCCTTCGAGAGTGTTACGTCTCGGTGGGGGGCTGCTCTTCTACTACCATGGCATCGGTTCAAAGCCAATTCTGCAGGTATATGATCCTCGTTCGGGGAGATGCACAGTCGTGAAGACACCGGCCAACATCGTCGGCAAAATCGGCCGTTGCAGTTCAGACTTGGATCCTAGATAGATCTTGTGGCCAGTCTATATGAATCTTCTTAATGCACGGCCTCCGTTTTTTTTTTAGAACAGATTAAGGAGGCAATTGTAAGGTTTTAAATCCGAATTCATAGAAGAACAATAGTGTCTCTTTTGACAACTTTTTTTTTTTGCAATTGTCTCTTTTGAGAACTAAAAACCGTATACGAGTAACTACAAAGCCACTAACGCTGAGAGTCATTGGGCCCGGGGATCACGACTGGATAAGGCCCCGCGTGCGACCGGGAGGGAACCTAGCCACTGCCTCTGGAACTCCCCCTCTCTCCTCCTTCCTTGTTGCCGCTAGAGGGCGAGGCTGGGAAGCCCGGTATCGTTGCCGGTGGCAGTGGGGCTTTTTCGTCTCCACGTACGAGGGTGTCGGCGCGAGCTGGCGGTCCCGAACCAGGATGGGGAGGTGCCGCAGGGCAACGTGACGCAGTGTCACGCCGGCGCAGGTGATGGTGCACCACCGCGGGTGCTGTGCGACATGCTGTGTGATGGTGGTGCTCGCTCGAGGAGGTGACGGCGGTTCTGCTAGATTGTGGCGCGGTCAGATCCGGCCTTGAGCGGAGTGGGCCGTGGGCGGCTGCCCCTTCCCGTTGTTGTTGGCTGGTGGGGGTGGCGGCACAGCAGTTGTCGTCGGCTTCCTCCCCCTCTGCTCGTATGGCTGGGATTGAGCGGTGGCTAGTGGCGGCCTTCGTTGCGGTGTTGGCTTCTCAACCCGACATGCATCGTTGGGAGGCTAATAGTGGCATGGCAACCAAGGGAAGGAGGCAGGGGGCCTCCTGACTTTGCCGACGCCAACATCTGGAGGAGTCATATGGGTCATGCCGAAGGCCCTGGTCCCCGGTGGAGTGGTTGGGCGGCTGCGGCACGGCCGTGGCTGCCGACAACTTTCCCCTGTTTAGTTTAGGTTGGTTGGGCCACCTTCCTGCAAAGCTGTCGCTTTGGGGTGGAAGGAGGAGCCTTCTACCCTTCATTGGTCGGCGGCGTCTTCATGCCGTTAGTGTGGAGGTCTCAGATGTCGAGGCGGTAACCCTGGTGGTGGGAGCCGTGATGCTCATGGGCGGAGCTCACGGCTCAGGTGAGGGCTAGCAGTCACGGTCGTGTTGGTGGCATGGTGGTCGGTGTTCGGCAATCATGGCCTCGGAGGTAAAGAGGGTGTGTCGTGGCGTAATCCATGTCTGGTTTGGGCCAGGCTGACGATTGTTGTGTCCGTGGGCATTGTTTGCTTCGTGAAGGCGTCGTCGTGGCTAATCTCCTCTTTCGGTTTACTTTGAAAACCATGATTGTTTTGGATCGGTCGATGACGACGCTCCAGTGTCGTATCCTTCTTGAAGGTTGTGCCTTGGGGTCCACGGCTCGTCGGGCGCAGCTTCATCTCTTCGTGACGCCTCACGGTGGAGAACTCTGATAACTTCAAGCGTGGCTCTCATTGTATTCTTGTTGATGGTTGGAGTGATGTTGGGGTGGTGTGGCTGTTCTTGCGCATTGTTTGTATCCTTTCTTGGGTGTGTGTTGTAGTGTCCAGTTGTATGCCTTGGGTTTTATGGTCGTTGTTTTATCTATAGAGCAGAGCGTGAGCCTTTTTCAGTTACTACAAAGTTGTCTCTTTTTATGGGTCAGTTTGTATTACTAGTTGTTTAGCTTAATGTGTAAGAAATCGGCTCATTGTGCTCAAACTTGCTTGTGCTGCAATAGCTTTGCCATGTATGGTCAATCCATGTCTTCTTGATATTCCATGCCGTACATCCTTGGCTTTGGTTCTTATAGGGGGAGTGAAGAGTTGATGCGGTAGAGCACCATATGACATCCATAGATCTTTGCTTCATGCACCTTTATCTTGAAAGCTTTTGCCCTAACCAAGTGATGTGACGATCCCAGCAAGCTCATCTCTATGGAGAAGCATATTAATAGGTTTATGCGTGACATGATAGGAATAAAGAAGGTGTCTGTTTGTAAATCAACTCAGAAATTCTTATCTCCAAGTCACGACCATAAACGTTCATTCTTTATCCAAAGACAATTGAGTGCTTGACTGTGTACAACTTGTCGACTTAAATCAAACATACAATTGCAACGGGTAGGTTGGAAGTGGAACTAGACCTCGAAAATAATGAAAAATATAGGTGAGACTTTCCCCTCGCGTTAGGGTACTTACCTTCTCTCTCCATGGCGACCTGGAGTTGAGCCGCCGCTGACGCTACGTTACCTTCCCCCGCCCTCGATTCCGTTCAGGCAGACCTCGGAGCACCCTTGTGGTGCTGCCCAGCCTTGTTCTAGCTTTGGGATTCATGGCGACTATCTCTTCTGCGCCGGCTTCCGACGATGACTGATGACCCATAAGTATTGGCGATCAATTGTAGTCCTTTCGATAAGTAAGAGTGTCGAACCTAACGAGGAGCAGAAGAAAATGACAAGTGCTTTTCAGCAAGTTATTTTCTGCAGGCACTGAAATAGTCGATACCAAGTAGTTTGATAGTAAGATAATTTTTAACGAGCAAGTAATGGTAACGGTAAACAAAGTGCAGCAAGATAGCCCAATCCTTTTATGGCAAATGACAGGCCAAAACGGTCTCTTATGATAAGTAAAGCGTTCTTAAGGGTACACGAAAATTTCATCATATCACTTTCATTATGTTGGTTTGATTCGTGTTCGCTACTTTGATAATTTGATATGTGGGTGGACCGGTGCTTAGGTGCCGTTCTTACTTGAACAAACCTCCTACTGATGATTAACCCCTCGCAAGCATCCGCAACTACGAGAAAAGTATTAAGATAAAATCTAACCGTAGCATTAAACTTTTGGATCCAAATCAGTCCCTTACGGAATAGCGTATAAACTAGGGTTTAACCTTCTGTCACTCTAGCAACCCATCATCTAATTACTACTCCACAATGCATTCCCTTAGGCCCAATTATGGTGAAGTGCCATGTAGTCGACGCTCACATGACACCACTAAGGGAATCACAACATACATATCATCAAAATATCGAACATATATATGGTTCACATGATTACTTGCAACATGATTTCTCCCGAAACCTCAAGAACAAAAGTAACTACTCACAAATAATAATCATGCTCAAGATCAGAGAGGTATTAAATAGCATAATGAATCTGAACATATAATCTTCCATCAAATAAACCATATAGTAATCAACACTACTAGTCACCCACAAGTACCAATCTAAGGTTCTGGTACAAAGATTGAACACAAGAGATGAACTAGGGTTTGAGAGGAGATGGTATTATTGAAGATGTTGATGGAGATGGCCCTTCCAAAGATGGGAGAGTTGTTGGTGATGACGATGACGATGATTTCCCCCTACAGGAGGGAAGTTCCCCCAGCGAAATCGCTCCGCCGGAGACCAAAAGTGGTCCTGCCCAAGTTCCGCCTCGAGACGGCGGCGCTTCGTCCCGAAAGTCCTCTCCTTATTTTTTCTAGGTCAAAATGACTTATATACCAGAAGAGGGGCACCGGAGGTGGGCCAAGGAGGGCACAACCCACAAGGGCGCACCTGGGCTCCCTGGCGCGCCCAGGTGGGTTGTGCCCACCTGGTGGTCCCCCTCTGGCAGTTATTTGCTCCAATAATTCTTAAATAATCCATAAAAAATCTCCGTGAAGTTTCAGCTTATTTGGAGTTGTGCAGAATAGGTAGCTCTGACGTGCTTTTTCAGGTCCAGAATTCCAGCTAACAGTATTCTCCCTCTTTGTGTAAACCTTGCATATTATGAGAGAAAAAGACATTAGAATTACTTTCAAAAGCATTATTATGCATAAAAACATTATAAATAACAGTAGGAAAACATGATGCAAAATGGACGTATCAACTCCCCCAAGCTTAGACCTCTCTTGTCCTCAAGCGAAAAACCGAAATCGAAAAACATGTCCACATGCTTAGAGAGAGAGAGAGAGAGAGAGAGGTGTCGATAAAAATAAAATACGGACACAGAAGCATCAGGCATATTATTATAACTGCAAGGAATTTTAACATAAAACGTTATCAAACAACTTTTGTCACATAACTATTATCATATAACTTCTCATGAACAAGTAACAATTCATCACAACATCGAAGTATAGAGCATAAACTCTATTGAAAATCAACAAACTATGTTCTCAGTCAACTTTGCAACTATAATTCATCATCTTTTCAGGAAGGGTCACGTATCGGAGCCTTTAGGCAAGTCCACATACTCAACCATCATTTAATCTTCTATGATTGCTAACACTCACAGCGTACCCATGAACAAAAAGTTTCAACCGGACACATAGAAAGATAGGGGCTTATAGTTTCGCCTCCCAACGTATTCACCTCAAGGGTGATGTCAACAATAATAACTCATGCCCAGTCATATTCAACTGGATATATGTGCCTAGATCTTTCCTCACCACAAGATGCTTGCAAAAAGAGAAAATAAAAAGGAATAGGAAAGAAAACTTTGACTCTTCATAAAAGTAAATGCAAAAAGTAAAAGATAAGCCCTTCGCAGAGGGAAGCAGAGGTTGTCATGCGCTTATTTGTTTGCATGCCAAATCCCTTAGTGCAAAACAACGTCACGTTACATTGCCCCTTATAAATGGCAACCTTTATTATGAAGTATGTCGCTTTTATTATTTTGCCATCACAAGTTCGTGCAACGCTCAATTTTCTCTTACGCTAAATAATCCAACACATTTAGAAGTAATTTTTATTGCCTTTTTGCACCAATGACAACTTACTTGAAGGATCTTAGTCAATCCATAGGTAGGTATGGTGGACTCTCAAAGTAAGATTTGAATTAAGGGTTTTGGATGCACAAGTAGTATCTCTACTTAGTGCCGAGTTTTTGGCTAGAAAAGATATTGGCCAAGCATCACATGTTAAAGGATCTATGACAATATAACTTCTATGTGAATATGAACAAACATAAATCATTACGTTGTCTTCCTTGTCCAACGTTAACTATTTTGACACAAAATATTTAATGGGGGCTCACAATCATAAAAGATGTCCAAGATAGTGTATTTGCATGTGAATCTTCTCTTACCTTATTAATTCTTTCATGAATTGCATCATTGACCAATGCTATATTTGTCAATCTCCAATAAATTTTACTACTTATACTCTTCCTTATGTGATGTCATTACTTACCATAAGATTAGCATATGACCTTTTTCATTTATTTTCCTTTCTTTATTGCAACATTAAAGTAAAGAGACAAAACTCAAACTACTCTTTATTATATATCACGAACACGATTACAACGATAGATAGATCACTAAGCAAACACTCGAAAAGAAAGGATTGAACTAAACTTTTATTCAACTAAATCATAGGAAAACTAAGGATCGAACTAAAATAGATGAAAGCAAAGATAGTGGTGGTGATACGATACCGGGACACCTCCCCCAAGCTTGGCACAAGCCAAGTGGAGTGTCCATACCATGAACTCAAGTCTCCTTTGGTGATGAAGAAGGTGGTGGTGGTGATGATGAGGTAGTAGCAATCTTATTTTCCGGTTTCCATGGCAATGGCTCACCATCATAAGAGGAGGAGTGAGTCTCACGTGTCCTACAACTAGCAGCCAAACTCATACCTTTAAACCTTGCCTCATATTCAAAGACTTGGTTTTGGAGATCATAGATTTGACTTTGCAGAAAGTTGATTTTCTCATTGAAGGTGAAGACGATGTCCTTCATGGATTTGCCATCCACCTTGAGATCACGGGTGTAATCCGCGATCATGAGGTGATTGGCATTGAGTCCACGTTCCACCATCCCCATGCACTTGAAGACCTCCTGCTCCATAGCTTCAAGCCAAGCATCCATGGTCCGTGTCCCCTTGGGCTTGAAGACCTCCTGCTCCATAGCTTCAAGCCGAGCATCCACGGTCCCCGTCCCCTTGGGGCCCTGGACATCACGGATGTGGAGCACCCCCTCACGCATCTCAATGGCTTGAGGGTGCTACATCACCTCCCGCAGATATGGGTTGATGACGTTCTCGAAGAACTTGTCCTTGGAGGAGCTCGAAGCGGCCATGGCGATCTAGATCTGTAAGAAAACAGCAAGAAAGAAGAACAGAAGATTTCTCTGTGATATGGTGGTCAATAGGTTCGGGGGGTATATAAAGAATTTTTATCTTGGGAAACAAGCAAACGAGAGAAAAACGGAGTCCGGAAGGTACCCGAGGTGGGCACAACCCACCTCGGCGCGCCTGGCAAGCCAGGCGCGCCCTGGTGTCTTGTGCCCACCAGGGTTGCCTTCCTGGATGTTTCTTATTTTCCTAATTTTTGTTATATTCCAAAACTGACAGAAAATTTTTTTGCGGATTTTTCGGAGTCCGTTTACTTACCGTACCACGTACCTCCTTTTTTTAGTTATTCTGGAGTGTTCCTGAAGGTCTCTTTTATGTGTTCCTCAGGTGTCATTGTTTGAATAATATTGCTTTCAACATTAATAGGCGTACCTGAGATATAATGTTTAATTCTTTACCCGTACGTTGACCACCTTCGGGTTAGTACCTTTGGCATTATTTATTTTGATAGCTCCAGAACGATAAACTTCTTCAATGACATAAGGTCCTTCCCATTTAGAGAGAAGCTTTCCTGCAAAGAATCTAAAACGAGAGTTGTACAAAAGAATATATTCTCCAACTTTAAATTCCCGCTTTTGGATTCTTTTATCATGCCATCTTTTAACTTTTTCTTTAAATAACTTGGCATTTTCATAAGCTTGGGTTCTCCATTCATCTAACGAGCTAATATCAAATAACCTCTTTTCACCGGCAAGTTTGAAATCATAGTTGAGTTCTTTAATTACCAATATGCTTTATGTTCTAACTCAAGAGGCAAATGACAAGCCTTTTCATAAACCATTTTATAAGGAGACATACCCATAGGATTTTTATATGTTGTTCTCTAGGCCCAAAGTGCATCATCCAATTTCTTAGACCAATTCTTTCAGGACCTATTAACAGTTTTTTGTAGAATTAATTTATTTCTCTATTGCTAAGTTCAACTTGACCACTAGACTGAGGATGATAGGGTGATGCAATTCTATGGTTAACATCATAATTAGCAAGCATTTTATAGAAAGCACCATGAATAAAGTGTGAACCACCATCAGTCATTAAATATCTAGGGACTCCAAACCTTGGGAAAATAACTTCTTTAAGCATTTTAATGGAAGTGTTGTGATCAGCACTACTAGTTGGAATAGCTTCTACCCACTTAGTAACGTAATCAACAGCAACCAGAATATGTGTATACCTATTAGAGGAAGGAAAAGGTCCCATATAATCAAAACCCCAAACATCAAATGGTTCAACAGCAAGTGAATAATTCATAGGCATTTCTTGACGCTTACCAATATCACCTATTCTTTGACATTCATCACAAGATAAAGCAAACTTACGGGAATCCTTGAAGAGAGTAGGCTAATAAAAACCAGATTGCAATACCTTGTGAGCAGTTCTATCTCCCACATGATGTCCTCCATAAGCTTCGGAGTGATATTTCCATAGGATTTGTTCCTGTTCATGCTCAGGTACACAGCGTCTAATAATACCATCTACTCCTTCTTTATATAGGTGTGGGTCATCCCAAAAGTAATGTCTTAAATCATAGAAGAATTTTTTCTTTTGCTGGTAAGTGAAACTAGGTGGTATATATTTAGCAACAATATAATTAGCATAGTCAACATACCAAAGAGTGTTATGAGAAATATTTATTGCGGCTAGTTGCTCATAAGGAAAACTATCATTATTAGGTTGTGGGTCATCAAGAATATTTTCTAACCTAGGCAAGTTATCAGCTACGGGGTTCTCAGCTCCTTTTCTATCAGTGATATGTAAATCAAATTCTTGTAGCAAGAGAACCCATCTAATGAGTCTAGGTTTAGCATCTTTCTTTTCCATAAGATATTTTTTAGCAGCATGATCAGTGTGAACAGTAACTTTAGAATCAACAATGTAAGATCTGAATTTGTCACAAGTAAACACCACTGCTAAGAATTCTTTTTCAGTAGTAGCATAATTTGTTTGGGCACTGTCTACAGTTTTGCTAGCATAATGAATAACATTTAGTTTCTTATCAACTCTTTATCCTAGAACAGCACCAACAGCATAATCACTAGCATCACACATAATTTCAAAAGGCAAGTTCCAATTAGGTGGTTGAACAATAGGTGCAGAAGTTAAGGCTTTCTTAAGTGTTTCAAAGGCTTCTACACAATCATCATAAAAAACAAATGGAGCATCCTTTTGTAAAAGATTTGTAAGAGGCCTAAATTTTTTAGAGAAGTCTTTAATAAACCTCCTATAGAAACCATCATGATCAAGGAAACTACGAATACCTTTGATATCTCTGGGACATGGCATTTTCTCAATTGCATCAACTTTAGCTTTATCCACCTCAATACCTCGTTCAGAAATTTTATGCCCCAAATCAATACCTTCATTAAACATAAAGTGGCACTTCTCCCAATTCAAGACAAGACTAGTTTGCTCACATCTCTGCAAAACTCAATCAAGGTTGCTTAAGCAATCATCAAAAGAAGATCCATATACAGCAAAATCATCCATGAAAACCTCAACAATCTTTTCACAAAAATCAGAGAATATAGCAGTCATACATCTTTGAAAGGTAGCAGGTGCATTGCATAAACCAAAAGGCATACATCTACAAGCATAAGTTCCAAAAGGGCAAGTAAAAGTGGTTCTATCTTGATTAGGTTGTGAAACAGGTATTTGAGAAAAACCAAAATATCCATTAAGGAAGCAAAAGTGCGTGTGCTTTGATAATCTTTCCAGCATTTGATCAATAAAAGGCAAAGGGTAATGATCTTTTCTAGTTGCTTTATTTAATTTCCTGAAATCAATAACCATTCTATAGCCAGTGACAATTCTTTGTGGAATAAGTTCATTTTTATCATTGGGAACAACAGTAATACCTCCTTTCTTAGGGACACAATGGAAGGGAGTCACCCATCTACTATCAGCTATGGGATAGATTATACCTGCTTCCAGAAGCTTTAATATTTCAATTCTTACCACTTCTTTCATTTTAGGATTCAAATGTCGTTGGTGATCAACAACGGGTTTAGCATCAGGTTGCATATTAATCTTGTGCTGACATAGAGTGGGACTAATGCCCTTAAGATCATCAAGAGTATATCCAATAGCAGCTCGGTGCTTCTTCAGAATTTTCAATAATCTTTCTTCTTCATGTTCTGAAAGGTTAGCACTAATAATAACAGGATATATCTTTTTCTCATCAAGATAAGCAAATTTCAAAGTGTCGGGTAATTGTTTTAATTCAAATACAGGATCACCGTTAAGTGGAGGAGGACCTCCTAGAGTTTCAATAGGCAAATTATGTTTAAGCAGATGTCGTTGTTCAAAGAAAATTGTATCTATCTCATTTCTTTCATGCATATGCATATCATTTTCGTGGTCTAGCAAATATTGTTCTAGTGGATCAGTAGGAGGTACAGCAATAGAAGCAAGACCAATTATTTCATCCTTACTAGGTAATTCTTTCTTATGAAGTTTTCTACTAAACTTGGAAAAATTAAACTCATGAGACTCATCACCAAAACTAACACCGACAGTTTGTTTCTTACAATCTATTTTAGCATTAATGGTGTTTAAGAAAGGTCTACCAAAGATAATGGGACAAAAGTCATCTTGTGGGGAACCAAGAACTAGAAAATCAGTAGGGTATTTTATTTTCCCACACAAGACTTCAACATCTCTAACAATCCCAAGTGGTGTGATGGTGTCTCTATTATCAAGTTTAATAGTAACATCTATGTCTTCTATTTCAGTGGGTGCTATGTCATTCATAATTTCTTGATATAAGGTAAAAGGAATAGCACTCACGCTAGCACCCAAGTCACATAAACCATGATAACAGTGATCTCCTATTTTAACTGAGACAACTGGCATGCCAACAACAGGTCTATGTTTATCTTTTTCTTTGGGTTTAGCAATTCTAGCAGCTTCATCACAGAAGTAAATAACATGCCCGTCTATATTTTCTACCAAGAGATTTTTAACCATAGCAACACTAGGTTCTACTTTGATTTGTTCAGCAGGTTTAGGTGCTCTAATATGACTTTTATTGACCACGGTTGACACCTTAGCATGTTCCTTTATCCTAATAGGGAAAGGTGGTTTTTCAATATAAGCAGTAGGCACAACTGGATCAATATTGTAAATAATAGTTTCATCTTTAACCACAACCGGTTCTTTAATTTCTTCTTTAATAGGTGGATGATATTTAAACAACTTCTCCTTGGAGAGATCAACATGAGCAGCAAATGATTCACAGAAAGAGGCTACTATCTCAGAGTCAAGTCCATATTTAGTGCTAAACTTGTGGAAAGCATCGGCATTCATAAAAGATTTAACACAAGCAAACGTAAGCTTAATACCTGACTCTTTACGTTTGTCGAGTTCCCAATCTTCAGAGTTGCGTTTAATTCTTTCTAAAAGATCCCACCTGAATTCAATAGTCTTCTTCATAAAAGAACCAGTACAAGAAGTATCTAGCATGGATTGACCATCACGAGAAAGCCGAGCATAAAAATTCTGAATGATAATTTCTCTGGAAAGCTCATGATTGGGGCATGAATATAACATTGACTTAAGCCTCCCCCAAGCTAGAGCGATACTTTCTCCTTCACGAGGACAAAAATTATGTATGTAATTCCGATCACAATGAACTAGATGCATAGGATAATTTTTTTGGTGAAATTCCAATTTTAATCGGTTCCAGTTCCAAGATCTAATATCATCGCATAACCTATACCATGCCAATGCTTTTACCTTCAAAGATAAAGGGAAAACCTTCTTATTAGCTTCATCTCCGGGCAAACCTGCAAGCTTAAATAATCCACAAATTTCATCCACATATATCAAGTGCATATCAGGATGTTCGGTTCCATCTCCTGCATAAGGATTAGCTAGCAGTTGTTCTATCGTACCCGAAGGAATTTCATAACCAATATTTTTCAGTAGGTGCAATAGGTTGAGGGGTAACTAATTGTGGTTCCGGTCGAGGTGAAGATACCCCGAACAAACCCCTCAAAGGATTGTTCTCCATAGTAACAAGTGACAATAAATTTCAGCACGTAGTAATAATTTTTCCTTACCAATTTCCACTTACCAAGAGCGCTTCACTCCCCGGCAACGGCGCCAGAAAAGAGCCTTGATGACCCACAAGTATAGGGGATCAAACGTAGTCCTTTCGATAAGTAAGACTGTCGAACCCAACAAGGAGCAGAAGGAAATGACAAGTGGTTTTCAGTAAGGTACTTTCTGCAGGCACTGAAATAGTCGGTAACAAGTAGTTTGATAGTAAGATAATTTTTAACGAACAAGTAATGGTAACGATAAACAAAGAGCAGCAAGGTAGCCCAATCCTTTTGTGGCAAAGGACAGGCCAAAACTGTCTCTTATGATAAGCAAAGCGTTCTTGAGGGTACACGGGAATTTCATTATATCACTTTCATCATGTCGGTTTGATTCATGTTCGCTACTTTGATAATTTGATATGTGGGTGGACCATGCTTAGGTTCTGTTCTTACTTGAAGAAACCTCCTACTTATGATTAACCCCCTCGCAAGCATCCGCAACTACGAGAAAAGTATTAAGATAAAATCTAACCATATCATTAAGCTTTTGGATCCAAATCAGTCCCTTACGGAATAGCGCATAAACTAAGGTTTAAGCTTCTGTCACTCTAGCAACCCATCATCTAATTACTACTCCACAATGCATTCCCTTAGGCCCAAATATGGTGAAGTGCCATGTAGTCGACGTTCACATGACACCACTAAGGGAATCACAACATACATATCATCAAAATATCGAACACATATAAAGTTCACATGATTACTTGCAACATGATTTCTCCTGTGACCTCAAGAACAAAAGTAACTACTCACAAATAATAATCATGCTCAAGATCAGAGAGGTATTAAATAGCATAATGGATCTGAACATATAATCTTTCACCAAATAAACCATATAGTAGTCAACTACAAGATGTAATCAACACTACTAGTCACCCACAAGTACCAATCTAAGGTTCCGGTACAAAGATTGAACACAAGAGATGAACTAGGGTTTGAGAGGAGAAGGTGCTGTTGAAGATGTTGATGGAGATGGCCCTCCCAAAGATGGGAGAGTTGTTGGTGATGACGATGACGATGATTTCCCCCTCCCGAAGGGAAGTTCCCCCGGCGGAATCACTCCGCCGGAGGGCAAAAGTGCTCCTGCCCAAGTTCCGCCTCGAGATGGCGGCGCTTCGTCCCGAAAGTCCTCTCCTTATTTTTTTCTAGGTCAAAATGACTTATATACCAGAAGAGGGGCACCGGAGGTGGGCCGAGGAGGGCACAACACACCAGGGTGCGCCTGGGCTCCCTAGCGCGCCCAGGTGGGTTGTGCCCACCTGGTGGGCCCCCTTTGGTAGTTATTTGCTCCAATAATTCTTAAATAATCCATAAAAAATCTCCGTGAAGTTTCAGCTTATTTGGAGTTGTGCAGAATAGGTAGCTCTGACGTGCTTTTTCAGGTCCAAAATTCCAGGTAACGGTATTCTCCCTCTTTGTGTAAACCTTGCATATTATGAGAGAAAAGGCATTAGAATTACTCCCAAAAGCATTATTATGCATAAAAACATTATAAATAACAATAGGAAAACATGATGCAAAATGGACGTATCAACGACCTAGAGAATTTGTGCAGTAGCTTGGGATCGAGGATTCAGATCTCGAAGATGTGGTGTTTTAGGAGGAGTGCCCAACGCCGGCGGCTGTAGTTCGCTAGCTAATGATTGAGCGGGTCCATACCTCTAAGAATTTCGTGACTTCTGGTTCTACAAGAATGTGCGAAGCGTGTGGGATCTTGCGCAGGAAGTGAAGTTCAGATCGCTCGATGATAACCTCTACACGATGCAGTTCTCCTGCCTAGGTGATTGGGTTAAGCTAATGGAAGGTGGACCGTGGGCCTTCCGGGGGAACCCTGTGATAATGGCTCCATATGATGGATATACTAAACCCTCTCGATTGATCTGTATAACTTCAAGATATGGGTACAATTTCATGATCTACCTGATGGCTTTGAACCACTATTGAAAGGTTTGGCAGGCAAAGTGGGAGAATACTACTCTCTTGATAATCATGGGAGAGATTTATCTGGCAACTATTATAGAGTAAGGCCTCCTTTGGTTTAGAGGAATCTTGTAGGAATTTCATAGGATAGGATTTCTGTAGGAAAAATTCCTTTAGAGACCTTTGGTTTCTAGGAATGGAATCCTATTCCTATGGAGGAATTCTTCATATCCTCCACATTTCATAGGAAAATAAACATTAGCCTAGACTCAATGGAAAAAAAATCCTATGATGTGAATCAAAGGGCATCTCCTTTCGTATTCCTACTCATAGGATTTGAGATACATGTCATCTCATTTTCTATGACTTTCCTATTCCTACGATTTTCCTACCCTATCAACCAAAGGAGGCCTAAGGGTGGTGTTGGATGTGAGGAAAAAACTGAATAACCATGTCTCCATTGTCAAAGAGAAGAAACGTCAGATTTTTAAGGTCTGGTATGAACGGTTGCCGGATTGGTGTGCCGTGTGTGGCATGATAGGCCACTTACATACTGAACATGGGGACGGTGTGCACCCACCTTCAGCACTGATTTTCAAGGAGCTTCGGGCTTCATGGGGTAACCGTGGAGGCAACAGGGAGAATGATCAGCATGCAACATCATCTAATGAGGTAGCTACAGATGGTAAAGACACGGAAGTTGATGCTGGTATGGGTTTTGAGTCTAATCCAGATCCGAACAGAAAGAGACCGGTTGTAGGACTGGATGTGAATGCACCTATTCATCAGCCTAATGCTCCGGTTAGAGCCACATGATCACAGTTTTTGTTGAAAAATACAAGGCAGGCTGCTCTTAGCCCTCCTATGGAGCATGATCTTAAGAGACATAAAGTGATTCAGTCCAGTAATAGTTCAAATAATTCGTTAGCATCGGTGGGTTCATTCGAGGAACACCGCCGGGACCAATGAATCTAATAAGTTGGAACTGCCAGGGCGGGGGGAATCCCCGGACAGTTCGTGAATTAGCGACAATTGCTCGGTCGCATTCCCCCACGTTTGTGTTCCTTTGTGAGACTAGACAAAAAGTAGAGAAAATGAGAAGGATTCAAGGTTGCCTTGGCCTCAAGGGTTTTGTTGGTGTGGACAGTAATGGTATGAGTGGTGGCTTGGCCTTCTTTTGGCATGAGTCATGTATAATTGATATTCTTCATAAAGAGGACAGATACATTGATGCTCTGGTCCAGGTTAATGCGGATGCTGCACAATGGAGAATTACATGGGTCTATGGCGAGCCGCGTGTGGAAAACTAGCATTTGATGTGGGCTAAACTTCAGGGCCTAAAGAATGTTAGCGATCTGCCATGGTTAGTTATCGGCGATTTTAATGAAGCTTTATGGGATTTTGAGCATTTATCAAATACCCCTAGACCTGAATCACAAATGATTGCTTTCAGAGATACTTGGAAGCTTGTGAACTTGTCGATTTGGGATTATCATGTGTGCCTTACACATATGATAATATGCGCAGCGGAGTGGGAAACATCAAGGTTCGACTTGATAGGGCCACAACAACCAACTCGTGGCGCAACATGTTTGCGTTTTCTGCAGTCCAACATGTAGCTTCTTCGTGCTCTGACCATGTCGTACTAATCCTCAAAGGGAAGCCGGATGATGGGTACAGAGGCCCCAAGTCAAGGAGATATGAGGTCTTTTGGGAACGTGATGTGGCTCTCCCAAACGTAATTAAAGATGCATGGGAATCGGTAGGAACAGTGGACAATCTAGAGAGATTACAGGGTGCACTTGGCAAGACCATGGCTACTCTCGGCATGTGGAGTAACAAAAAATTTGGTAACGTGGCAAGGGGATTAGCTAAGTACAGATCCCAGCTTGAGGAGTTGATGAACATGAATGTGAACAGGCAGGATATTAGGCAGATCACGGATAAGATGAAGGAGTTACTATATCAAGAAGAGATGATGAGGATGCAACGTTCATGAATTACGTGGCTAAAAGAGGGCGACAGGAACCCAAAATATTTTCTGAGTAATGCGGTTTGAAGGGCGCGGAAAAATAAAATTCGTGAGCTCACTGTTAGTATTGGTAATGTTCACTCTGATTTTAATACCATGTCTAGAATGGCTAATGAATATTTCCAGGGTATTTTTTCGGCTGACCGTAACCTAGATGCCTCCCGCATTCTTGATCTATTGGAAAAAAAGGTGTCAGAGCTGAACAATGAACGTTGATGTGCTCCGTTTACTTATACGGAAATAGCATATGCGCTATTTTAGATTGGTCCTTTGAAGGCTCCGGGACCGGATGGTTTCCCGGCAAGATTCTTTCAGCGTAATTGGAGTACCTTGAGAGATAGTGTCATCGGTTCAGTTAAGGAATTCTTGAGGACGGGAGTTATGGCTGATGGGGTAAATGCTACTTCTATTGTTCTTATTCCTAAAATTCCTAACCCCACCTGTTTGACTGATTACAGTCCTATACATCTATGTAACGTCATTTATAAAGTTACTTCTAAGTGCCTTGTTAACCGTATGCGGCCTTTACTGGATGATATAATTTCTGTGGAGCAAAGTGCTTTTATTCCGGGAAGGATGATTATTGATAATGCCCTGGTGGCTTTTGAATGCATACATCACATCAAGCAGGAAAAGGACCCGTCGAAGAGTTTTTGTACATATAAACTTGATCTGTCTAAAGCATATGATAGGGTGGATTGGGTATTCTTGGAGCAGGTGATGCATAAGTTGGGTTTCTCTCAACAGTGGGTGGACTGGATAATGTCTTGTGTCAGATCGGTCAGATATTCTCTCAAATTAAATGGGACCCTCTTGGATTCATTTGCACCATCGCGTGGTCTTTGGCAAGGCGACCCTCTTTCCTCTTTTTTGTTTCTCTTTGTGGCTGATGGTTTCTCTGCATTTCTCAAGCATAGTCTTTCTTCTGGTGATATAACTCCTATTAAGGTGTGTAGAAGGGCTCCGAGCATCTCACATCTTTTATTTGTGGATGACACTATGCTATTTTTTGAGGCTTCACTAGCACAGGCTGAAAAGGTGAAGCAGGCTTTGGATCTATATGGTGCCGCTACTGGTCAAAGTTTAAATTTTAACAAGTGCTCAATTTTGTTTGGAGGTACTTGTCCTGCTGCTGTCCAGGAACAAGTTCGGGGTGCACTAAATGTGACTAGCTTGATTTTTGAAGAGAAGAATCTAGGGCTTCCAACTCCGGACGGTGGCACGTTGAAAGGCCGCTTCCAAAACCTTCAGATGAGTATAACCAAACGGCTTATACAGTGGGGTGATGGTTTTCTAGCACAGCCTGACAGAGAAAACTCTAATTAAATTTTTGGCCCATGCATTACCCACCTACATTATGGGTGTGTTTAAATTACCATTCTCTCTATGTGATGAATTAACTAGGATGGTAAGGAGCTTTTATTGGGGCTCTGCTAAGGGAAAAAGAAAAGTACATTGGCGAGCTTGGGATGATCTTCTACAGCCCAAAGATAAAGGTGGTGCTGGTTTCTGAGATTTTCGGTTCTTTAATCAAACCCTTCTGGCTAGGCAAGCTTGGACGTTAATTGTTAAGCCAGAAAGTCTATGTGCATAGGTACTGAAGGCCCAATACTATCCGAACGGTAAAATTGAAGACACGGTCTTCACGAGTAATGCATCTTCCTCTTGGCAAGCAGTGAGTTATGGACTTGAGCTCTTGAAAAAAGGATTGATATGGAGAGTGGGCAATGGGAGGAGTATCCGTGTGTGGCGTGACAATTGGATTCCTAGGCCCTTCTCATACAAACCTATTACTGTCCAAGGAAGATGTCGCATTAGATTTGTCTCTGAATTGTTGAATGCAAATGGCTCTTGGAATTATGGTTTGTTGCAAAATTATTTCATGCCGGCATATGTAGTTGAGATTATTAAGATTCAAGCTTCACCTAGGCAGGAGGCCGATACAATGTCTTGGGGACCAGGCAAGTATGGAGTTTTTACAGGAAAAAGTGCTTGTCAATTAGCCTTTGAAGAGGCGTACAGAGGTACTGCTACAGGGTCTAGTTCTAGACCGGATGGATGCCGTGATTGCTGGAAGTTTGGGCTTGTGAGGTTCCTCCTACAGTTCGCAATTTTGCATGGCGATTAGCGACGAACTCATTGCCACGTGGCAGAACAAACACACTAGAGGGCTGGAAACAGATGATTTATGTCCTGTGTGTTCGGTTGAGACCTCGGTTGAGACTGAGGATAATTTTCACCCGTTCTATCGCTGCACTCATGGACGCGAGTTATGGAGGGTCATGGCGAAGGTGTGGATGCTACTGGCTCTCTCTTCCGTCCAAAATACTGGTAAAGAGTGGTTATTTCATGTGCTATATCCGCTACCTGATATTGAACGCTCTATGTTACTCATCACTCTGTGGCGTGCTTGGCATATTCACAATGAAGTGGTACACCATAAACCCCATCCCCCTATGGAAGCATAGAACGTTCCTTGTGAGTTATTTGGACTCTTTGGTTGGTCTCAAAACTGAGCTATCTTCTAATCCGTCCAAAGGGAAAGTGGTTATTTCATATGTCAAACCAGTGCATCAATCACATGTGATAATGATGCAAGAGGTACAACCCAAGTGGTGTCCCCCTGTTAGTGGTTGGGTTAATTTAAATACTGATGGTTCGTTTGTTGTGGATGGTACTGCTGGTGCGGGTATGGTTCTAAGAGATGTCAGGGGTAAGATCATATTCTCATCATGTAGGGAGATATTTTCATGTTGTGAGGCTCTCGAAGTTGAATTGTGTGCGTGCATGGAAGGTCTCTCTTTCGCCCTACAGAGAAGTGACTTACCTATCATAATTGAGATGCATTCTATAGTTGATGTCGAGTTGATCCAAGGCTGGGAAGAGGATAGATTAATCTACGCTTCTCTCATTAAGGAAATTAGGCATCTCTGGTCTCTTCGTGATTCTTGTATTACTCATGTTAATCGTACTGAGAATAATGTTAGTGATAGTTTAGCTAAGTTTGCTAGAGGTGAGGGCAAAACTATGACTTGGTTAGGGTCTGGCCCTGAAGTTGCTTTGTCTTTAGCTTTTGATGATTGTAAGGATCTTGTGATTGAGTAATACAAGTTTTCACCCGAAAAAAAACATATTTGCATAGCGTCCAAGCCTGATATGTGTCCGCTAACTGTGATTGTATAGAGTAAATAACATCAAACTACCACAATTTGGGCTAGAATTCCCCAAAACTATCATTTTCTAAAATACTTCAAAAGCCTACCACAAATTTGGTTTTTTATTCAAAAAACTACCATGTTGCACTGATGACTGGTTTGATTCAGTTTAAACAATTTTATGACAGTCGGGGCCGCTAGTCAGGTGCACGTGGCAATACATCGACGACGTTAGTTTGACCACCAGATCCTCTTCTTCTTCCTTTGGAGCAACAGAGAAGCTCTGTCGTGGCAAGGCTCGCCCAATAGCGTGCTCCTGCTGGTCCTTGCCAGCTGGCCCTTGTCGCTGCTGCTGCTCCTTGTCGGGTGGCCGACAACTTTAGCTCAAACACACGCATAGCACAGCCGAAACGGCCGCTCCCAGTCCTTGAGCGCAATAAAAGGGGCCTCACCGGCTATTGCTGCAGCGTATGCACAGGGCGGGATGGAGTCGGCAGATGCAACCGAGGGGGGGGGGGCTGGCTGAGGTTTTTATTGTGACCGGTGTCGAAATTTTCTAGAATCAATGATTCGTCTTGCTGGAACCAGTAAATAGGGGTGATGGTTTTTTGTTGGAACTAGCAGTGGTTTTTGCTGTGACCGACATCGTTTTTTTTGCTAGAATCGACGTTTCTTTTTTGCTCGAACTGGCAAATGGGAGTGATGGGATGTTGGGGGTGGCATGCATGGCAAGCTTCAACAGACGATGCTCTGCGAGGATGTGAGCCGTGATGCCCAATGCCAACGATGATGCAACCATCGACAGGCAGTGCATCGAGGGTGGGGGTGGGGGATGGAGTAGCACACACAATTGTTGCAACGGTAGGCGGCAGGGGCTAATTTAGTGCGACAGTGTGTGCTGCGAAGGCCTCCAGCACAAGCTTCGTCAAACGGTGATAGCGGCGACCGCGAGCTGCAACTGGAGGCGTTAGGCTAAGGGCACCATGACGTTGGCACTGCCTAGGACAACGACGACGAACGCGGTCAACCTAGCACGCGGAAGGAGACGAATTGGGAGAAATCCAATGGTGGGAGGGGAGGGGAGGAACGACCGGCATGAATGCACGTCGGAAGTACGACAGGTGTCTACATTTTAATTTACGGCGGTAGCCTGACACACACATCAGTAATGGGTGTGAAGCGAAAGGAAAGAGGTCAAGAGGGCCGAGGCAGGGATGAGTGAAAACGATGGCTCTGGAAAGCCAGCGATCCAAAGGGAGTAGGAGATTGATGGAGGTAGTAGCGGCAGGATACCTAGGTTTCATCCCCTCATGCCTTTTCTCGTGGGCACCCACAAGTGCACCCTATCGGCTTCATGCCGCTTTTTTTAGAACACCATTTAGCTTTAATGAAAAATGTTTATGAGAATACAAACTATAGATGGTGGAGAGGTGAGCCAGACATGGCGCCGACACTCTAATACTAATGCTGCCAGCTGAAAAGCCAGCAATCCAAAGGGATTAGGAGATCGACGGAGGTAGTGGCAGCAGCATACCTAGGTTTCATCCCCTCATGCCTTTTCTCGTGAGCACACTCAAGTGCAAGCTATCGGCTTCACGCCGCTTTTTTTAGAACACGATTTAGCTTTAATGAAAAATGTTTACGAGAATACAAACTATAGATGGTGGAGAGGTGAGCCACACATGGCGCCGACACTCTAATACTAATGCCGTCAGCTGAAAAACCAGCGATCCAAAGTGAGTAGGAGATCGACGGAGGTAGTGGCGGCAACATACCTAGGTTTGATCCCCTCATGCCTTTTCTCATGAGCACACTCAAGTGCAACCTATCGGCTTCACGCCGCTTTTTTTAAACACCATTTAGCTTTAATGAAAAATGTTTACGAGAATACAAACTATAGATGGTGGAGAGGTGAGCCAGACATCGCGCCGAGACCATTAAATACTAATCCCGGTGCTCCAAGAAACATATCATTGGCGTCTCTGCAAATCTCACTGACTGCACCTCCGTTGTCAGCTCGATCAACTCCCCCATCAAGTTTTCTGTGTGTGTTGCAAATAGATGGCGCGACCTACCTTGGTCATGAGGGAAGGTTACTGTTGACACCAGATTTTGGCACGGTCAAGAACTAAATTAACATGGCCTCAAAAGGAGAAGTGATCTACATGAAAAAGTTTCATATTGTCGACATGAACATTTTTGAAGTTTGGGCCATCGCCATCCGATCTCATCTCAAGGGCCGAAACTATGCTCAAATTATTAAGATTTTGTATTCAGAGTGTTGTTCAGCCAATTAAGCTTCCAAGAAGACCTCATATGAGAAACGTTTCTGCACGGACTGTCTTCGTCTCGTTGAAACGATCGATTTTGATATAAAAAGCATCTCAATCGGAGTTCGTATGAAAAAGTTAGAGCCAAAACGGTATGCTGCATATGTCTGCCCCGGAAGTTCCGGGCAAAACATGTGGGGAGATTCCAGGCTAAACCGAAAGTTTGCACACGGTGCGCCCCGAAAACTGGAGTTTTAACATTATTTGCAGATTCACGTGCCCGAATTCAACCTCAAGATGACCTCGGATGAAAAAGTGATCATCTGAAGAGTTTTTCTCTATTGCAAGATCTATAACTTTGCTTTTCGGACCATCGCGAGCCGAAGCCATATGCGACCTGCAGGAGTGGTGCAAGAGGGCTACTTGATGTAATTTTAGCCCGAAAGTTCCGGGCCGATAGGAAGTTCCATCCTCCCTAGTCCGAGTTAGGTTAACTTTTGATGTTTTGGACGGGATTTGAGTCATTTTCTTGTACGAAAAGTCCAGCCGCCTCATATATATGTAAGAGGTGACGGCCGATTGAATAACAACACACAATCGAACAAATCCATCTACCACTTTAACTTTTCCCTTTGTTCTTCTTCTTCCTCATTCTTCGTTCGTTCTTCTTGTTATAGGGCGGCGAACCTCGAGGCCCTAGGGGCGGTTAAAGTCGACCTAGGGCAGCCCATAGCTGCCACGTGTCCAGACGGGGTGCCTCCCGAGCACGTGGGGTTTCGGGTGCTCAAAACCGCCCGGCGGATTGCTTGCGTACCGCACTTCTGGACGGGTCTCCTTCAACGCGAGCTGCGGTGCATCACCCTCGGCGTTGGAGGTACACGGTGACGTGTTCATGTGCGAACACACTTTTTTGCGACTCCGGTGGGGACCAAAGAGCAATCATCAGCATCCATCATGGTCGATCTTCCCAAGCCATCTGAAGTGGATGTTGATAACATCATCAAGCCCAATTTTGTGGAATTATCGGCAGAACATCGCCATGCTTATGAGGAGTACAAGAAGGCAGGTGAAGAGAAGGAGATGCAGGAGTTCCTTGCTAAGTTCAAAAAGGATTGCCAAGGCAACATCACTTCAATTGAAGAAATCAAGTTTCCTCCTCTTCACAATGAGCACGTAGAGCCGTCTGCAAGCAAAATCTTCTCTCCTAAATAGTTGGCTGAAATTACTACTCTTATTGCTCAGAATAATGATCTTATTTACCAAGCTATCATAGACAATAATACTGCTAAAAAAATACTCCTCAATCATCTAATGGTCGTAGTAGTATGTCTGCTGGTATGGAAAACTTTAGTCCAACTTTACCTATTTCATCGGCACCGCCCTTGCCGTTGAATTCTTATCCCAGTCAGACAAACCAACTTGTGGCTCCAACCTTAAATCCTGCCATGAACGTACCAAGTTCAGTGAATCCAACTGCATTGCTAGGTTACGGTTCGGCAAGTCCAAGTGGATTGCTGCCGAACTATGGTACAACATACACACCAGCATCTCTTCCGACTAGCACTATACCAACTATTAGAAATCATATTTACCATGCACCACAACCACACGCAACGCCGCTCAATACGAGTGATATTTTGGCTAATGTCACAGAGGAGATGTTTAGGGTGTTCCAAGAGCATTGTGGGATTGAACTACCTAAACCACAAATTTCCAGGAAACCATATCTAGAAATTTTTGATGCCGTGCTATGTCCTCCCAGTTATAAAGTTCTAGATTTTGTTAAATTTAGCAGAGATGGGACAAAGACTACATGGGAGCATGTTAGTTGGTACTTGGCACAATTAGGTGAGGCAAGTTCACAAGACGAGTGGAAACTATGTTATTTTCCTTTATCTTTACTACATGGTTTCACTTGGAGCAAAAGTTTCATGACCACTTCTACAGTGGTGACAATGAGCTTAAACTATCCCATCTTACATCGGTTAAGCAAAAGCATGATGAATCGGTCTCTGATTATGTCAAAAGATTTAGAGATACAAAAAACCGGTGCTATAGTTTGGTGATAACCGAGAGAGATTTGGTTGATCTTGTGCATAGTGGTTTGAGAACTCACATTAGGGAAAGGCTAGAAGGATATGAGTTTTTAAATATCAACCAAGTCTTGCAAAGGGCCTTTGCTCAAGAAAGCCAAAGCAAAGATCTTAAAGAGGTGCATAGATATAAAACTGATCGTCCTAAGATGAATATGGTTGAGTATGATAGTGACCACTCGGACGATGAGGTGATATTTATGCTGCTGAATTTGTTTGGCAATCTAAGGCCAAACCATTTAATTACTTGCAATGATTTAAAGCCGATTCATAAGAATCATGATGAAGAGATAAAATTTACTTTCAACATTGCTAAGTGTGATAAAATATTTGATGCTTTGTTGTAAGCCAAGATTATTAGAATATCTCATACTTTACCACCGTTCAAAGAGCTGAAACAGCGTGCTTATTGCAAGTATCATAATTCTTTTTCTCATGCTACTAATGATTGTAATGTTTTTCGATGATTGATACAATCGGCCATTAATGATGGACGATTGAATTTTTCTGAGATGCAAGTTGATAAGCAGCCTTTCCCAATGAACACGATGGATTTGGAGGGGAAGAAGATGTTAATTCGGACCAACATAGCCGAATCAGCTAATAAGAATAATATTGTCATTGGTGAGCCCAGGAAAAATAAGGAGAGCGATAAGGTCTTGGGGAGACAAGTTGTGCTTGACAAGCAACCCAGTGGCAAGGAGATAATCTAGATCACCATCAAGAATCCTACACTCAGGGGGCAACCACAAGTGCAAGAGAACACTCATGTCAAATTTGTTAAGCCCAAGAGTCCAGAGGTTGGCAACTGGAAGATGAATGAAGCTAAAGTGCAGCGCAAGAGAATCAAGCCAACGTTTGATATGTTGCTGTTCAAATATGCCAATCAAGCGGTCGGTTCTAGCTCTAACCGGTCATCAAATTTGAAGCGCTCAAGATCGCCTCCGAGGGAAAAATTTCAGCATCACGCAAGGCCTTATGGGTCATGCGCACCAGGACCATGGATGGCGCCGCCCCCTTATGCGCCATACTACATGGGAGGCTTCAATGGAGGATGGGGGCAGCCCCTAATGGCCCCTTATGCTTTTCATCCGGGGTGGGCAGAACCAAGGAGGCCCATTCGTGAGAGGCTTTCTTATCCCACATGAGGCCGTTTGAACAACGGTGTCAATCGGCCAATGGAAGATAATCAAGGAAGGGTTGGCAAGCTAGTGTGGCGTGCTAAATCACCAAGTGCTGAAATTTCAGAGCCTAGCAAGCAAAAGGAGAAGAATACTAGTGCTGAAACTATTATGATAGGCACTAAAGAATTAACAATCAAAGAGCCGATTATTGTTGATAATCTGGCTGATTCTAATAAAGATGTGGCTGCTGTGCAGCAAGGTCCCATGGCTAATGATCATTAAGCTAGCACAAGCAAGGCCAAGTCGAGGGATCCAAAATATACTCAGCCTAAATGGTGTTCTTCCGGTCTGACCAAGGCACAAAAAAGGAGATTGCAGCGCATGAGGAGCCACGAGAAGGAGGAACAAGAAGCAGAGAAGCAAAGGGATAAAATGTTCAATGAAAGTCGTCCCATGGTACCCCCAAAACAAGTGTGGAAGCCTAAGCAAAAGGAAAACGTAGCAGCTTCTTCATTGATCATAGCAACACCTACACCACCAACGGAGGACGATGCGGCTGCTATTACATCGTCCACTCTGCCTACTAATTCCTCTTCACTTGGAGATATTTCGGAGTAAGTGGACATGCTTGAGGAAGAAGATGAAATGCTTGATTATGAGTCTACACCGGTTCATGAAGGTACAGATATTAATATAGTGTATTACTTACCCGCTAAATTTCGTGCTATAGATGAAGATGGGGAAGTAGCTCAGCTAGATTTTTGTCCTAAAAATTCTATATTCGAGAAGCCAAAAGAACCTGTGACGCACTTGAAGCCATTGTTCTTTAAAGGTCATATTAATGGATCGCCGGTTGCTAGAATGCATGTCGATGGTGGTGCTGTGGTGAATCTTATTCCATATTCGGTCTTAAAAAATTGGGGCTGCGTGATGAAGAGTTAATAAAGACCAACATGGTGCTTAATGGATTTGAAGGCAAAGAGAAAACTGAAGCCAAAGGTGTAATGTATGTGGAGCTTACGGTTGGAAGCAAAACTTTGGCTACCGCATTCTTTGTCACCGAGGTGCAAGGTAACTACAATGTGATATTAGGCCGCGATTGGGTTCATGCAAACCAATTAATGTGTGCCATTTACTATGCACCAGTTTTTGATTCAATGGGTTGATGATGAAGTGGAGGTCATTCATGCGGATAATTCGGCTTGCGTTGCTTTGGCCGAAGCATCGGTGGATTGGCAACATCCTAATGCTACTTGCTTGAGGAGGCATGACTTATCAGAATTTAATTTTCTTAGCGCTACAAAAAGTGGTTTCGTGCCCATTTCTTTAAAGCCGGTTGGCGATAATCGGCTCCAAGGTATGATGTATTTAAATGGATCCTACCTCAGAGTGGTTACAAAAGTGTCTTATAGAATATCGGTCCAATGAGAACGATATGTATGAGTCCATAGAAGAGTTAGATGATATGGATAAATTAGGACAAGGTTTTACATCGGCCGATCCATTAGAGGAGATAGATATAGGAGACGGTTCAATTCCTAGGTCGACATTTGTAAACGAAAATTAAAGAGCCGATCATAAAGTTAAGTTGATCGAGCTGTTGAAAGAACTGAAGGAAATATTCCCTATAGGCAATAATAAAGTTGTTATTTTATATTTCCTTATTCATGATAAAGGTTTATTATTCATGCTAGAATTGTATTGATCGGAAACTTAAATACATGTGTGAATACATAAACAAATACCGTGTCCCTAGTAAGCCTCTACTAGACTAGCTCATTGATCAAAGATGGTTAAGGTCTCCTAACCATAGACATGTGTTGTCATTTGATAACGGGATCACATCATTAGGAGAATGATGTGATGGACAAGACCCATCCGTTAGCTTAGCATATTGATTGTTCAGTTTATTGCTATTGCTGTCTTGATGACAAATACATATTCCTTAGACTATGAGATTATGCAACTCCCGGATACCGGAGGAATACCTTGTGTGCTATCAAATGTCACAACATAACTGGGTGATCATAAAGATGCTCTACAGGTATCTCCGAAGGTGTTTGTTGAGTTGGCATAGATCGAGATTAGGATTTGTCACTTCGAGTATCGGAGAGGTATCTCTGGGCCCTCTCGCTAATACACACCATAAGAAGCCTTGCAAGCAAAGTGACTAAGGAGTTAGTTGCAAGATGATGAATTACGGAACAAGTAAAGAGACTTGCCGGTAATGAGATTGAAGTAGGTATGAAGATACTGACGATCGAATCTCGGGTAAGTAACATACCGATGGACAAAGGGAATTACGTATGTTGTCATAAGGTTCGACCGATAAAGATCTTAGAATATGTAGGAGCAGATATGGGCATCCAGGTTCCGCTATTGGTTATTGACCAGAGAGGTGTCTCGGTCATGTCTACATAGTTCTCGAACTCGTAGGGTCCGCACGCTTAAAGTTCGTTGACAATATAGTGTTATATGAGTTATATGATTTGGTGACCGAATGTAGTTCGGAGTCCCTGTAACACCCCAAAAATTTGAACCATGATTTTATTAAGTAAAAATTGGCCAGAAATAAAATTTTAAATTATATTGGGTGTTTTATTAATTTTAGGGTATTTCCTGCCATCTGTTTTTCAAAAAAAATTCCCTCCATATAGTAATTTTTTGGAAATATTATTATGGGCTCTGGTAATTTTCTCAAAACATTTCATTTAAACTTGCACTAGCAAGTTTCTCTTCTTGAGAAACAAACCCCACCATCATCTCTAGCATCTAAGGAGACACCATACTACAGACTTTCACTTCCAACAAAATCACCTAGATAGCTCTAGCATTCTACCGAACACTTCATGAGCATGACATAATTTGGCAACCTCTTAAACCATCATATGAAACCTGATCCACTTGCCAAGACAGCATGTCCCTCATTCTTGCCACCCAAATAAGTGCCACCCTGGGCAATTCCAATCCATTTGGATCAGCCTAGCTGGTCCTGGCATTCTATCGAGCACCCTGGGCGCGTGCACAGCGCACGGCCAGAGCGCCGGTATGGCACTGCGTCAGCGCCCGAGCTCCTATCGCTCGCCTGCTGCTTTTCCCAGTCACCACCGCACCATTAGCACCTGCTGACCGTCCCACCACCCGCCATCACTCCTCCTTGGCTCCAAACGCCGACCAGCCACCGACCTGCACTGACCAGAGCCGCCGCCCGCGGTCGCCGACTCGGGTACGGCACCGTCCAGGGTGCCTGGCGCCAATCCGAGGCCACCACAGCACCCCTCGACTTAACTACGAGCCACCAAACCCTCCACCGCCTCCCCACCGACCTCACCGGCCTCAACTACTGCCGTTAATTGCCGCCGCCGTCGTGACTTCTTCGGGAAGCCACGTCACCACCTTCGCCCCGCCTATATAAGCCATCCCAGGCCCTCTGTCGCATCTTCGCATCTCCCCTCCCTCTCAGAGCTTCTCCGAAGCAGTAGGATGACCGGAGTGGTCGTCTTCCTCACACTCGGCAACTACGACCACCGCCACATTCCGGCCGATTCCCATGCAAACCGAGCCCTCCCCTCTTCATTCTCTCCACCAAACACTCCACCTAGTCGCCGCGCAACCGTTCCATGCCTCAATTTGTCCGGAGCAAGCCCGTGGGCGAAAGCCCCAAATCGCCGCCGCCGGGGTCTTTCAGGGAGCCACATTGCCGGCGACTCCATCCGCCCCGCCGACCGTACCGACCACCGGAAGGACCACTTCGTCCTACCAAGCACGACGGTGGGCTCCGTTCCACGGGAGACGCCGCTGTCCGCCGGCGAGGGCCACCGGAGCGGCCTCCTCTGCTCTGTCGCGAGGGAGAAGAGCGGGAGGACCGGTTAAACATGACAGGTGGGCCCGATGGGTCCCACCGTCAGTGACCTCAGCTCTCTCTCTCTCTCTGTCGGCACAGTTGGGCCAGCCCCGCAGCCATGGCCCAGTAACGCCGTCCGACTAAACCGCGCCCAGGGGTTGTGGCCCTGTTTGTTATTGCTGTTGAAAGAATACTTTGTTGTGCTAACCACTGCAGGAAATATTTGAGCCTCCTGAGTCGACCGTAGATCGAGTCTTGTTCCGGTAACCCCCATACTTGATTCGTGCTGCCACTTGTCCCTGCCACAGGTGGGGTATGGTTTAGTAAGTTGTTAACCCCTTTCCGTGCACACACCACATAGAGGGCTACGATGAGGGTTTCCACGATCATGGACTAAATCCTGTCATCGAGTCAGGGGGCATGGGTGTATCCGGTTGTGACCGATAGGGGGGCACCCCTTGGAATCCGCGCGTATTAATAGTGATCCCATGCTACTCGAGATTGTTGTCTCCCCGACTTAGAGTTTTTCTAGAACGATGCTTTGGGTGATTCCTGGCATTCGGTGGTTAATCTGGTGTGTGCTGGTCAGGTGTGTTTTCAACCCAAAGACCGTAATGGGAATTAGCCAGTGTCACGGTACTGACTAAAGAAATCCTTTACTTGTGGGTAAAGAGTACACCCTCTGCAGAGTTTAAACCAATTCGAATAGTCGTGTCCGCGGTTAAGGACTACAGTATGGGTTGGTCAAGTGTCGGTCTTAGTGTCGGTCTCCGGAGGAAATAATTAAACTGAGCATGAGTTACTTTGTAGGATAATTTTTGTCACAACTAATGCTATCATGAATATTTTTGGTTACTATGAATGATATGGTTATGCATATTAAAATTACTGTGGTCATGCAAATTATTGTGGACTAACCCATTTCTCTTATTTTATTTTCCTGAGTGTCTCAGGGGCTGGCTAGACTACCCCGGGCATTCGGTTTTATTTTCAAGACCTCTCCGTGGCGTCCCTCGAGTTCTCAGGCAGTCTATCACGCCACTACTCTTGTGGATACCCGATTGGCATTTCTTTTCAAGACCTCTTCGTGGCATCCCTCGAGTTCTCAGGCGGTCTATCACGCCACTACTCTTATGGATACCCGATTGGCATTTCTTTTCAAGACCGACCGTGGCGTCACATTTGACACCCGACTGGCATTTCTTTTCAAGACCTCTTTGTGGCGTCCCTCGAGTTCTCAGGCGGTCTGTCATGCCACTACTCTTGTAGACACCCGATTGGCATTTCTCTTCAAGACCTGCCGTGGTGTCACTTTAGACATCCGACCAACATTTCTTTTATTTTATAACTTTCCTTGTTTATCACTAACATTTTTATATATTCACTTATTTGTACATGCTAATATGTTATCATGCCATGTTTAACTCCTGTCAGTATGCGTTTAATATAATCCAGCATGAGCATACGCATATAATTTAATTCATCATGATCACATAATATCTGCTGCATTCGGTATATCTTTTGTTCATAATGTTTGCGAGTACATTCAAACGTACTCACAGGCTTGTCCCTGGTTATTTACTTGCCCAGGTCAGGAGTTCTACGAGAAGTACCACAGCGACGTCCCTGCAGAGCCTAGGATGGCAGCCACGCGGGATAGGAATTATCCAGGTCAGCCGTTCCTGTGGGAATGGAGCCCCTTCGACGTTGGAGAACCACAAGTCGCTTCCGTCACCCGTCACCAGATATCATCATTGTATCATTAGAACTTCATGGTCTCGTACCCAAATTCTTGTAATAGCTTGGTAATCTGTAACAAGGACGTGTCCACCAGTAACGGTAATCCTGGGCTGGTGATCACACGAGGGGTTAATTTTCTGGGATTTCGCGTCCTGGCCCCGACAACCTTGGTATCAGAGCCAGGCTGACCATTGGCTAATCCTATCTTAGCCTGGTCACTATCCCTAGGTTTCCACACCGCCGACATCTTTTCCTACCCACCGTCAAGCCCATCTCATCCGATAAGTCCACACAGTGGCCTGCCGACACCTTTTGACAAGTCGGTGCCCAACCTATCAGCCCTGCCCATAGGCCGTGTGCCCATGACAGACACCTGCGTTGTCCCATCCACAAGCGTGCGATGGAAGACTCTGCTGGCTTATAAAGGAAACCTCACCCCAACTCAGCACATCACAGCCTCACTTCCAGTTCGATATCCAACCACAAAGATGCCAGGCCCCATCGTGCACAACGAGACCACCGCATCCGAGCTGGGAGATTTTGTAGCCATCCTCGCCAATCTCACTCGGCGAGCTTTTGGCATGGAAGAGCCGCCGGAGTATGTCGTGTACCAAGAGCACAAGAGTGATTCCATCCATCACTTCTGGGCCACGGTGCACATCTACGGGAGGAGCATCACATCAGAGCGCCCCTACCGGTTTACTGGGAGGACGACCTGCAACGAGCCCCAAGCCATCCAACTTGCAGCTCGAGAGGCTGTAGTTCAACTCCGGCACCTGTCGCCAAGGGTTAACTGCCGCTCTTTCTACTACTACCCTAGTCGTGAAGGCTACGGTAGCCTGACCCAAGTCGCCAACAGAGACCACGAGACGGATCCTGCCCTAGTGCGTCTGGTGCGCTACCTGAGAGTGCAACAGGCACTCTTGGATCAGGTCACCCTAGATCTGATTGTCACCCGCAGGATGCAGGCTCTCTTGACCCCGGTGAGAAGTGAAGCTGCACCCGCCACCGACACTCCGATAGTGCTGTTTGGGAGACCAATCGAGCCTTCGAGGTCTGCCCCTGTTGCCCACCCGGGAAATGCATTCATTTCCCTGGATGAACTCCGTCGTCTCTTGGGGATTTTCTCTAACGGGACTATAGCCACTACACCCCACGTGGGTCATCATCGCTACCCCAACCCTACAGCTACTCATTCCACTCCAGCCAAGTCCGACGTTGAAGCCCCCGGAGAAGCCTCGACATCTGCGAGAGACGCCCGTCTAGATATCGACGAGGTGGACTAAGTCCACCGGATTGTTGTAGAGCCTTAGTGGCCCGGTTTCCCTGTATTTTCGTAGTAGCAGTTGTATGTCGTAGTAGGGTTGTTGCTGTGTCTAGTACTTGCGACGTATTTTAGGGCGTATGTCATAAGTGCATTACCATGACTGCATTCTACATATGATTATTTGTTGTATTATGCATTTCATTCTTCCGTCCTTAACAAATCTTGAGGATGAGATTTTCTTAAGGGGGGTAGAGTTTGTAACACCCCAAAAAATTCAACCATGATTTTATTAAGTAAAAATTAGCCAGAAATAAAATTTTAAATTATATTGGGTGTTTTATTAATTTTAGGGTATTTCCTGCCCTATGTTTTTCAAAAAAAATTCCCTCCAGATAGAAATTTTTGGAAATAATATTATGGGCTCTGGTAGTTTTCTCAAAACATTTCATTTAAACTTTAATAACAGTAAGAATTATTTTCAGAATAAAATTTGCTCCAAAACAATTCTTTAAATAGCATTTTCAACCTTTACATGCCTCTGTTGCACTACAGCTATTTTAAATAAATCTTTTAAATTTCCACAAAAAATTAGGAGAGGTCATGTGATGCCCACCTATCACTTTTATGCAAAAACTCAACCTGGTGTTTTGGAAATTTGGAGTGAAACATCCTCTTTTCATTTCTGTCCTATTTTTGAGTTTCAACTACAACCCCAATTTTCCTTGATCCAAAAATTCCCAAATTTTTCCCACTCATAGTCCTTCCAACCAAAACCTTAAGTCCATGATATCAGCTCCAATTACAACATTTAAGTTCACCAAATTACTCCCTGTAGTTTGGGTCCAGAACTGAAAACCAACCAAACTTGCACTAGCAAGTTTCTCTTCTTGACAAACCATCCCCACCATCATCTCTAGCATCTAAGGAGACACCATACTGCAGACTTTCATTTCCAAAAAAATCACCTACATAGCTCTAACATTCTGCCGAACACTTCGTGAGCATGACATAATTTGGCAACCTCTTAAACCATCATATGAAACCTGATCCAATTGCCAAGACAGCATGTCCCTCATTCTTGCCACCCAAATAAGTGCCACCCTGGGCAATTCCAATCCATTTGGATCAGCCTAGCTGGTCCTGGCATTCTATCGAGCATCCTGGGCGCGTGCACAGCGCACGGCCAGAGTGCCCGTATGGCACTGCGTCGTCGCCCGAGCTACTGTCGCTCGCCTGCTACTTTTCCCAGCCACCACCGCACCCAGTAGCACCTGCTGACCGTCCCACCACATGCCATCACTCCTCCTTGGCTCCAAATGCCGACCAGCCACAGACATGCACCGACCAGAGCCGCCGCCCGCGGTCGCCAACTAGGGTACGACACCGTCCAGGGTGCCTGGCGCCAATCCGAGGCCACCAGAGTACCCCTCGACTTAACTGCGAGCCACCAAACCCTTCACCGCCCCCCCACCGACCTCACCGGCCTCAATTACTGCCGTTAATTGCCGCCGCCATCGTGACTTCTTCGGGAAGCCATGGCACCACCTTTGCCCCGCCTATATAAGCCACCCCAGGCCCTCTGCCGCATCTCCGCATCTCCCCATCCCTCTCAGAGCTTCTCCGAAGCAGTAGGACGACCGAAGTGGTCGTCTTCCTCACACTCGGCAACTACGGCCACCGCCACGCATTCCGGCCGATTCCCATGCAACCCGAGCCCTCCCCTCTTCATTCTCTCCATGAAACACTCCACCTAGTCGCCGCGCAACCGTTCCATGCCTCAATTTGTCTGGAGCAAGCCCGTGGGCGAAAGCCCCAAATCGCCACCACCGGGGTCTTTCAGGGAGCCACATCGCCGGCGACTCCGTCCGCCCCGCCGACCATGCCGAGCATCGGAAGGACCGCTTCGTCCTACCGAGCACGATGGTGGGCTCCATTCCGCGGGAGACGCCGCCGTCCGCCGGCGAGGGCCACCGGAGCGGCCTCCTCTACTCTGTCGCGAGGGAGAAGAGCGGGAGGACCGGTCAAACATGACAGGTGGGCCCGATGGGTCCCACCGTCAGTGACCTCACCTCTCTCACTCTCTGTCGGCACAGTTGGGCCAGCCCTGCAGCCACGACCCAGTAACGCCGTCCGACTAAACCGCGCTCAGGGCGCACCTCCACTACTTTTCCCTTTTTCTTTTTTATGCAGTTTC
Organism: Thinopyrum elongatum; assembly: GCA_011799875.1. Taxonomy (NCBI): domain Eukaryota; kingdom Viridiplantae; phylum Streptophyta; class Magnoliopsida; order Poales; family Poaceae; genus Thinopyrum; species Thinopyrum elongatum. The sequence goes on along the minus strand of CM022303.1, from coordinate 642,873,042 downwards.
AAATAATCCCACAGTATCCATTTCAAATCCAAATTAGATGATTCAAATTTTTGTAGGTTTATAAAATCATGCTCTTTTATTACAGCCTAGGTGAACATTTTTTTTCCTACAAACTGTTTCTACTAGACATTTTAAATAGTCCATTTCCTTAATTATCTCAACTTAGAAATTCCCTAGGAAAATCATCTCAACTCCAAACCATTTGATTCTTTTTCTGGTATTCCTTATTTTGCCTCTATTTATTTTAATATTTATTTCAAAAATATTTGAAACACTTTTTAGCACTGTTTTGGTTTTATGTGGTAATTTCAATATTTTTGAAAATAGGAAATGGAGGGGAGATAAATAATTCAAAGTTTTGGAGTGCACCCTATATTTCTGCATGCTCAAGGCAAGCATCTTGAACACTTGATATGGTGATTGCATGGTTGAATTATTTGCAAGAATGATTAAATCATGAGTATGTTGAATTCGAATAAAATTTGAATATAACTATTTATGCATGCATGATTCCTTGATGATATTGCATCTTCATGAAGCATGAATAAGGATGGTTACTTTCAAATATGTCATCCAGACTAATCTGCATGAAAGAATCAGTCACGAGAAAAGTGACCGTGAGACTAAAAACTCGTTATGACGAGAATGATCAGTGTGGGCATGTTGGAGCATGCAAGGGTTGTGGCCCTGTTTGTTATTGCTGTTGAAAGAATACTTTGTTGTGCTAACCACTGCAGGAAATATTTGAGCCTCCTGAGTCGACCGTAGATCGAGTCTTGTTCCGGTAACCCCCATACTTGATTAGTGCTGCCAGTTGTCCCTGCCACAGGTGGGGTATGGTTTAGTAAGTTGTTAACCCCTTTCCGTGCACAAACCACATAGAGGGCTACAATGAGGGTTTCCACGATCATGGACTAAATCCTGTCATCGAGTCAGGGGGCATGGGTGTATCCGGTTGTGACCGAGAGGGGGGCACCCCTTGGAATCCACGCGTATTAATAGTGATCCCATGCTACTCGAGATTGTTGTCTCCCCGACTTTGAGTTTTTATGGAACGATGCTTTCGGTGATTCCTGGTATCCGGACGGTTAATCTGGTGTGTGCTGGTCAGATGTGTTTTCAACCCAAAGACCGTAATGGGAATTAGCTAGTGTCACGGTACTGACTAAAGAAATCCTTTACTTGTGGGTAAAGAGTACACCCTCTGTAGAGTTTAAACCTATTCGAATAGCCATGTCCGCGGTTAAGGACTACAGTCTGGGTTGGTCAAGTGTCGGTCTTAGTGTCGGTCTCCGGACGAAATAATTAAACTGAGCATGAGTTACTTTGTAGGATAATTTTTGTCACCACTAATGCTATCATGAATATTTTTGGTTACTATGAATGATATGGTTATGCATCTTAAAATTACTGTGGTCATGCAAATTATTGTGAACTAACCCGTTTCTCTTATTTTATTTTCCTGAGTGTCTCACGGGCTGGCTAGACTACCCCGGGCATTCGGTTTTATTTTCAAGACCTCTCCAAGGCGTCCCTCGAGTTCTCATGCGGTCTATCACGCCACTACTCTTGTGGATACCCGATTGGCATTTCTTTTCAAGACCAACCGTGGCGTCACTTTTGACACCTGACTGGCATTTCTTTTCAAGACCTCTTCATGGCGTCCCTCGAGTTCTCAGGCGGTCTATCATGCCACTACTCTTGTGGATACCCGATTGGCATTTATTTTCCAGACTGACTGTGGCGTCACTTTTGACACCCGACTGGCATTTCTTTTCAAGACCTCTTCGTGGCGTCCCTCGAGTTCACAGGCGGTCTGTCACGCCACTACTCTTGTGGACACCCGATTGGCATTTCTCTTCAAGACCTGCCGTGGTGTCACTTTAGACATCCGACCGGCATTTCTTTTTATTTTATAACTTTCCTTGTTTATCACTAACATTTTTATATATTCATTTATTTGTACATGCTAATATGTTATCATGCCATGATTTAATTCCTGTCAGCATGCATTTAATATAGTCCAGCATGAGCATACGCATATAATTTAATTCATCATGATCACATAATATCTGCTGCATTCGGTATATCTTTTGTTCATAATGTTTGCGAGTACATTCAAACGTACTCCCAGGCTTGTCCCTGCCTATTTACTTGCCCAGGTCAGGAGTTCTACGAGGAGTACCACAGCGATGTCCGTGCAGAGCCTAGGATGGCAGCCACGCGGGATAGGAATTATCCAGGTCAGCCGTTCCTGTGGGAATGGAGCCCCTTCGACGTTGGAGAACCACAAGTCGCTTCCGTCACCCGTCACCAGATATCATCGTTGTATCATTAGACCTTCATGGTCTTGTACCCAAATTCTTGTAATTGCTTGGTAATCTGTAACAAGGACGTGCCCACCAGTAATGGTAATCCTGGGCTGGTGATGACACGAGGGGTTAATTTTCTGGGATTTCGTGTCCCGGCCCCGACAACCTTGGTATCAGAGCCAGGCTGATCATTGGCTAATCCTATCCTAGCCTGGTCACTATCCCTAGGTTTCCACACCACCCACATCTTTTCCTACCCACCGTCAAGCCCATCACATCCGATAAGTCCACACAGTGGCCTGCCGACACCTTTTGACAAGTCGGTCACCAACCAATCAGCCCTGCCCATAAGCCGTGTGCCCGTGACCGACACCTGCGTTGTCCCATCCGCAAGCGTGCGATGGAAGACTCTGCTGGCTAATAAAGGAAACCTCACCCCAACTCAGCACATCACAGCCTCACTCCCAGTTCGATATCCAACCACAAAGATGCCAGGCCCCATCGTGCACAACGAGACCACCGCATCCGAGCTGGGAGATTTTGTAGCCATCCTCGCCAATCTCACTCGGCAAGCTTTTGGCATGGAACAGCCGCCGGAGTATGTCGTGTACCAAGAGCACACGAGTGATTCCATCCATCACTTCTGGGCCACGGTGCACATCTACGGGAGGAGCATCACATCAGAGCACCCCTACCGGTTTACTGGGAGGACGACCTGCGATGAGCCCCAAGCCATCCAACTTGCAGCTCGAGAGGCTGTAGTACAACTCCGGCACCTATTGCCGAGTGTTAATTGCCGCTCTTTCTACTACTACCCTAGTCGTGAAGTCTATGGTAGCCCGACCCAAGTCGCCAACAGAAACCACGAGAAGGATCCTGCCCTAGTGCGTCTGGTGCGCTACCTAAGAGCGCAAGATGCACTCTTCGATCAGGTCACCCTTGATCTGATTGCCACCCGCGGGATGCTTGCTCTCTTGACCCCGGTGAGAAGTCAAGCTGCACCCGCCACCGACACCCCGATAGTGCTGTTTGGGAGACCAATCGAGCCTTCAAGGTCTGTCCCTGTTGCCCACCCGGGCAATGCATTCGTTTCCCCGGATGAACTCCATCGTCTCTTGGGGATTTTCTCCAACGGGACTGTAGCCACTACACCCCGCGTGTTTCATCATCGCAACCCCAACCCTGCAGCTCCTCATTCCACTCCAGCCAACTCCGACGTTGAAGCCCTCGGAGAAGCCTCGACATCTGCGAAAGACGCCCGTCAAGATATCGACGAGGTGGACTGAGTCCACCGGATTGTTGTAGAGCCTTAGTGGCCCGGTTTCCCTATATTTTCGTAGTAGCAGTTGTATGGCGTAGTAGGGTTGTTGCTGTGTATAGTACTAGCGATGTATTTTAGGGCGTATGTCATAAGTACATTACCATGACTGCATTCTACATATGATTATTTGTTGTATTATGCATTTCATTCTTCCGTCCTTAACAAATCTCGAGGACGAGATTTTCTTAAGGAGGGTAGAGTTTGTAACACCCCAAAAATTTCTACCATGATTTTATTAAGTAAAAATTGGACAGAAATAAAATTTTAAATTTTATTGGGTGTTTTATTAATTTTAGGGTATTTCCTGCCCTCTGTTTTTCAAAAAAAATTCCCTCCATATAGAAATTTTTGGAAATAATATTATGGGCCTTGGTAGTTTTCTCAAAACATTTCATTTAAACTTTAATAACAGTAAGAATTATTTTCAGAATAAAATTTGCTCCAAAACAATTCTTTAAATAGCATTTTCAACCTTTACATGCCTCTGTTGCACTACAGCTATTTTAAATAAATCTTTTAAATTTCCACAGAAAATTACGAGAAGTCATGTGATGCCCACCTATCACTTTTATTCAAAAATCCAACCTGGTGTTTTCGAAATTTTGAGTGAAACATCCTCTTTTCATTTCTGTCCTATTTTTGAGTTTCAACTACAACCCCAATTTTCCTTGATCCAAAAATTCCCAAATTTTTCCCACTCATAGTCCTTCCAACCAAAACCTTAAGTCCATGATATCAGCTCCAATTACAACATTTAAGTTCACCAAATTACTCCCTGTAGTTTGGGTCCAGAACTGAAAACCAACCAAACTTGCACTAGCAAGTTTCTCTTCTTCACAAACCAACCCCACCATCATCTCTAGCATCTAAGGAGACACCATACTGCAGACTTTCACTTCCAACAAAATCACCTAGATAGCTCTAGGATTCTGCCGAACACTTCATGAGCATGACATAATTTGGCAACCTCTTAAACCATCATATGAAATCTGATCCACTTGCCAAGACAACATGTCCCTCATTCTTGCCACCCAAATAAGTGCCACCCTGTGCAACTCCAATCCATTTGGATCAGCCTAGCTGGTCCTGGCATTCTATCGAGCACCCTGGGCGCGTGCACAGCGCACGGCCAGAGCGCCCGTATGGCACTGCGTCGGCGCACGAGCTCCTGTCGCTCGCCTGCTGCTTTTCCCAGCCACCACCGCACCCAGTAGCACCTGCTGACCGTCCCACCACCCGCCATCACTCCTCCTTGGCTCCAAACACTGACCAGCCACCGACCTGCACCGACCAGAGCCGCCGCCCGCAGTCGCCAACTCAGGTACGGCACCGTCCAGGGTGCCTGGCGCCAATCCGAGGCCACCAGAGCACCCCTCGACTTAACTGCGGGCCACCAAATCCTCCACCGCCTCCCCACCGACCTCACCGGACACAACTACTGCCGTTAATTGCTGCTGCCGTCGTGACTTCTTCGGGAAGCCACGGCACCACCTTCGCTCCGCCTATATAAGCCACCCCAGGCCCTCTGCCGCATCTTCGCATCTCCCCCTCCCTCTCAGAGCTTCTCCGAAGCATTAGGATGACCGGCGTGGTCATCTTCCTCACACTCGCCCACTACGGCCACCGCCACATTCCGGCTGATTCCCATGCAACCCGAGCCCTCCCCTCTTCATTCTCTCCACCAAACACTCCACCTAGTCACCGCGCAACCGTTCCATGCCTCAATTTGTTCGGAGCAAGCTCGTGGGCGAAAGCCCCAAATCGCCGCCGCCAGGGTCTTTCGGGGAGCCACATCGCCAGCGACTCCGTCCGCCCGGCCGACCGTGCCGAGCACCGAAAGGACCGCTTCGTCCTACCAAGCACGACGGTGGGCTCCGTTCCATGGGAGACGCTGTCGTCCACCGGCGAGGGCCACCGGAGCGGCCTCCTCTGCTTTGTCGTGAGGGAGAAGAGCGGGAGGACCGGTCAAACATGACAGGTGGGCCCGATGGGTCCCACCATCAGTGACCTCACCTCTCTCTCTCTCTCTGTCGGCACAGTTGGGCCAGCCCCGCAGCCACGGCCCAATAACGCCGTCCGACTAAACCGTGCTCAGGGCGCACCTCAACTCCTTTTCCCTTTTCCTTTTTTATGCAGTTTCAAATAATCCCACAGTGTCCTTTTCAAATCCAAATTGGATGATTCAAATTTCGGTAGGTTTCTAAAATCGTGCTCTTTTATTACAGCCTAGGTGAACATTTTTTTTCCTACAAACTGTTTCTACTGGACATTTTAAATAGTCCATTTCCTTAATTATCTCTACTTAGAAATTCCCTAGGAAAATCATCTCAACTCCAAACCATTTGATTCTTTTTCTGGTATTCCTTATTTTGCCTCTATTTATTTTAATATTTATTTCAAAAATATTTGAAACAATTTTTAGCACTGTTTTGGTTTTATATGGTAATTTCAATATTTTTTAAAAAAGGAAATGGAGGGGAGATAAATAATTCAAACTTTTGGAGTGCACCCAATATTTCTGCATGCTCAAGGCAAGCGTCTTGAACTGGTGATTTCATGGTTGAATTATTTGCAAGAATGATTAAATCATGAGTATGTTGAATTGGAATAAATTTTGAATATAACTAGTTATGCATGCATGATTCCTTGATGATATTGCATCTTCATGAAGCATGAATAAGGATGGTTACTTTCATATGTCACATATGTCTATGTGATCCGGACTAATCTGCAGGAAAGAATCAGTCACGAGAAAAGTGACCGTGAGACTGAAAACTTGTTGTGACGAGAATGGTCAGTGCGGGCATGTTGGAGCATGCAAGGGTTGTGGCCCTATTTGTTATTGCTGTGGAAAGAATACGTTGTTGTGCTAACCACTGCAGGAAATATTTGAGCCTCCTGAGTCGACCGTAGATCGAGTCTTGTTCCGGTAACCCCCATACTTGATTCGTGCGGCCACTTGTCCCTGCCACAGGTGGGGTATGGTTTAGTAAGTTCTTACCCCCTTTCCATGCACACACCACATAGAGGGCTACGATGAGGGTTTCCACGATCATGGACTAGATCATGTCATCGAGTCAGGGGGCATGGGTGTATCCGGTTGTGACCGAGAGGGGGGCACCCCTTGGAATCCGTGCGTAATAATAATGATCTCATGCTACTCGAGATTGTTGTCTCCCCGACTTAGAGTTTTTCTGGAATGATGCTTTGTGTGATTCCTGGCATCCGGACGGTTAATCTGGTGTGTGCTTGTCAGGTGTGTTTTCAACCCAAAGACCGTAATGGGAATTAGCCAGTGTCACGGTACTGACTAAAGAAATCCTTTACTTGTGGGTAAAGAGTACACCCTCTGCAGAGTTTAAACCTATTCGAATAGCCGTATCCGCAGTTAAGGACTACAGTCTGGGTTGGTCAAGTGTCGGTCTTAGTATCGGTCTCCGGAGGAAATAATTAAACTGAGCATGAGTTACTTTGTAGGATAATTTTTGTCACCACTAATGCTATCATGATTATTTTTGGTTACTATGAATGATATGGTTATGCATATTAAAATTACTGTGGTCATGTAAATTATTGTGGACTAACCCGTTTCTCTTATTTAATTTTCCTGAGTGTCTTAGGGGCTGGCTAGACTACCCCGGGCATTCAGTTTTATTTTCAAGACCTCTCCATGGCATCCCTCGAGTTCTCAGGCGGTCTATCACGCCACTACTCTTGTGGATACCCGATTGGCATTTCTTTTCAAGACCGACCGTGGCGTCACTTTTGACACCCGACTGGCATTTCTTTTCAAGACCTCTTTGTGGCGTCCCTCGAGTTCTCAGGCGGTCTATCACGCCACTACTCTTGTGGATACCCGATTGGTATTTCTTTTCAAGACCGTATGTGGCGTCACTTTTGACACCCGACTGGCATTTCTTTTCAAGACCTCTTCGTGGCGTCCCTCGAGTTCTCAGGCGGTCTATCACGCCACTACTCTTGTGGACACCCGATTGGCATTTCTATTCAAGACCTGCCGTGGTGTCACTTTAGACATCCGACGGGCATTTCTTTTATTTTATAACTTTCCTTGTTTATCACTAACATTTTTATATGTTCATTTATTTGTACATGCTAATATGTTATGATGCCATGATTTAATTCCTGTCAGCATGCATTTAATATAGTCCAGCATGAGCATACGCATATAATTTAATTCATCATGATCACATAATATCTGCTGCATTCGGTATATCTTTTGTTCATAATGTTTGCGAGTACATTCAAATGTACTCACAGGCTTGTCCCTACCTATTTAGTTGGCCAGTTCAGGAGTTCTACGAGGAGTACCACAGCGATGTCCGTGCAGAGCCTAGGATGGCAGCCACGCGGGATAGGAATTATCCAGGTCAACCGTTCCTGTGGGAATGGAACCCCTTCGACGTTGGAGAACCACAAGTCTCTTCCGTCACCCGTCACCAGATATCATCGTTGTATCGTTAGTCCTTCATGGTCTTGTACCCAAATTCTCTTAATTGCTTGGTAATCTGTAACAAGGACGTGTCCACTAGTAACGGTAATCCTGGGCTGGTGATGACACGAGGGGTTAATTTTCTAGAATTTCGTGTCCCGGCCCCGACAGTCCTAGATGAGATCACGGACATGACGAGGAGCTCCGGAAAGGTCCGGAGGTAAAGATTGATATATAGGACAATGATATTCGGACACCGGAAGAGTTCCGGCGTGCACCGAGTAGTCATCGAGGCACCGGAAGGGGTTCTGGATAACCCCGGGAAGTGTATCGGCTTAATGGGCCAAAGGGGGGGACAGACCAGCCCACAAGGGAGCCGGCGCGCCCCTCTCCCTTGCCGGCCGACCCTATGGGAAGGAATGGGGAGGGGTGGCCCCTCCTGCCTTTCCCTCCTCGTGAGAGAAAGGAAAAGGGGGGGCGCCACCTCCCCCTGCATTCCTCCCGCACTCAAATTTGGAAGGGGGGGCGCGGCTTGGGGAGGACCCCAAGTAGGAATCGGCCCTACTTGGGGTGACTCCTGGCCTCTCCCCTCTCCTCCCCACTTATATATATGTGGGAGGGGGGCGCCACACATAACCACGACAATTGCTTAGCCGTGTGCGGCGCCCCCCTCCACAGTTTAGTCCCTCGGTCATATTTTCGTAGTGCTTAGGTGAAGCCCGGCGGAGATAGCTTCACCATCACCGTCACCACGCCGTCGTGCTGTCGAAACTCATCCACTACTTCGCTATCTTGCTGGATCAAGAAGGCGAGGACGTCACCGAGCTGAACATGTGCTAAACGCGGAGGTGCCGTACGTTCGGTACTCGATCGGTTGGAGTGCAAAGAAGTTCGACTACATCAACCGCGTTAACAAACGCTTCCGCTTACGGTCTACGAGGGTACGTAGACACACTCTCCCCTTTCATTGCTATGCATCTCCATGGATAGATCTTGTGTGTGCGTAGAATATATTTTTGTTTTCCATGCAACGTTTCCCAACAGTGGCATCATGAGCCAGGTCTATGCGTAGATGATATGCACAAGTAGAATACAAAGAGTTGTGAGTGGTGATAGTCATACTGCTTACCACCAACATCTTATTTTGATTCGGCGGTATTGTGGGATGAAGCGGCCCGGACCAACCTTACATATCCACGCACATGAGACCGGTTCCACCGACTGACATGCAACTAGTTTTGCATAAAGGTGGCTGGCGGGTGTCTGTTTCTCCTACTTTAGTTGAATCGAATTTGACTACGGCCAGTCCTTGAAGCAGGTTAAAACAGCAAACTTGATGAATCACCGTCGTGGTTTTTGCGTAGGTAAGAACGGTTCTTGCTGGAAGCCCGTAGCAGCGACATAAAACATGCAACAACAAAGTAGAGGACATCTAACTTGTTTTTGCAGGGCATGTTGTGATGTGATATGGTCAAGACATGATGTGACATATGTTGATGTATGAGATGATCATGTTTTGTAATATCGACAACCGGCAGGAGCCTTAGGATTGTCTCTTTATTGTATGAAATGCAAGTGCCATGTAATTGCTTTACTTTATCGCTATGCGTTAGCAATAGTTGTAGAAGCAATAGTTGGCGGGACAACCCCGACGCAACGATGGAGATCAAGGTGTCGAGCCGGTGACGATGGATATCATGACGATGCTTTGGAGATGGAGATTAATAGCACAAGATGATGACGGCCATATCATGTCACATATTTTGATTGCATGTGATGTTTATCCTTTATGCATCTTATTTTGCTTAGAATGGCGGTAGCATTATAAGATGATCCCTTCACTAAATTTCAAGATAAAAGTGTTCTCCCCGAGTATGCACCGTTGCAAAAGTTCGTCGTTTCGAAGCACCTCGTGATGATCGGGTGTGATAGACTCTATGTTCACATACAACGGGTGTAAGACAGTTTTGCACATGCAGAATACTTGGGTTAAACTTGATGAGCCTAGCATGTACAGACATGGTCTCGGAACACTGGAGACCGAAAGGTCGAACGTGAGTCAAATAGTAGATATGATCAACTTAGAGATGTTCACCATTGATGACTACCCCATCTCACGTGATGATCGGACATGGGTTAGTTGATTTGGATCATGTATCACTTAGATAACTTGACGGATGTTTATTTAAGTGTGAGTTCATTAGTAATTTGATTAATTGAACTTAATTTATCATGAACTTAGTCTTATAGTTTTGCTTATCTATGTTGTAGATTAATGGCCCGAGCTACCATTCCCCTAAATTTTAATGCGTTCCTAGAGAAAGCTAAGTTGAAAGATGATGGTAGCAACTACACGGACTGTGTCCGTAACTTGAGGGTTTTCCTCATTGCTGCACAGATGAATTATGTCCTTGATGCACCGCTAGGTGACAGGCCTACTGCAGGAGCTACTGCAGATGTTATGAACCTCTGGCAGGCTCAATCTGATGACTACTCGATAGTTCAGTGTGCCATGCTTTATGGCTTAGAACCGGGACTTCAAAGAAGTTTTGAACGTCATGGAGCATATGAGATGTTCCAAGAGTTGAAGTTAATATTTCAAGCAAATGCCCGGGTTGAGCGATATGAAGTCTCCAACAAGTTCTATAGCTGCAAGATGGAGGAGAACAGTTATGTCAGTGAACACATACTCAAAATGCCTGGGTATCATAACCACTTGACTCAGCTGGGGGTTGATCTTCTAGTTGATAGTGTTATTGACGGAGTTCTTCAGTCACTGCCACCAAGCTACAAAGGCTTCGTTATGAACTATAATATGCAGGGGATGAATAAAACGATTCCTGAGCTCTTCGCAATGCTTAAGGCCGCGGAGGTAGAAATCAAGAAGGAGCATCAAGTGTTGATGGTTAACAAGACCACTAGCTTCAAGAAAAAGGGCAAGGGAAAGAAAGGGAACTTCAAGAAGAATGGCAAGCAAGTTGCCACTCCCGGGAAGAAGCCCAAAGCTGGACCCAAGCCTGAAACTGAGTGCTTCTACTGCAAACGGAATCGTCACTGCAAGCAGAACTGCCCCAAATACTTGGCGGATAAGAAGGATGGCAAAGTGAACAAAGGTATATTTGATATACATGTTATTGATGTGTACCTTACTAATGCTCGTAGTAGCGCCTGGGTATTTGATACTGGTTCGGTTGCTCATATTTGTAACTCAAAACAGGAGCTGTGGAATAAACGAAGATTGGCTAAGGATGAGGTGATGATGTGCGTCGGGAATGGTTCCAAGGTCGATGTGATCGCCGTCGGCACGCTACCTCTACGTCTACCTTCAGGATTAGTTTTAGACCTCAATAATTGTTATTTGGTGCCCGCGTTGAGCATGAACATTATATCTGGATCTTGTTTATTGCGAGACGGTTATTCATTTAAATCAGAGAATAATGGTTGTTCTATTTATATGAGTAATATCTTTTATGGTCATGCACCCTTGATGAATGGTCTATTCTTGTTGAATCTCGATCGTAGTGATACACATATTCATAATATTGATGCCGAAAGATGCAAAGTTGATAATGATAGTGCAACACATTTGTGGCACTACCGTTTAGGTCATATTAGTGTAAAGCGCATGAAGGAACTCCATGTAGATGGACTTTTGGAGTCACTTGATTATGAATCATTTGATACTTGCGAACCATGTCTCATGGGCAACATGACTAAAACTCCATTCTCCGGAACAATGGAGCGGGCAAGTGACTTATTGGAAATAATATATACCGATGTATGCGGCCCGATGAGTGTTGAAGCACGCGGCGGATATCATTATTTTCTGACCTTCACAGATGATTTGAGTAGGTATGGGTATATCTACTTGATGAAACACAAGTCTGAAACATTTGAAAAGTTCAAAGAATTTCAGAGTGAAGTGGAGAATCATCGTAATAAGAAAATAAAGTTTCTACGATCTGATCGCGGAGGCGAATATTTGAGTTACGAGTTTGGCCTTCATTTAAAACAACGTTGAATTGTATCACAACTCACGCCGCCTGGAACACCATAGCGTAATGGTGTGTCCGAACATCGTAATCGTACTTTATTGGATATGGTATGTTCTATGATGTCTCTTACCGATTTACCACTATCGTTTTGGGTTTATGCATTAGAGACAGCCGCATTCACGTTAAATAGGGCACCGTCTAAATCCGTTGAGACGACACCGTATGAACTTTGGTTTGGCAAGAAACCTAAGATGTCGTTTCTTAAAGTTTGGGGTTGCGACACTTATGTCAAAAGGCTTCAGCCTGATAAGCTCGAACCCAAATCGGAGAAGTGTGTCTTCATAGGATACCCTAAGGAAACAATTGGGTACACCTTCTACCACAGATCCGAAGGCAAGATCTTTGTTGCCAAGAATGGATCCTTTCTAGAGAAAGAGTTTCTTTCGAAAGAAGTGAGTGGGAGGAAAGTAGAACTTGATGAGGTAATAGTACCTTCTCTCGAATTGGAAAGTAGCACATCACAGACAACCGTTCCCGTGATGCCTACACCAACTAGAGAGGAAGCAAATGATAATGATCATGAAACTTCAGATCAAGTTACTACTGAACCTCGTAGGTCGACCAGAGCATGATCCGCACCAGAGTGCTATGGTAATCCTGTCCTGGAAGTCATGTTACTAGACCATGGCAAACCTATGAACTATGAAGAAGCTATGATGAGCCCAGATTCTGATAAATGGCTTGAGGCCATGAAATCTGAGATAGGATCCATGTATGAGAACAAAGTATGGACTTTTGTGGACTTTCCCGATGATCGGCAAGCCATAGAAAAAAATGGATCTTCAAGAAGAAGACTGACGCTGATGGTAATGTTACTGTCTACAAAGCTCGACTTGTCGCAAAAGGTTTTCGACAAGTTCAAGGAGTTGACTACGATGAGACTTTCTCACCGATAGAAATGCTTAAGTCTAGCAATTGCCACATTTTATGATTATGAAATCTGGCAAATGGACGTCAAAATTGCATTCCTTAATGGATTTCTTAAAGAAGAGTTGTATATAATGCAACCAGAAGGTTTTGTCGATCCTAAAGGTGCTAACAAAGTGTGCAAGCTCCAGTGATCCATCTATGGACTGGTGCAAGCATCTCGGAGTTGGAATATACGCTTTGATGAGGTGATCAAAGCATATGGTTTTATACAGACTTACGGTGAATCCTGTATTTACAAGAAAGTGAGTGGGAGCTCTGTGGCATTTCTGATATTATATGTGGATGACATATTGTTGATTGGAAATGATATAGAATTTCTAGATAGCATAAAAGGATACTTGAATAAGAATTTTTCAATGAAAGACCTCGGTGAAGCTACTTATATATTGGGCATCAAGATCTATAAGGATAGATCAAGACGCTTAATAGGACTTTCACAAAGCACATACCTTGATAAAGTTTTGAAGAAGTTCAAAATGGATCAGTCAAAGAAAGGGCTCTTGCATGTGTTACAAGGTGTGAAGTTGAGTCAGACTCAAAGCCCGACCACTGAAGAAGATAGAGAGAAAATTAAAGTCATTCCATATGCCTCAGCCATAGGTTCTATCATGTAGGCTATGCTGTGTACCTGACCTGATGTGTGCATGCCATAAGTTTGGCAGGGAGGTACCAAGGTAATCCAGGAGTGGATCACTGGACAGCGGTCAAGAACATCCTGAAGTACCTGAAAAGGACCAAGGATATGTTTCTCGTTTATGGAGGTGACGAAGAGCTCGTCGTAAATGGTTACGTCGATGCTAGCTTCGACACTGATCCAGATGAGTCTAAGTCACAGACCGGATACGTATTTATATTGAATGGTGGAGCTGTCAGTTGATGCAGTTCCAAGCAGAGCGTCGTGGTGGGATCTACGTGTGAAGCGGAGTACATAGCTGCTTCGGAAGCAGCACATGAAGGAGTCTGGATGAAGGAGTTCATATCCGATCTGGGTGTAATACTCAGTGCATCGGGTCCAATGAAAATCTTTTGTGACAACACTGGAACAATTGCCTTGGCGAAGGAATCCAGGTTTCACAAGAGAACCAAACACATCAAGAGATGCTTCAACTCCATTCGTGAAAAGGTCAAGGATGGACACATAGAGATTTATAAAATACATACGGATCTGAATGTGGCAGACCCGTTGACTAAGCCTCTTCCGCGAGCAAAACATGATCATCACCAAGACTCCATGCGTGCTAGATTCATTACAATGTAATCTAGATTATTGACTCTAGTGCAAGTGGGAGACTGAAGGAAATATGCCGTAGAGGCAATAATAAAGTTGTTATTTTATATTTCCTTATTCATGATAAAGGTTTATTATTCATGCTAGAATTGTATTAATCGGAAACTTAAATACATGTGCGAATACATAAACAAATACCGTGTCCCTAGTAAGCCTCTACTAGACTAGCTCGTTGATCAAAGATGGTTAAGGTTTACTAACCATAGACATGTGTTGTCATTTGATAACGGGATCACATCATTAGGAGAATGATGTGATGGACAAGACACATCCGTTAGCTTAGCATATTGATCATTCAGTTTATTGCTATTGCTTTCTTGATGACAAATACATATTCCTTCGACTATGAGATTATGCAACTCACGGATACTGGAGAAATACCTTGTGTGCTATCAAATGTCACAACATAACTAGGTGATCATAAAGATTCTCTATAGGTATCTCCAAAGGAGTTTGTTTAGTTGGCATAGATCGATATTAGGATTTGTCACTCCGAGTATCGGAGAGGTATCTCTGGGCCCTCTCGGTAATACACATCATAAGAAGCCTTGCAAGCAAAGTGACTAAGGAGTTAGTTGCAAGATGATGTATTACAGAACGAGTAAAGAGAATTTCCGGTAACGAGATTGAACTATGTATGAAGATACCGACGATCGAATCTCGGGCAAGTAACATACCGATGGACAAAGGGAATTACGTATGTTTTCATAAGGTTCGACCGATAAAGATCATCGTAGAATATGTAGGAGCCAATATGGGCATCTAGGTTCCACTATTGGTTATTGACCGGAGAGGTGTCTTGGTCATGTCTACATTGTTCTCGAACCCGTAGGGTCCGCACGCTTAACGTTCATTGACGACATAGTGTCATATGAGTTATATGATTTGGTGACCGAATGTTGTTGGGAGTCCCAGATGAGATCATGGACATGACGAGGAGCTTCAGAATGGTCTGGAGGTAAAGATTGATATATAGGACGATGATATTCGGACACCGGAAGAGTTTCCGAGTGCACCGGGTAGTCATCGGGGCACCGGAAGGGGTTATGGACAACCCCGGGAAGTGTATGGGCTTAATGGGCCAAAGGGGGGGATAGACCAGCCCACTAGGGGGCTGGCGCGCCCCTCTCCCTTGCCGGCCAGCCCTAGGGGAAGGAAAGGGGAGGGTGGCCCCTCCTGCCTTTCCCTCCTCGTGAGAGAAAGGAAAGGGGGGGCACCTCCCCCTGCCTTCCTCCCGCACTCAAATAAGGAAGGGGGGGTGCGGCTTGGGGAACACCACAAGTAGGATTCGGCCCTACATGGGGCGCCTCCTGGACTCTCCCCTCTCCCCCCCGCTTATATATATATATGTGGGAGGGGGCGCCACACATAACCACGACAATTGCTTAGCCGTGTGCGGTGCCCCCCTCCACAGTTCAGTCCCTCGGTCATATTTTCGTAGTGCTTAGGCGAAGCCCTGCGAAGATAGCTTCACCATCACCGTCACCACGCCATCATGCTGCCGGAACTCATCCACTACTTCGCCGTCTTGCTGGATCAAGAAGGCGAGGACGTCACCGAGCTGAACGTGTGCTGAACGCGGAGGTGTCGTACGTTGGGTACTCGATCGGTTGGAGCGCGAAGAAGTTCGACTACATCAACCGCATTAACAAACGCTTCCGCTTACACTCTCCCCTCTCGTTGCTATGCATCTCCATGGATAGATCTTGCGTGTGCGTAGAATTTTTTTTGTTTTCCATGTAACGTTTCCCAACAAGAATATGTTTGTTCTTTTGCATGGGAATATCATGAGACGACACACTTCTCCATTGAGACGACACCGTATGAACTATGGTTTGGCAAGAAACCTAAGATGTCGTTTCTTAAAGTTTGGGGTTGCGACACTTATGTCAAAAGGCTTCAGCCTGATAAGCTCGAACCCAAATCGGGGAAGTGTGTCTTCATAGGATACCCTAAGGAAACAATTGGGTACACCTTCTACCACAGATCCGAAGGCAAGATCTTTGTTGCCAAGAATGGATCCTTTCTAGAGAAGGAGTTTCTTTCAAAAGAAGTGAGTGGGAGGAAAGTAGAACTTGATGAGGTAATAGTACCTTCTCTCGAATTGCAAAGTAGCACATCACAGAAAACCGTTCCCGTGATGCCTACACCAACTAGAGAGGAAGCAAATGATAATGATCATGAAACTTCAGATCAAGTTACTACTGAACCTCGTAGGTCGACCAGAGCACGATCCGCACCAGAGTGGTATGGTAATCCTGTCCTGGAAGTCATGTTACTAGACCATGGCAAACCTATGAACTATGAAGAAGCTATGATGAGCCCAAATTCTGATAAATGGCTTGAGGCCATGAAATCTGAGATAGGATCCATGTATGAGAACAAAGTATGGACTTTTGTGGACTTTCCCGATGATCGGCAAGCCATAGAAAAAATGGATCTTCAAGAAGAAGACTGACGCTGATGGTAATGTTACTGTCTACAAAGCACGACTTGTCGCAAAAGGTTTTCGACAAGTTCAAGGAGTTGACTACGATGAGACTTTCTCACCCGTAGAGATGCTTAAGTCTTGCAATTGCCACATTTTATGATTATGAAATCTGGCAAATGGACGTCAAAATTGCATTCCTTAATGGATTTCTTAAAGAAGAGTTGTATATGATGCAACCAGAAGGTTTTGTCGATCCTAAAGGTGCTAACAAAGTGTGCAAGCTCCAGCGATCCATCTATGGACTGGTGCAAGCATCTCGGAGTTGGAATATACGCTTTGATGAGGTGATCAAAGCATATGGTTTTATACAGACTTACGGTGAATCATGTATTTACAAGAAAGTGAGTTGGAGCTCTGTGGCATTTCTGATATTATATGTGGATGACATATTGTTGATTGGAAATGATATAGAATTTCTAGATAGCATAAAAGGATACTTGAATAAGAATTTTTCAATGAAAGACCTCGGTGAAGCTACTTATATATTGGGCATCAAGATCTATAAGGATAGATCAAGACGCTTAATAGGACTTTCACAAAGCACATACCTTGATAAAGTTTTGAAGAAGTTCAAAATGGATCAGTCAAAGAAAGGGCTCTTGCATGTGTTACAAGGTGTGAAGTTGAGTCAGACTCAAAGCCCGACCACTGAAGAAGATAGAGAGAAAATTAAAGTCATTCCCTATGCCTCAGCCATAGGTTCTAGCATGTATGCTATGCTGTGTACCTGACCTGATGTGTGCATGCCATAAGTTTGGTAGGGAGGTACCAAGGTAATCCAGGAGTGGATCACTGGACAACGGTCAAGAACATCCTGAAGTACCTGAAAAGGACCAAGGATATGTTTCTCGTTTATGGAGGTGACGAAGAGCTCGTCGTAAATGGTTACGTCGATGCTAGCTTCGACACTGATCCAGATGACTCTAAGTCACAGACCGGATACGTATTTATATTGAATGGTTGAGCTGTCAGTTGGTGCAGTTCCAATCAGAGCGTCGTGGTGGGATCTACGTGTGAAGCAGAGTACATAGCTGCTTCGGAAGCAGCACATGAAGGAGTCTGGATGAAGGAGTTCATATCCGATCTGGGTGTAATACTCAGTGCATCGGGTCCAATGAAAATCTTTTGTGACAACACTGGAACAATTGCCTTGGCGAAGGAATCCAGGTTTCTCAAGAGAACCAAACACATCAAGAGATGCTTCACCTCCATTCGTGAAAAGGTCAAGGATGGACACATAGGGATTTACAAAATACATACGGATCTGAATGTGGCAGACCCGTTGACTAAGCCTCTTCCGCGAGCAAAACATGATCATCACCAAGACTCCATGCGTGCTAGATTCATTACAATGTAATCTAGATTATTGACTCTAGTGCAAGTGGGAGACTGAAGGAAATATGCCGTAGAGGCAATAATAAAGTTGTTATTTTATATTTCCTTATTCATGATAAAGGTTTATTATTCATGCTAGAATTGTATTAATTGGAAACTTAAATACATGTGTGAATACATAAACAAATACCGTGTCCCTAGTAAGCCTCTACTAGACTAGCTCGTTGATCAAAGATGGTTAAGGTTTACTAACCATAGACATGTGTTGTCATTTGATAACGGGATCACATCATTAGGAGAATGATGTGATGGACAAGACACATCCGTTAGCTTAGCATATTGATCATTCAGTTTATTGCTATTGCTTTCTTGATGACAAATACATATTCCTTCGACTATGAGATTATGCAACTCCCGGATACTGGAGGAATACCTTGTGTGCTATCAAACGTCACAACATAACTAGGTGATCATAAAGATTCTCTATAGGTATCTCCAAAGGAGTTTGTTTAGTTGGCATAGATCGATATTAGGATTTGTCACTCCGAGTATCGGAGAGGTATCTCTGGGCCCTCTCGGTAATACACATCATAAGAAGCCTTGCAAGCAAAGTGTCTAAGGAGTTAGTTGCAAGATGATGTATTACAGAACGAGTAAAGAGAATTTCCGGTAACGAGATTGAACTATGTATGAAGATACCGACGATCGAATCTCGGGCAAGTAACATACCGATGGACAAAGAGAATTACGTATGTTGTCATAAGGTTCGACCGATAAAGATCGTCGTAGAATATGTAGGAGCCAATATGGGCATCCAGGTTCCGCTATTGGTTATTGACCGGAGAGGTGTCTCGGTCATGTCTACATTGTTCTCGAACCCGTAGGGTCCGCACGCTTAACGTTCGTTGACGACATAGTGTCATATGAGTTATATGATTTGGTGAACGAATATTGTGGGGAGTCCCGGATGAGATCATGGACATGACGAGGAGCTTCGGAATGGTCTGGAGGTAAAGATTGATATATAGGACGATGATATTCGGACACCGGAAGAGTTTCGGAGTGCACCGGGTAGTCATCGGGGCACCGGAAGTGGTTCTGGACAACCCCGGGAAGTGTATGGGCTTAATGGGCCAAAGGGGGGATAGACCAGCCCACTAGGGGGCTGGCGTGCCCCTCTCCCTTGCCGGCCAGCCCTAGGGGAAGGAAAGGGGAGGGTGGCCCCTCCTGCCTTTCCCTCCTCGTGAGAGAAAGGAAAGGGGGCACCTCCCCCTGCCTTCCTCCCGCACTCAAATAAGGAAGGGGGGGTGCGGCTTGGGGAAGACCACAAGTAGGATTTGGCCCTACTTGGGGCGCCTCCTGGACTCTCCCCTCTCCCTCCCACTTATATATATATGTGGGAGGGGGCGCCACACATAACCACGACAATTGCTTAGCCGTGTGCGGTGCCCCCCTCCACAGTTTAGTCCCTCGGTCATATTTTCGTAGTGCTTAGGCGAAGCCCTGCGAAGATAGCTTCACCATCACCGTCACCATGCGGTCGTGCTGCCGGAACTCATCCACTACTTCGCCGTCTTGCTGGATCAAGAAGGCGAGGACGTCACCGAGCTGAACGTGTGCTGAACGCGGAGGTGCCGTACGTTGGGTACTCGATCGGTTGGAGCGCGAAGAAGTTCGACTACATCAACCGCATTAACAAATGCTTCCGCTTACACTCTCCCCTCTCGTTGCTATGCATCTCCATGGATAGATCTTGCGTGTGCGTAGATTTTTTTTTGTTTTCCATGTAACGTTTCCCAACAAGAATATGTTTGTTGCTTTGCATGGGAATATCATGAGACGACACACTTCTCCGTTGAGACGACACCGTATGAACTATGGTTTGGCAAGAAACCTAAGATGTCGTTTCTTAAAGTTTGGGGTTGCGACACTTATGTCAAAAGGCTTCAGCCTGATAAGCTCGAACCCAAATCAGGGAAGTGTGTCTTCATAGGATACCCTAAGGAAACAATTGGGTACACCTTCTACCACAGATCCGAAGGCAAGATCTTTGTTGCCAAGAATGGATCCTTTCTAGAGAATGAGTTTCTTTCAAAAGAAGTGAGTGGGAGGAAAGTAGAACTTGATGAGGTAATAGTACCTTCTCTCGAATTGGAAAGTAGCACATCACAGAAAACCGTTCCCGTGATGCCTACACCAACTAGAGAGGAAGCAAATGATAATGATCATGAAACTTCAGATCAAGTTACTACTGAACCTCGTAGGTCGACCAGAGCACGATCCGCACCAGAGTGGTATGGTAATCCTGTCCTGGAAGTCATGTTACTAGACCATGGCAAACCTATGAACTATGAAGAAGCTATGATGAGCCCAGATTCTGATAAATGGCTTGAGGCCATGAAATCTGAGATAGGATCCATGTATGAGAACAAAGTATAGACTTTTGTGGACTTTCCCGATGATGGTAATGTTACTGTCTACAAAGCTCGACTTGTCGCAAAAGGTTTTCGACAAGTTCAAGGAGTTGACTACGATGAGACTTTCTCACCCGTAGAGATGCTTAAGTCTAGCAATTGCCACATTTTATGATTATGAAATCTGGCAAATGGACGTCAAAATTGCATTCCTTAATGAATTTCTTAAAGAAGAGTTGTATATGATGCAACCAGAAGGTTTTGTCGATCCTAAAGGTGCTAACAAAGTGTGCAAGCTCCAGCGATCCATCTATGGACTGGTGCAAACATCTCGGAGTTGGAATATACGCTTTGATGAGGTGATCAAAGCATATGGTTTTATACAGACTTACGGTGAATCCTGTATTTACAAGAAAGTGAGTGGGAGCTCTGTGGCATTTCTGATATTATATGTGGGTGACATATTGTTGATTGAAAATGATATAGAATTTCTAGATAGCATAAAAGGATACTTGAATTAGAATTTTTCAATGAAAGACCTCGGTGAAGCTACTTATATATTGGGCATCAAGATCTATAAGGATAGATCAAGACGCTTAATAGGACTTTCACAAAGCACATACCTTGATAAAGTTTTGAAGAAGTTCAAAATAGATCAGTCAAAGAAAGGGCTCTTGCCTGTGTTACAAGGTGTGAAGTTGAGTCAGACTCAAAGCCCGACCACTGAAGAAGATAGAGAGAAAATGAAAGTCATTCCCTATGCCTCAGCCATAGGTTCTATCATGTATGCTATGCTGTGTACCAGACCTGATGTGTGCATGCCATAAGTTTGGCAGGGAGGTACCAAGGTAATCCAGGAGTGGATCACTGGACAGCGGTCAAGAACATCCTGAAGTACCTGAAAAGGACCAAGGATATGTTTCTCGTTTATGGAGGTGACGAAGAGCTCGTCATAAATGGTTATGTCGATGCTAGCTTCGACACTGATCCAGATGACTCTAAGTCACAGACCGGATACGTATTTATATTGAATGGAGCGCGAAGAAGTTCGACTACATCAACCGCATTAACAAACGCTTCCACTTACACTCTCCCCTCTCGTTGCTATGCATCTCCATGGATAGATCTTGCGTGTGCGTAGATTTTTTTTTTTGTTTTCCATGTAACGTTTCCCAACAAGAATATGTTTGTTGCTTTGCATGGGAATATCATGATATGGCAGGTTTAAGCCGAGAGCTAGTGGAGCATCGGTTACCTATAAAGGCCGATTTTAGACCGTACAAGCAATCGGCCAGAAAGTTTAATCCAAAAACATATGATCGGATCAAGGCAGAGATCGGTCGTTTGCTTAAAGCTAATTTTATTAGACCTTGCAGGTATGCCGAGTGGATTTTTAACATTTTGCCAGTAGAGAAGAAAGGCTCCGGCAAGTTGAGGGTGTGCATCGATTTCAGAGATTTGAATAGAGCTACACCTAAAGATCAGTATCCCATGCCAATAGCCGATATGCTTATTAATGATGCCTCTGGACATAAGGTCATTAGCTTTCTTGATGGTAATGTGGGGTATAACCAATTTTTTATGGCCAAAGATGACATGTTCAAAACGCCTTTTCGATGCCCTGGTTTCTTTGGTTTATTCGAGTGGACAGTGATGACCTTTGGATTAAAAAATGCCGGCGCTACGTATCAAAGGGCTATGAATTTATTTTTTCATGACTTACTCGGTATTATACTTGAAGTTTATATTGATGATATTGTTGTCAAATCGGATGCTTTTGAGTCTCACTTGGCCGATTTGCGTTTAGCTTTTGAAAGAATGAAAAAAATATGGACTAAAGATGAATCCTTTAAAGTGTGCTTTTGGTGTATCGGCTGGAAAGTTTTTCGGTTTCATTATTCATCAAGATGGCATAGAAATTGATCCCAAGAAGGTAGAAGCTATACAAAAGGTGGAGGCTACAACATGGAAGAGAGATATGCAAAAGTTCCTTGGCAAAGTCAATTATTTGATAAGATTCATAGCCAACTTGTCGGGGAAGGTTGATGCATTCACTCCCATCCTTCGGTTAAAGAATGATGCCAATTTTACTTGGGAGGAAAAACAGCAAGAAGCGTTTGATATGATCAAAAATTATTTGTGCGCTCCTCCGGTGTTGAAAGCTCCCAAACATAGAGAGCCCTTTAGGCTTTATATTGCGGCGGAGGAAGGTGTTATTGGTGCTGTTTCGACTCAAGAGACCGAAGGGAAGGAGCATGCTATTACTTATTTGAGTCGACGCTTATTGGACGCCGAGACGAGGTATACGTTTATTGAAAAATTATGCCTATGCTTATATTATGCTTGCACAAAATTAAGACATTATCTAGTGCCTAGTACTTGCATAATAGCTTGTCAAACCGATGTCATCAAATACATGTTGCATAGGCCAATTCTTAGTGGTAGAATTGGCAAGTGGGCTTATGCTTTAATTGAATATGATTTGGCCTATGAATCTCTGAAATCCATGAAAGGCCAAATCGTTGATAATTTTATTGTTGAGCATCGGATTGATGACAAGCATGATATTGATATAAACCTTGTCTCGTTAGTACCATGGAGATTATATTTTGATGGTTCAGTTTGTAGCAATGGCCAAGGTGGTGGTATTGTTTATATATCTCCTCATGGTGCTGTTTTTTAAGCCTCATGCCACTTAGAATATTTTTGCACAAATAATCAAGCCGAATATGAAGCATTGCTATTCGGCTTAGAGATGTTGCTTGCCATAGGTGCTACACATATTGAGGCTTTTGGTGATTCATTATTAGTAGTGCAACAAATATCCAAAGTCTTTCAATGTTTTGACAAATCACTTAATGTTTATCTTAATAAATGTCTAGATATAATTTCTACTTTGGATTATTTTAGCATTGCTCATATATCCGGGCATGACAATTGGATAGCAAATGAGTTGGCACAACAAGCATCCGGCTATCATGTTGATCATGACATGTTTCATATTTCTCAAAGGTCGATATCTAGTCTTGCCAACATAGGGGAGGCCGAACCAGAGCCCACCGTTTTGGCCACTAACGAAAAATTTAATGCAGGAGAAAATCAAGACAGGAGGAACCCATTATTGATTATTTGTGTGATCCTAGTAAAGGGTGGACAGGACTGTTAGGCATATGGCTTTCAAATACACAATGAGAGATGATGATCTCTATCGTCGAACGGTTGATGATGTTCTTTTAAAGTGCTTGGACGAGGACCAAGCGAGAGTTGCTATGGGAGAGGTTCATGAAGGAATTTGTGGCACTCATCAGTCGGCTCCCAAGATGAAATGGTTATTGCGACGGGCTGGGTTTTATTGGCCGACGATGATTAATGATTGCTTCCGGTATTATAAAGGATGTGAAGCTTGTCAAAAGTGTGGTGATATTCAGTTGGCTCCCGCTGCTATGTTACATCCTATTATTAAGCCGTGGCCTTTTAGAGGTTGGGGATTAGACATTATTGGAGACATTCATCCTTCTTCTTCAAATGGGCATCGGTTCGTGTTGGTGGTAACTGATTATTTCACTAAATGGTCTGAAGCAATACCACTCAAAAATATGACGCATACAGAGGTAATTCAATTCATAACTGAGCGCATTATTCATAGATTCGGCATTCCTCAAACATTAACTACGGACCAAGGTTCATCCTTTATGTCACATCAAGTTAGAGAATTTGCCGAATCATATAAGATAAAGTTGCTCAATTCCTCTCCATATTATGCCCAAGCCAATGGACAAGATGAGTCTAGCAATAAAATATTAATCAAGCTTATCAAGAAGAAGATTGAGGATAATCCAAGGAAATGGCATGAGTTATTGTCCGAAGCTTTGTGGGCACAAAGAATCTCAAGGCATGTTGCTACAAAAGTAACTCCATATGAGCTCGTATATGATCAAGAGGCCGTTTTACTAGTGGAGGTGCATTTGAATGCTTTGAGAATAGCCAAAAAAATGATTTATCGGCGGTGGACTTTTATAACTTGATGATGGACAATATTGATGAAGTCGCTGATAAACGTTTGGATGCTTTGAAGGCCATAGAGAGAGATAAGTTGAGGGTGGCAAGAGCTTACAATAAGAAGGTCAAGTTGAAGAATTTCCAAGTTGGCGATCTCGTGTGGAAGGTGATTCTACCAATTGGTTCAAAGGATAGAAAATTCGGGAAGTGGTCTCCAAGTTGGGAAGGTCCTTTTAAGATTACAAGAGTAGTTCCCGAAAACTCATATTTGGTGGAATCCGTACAAGGCACATTGTTACCTCGAGCTCTCAATGGCAAATATTTAAAGAAGTATCACCCAAGTGTGTGGCAAGAAGCCTAGATGGGCAACGACCAATATATAACTATCGCCCTAAGCAAAGACATGGCTGATATATAACTATCCCCCTAAGAAAATACATGGCCGATATATATTATTACCCTAAGCACATGTAAATGGCCAATGGAGTGTTGACATCGTCCTTAGAATGAACTCTGGGCAAATTATTTTTCGGCATCCAAGTTTTGCCGAAAAACAGGGGGGCATGTGTAGACACCAGATTTTGGCACGGTCAAGAACTTAATTAATATGGCCTCGAATGGAGAAGAGATCTACATGAAAAAGTTTCGTATTATCGACATGAACATCTTTGAAGTTTGGGCCATCGCCATCCGATCTCATCTCAAGGGCCGAAACTATGCTCAAAATATTAAGATTTTCTAATCAGAGTATTGTTCGGCCAATTAAACCTCCAAGACGACCTCATATGAGAAAAGTTTCTACACGGATTGTCTTCGTCTCGTTGAAACGATCAATTTTGATATAAAAAAACATCTCAATCGAAGTTCGTATGGAAAAGTTAGAGCCAAAACGGTGTGCTACAGAAGTCTGCCCCGGAAGTTTTGGGCAAAACTTCCGGGGAGGGTCGGGCTAAACCGAAAGTTTGCACACAGTGCGCCCCGAAAACTGGAGTTTTAATGTTATTTGCAGATTTTTGGGCCCGAATTCAACCTCAAGAAGACCTCGGATGAAAACGTGATCAACTGAAGAGTTTTTCTCCATTGCAAGATCTACAACTTTTCTTTTTGGACCATTGCGATCCGAAGCCATATGCGACCTGCAGAAGCGGTGCAAGAGGGCTACTTGATGTAATTTTATCCCGGAAGCTCCGGCCTCCCTAGTCCGAGTTAGGTTAACTTTTGATGTTTTGGACGGGATTTGAGTCATTTACTTGTACGGAAATTATAGCCACCCCATATATATGTAAGAGATGACGAACGATCGAATAACAACACACAATTGAACAAATCCATCTACCACTTTTACCTTTACTTTTAACTTCTCCCTTTGTTCTTCTTCTTCCTCGTTCTTCGTTCGTTCTTCTTGTTAGGGCGGCGAACCTCGAGGCCCTAGGGGCGATAAGGTCGACCTAGGGAAGCCCATAGCCGCCGCGTGTCTAGACGGGATCCCTCCTGGGCACGTGGGGTTTCGGGTGCTCAAAAGCGTCTGCCGGATTGCTTGCATACCGCGCTTCTGGACGGGTCTCTTTCAACGCGAGCTGCGGTGCATCACCCTCGGCGTTGGAGGTACACGGTGACGTGTTCGTGTGCGAACACATAGATGTAAATGAATATACTCCCTCCATTTCCTTTAAACTTTTTTTAAGTCAAACTTCATAAAGTTTGACCAAATTTATACTAAGAAACAACATCCATAATACTAAAGTATACAACATAAAAGTTTATTCCATGATGCATCTAATGACATTGAACTCATATTGTGAATGTTAATATTTTTTTTGCTGTTGAGAGTTGAAACAAACCTCTCGTTGGCCCATAACCTGAATGATACGCATCCCAAATCCAGATCAAAATCCATGGCAAATACTTCATTGAACGGATGAAATCAGTACATAGAAGTATGGATCCGAAAATTCATATACCTCTCATCCACTTCCTGGAAGAAGAACTCGCGAGGCCTTCCATCTTGATTGCTCACCGCCGTCCTCCTACAGCTGCTTGCCTGCTTTATGCTCAGTTGATGCCGCCCACCGCGCATGCCCCCAAGTCCACCAGGGGGAGGACCAAATCCACCATTGCATTAAAAAAAATCAACCAACCCACCAATCAAACGCACCCCATACCACAACCCCTCGCACCCCTATGCCAAGAACACCAATATTTCGAAATCCCCCGTGCGCCAGCAACCATCGCCCATGTTCCCAATCTGTATCCTGTTCTCTGCACCTCGCCTTCCGTCACGTATTGTCGGCCGTATGCCAGGAAAAGTGCATGGCCGCACGCATCTCTGAGCCATTTTGGACCGTGGTGATAACGGGTTACCTGTATTGCGAGCACTAAAATGCCGCTCTCTACCATGCCACCAGTAATGATGACAACCCTGATCAACCAGTCCATCTTTGGTGAGAGGAATTCCTGGTTGCTCCCTCCAAGCAGAAGTTGAAGGTGTGCAGCAAGAATCTAATCTACACGCCATGGAACATCTGGAAAGAGATGAACCGCCAAGTTTTCATTCAACAGAAAATGACTTGTCAGGAGGTGGTGCACCTACCCATGACAGATTTGTAGTTTCCTACTTCACGATCATGAGTAGTCGGCTGCTTTGCAATGGGGTTCTCGACTATACCTCCAGAATAGTCACTTGTAAACACACATGCATGTAGCAAACTCTCTTCTTCTAATTGAAAGGCAACGTTCTTAACAATTTCTAAAAATATATATTACTGACTGGGAACTTCTAAGTTAATTTATTGTTTCTTTTAAGGTAAATATCAAAATGTAGAAGTTTATATGCCTATTTAAAAGTCATGATGACCTATTACCTCATCAAAATGTAGAAGTTTATATGCCTATTTAAAAGTCATGATGACCTATTACCAACTACTAGGAGGTAATAGGTCACACTTTCCAATCTAGGCCCTTGGATAATAAAAATGGACGGTCGAAAATAATTGTGAACATCTAAAAATCCCCAAAGCAGCGGTTGGAAAAACTAGAACTTGTAAGTAGCTACAGTTGTTGTGCAATGTCCAACAATGGAATAGGAAGTTGTGTGGTGACCGTAGCTAGTTGTTGATGTCCTTGGGCATTGAACAATGTGCCTTCTCAATAGAAAGATAGAGAGCAGGCAAGAGAAGATCGATGCGGCGGAATGAAGCTTTATTCAGTGACATAGGCCATTATATTTCACGCGGCATCATAAAGTGATCCAAGTGCAAGCTACAAAGATCGATTCTGCTGAAGGTTTTATTTGGCATACTCATCGCAATCTGTCATGTCCCAACACGGGAATCACTGACATGTGTTACGAGATCCTCTGACATGTAATCGTAAAAGAGCGGACTTACACCATCAGGCATCATCCTCGTAGGTTCGACATCATATGCCCAGGTCATCGGGATAGAGTACACCTCGAGCCACATGCTATCATCAGGACCAGTCAGGAGCCATATATTGCATATCTGGGTCCATATATCATGACCAATCTCCCTTTGAATCATGCATAAGGCCTTTTTGAGCTCGGCTATATGGATTGAGTGTGATGTCTCGCTCCGCAACTCGATGTCACCTTTCGGTGGCCTTCCGATAGGCTTCTTCGACTCCTCACTCTCAAGGTCAAAGAAAAGCACACGGTCTGCAGGCTCGGCGCGGAAGTGCATGACCCCATTGACCATGGCACCGGACCAATCGATATCCCTCAAACATACGTGGGATGGAGGCGGTTGCGCACGCCTCCAGTCAGCACCATCCCCCAGTGTGAGAACCTCGCAAGTCTGTGGGGTTTGAATGAAAGGCCGGCGGACTGGCCGGTGTTTGACAATGCAGACCACCTTGTACGTGTCGGGTAGGGCGGCGCCAGGGCCGGTCCTCGACATGGGCAATAGGTGCGGTGGAACAGGGCCTCCCAAAGTCCAAGGGCCCTCATACAGGAGTAAAGCTAGATGTACGAAGTGTTTACGAAGGTTTTATGGATTGATCCAACGTGGAGCTACATGGTTGGGTGTCAGATGGGGAAATCGGCCCATCCCTTGAAATTCAGGGGACAAGTTTAGTAAGTTGAAAGGAGCCCATAGGATCCCGTAATACAGGGGACAAGTCTAGCCTTTTTGCACATACATGTACTCCCTCCGTTTTTTTATGTCTGCATATAAAATTTGTCTGAACTCAAACATCATAAAATTTGACCAATTTTATAGGGAAAAATATCAACATGGACAATACGAAATCAATATCATTAGAGGCATCATGAAATTATTTTTCATACTATATAACTTTATTATTGTAGATGTTGACTTTTTTTAATATAAATTTGGTCAAAATTTACCAAGTTTGACCTCAAACATATCTTATTTGCGGAGTAAAAGAAACAGAGGGAGTACATGAATGAATACTAACACCAAACGCATACATTTCAATGCAATGTAGCCAACGGCTCAGTTCCCAACACTGCACACTGAAACCTAGAAAAAACAGGAACGGTTCATGATGGTAGGAACAATAAACAATACTCCATCTCAAAAGGAAACTGAAATGAGACCGAGAATTGTACCATGAAAAGGACCAAGTTGTGCCATAGCACCATAAGCATCGACCGAACAAGCTCTAGTAGCTAGGCCCAACTAAAGTGCATTGTATATCTGTATCGCATGTTCATCGCTTGCCCCACACGCGATAGACAAACCGAGTGGCAACACATTTGAACTTTGAGCTTCTCTGACGACTGGAAGTAGCTTTGAACTTTTCCCACATGGTTTGAACTTTAAACATCTCCTGGTCGGACAAATAAGGTGACAACCCGGGCATGTGAGGTGAAGGCCCCTGCCCACATAATAATTGTGTATATTAATCATCTGAATATTACAATATTTCTTACATTTAAGGGCCTAGTGAATATGTAACAAAAATTGAATATCTAACAAAACAGAAGACTCAATTTATAGTCCAGAATATAAATCAAGTTAAGTTAGGCTACTACTCTTCCTCAAGTGAATAATTTACAAGTGGTACAGAGTAGACACAGATAACCAATAGATTACCAAACCCACTATAATATGTATGACACATTTGACCAAAAATGATAAAGTAGTGTGTCAATGATTAAGTGACAAGGTCCTCATAAACATCTTGTGTAATCTAGATTTCTCTATTTGCCTATGTCTAATCAAACACCACTATCAAGATATTTTCTATATCATACACTATATAGATCTAATTTTTGAGGGATATACCATAGAGATCTATAATCAGACCGCGTGCTGAAAATAATATGCTTCTTTTTAAGAATGCATACAAAAACATATATGCTATATTCATGTAATAATCACAAATTAATCCGAGAAAACATGTAAATTTTTAATTTAATATTTTCTAATATTTAGGTGGATTTGGTTTAGTTACTTTTGAGATGTAATATGTTTAAATTACATATGGTTATGATATCACAAAACACTATTTATAAATAATATTGGTTAGTGTAAATGATTATATTTATTTTGATTTTCACCGTGCCTAATATTTGGATGGGTCGGCCCTGATAGTAATTATGACTGCGAACATCGGACTGACGATGAAATGTACGGACGTTATGAATAAATTCCAATGCAACATACATATCTATTGAATAGGAGATAAAGGATGTGTCTATCTTGAAATAATGCAGAGGACAACCCAACTCAGGCTTACCTCAGGTTCCAGGAAATGTTCAACATCGAGGTGCATTTATGCAGGGTCAAAGCTCCACAGAGTGTGGCACATGTTAGTAATTTTCACGGGCAAAGGTCAAGCGCAAGCAATAATGCATGTGTGTGTATGTGATGGCAAGAAACAGTCAATAGGTGCGTCCGGTTGTTATATATGCAAGCTGCTTGCTCCTGTATATGGACCGTGCAACGTCATTGCCTCCTGCTATGAATACTCCCCCTCCCTTGCCCTTGGTTGTCCACATGAGAGGTTAGTCACAAGTAAATCAAGTGACACAACCAGTTGCACACAAGTCTGCCTCACCTGTAGCAAGCAGGATAAGTTCAACAGACCTCAATGTGGACTCCATGGAGAGCTTCAGTAATGTGGAAGCATCCCTAGGGGATATCAAAGGGAAGGTCAGCATTCACATCACTGGATGCAATCCCCCGAGTGATGCTTAGCAGCTCAGGCATGCTGCAACCATTCTCAGGGCGAAGAACCGAGGTAGCTCAGGGAAAATCAAAGGCTTTGAAGTTCTGCGAGGGATTTTGGAGAGATCTTCTGCCAAAGCACAAATAGAAGAGATTGTAATGGAAACCCCGGCTGTGCCGGCCACTCAAGGACACATATAACTACTACTACTACCTCCGATCCTTATTATTTTTCATTCAAATGGATTTATCTAGACTTGTTCCATAGCCCCCATGCCACTGTTTTTAATGTTCAGTTTCCTTCCTTATATAGTCTAATAATAAATAAGGGAAGTTAGCAAATTGACAACAAGTTTGAGAAATGGCTTCTTTTTGTGACATGCATAGTTATGAAACTATTAACGTATTAAGGAGTGCGTCAACAAGATGGACCTCAATGAAATGGCAGCGCTGGATCGAGATGTTGTGGGTAACATCAAAAGGTACGAGCACCACCGCGCCATGGAAGAAGATACCACCCTCGTTGCCCGTGATGATTGGCTCCCTCGTGTTAATGAGGAGTATGCCAAGTATCGTCCGTCCGGCTCTGGCACCGGCTCCGGCCCCTAGTTTGTGAAGGCCCAAGGGAACCAACCTGCAGAGGAGATGCAAGGATGCGATGATTTGAGTGATTGATGTACGTGTTTTCTCTGAGTTGCTAGGCTTATTGTTCATTCGAGTTAGCTTCGCTAGCTAGCTAGTTGTTTACAGGCGTGCCCTTTCTTTCCATGGTGATGTTGTGCCCTGTGTTCGTGCGTATGCATGTTAGCTGTGCCAAGGGCTAGCTGCCGGTAGATTGTATATCAGTGTCTGCACTTATTAGACGCTAGCTAGCTAGGTGGATTTACTTTGATTGAATAAAGTCCACGCCTGTGGTTGTGTTGTGTTAATGGATATTGTTTGTGCATGCGATCACTGTTCTATGTCCTTGATTTTTTTTTCTGTACTGTCCAAGGTAATTAATTAGCTAAGGAATGTCTTCAAATTGGACTCGTTACATAACACAAAGGACAAGAACACTGGGGCAACAGTGGGCATGCATGTAATGCCCTGTGTGTGTGTGTGTGTGTGTGTGTTTCACGCTACGGCTTGTTGGAGTCGCTCCTACCATGGATGCCATGTCATCTCGCAAGCATATACTATATACGTCAGACTTATATCACAGTGGGTCATTTCTTGCGACTTTGCAGCATCAAAACTTGGTACGGTTTGAGGAGATAACGGATGCCTCGACGATTGACGTCAGCCACCTGGACGATTCCACAAAATCACGGGTTTCACAGTGTTAGAGACATCACATACTTGATCTTATCATGCAATGTTGATTCATCAGACACACAGGCCGGCTCTATATTTTGCAGGGCACTAGAGGTAAGTCAAACAACATGCGACCCCTAAGGCTATATGTATTGCGACAACCACGTAAAAAACATTTTGTTTTGATGCTTTGATAGAAAACAATGTTTATGTACAAGTTCAGGATTGGACGAACACCGCATCGTACAACACAACCCAAACCACTAGGGGAGTAGCTAGCGAAGGGCACGTGCCCCAGCATTTGCCCAGCCTGAGTTGTTCCTTCTGTCATCCAACAATGAGATAAGAAGTTGTGCAGTGACCATAGCTAGCTGTTGATGTCCTTGGGCGTTGAACAATGTGGCTTATCAATAGAAAGAATAAAAGCGGGCAAGAGTGGATCAACGCCGCAGAATTAAGATTTATTCAGTTGACATCGGCCATTATATTTCGTGCGGCATCTGTAAGAGGGAGGATGTATTGCTCTGATTATGGTAGCTTACAACGATCCACAAGGGAGAATTCAATTCTGATTACAGACGAACTAGGGTACAGACTGGGGAAACAGAGGAGGTAGGTAGCCGCCGGTTCATTCGTCAGATCCACTGGATGCCGCTCCTGTCGTCGCTCCAGGGTTAAGTAGAGCGCTGCCTTGCCGTGGCCCATTCTGGGCCTGTGTACCTTGGGTTGGGCTTCTTGGCGCGGCTGGGCCGCGCCTCCTCCTGGTGGTGCTTGCTGACCAGCGGGCCCGCGCTACCAGGGTCGCTAACATCCCCTCCTCCTTGAGTTGCGGCTTGATCCCAAGCCGCTGCGTAGGGAAAGCGAGCCTGCAATGCTTGCCGATCTTCCCAGGTGTCGTCCAGATTGGAGGCGCCGGTCCATCTGACCTTGACTTGTTCGATCATGTTCCCATTCTTCCGGTGCCATTTGGACTGTAGGATCTCACTAGGTACAGCCAAGTCGTTAGTGTTGTAAGGAAGTTCAGACTGAACTGTCATACCCTGTGATAAGGCTCGGCGAAGCTGGGACACGTGAAACACGGGGTGCACCGTGGCCTGTGGTGGCAGCTGCAGCTTGTAGGCCACTGTGTTAATCTTCTCGATGATGGGGAACGGCCCGTAGAATTTGAAGGAGAGTTTGTGGTTTGCCCGGGGAGCAATGGATGTCTGAATGTAAGGTTGAAGTTTCAAATAAACCTGATCTCCCACCTCGAACTCTCGGAAAGAGCGCTTCTGATCGGCGTGCATCTTCATATAGTTCTTGGCTCGATGAAGATGTTGCTGCACCAAATTCTGCATGACTGCGCACTCTTCCAGCCAGGCCGACAAGGAGGGTACTGAGCATGAAGTGGATGCAGATATGCCCCAGTATTTGGGCTCGTGGCCAAACATGGCCTTGAATGGTGACATGCCGAAGGCCGAGTGGTGCGAGGAGTTGTACCAAAACTGAGCCAGTGGAATCCAATAACTCCAGCGCCGCGGGCATGCATGTGTGAAGCAGCGCAAGAAGGTTTCAACGCACTGGTTCACACGTTCCGTCTGTCCATCCGTTTGAGGGTGATTTGCTGTGCTCGACCGAAGCTCCGTGCCTGCATACTTGAACAATTCCTGCCAAAAGTGACTGGTGAATACCGGATCTCTGTCGGAGACAATTGCTCCTGGCAACCCATGTATCTTGTAGATTTGAGTCATGTAGAGTTGTGCCACCTTTGATGCTGTATACGGGTGTGCTAAGGGCAAGAAATGCGCATATCTGGTGCATTTATCCACGATCACCCAGAGACAATTGTGCTTCCCAGATTGTGGCAGTCCATCCACGAAATCCATAGTGATAAGATCCCAGGGTTCTTTTGAAATTGGCAGAGGTTGCAAGAGGCCTGGAGAAGCTGCTCTGTCTGGCTTTGCTTGTTGGCAGACCGGGCAACATTGCACATACTGTTGCACGTGTGTTTTCATCTTAGGCCAGGCGAACAGACGGCGAATCTTGCGGTATGTTACTGGGTAGCCCGAGTGCCCTCCAAGTGAGCTATCGTGGAAAGCCCCAATGATCTGCTGTTGCAGTGCTGTCGATCCACCCAGCCAAATGCGCCCTCGGAAGCGAATGATGCCTTGTTGCAGAGTAAACCGTCCTTTGGGGTCTGGGCGTATGGCTAGCTGCTTGAGCAAACGCTGGGCCTGGGGATTGCTGTTATAACTGTTGGTGATGTCTTCCAACCATGCGGGTTGGCATACTGTAAGTGCAGACAGCATAGCAGAGGGGTTGGCATGGGATAATGCATCTGCGGCTGTGTTCTCAGAGCCTTTCTTGTACCTGATTTTGTACTGAAGACCCAGGAGCTTAGTGAAAGCCTTCTGTTGCCAGGGAGTGGTGAGTCTTTGCTGCTCCAGGTGGATCAAGCTCTTCTGATCCGTGTATATCACAAACTCTGCATGTTGTAGGTACAATCTCCATTGGTCCACTGCCACGATGACTGCCAAGAATTCTTTTTCATATGTTGACAGCCCTTGATATCTTGGTGATAGTGCTTTGCTCATGAAAGCGATGGGGTGTCCTTTCTGTTGTAGAACAGCTCCAATTCCTTTGTCACTAGCATCCGTTTCCACAATGAATTGTTCCTGGAAGTTTGGTAATGCCAGCACTGGAGCCGAGATTAACTGTTGCTTGAGTAATTGAAAGGTTGTGTCCGTGTTGCTCGTCCACACGAATGGCACCCCTTTTTTTAAGAGATTGAAAAGAGGTCTAGCGATCACACCAAAGTTCCGCACGAAGCGTCTGTAGTAGCCAGCCAATCCCAGGAAGCTACGCACACCTTTTGCGTCAGTTGGAGTCGCCCATGTGCTGACTGCTTGCACTTTACTGGGTTCTGTGGCCACACCTTTCTCACTAATGACATGCCCGAGGTACGAGAGTTGCTTTTGACCAAACTCGCACTTAGAAAGTTTCACTTTCCACTGATCTCGCTGCAGCAGCTGGAACACTTGTCGCAGATGGCTGGCATGATCTTCTGGAGTTTTGCTGAAAACGAGAATGTCATCGAAGAACAGCAACACACAGTGGCGGAGCAGGGGTTGGAGTGTGGCATGGAGTGCCCCGTTGAATGTTGCCGGACCCCCAGCCAACCCAAAGGAGACCACCTTGAATTCATAGTGACCTGAGTGGGTTTGGAACGCGGTTTTGTACTCTTCGTCTGCTGCCAGCCGTATTTGATGGTATCCTGACCGAAGATCCAATTTCGAGAACCAGACTGCTCCATGTAACTCGTCCAAAAGCTCTTCAATTACGGGGACCGGGAACTTAGCGACTGTTGTGATGGCGTTCAGATGTCTGTAGTCCACGCACATCCGCCACGTGCCATCCTTCTTTTTCACCAAGATCACTGGCGAAGAAAATGGGCTGGAGCTTTTCTGGATCACTCCTTGACGAAGCAATTCTGCAACCTGAGCGTCAATCTCATCTTTATGGTCAGGCTTATGACGGTAAGGTCGTATGTTGACAGGTTGAGCTCCTGGAATCAGTGGTATCTTGTGATCACAGTCGCGCCGTGGTGGCAATCCCACTGGTTCACCAAAAATGGCAGAGAAGTCATCGACCACTTGCTGTATGCTGTCCGGTACTGCACCTGGGTTGTCCTCCTCTGTGGATGGTGCACACACATACACCATATGTGTAATAGCCCCTGTTCTGCACAGATTCTGCAATTGTAATGCGTTGATCACTGAACATTCTGAAGACTGGGCCTCATGACCTTGCAGACGAGTGACACCTTCAGGGGTTTTGATCTCAATGAGCTTGGCACGCCAATCTACCATCATAGGGCTGTTTGCTTCCAGCCAGTCCATCCCTAGGATGGCATCATAAGTGCCTAGCGCCAGGATCTTCATATCTGTGATGAACTCACTGCCTTGAGTGCACCAAATGCATGCTGGTAGTTCAGAAACACAGGCCAGTTCGCCACCATCAGCTACACGCACCTTGCAAGCGCGTGGTAGGGGCCGCGCCCCCGACAGCTTCGCGGCTAGTGTGTGATTGATGAAGGAGGTGGAGCTACCGGAGTCCACCAACATGAGCACTTCATGGCCTTGAATCCACACGCGCAGTTGAAATGCCTTCGCGGACACACCATCGGAGAGGGCCTGGCGTGATATCGCCATCACTGTCTCATTTGTTGGAGCCGTGGGCGAGGAGTCGATGGTGTCGTCGAAGCCGAAGAGTTCCAGCAGCTCCTCCACGACGTGGAGCTGCACGGATGTGGGACACACATGATCGTGTCCCCACCGTTCGCCGCACTTGAAGCATAAGCTGCGCGCTCGGCGGTAGTCGCGCAGGGTCTTCAGTTTCGCCGCATCGACGCGCGCCGCATCGGTCCCCCGTCGATCCGCCGGGGGAGCAGCAGGTACAGGACGCGCGGGTGGTGTTGGTGGCAGCGGTAAGGGCAGGGCCGAGCGCGTCCCCGGCTCTGGTGTTCGCGGCAGAGACCCGAACGCTCCTTCTGCCACTTCCTCTTGCAGCAGTGCTAGCGCACATGCCGTGTCCAGATCAGGTGGTTGCTGGACCAGCACGACGGCGCGAATATCCTTCCGCAAACCCTCGACAAAACGGGTGAGAAAGTAAAATGGGTAAATAGAATCCGAATATGAGCTCAAATGGTTAATAATCAATTCAAACTGTTCAATGTAATTCGACATAGTGGTGGTTTGGCGGACAGTGTAAAACTGTCGGATCAACATTTGATGTCGATCTCGCCTGAAACGGGTGCACAAGAGAGATGTGAAGGACTCCCAGTCCAATTCATCGAGTCGTTTTTGAATCGACTGAAGCCAAATTGAAGCCGAGCCAGAAAAATTGAGAGCAGCCATAGGGACCCAAAAAGATGGCAGAATTCCAAACATCCGAAAATATTGTTCACACAATGTTTTCCAGAGGTTCGGGTTTTCGCCAGAGAACTGTGGAAAAGTGATCGATGGATGGGCCTGACCCAGTCCAGAGAGCAACTGACTTGCATGAGCAAACGGGGACAGGGC
Source organism: Thinopyrum elongatum (assembly GCA_011799875.1). Lineage (NCBI taxonomy): Eukaryota > Viridiplantae > Streptophyta > Magnoliopsida > Poales > Poaceae > Thinopyrum > Thinopyrum elongatum. The sequence goes on along the minus strand of CM022303.1, from coordinate 642,835,939 downwards.
GACAGATGAGGGAATCAAGGAATCGAACTGACCAGATGCCGGGGGCGGCGGCGGCGCCGGAATGGGCACCGCCGGGGGCCCCCGAGGGTTGATGACGACGCCGTGGCCAGTAGGCCCTTGGGTGTTGCTGGCCGCGCCTACCGAGGTGCCGATGTGGTCGCCCGGCGGCTGCAGCGTGGAGGTGCGCAGTTGGTGGCAAGGCGACGTGAGGCACGGCCTCATCGATGGTGATTTCGAGGATGGCGTCGGTGATAGTCACAACAGGTAGACCAGCGGTGGCGTTGTCGGGGTCGACCTCAGTCCCCTCGATTGTTGCCTCCAGCGCAGGAGACTTGATGATTTCACAATCTGCGCTGACCAACTCTATCAACTCACGCACGGCGTCACGGATCCGGTTGAGTTGCTCAGCTAGGCTGCTCATGGTGACAATGGCGGGGAAATTTTTCTGGGGAAATTGGAGGTGGAAGGTGGCGGATATGGCTCCGAATACCAAATGATACGAACCTCGATCTAGGATATATTGTTCACTCAATCGCTATGAATCTGGGATACAAGATACAGGTAGTAGCAGCAAGAAGGGGAATCGGGGAATCGAGAGCCGGGGGTGGGAGAGGAGAAACGCCCAACGGCGGCCGGTTCAGTCTTCAGTTCTTCGATACCTCTCCACGAAGATGAGTCGTGCATATATCTTCAGTTCCTGACTGTGATCTGCTCCTGTGTTAAGTGGGCTGGGCTTTGTCCTCCGCTTGGGCCGGCCGGGTCGTCCTTGGGCTTCACCTGAAGTGCCTGGTGTAGTTGTTCCCATGACAGTGTGCAAGCAATGGCGATCTCTCATCTCCGACCAGGCCTTCATGGCAACGCACGAATGCGGCGCCGAGCCGATCATCGCTGGCAGCTTCCACCGCGGCGCGTCCCTTGGGCTGATGGACATGGACGGCAACATTGTGAGGATGATGGATGGTGTAGATGATCATTGCTCGATGCTCTGCACTAGTGTTGACGACCTCGCCTGTTTCGCGGATGATTCCCCCGACCCTCATGTGATGGACCTAGCCACCGGGGAGATGCTCCTTACCCGCTCCAAGTCCGACGAGCAAGAGAACGCCGCCCGGCAAAAGGCCTTTCCTGCGTGCTATAACTTCGGCATTGGTCGCGTGGCTCAATCGCACGTGTATAAGGTGGTTCGCGTCGCCAGATACCTGTTCAACTTCCATCTGGCCTCCCAACAGATTTGTGATGTTCTGACGTTAGGAGACGCAGCCGGGTGGAGGCAAAAGAAGCCGCCCGGAACTCGAACCTCTATCATCTTCCATTACCATTACCGGACCTCTGTCGCGATCAGCGGTGTCGTGCATTTCCTGGTGGCCGACGAGAACAAAATACTCTGCTTCGACCTTGAAAGTGAGGAGTGGAACAAGACGATCGAAGGCCCATGGAAATCCACGCACCACATACTGTCGCTGAAAAAGACGATTAAGACCATCATAACCGAGCTCAATGGCGCCTTGTGCATATCTCAAACGTATTCGTACAGAGAGGGGTATTCAACCACGGATATATGGCTCCTGGATGATCCCAGCAGGGACGTATGGTGCAAGGCGTACATGATCCAGATGCCCATGGCCGTCCATCTTGTGAAGCCTTTGAGGATGATGCCTGATGGTAGAAAGCTACTCTTCTACAGCAATGAGGGGACCTCACTGCCCATCAGAGCCTTCGCACCGCCGATCTTGCAAATATACGACCTCCATGATCAGACATGCACGAAGATGATGGGGATGGGGACCAGCTTTGGTTTCACTGGCACCATGGCTCTTTGCAAGCTACGCTTGGAGCGTTTCATCTCCACTTCCTCAGCGCTTGTCTGATTTATGTAATTAGGTATTTTCTCTTGTTCAACAGTAATCATGTTGTGTGATATCATACACAATCAGAGTATTGCATTGCTACTTAATACTTATCCACCAAATTTACATGATGGTAAAGTTCGAAATTAAATCGCCGCCAATATTCTCCAATCCATCAAAGAACGCCATGCCTTTTTTGATTCTTTTGACCTGTGGCAGAAGAGTTCAACGGCTAGTTCAATCATATGGCAGAGCTTTGGGCACTTGTATGTCTATGCACAATCTTTTCCTACGTAAGTATGTCTATTTATCCTAGAATGGAGTAAAATGCATGTTTGCCCCTTAAACATGGTGGTGATGTTTAAAACGGTCCTGAAACTCAGAAAGTGTTTCAATAGTCCTGAAACTTGCGAATTTAATACTATCCTCAAACTTGGTGCACCGGTACTGGGCTACGGTCGCGCATACGTATCTCGACCTAAGGATGGGAGCTACCTATCAGTTACCGTGAGAAAGAGTTTCAAGGGAAAGTATCAGGTACATCCATCCTTGCGGTACTCGGTGCTCCAAATTCAAAAAATACCATTATTAAATGTAACAAAAAATTCCGGGAAAAATGTGAATGTTCACAAGCAATGTGACTACAACCCCTAAAAATTTCAGGTCCAAACTCGAAACATACATTGAGAAACAAAAAAGGAAAAATCTAGCATGAATAGCATAAGAAAAAAGACAAAAGCAACATTGACGCTCTTCACATCTAGATTTCACTTTTTTGTATCTCAATGTGCATTTTGAGTTTGGATAGTTGTGGTCACATACCTTATTCCTTATGAGCATTCACATTTTTTATTGAAATTTTTTGTTACATTTAAGAATGGTTTTTTAAATTTGGAGGACCGGGGCTACCCCAAGGATGGGAGTACCTGATACTTTCCCAGAGTTTCAGCAGGATGGGGCGCACCTGCCAGTTAGTGCGAGCAAGAGTGAAATAAAATAGAAATGTAAAATAATCAGTGAACGGGTTTCGAACCTACAACCACTGGTTGACTTGCTAGGCACAACAACAATCTCAGTCGATGCTCCTGATTGTGAAAATATGACTTACAAATATTCTTCATGGAAGCAATCTTAAATATCTTTGGTAAAAACAGTGCTTAATAAGGGAGCCAATTAAATGACGTGGAATCTCATTATGCTATCGTTATTCCGTTACTTCAAATGCAAAATTGTTTCCTAAAACTATAATAAATCAGTTGATATAGTTAATAAAAAACACATGTAGTTAGCAGTCTCTTTCAAGCAGAACTGCAAACAAATATTCTCTTTTTTTAACTTGGAAACAAATATTCCTCATATGGCCCCCGCAAAAAAAATTCTTCATATGGAAGCAATGTTAAATGGTTTTGGAAAACACTGTGCTTAGTAAGGAAGTCAAATAAATGGCGTGGTATCTCATTATGTTATCGTTATTCTGTTACTTCAAATGTGAAACTAGTTTCATAAAAAATTGGTAAGTTAAATCAGCTGACCATCTCAAAAAAAATTGAAAAAAAGTCAGCGGATATAATAAATAAAAAATAATACAAAATTAGCGGCATCACATTCACACAAATCAAGCGACTGCCATTTTTTGCGGCTCCCTAATAGTTTCTTCTAATATAATATCTAACTCATGTCCTGAGCATCAATTAGAATCGGGCGGGTTGGTCTTCTGTCTACCAAGGCAGCCATAGGTCGCTGGTTTGAAACTGGTTCACTGTTAATTTTTACGATCCTATTTTATCACTGACAGATGGGCCCCACCCAGTTGAAGATAGAAAGGCCTGCTGCCAGAAAACCGAGATATGTACATGGTCGTAGCCTAGGAGCGGCGCACCGAGTTCGAGGACCGTATTGAGACGATATTCACACATTCTGAGACCATATTGGAACACTTCATGAGTTTGAGGACCGTTTTGTACATCGCCAACAACTTTAGAGACCACATTTGCATTTTACTCTTTTCAAACTATCAGACATGTGTGTTGTCCGACAAAAAAAAACTATCAGTCCTATGAGACTCGTAAGAACACGGAAATATGAATAGTCAAGCTCAACGACACTCTGTGTGTGGTGCATGAATAGGAGAAGTGGACTCGCGCGGACATTTGGATCATGATTGATCCCGATAAAAACATTTGGGATGAAGCATACACGATACCCATGGCCCAAAACACCATGCTTGTGATGCCAGTGATGGTGACACATGATGATGAGAAATTGCTCACAGGCATGTCAATGTCAGTTCTACAAGTTTATGATACCCGAACCAAGGCATGCATCAAAGTTTTGAATAAGGTAGACGATATCTTCAGCGGAGTCGGGGTTTGCAGATTTCACTTGGAGCATTTTCTCTAGTCCGAATCTCAAAGAGCTGCTAAAATTAAAAGGTAAAGCTTAGAATTGATAGGAGCGATCCTCCGAGTGAACTAGCGATATGACTGGGAGTCCCGAAAGAAGTATGTCGAAGGAACTTAGTATTCTGATCTAGCCGTCACCAACTAGCTAAACCATCACTGTATTTAGGCATTTTTTATTAGGATAATGCCCGTGCGTTGCAACGGGATATAAATATTCTAGTACGTTAACGTTAGTGTGTGATTTACCTGCCCATATTAATATGATTCTGTAAAATCAAATCCTACCTGTGATTTCCTTATATTTTGATAAGAAGTTTGGTAAGTAATTTAAAATGAAATTGGTTCAGAAGGTATGTAAATTAAGGTGATTGATTATCATTCGGGGATGGTTGGACGAAAGGATAGTGAGAACAAAAGTGAAACATGGAACCTTGCATTTTTTTTTTAAAGTAGTAGAGATAACTATCACACAAGGGCGGTGGATATACATTCTGTGTAGAATACATATAACGCGAAATGCTTTTTTGTCAGCTCCTATATTTCAAGAAAAGTTATATCTCTGATGTTTTTTAGACAGAGCGTGAAAATCCTGCTTATACTAACAATAAAACCCCAAATAGTTGGATACAAAGGTGCCCCAGAACAGCTAACAAGGCAACTACAAATAAACAACAGTAAGAAAACTTGACGCGAAACATGAAGGCATCGGGGCCTTCTTTCGTGAACGGATCACCAAAGTAGAGGAACATATCGACTCGGTCAAGAGGTGAAAACCCACGGGCAAGGATGCGCATGCCGAAGAAACTCGACAGTCTGATCTAGTACTGAGGATCACTAATCAGCAGATTTTTTTTTCATGTATAACTAACATAATATCATTGAGTATGTATTGTGTTTAAAATATAAAATGCCCTCGCCAACTCCTTGGCACACCGGCACACCGGTATATCATCCTTTTCGATCCCCAAATGAGGCCCATGTACCCTTGTTCTCGATGGAAGGCGTCGCTGATGAAGATACACACTCTAGAGCTTGGACGAATACTAACGCCCGGACCTCGCGAGGGAAGGCTTCGAACATGACCGCCATGCCGAAACACACTCACCTTGAGTACAACAACGCCGCTGGCCGCAACTGATAACACAAGTGCAGAAAGATGTAGTCTTGGTCGATGAAGATGAAAGATGGTTTTCGCAAAAAAGAAAAAAGAGATGAAGACTTCAAGCTAGAACACTACTCCCTCTGACCCATAATATAAGAGCGTTTTTTACAGTAGTATAGTGTCAAAAACAGTCTTATATGATTGGACAGAGGGAGTACATCTTATAACTGCATTTAGTAATTTGACATCTTACAGCATGGATAAATAAAGGAACTAAACTCAAAACAGTTTATACACGCCTTTTTTGCGGGTATACAGTACACACTTTATTCTTGAACTGTGTTTATTAGGATTGCATAAAACATTTTGGGAAGGAGTAAGTATGTCGCCATATGATCGATTTCTATCTTTTTGAGGGAAAATAGGGGTGGTGTTTTGGCTCCCGGGAGCATTTGCTCCCGCATGAGCAGTAACTTAAAAAAATAGTAAAATGTTTTTAAAAAAATCTGAATTTTTTTGTGCATGTTCGTGTTAGTGTCGCAAGCATGGTTGACAATTTTCATGCGAAACGGAGCAGTAGTGTTTCGTCAGTGAAAAAGCAAATTTGGGGTAACATTTGGTGTTCAATTTGTTTTCTTTGCACATTCGAAAATGTTTAACCTTTTTTCCTAAAAAATTGCAAGGTAGCATTTGGATGTGGCTATGAATATATAAAAAATTTGTTTGGATTTTTTTAACATTTCAAAAATCATTTTCGCGTGCGGGAGCATGTGTTCGCGGGAGCCAAATTGGATTAGTATTTTTTATTTAAACAAAGTTCTCAGAAATCTCTGAGGCAATAATATGCAAAATACAGTCTGGGTGACCATTGTCCCAAATCATACGTCCATCTAAACAAAGTCCCACTCTAGCTAGCAAATGTGCAGCCTCATTTGCTGAACATTTTACCCAGTCCACCTTTGATTCCTTAAACGTCCGAAGCCTTTTCTTGATATCCTCAATCAGTGGTCCAGACGCTGATAGATCCTTTCTAGCTGGAAGAGGTATAATTAATTAAGTTACAGTAGTTTCCGCAAAATAAATACATTATGTTACAGTAGAAGACGATGCGATTGAATCCATCAGAACGTACGTTGCAAGTTGATGGAGTCCACACTTACAGCCGAATACGATCGAACCTTCCAAAACCAGAGTTCGGAATCCAATAGAAAAGGGAAATATTTGCCATCGGCGCACCGGCCGAACGTCGCGCCGGTCGCGTGCGAGGCGTACGATCAAGCTTCATCATACGGCCACAGCTAGCTCCCGCAAGTACCACCTGTTGGTAGGACCCACTCACCGCTCAAACCACTCCTACCTTATCTCTTCAGAACCAGTTATTCCTCATCCTTTCTTGGTCGGCAGCCATGGGCGACATCCATCCCTCTCTCGCGACCCAGCCCATGCGACACGGCCATGGGCGCCGTGGCAGGGAAGACTAGGGTGCATGCGGGCTGCTCGGCGCTGCTGCACGGGAGGTGCCGGGCGCTGCTGTAGAGTAGACGGAGGAAGGGGGAGAGGTGAATCGGGGAAGGTACAACCATGGCGGCGGGGGGAACTGCGAACGGCGGCGTCCGGCGCTACAGCTGCAACGACAGAAGCTACATCCGGTGGTGCGCGGAGCTGCAACGGCAGCGACCTGGAGCTGCAACCGTGGCGGCGACCGGGAGCTACGACGCCGACGATGCTGGAACCGGTCAGTTTTTTTGCTGGAACGGGCGACAGGAGGTGCTACAACCGTGGCAGCAAAATGTTGGAACCAACAGCCTCGGCCTCCAGCAGGTTTTTTTTTTTTTCGTCTACCAGCCATTGTTTTTGCTCGAACCATTAAGCATTTTTGCTGGAACCAGCGATTTCCATGCATGCGAGTACAGAAGTATCTTTTTTTTTCTTTTTTGCTGGGATTGCAATTTTTGGTGCAGCCGGTGAGAAAGTTTGCTTCAACCACCCATCTTTTTTGCTAGAAGCATCAGAATTTTTTGCTACCAGCTTGTTTTGTTTTGTATTTTGCTGTAACCAGCCTAAAATTTTGCTACCAGCATCTTTCGATTTTGCTGGAACCAGCAATTTTTTTCTGCTTCAATCAACTAACTGAAGATTTTTGTTGCTTTCAATTTCTTTGCTAGATGAGGAACCGGTTTTTAAAAAAGCTTCAACCATGTGCTGGGAAGCTGCAACCGCATGCACGAGAGCTGCAAGTCGTCTACACCGGAGCTACAACCAGAGGCGCCGGTCGCCGGCGAGGCTGCAAGCACGAGCACTCGGAGTTGTAGCCGATGGCGACGTATGCTGGACTGGAGATGATAAGTGCTTCAACGACGGGAGATTGAAACCTGCTGCGAGGTCCGGCGAGCGGCATCAATGGAGGGGGCGTTGCTGGCCGTGAAGCATGGCGGCAGTGATTTTTTTTGCGACCTGGGCGACGAGGTGATGCGAACCGGGGATGCCGAAGGTCTGTGGCCGCGACGATGGCGACTGGCGGTGCTAGAGCCGGGGACGCATGCCCGGTGGCACAGCAGTTGGTGCGCGCGGGCTGCACTTTGTTCACGATCCACTTTTTTCGGGTAGGGAGAATCAGTGTGTGGAGACGTTGACTTTGTGCTATGATTATCTAACGGCCATCAGCGCATTAATCTAATGGTTAAAAAAGGACCGGCCGAAAGTTTCCGCCGGCGCACCGGCGCCTATCACCCGCCATCGATCCGGCTGAAGAATCCCTAGCTTGATCTCGACCGATCGGCTCCGTCTGTTTGCACGTACAACCGAAGCCGCGCTGCCTGCACTGCCATGACCACTGTTTTGGGTACCGCTCGAAATTTCGTGATCCCGAGCGGTTACCGCTACCCCACGGAAAACACTCATACCGAGCAAAAAAATTCGAGTTTTTTTGAAATTTGAATTCAAACGATCACCGTGCTGTTAAATACGCAGCATCTCTCATGTATTAACAGCGCTTGCAATGGCGTATTGGCAAAGGCATGCTTTATGGAGCTGCGAGTCGCGGGTTCGAGTCTTTCCTTCTCCAGTTTTTTCTTTCTTTTTTAGAATGCAAAAGTAAAAAAACTAACAGAGTTGAGAAATTCTGGGAGCGGCAGGAGTCGAACTCGAAATCTCTGAGAAAGCGACATCGGTGGGTGCATGTGAACAGCCACTACGCTAGAAGAAAGGTAGTGATCTTGAAGAGTTAAAAGTATATCTATATCAACTTTGAAATATTTGAATTCAAAATTTGATTTTAAACTTCGTCCGAATTTTTTCCGGTATTTCGTGGTTACCGTGGTAACCGTGAATTTCGGTGCCCCTCGAGAAAAAACGCCCGCTTGGGATCCAAAACCTTGGCCATGACCCCACTGCCGCCATCAAGAGTTCCACCCTCCCGTAGCGGGCACGTACACCGTCGTCATCACCGCCGCCGTCCTGCCGCCTCGATCAGCACGTGGCCTCCACAGGCCGGAGCTGCCCCCGCCTCTGTTCCGTCGCTGCCGAGGGACGTCGTGTTCGACATACTCTCCAGGATGACGGTGAAGTCCCTGTGGTGGCTCCGGTGGGTTTGCAGGGAATGGCACGCCATCATCTCCGACCCGGCCTTCCATGCCGCGCACAGGTCCCGCGCCGAGCCGCAGCCCCTCCTCGTCGCCCGCTACTACCGTGAGGAACCCGTCCAGGAAAGCGGCCTGCGGGTCATGGACCTGGCCGGCAATGTGGTCAGGGAGATCAAGGACGCCGGTGGCTTCTGGACGTCCTGCCCGACGATTGACGACCTTGTATGCGTGACGGAAAACAAAAATTCATCCAGCGCCCACATAATTGACCTGGCCACGGGGGCGGTGCTCGTGAACTGCCCGAATTTTGAGGAGGGATCATTGACCAGACACCACACCTTCGGCTTTGGGCGTGCCACTCCGTCCGGCACATACAAAGTGATCCGCCTCAGGCTTGAACAGCGGTCTCCCACAAACCTGCGAGGTCCTGGAGTTAGGAGGCAATGCCGGATGGAAGCAAAGTGAGTCTCCACCAATTCGAGTCTCTGTCTCCTATCACGAGAGCTGGATCGTCACGATCAATGACATCGTGCATTTCCTTGCCTACCCGAGTAGTTTGCCCTTCTTTGATCTTGAGAGCGAGAAGTGGGGGGTGTTGAGAGAACCACTGGAAGAGAGTCGGGAAAATCCACATAACCAAGCTCAACGGGGCTCTGTGCATGGTGCATGCACATGGACATATGACTAACCATGCACGCGCAGACATTTGGATCTTCGATGATCATGACGACATGTGGGAGAAAGCATACACAATCCCTATGGCCGCAACCGCCGATAACATGATGCCGTTGATGGTGACGCGTGATGATGGAAAATTGCTCTTCAACTGCTTTCTGTACAGACCGACGCCGGTGCTACAAGTTTATGATCCCCAAACCAAGAGATGCACCAAAGTGATGGATAAAGTACATGACATCTTCGGCGGAGTCGGGCTCTGCAGGTTTCACTTGGAGCATGTTCTCTACTCCAAGTCTCTAACAAAGGCTGAATTTTAGCAAGATGAAACTTCGAATTGAGGAGCGGTGACCCTTCGAGTGAACTGGCCATATAGTCTACTGGGGCACGTCGAAATAACAATGCACGTGGAAGGAACTTGAGCATATAGTTAACAAGTTTACTGTTCTATGTTCCAATATATGATTGAAAGAAAAAATCCTCCTTGTAGTTACTGTACTAAGTGACATTGTGACCTTCAAACAAAAGGTGATATGTGACTGTGACGTTGTGAATTTGTTTCGGGAGAATATGACACCGTGATGATAATTTTTTTTAGCGTACATCATGATGATAATACTACATTTTTAGGGTATAACGCATTGCTTTATTTCTCTAGTTCAATGTTTATAGGAACAAGTACAACATCATGGAGATGAATGAGCCACGGGTGGCACCCCTCAGATAACGAAAGTGTGCGCTTAGCTAAGTTATGTGCTTAATGGTTTGATTCTCTACCTTCATGGGCAAAGAAACGCAGAGGAAAATCTCTTGATCTCAAGTTTATTTTTTTCTGCAAATCATCCCATAGTGGCTTCCCCACTCACCAATATTTGCTGCAACTTCTTTGTAATCCGACGCCACCTTGATATGAGCAAGATTTTTTTCCAAAAAAGGAGGATGGCCCCCGGCCTCTGCATCTGGATGATGCATGCAGTCATTTTATTAATTATTCACAAAGATCTTAGCCTTGATATGAGCAAGATGTAGGTCTACTGCGCCAAAGCTTCACGAATGGCAAGAATCTCAAGAGATGCAGGATACAAGGTTGCTGGATACAAGATTCAATGATCCCGTATATTTTCCATGATGATCTCTGCAAACGGTGCTAACCGAGCCACTCTACGGACAAAAAAAAATGCATGATATATTCTTAAAGGGGTTCCTATAAGACCTTATTTCTTGTTACCAACAAAAACAATTTTCTATTAAACATTAACAGTAAAATCAGTGCCACTCTGTCAGAGTAGTATTTAATTGTAATGAAAGAAAAACTAGGTGTAATTGCTATATCAAGAATTTAAAGAAAGAATTTGGTATTTTTAGAAAAGAGTAGACTTTTCATTTTCCTAATTGTAGCCATATATTTGGATGTAACACCATCTCTAAGTCTAACCCTCTAACACTCGATCTAAAATGGTCAGCTAGGAAGACATGCGGTGTTTTCCCTTCCGGGTGAAGTACAAAACAGAAGAGAGGGTCGTGGAGCGATAGTAGCTGTGTCGTGCACCCTGCCTCACCCGTTATGTTGTCGAAATTTCCCGTCAAATTTGCCACGACTTGTCAAAATTTAGGCCTTGTTTGTAAGAAAAGATAAACTTTAGAGTGTTGGCTGCAAAATGTCAGGACTTGTCCGCAATTTTCTAGTAATAATATATTTAGGAAGGGGGGGAGTACTATTCATTGAGAACTGTTCAACATTGTTTGGGTAAATGCTTAGACAGACATCGGACGAGTAGGTTGTACCCGGTAAAAATATATAGGGAGGAAGGTAAAATAGGACAAGGGTCGAAATCGCATCGTTGCTGCATCCCGTATCCACGTTGATCTCGGATATACCACCATAAATAACTCCGCGAAAGAGCGATCGATGCATCTTTGCCTGCTCATCTCGGCGCAACATATAAACCGAGACAACCGAGAAGGCCTCTTAGCGCGCAGCTTGTCAGAGGCGCGCGCTGCCATGGCGTCGCCACCGTTTCAGGTTCCGCCCATGCCTGGACAAGGCTGCCTTGATCCTTGCTTAGCCGTCGCCACAACCGGCACGACTACACCGACCCAAGACGACGACAAGAACGTCCCGTTGCTACCGGATGACGTCATCTCCGAGATCCTCTCCTGGCTGCCGGCCAAGTCCCTGTGCCGAACCGGGTGTGTGTCCAAGAAGTGGCGCGCCCTCGTCTCCAACCCGGCCTTCGTCGCCGCGCACAGTTCCCGCGCTGAGCCGCTCCTCGTCGCCACGACCCGCGCCTCCACCGGTATGGGCGGTACGCCAAGAGTGCTGCTGCAGCTAGTCCGGCGCGCCAAAGATCTTCGGCGTCGTCCTTGAGTCGACGATAACCGGCCTCTATCACTGCGTGGTTCTCACCGCAGGAGAAGGGGACCAATGGAGGCCGACGCAACCGCCACCGTACTCGATCTCTGCCGTCTACGACGGTTACAACGAAGCAGTCACCTTGAACGGCTGCGTGCACTTCTTGTCCCTGGACGAGGACGGTGTGCTCGTGCTGTGCTTCGACCTCGAGGCAGAGGAGTGGAAGGTGATCCAAGGACCACCGGAGGTTTCCAGCCACGCGGCGGGGGTGAAGATCAGCATAGCCGAGCTCAACGGATCCGTCTGCGTCGTTCAAAAGACGCCGAACGTGGTCTGTATGTGGCTCTTGACTGACCCTAGCAGGGTGACCTGGATCAGGGCTTACGCAATCCAGATGGGTTATAAGCCCATCCACTTCCTGATGCCGTTGAGAATGATGCATCCTAGTGGGAGGCTGCTCTTCTGCCATTACTATGACGATTCGACCATGGCGCCGGAACTACAAATGTATGATCCCCGTTCGGGGGGATGCACACATGTGATGAACGCGCCGACCAATCTCATCGGCAAAATCAGACTTTGCAGCTCCCACATAGATCCTAGATTTTGTTTAGAGAAAAAGAAAGGGCAAACCTCCTGGCCTCTGCATCTTTGGAAGTACAGAGTCAACATAGTTTTGCGTTGAGCTTTAATTTTCTTGAATCATCTTTCTGTTTTGCAACTACTGCTTTGGTGGCGAAATTCTTGAATAATAGTGTTCCGCTATGATAACGCCCACACGTACGGCATATTTGCACATCGCCCACACGCCTTGATCCACCTTAATTCTGTTTTGCACGAATTCTAAAGAAATCTGACTGCCACGTAGGCATAGCGTGTTATGTGGGCGTTAGAGCGCTCGCCCACATGACCCGCAGCGCGCGGTTGCCAGCTGCGCTGTGTGGGCGAAGCAGTTCCCGCCAACACAGTCACCAACCAGTCCACGCGGGTGTGGGTGAACTGCTCTTCGCCCACACGACGCTCGTACGGTGATAAATGGCAACTGCAGTTGCGCGTATGCGGCAACTAGGTAAACACACATGGCAACTATGATTCGTTGGCAGATGGCAACTGTAGTTGCGCGTACGCGGCAACCAGGTAAACACACATGGCAACTATGGTTGGACCACACGTGGCAACTAGGTAAACACACATGGCTACTATTTGTTTGACCACATGTGGCAAGTAGTTAATCACACACGGCAATTATGGTTTGATTGCAGGCGGCAACTACCATAAATTAGATATGACAACTATATTTAATCAAAACAGAAAGAGTTGCCAATGTTTTACAACTATATTTGCCATCCCGGATGGCAACTAAAGCGCCATCCCACGGATAACTAACGTAGCTGCGCCAGGACGTGTGGGCATTTTTGCTTCGTGCCACACGCGCGGGGTGGGATGTGCAGTACTTGTTGGACGTGTGGCACGAAGTACCTGTGCCCACACGTGTGGGCAGTTCTAATGTTCGCCCACACATAATTCGTGTGGGCTGCCTCCTGCTTACGCCACACACGGTGTGTGGGCGGATGTCTAGTATGCCACACGTGTGGGCGTTATCAGCAGTCTGGTCGCAAAGAGTATCATGCATGCCAACTAGGCAATTTTGATGAGGTAGCTTAGAATTAAATAAAGAAAGAGATGTTCAAGTATCATATCATAATAATTGCTATGCTACTAGTAGATGACTTTATTTATTGCTATGCATGACACATACTCTCTCCGTCCGCGAATAAGTGTACTTCTACCTTTTGTTTTAAGTCAAAATTTTAAAATTTTGACCAACTTTATAGAAAAGAGTAGTAACTTATATGACATCAAATGTGTATATTACGAAACTACATTTTAAAACGAATCCAGTGATAATAATTTAGTGTCATAAGTGTTGCTACTTTTTCCTACAAAGTTGGTCAAAGATTTAAAATTTTGACTTAGAACAAAAACTAGATGTACACTTATTCGCGGACGGAGGGAGTACTATATACTATGATACTGTGCACTAGGGAGGTAGTATCACACACTAGCATCGTATGCATGATACTATAACTTATGATACTTCCCATTACAAGCAGCCTAAGCAGCCAATGCAAGCTGCCATCGTAAATGTCAATTCGGAAATGAGTAAGGCTGGTCGTAATGGGAGTATTATAAGCGGTATCATGCATGTTAACTAGACTTTTTGGATGATGTGGCACACAATTAAATGAGAAAAAGGAGGATGTGGTATCATATCATGATACCGTATCATATTAAATGTTATACTACTTTATATCATGCATGGCAATTAATAAGGCAACCTAAAATATTAACTTATGATACTATGCATTACGGTATCATAAGCGGTACTAAAAATATACCATTACAATGTCGTCTTAATAACTATTAAAAATATACTTAAACGAATTTTGAGAAATGAAAAAAATAGCGTGCTATGCAAGGCAAAATAGCGTGGCCCTTAAAATAAAAAATTATCGTGCTATAGTATACTATTAACGAGACATTATACATCGATTTATTTGGCGAGGGCATTGCTCAGAACACTATGGCGTGCTATTAGTGACACTATAGCGCGCTATTTTTTTCCACTGATTTTGAGGGGAATAGCTACTATCAACACAGAGTGTTGTCCTTTTTCTTTTCATTATGTGAAGAAGGTAGAGAGAGCGTTGTCGACTCCATTGAAGGATTTTGAAAATGATCTATGTGTTTGTAAGAATTCTTGCCTGATGTCGTCCTTTCTTGGCATTGACGAGGAACTGATCCACCTGCCTGCGATCGAAAACGAACGAACGAACCGAAGAAAGCACGCACATTTGTTTGTTTGTCGACTCGCTCAGTATGCACATTTCAAATCCCCTCGCTCCGATGCGTACACGTTTCTTTTTTGAAACGAACAAATGGAACGACCTCCTCGTTAATTAGTCATTAGGTCGCTCTGATGTCGTTCATGTATATATAGTCTGATTATTAATTGTTTTCTCTTTTTTAGACCTCCTTCTTCTTCCTCGACTATGCCGAGATCCTCCACACCTCCACGAGCCGAAGGCTATTGGAGGTGGGGTGGACCAGTGATGACGAGGCAGAAGAAGGAAGAAGGCTTTTCTTGAGTAGTTGTCTATCATGATTGGTTAGTTATTACTTCCTAGTGTCAAAACACTCTTATATCATGGGATGGAGGGAGTAGTTACTAGTAGTTTCTAGCTAGCTACTCTCTCCGTCCTAAAATGTAAAATCATTTTTGACACAATGAGACGGAGGGAGTAGTTGATACTGTGGGGAAAAAGTTTCTACCTATACTTGATTAGTCCGGCTTGCAATGAGTTTAGTCAATCCGTGTCCTGGTCCGTGTAGTAGAGTTTTAGGACAAGCTACTAGTTGTGTACAATACGTGTCTGACTCCAAGTCCGTGTTGTCCGCCGTCTGGTTTAGGTTTAAATAGCGATGACGGTTGCCGGGTGAGTTAATTCGGAATAGGCTTTTTTTTTTTGAAGGAAAATTTGGAAAAGGCTTTACTTCGTATTCCTATAGGAAGTGGATTTGTTTGCTCCTGGTGGCCGCCGGGGATTATGTTTGCTCCTGGTGGACGCAGGGCTTCAAGATTCTAACACCGCGGAAATTGAGAAGGACTTTGATTAAGGAGGAAAAAAAGGAGAAGGGACACCACATACACCTCCGTTGCCACAACCAGCATGTGCATAGTTGATGGCGATACGATGGCGATACATGTGCATAGTTGATGGCGATACGATGGCCGGCGTACCGAACCGACACAGCTCCGGCGCACGGATTTGCATGCTCTTGAGTTTACTGCAGCAGTCCACTCGGAGCCGCGCGTGCACCACGCGTAAGCGGATGATCCGGTGGCAGCAGTAGATGACTAGATAATACAGAGAGCCGCATGCGTCAAGCAGGCTTCGGACTTGCCAGCCGGTGGCGGAGACGAACTCGAGCTTGACAACTGCCAGCGAGGAGAAGTGGATGGTAGCTGGCACAGGCACCGAATCTACTGCTGCAGTAAACTCCACCTTCCGTATGGAAGACCACACCGAGAACGCCTTTAGGACTTGGACGCCGGCACCGGCACGAGCGGCCAGTATCAAGTCCACCTTCCGTATGAACTCGGCTGTTTGTGCCTCGTGGTCTTGGCCGTCTAGTGTGCCAACGTTGACGCCTACGGTATGGGCGTTGAGGTCGAGGTGGGTGACGCTCTTCCAGAGGTTGCTCCAGCGATGGGCGAGGCAGCTCGTGGCAGCAGCTTCTCGAATCGGTAGCCGGGAGAGGATGAGCACCAGGATTTCGTCAGGTAGCACACTGATCCAGTCGACATCATGATCCTCCTGCAAAGGTTCCTCATGTGCAGCAATTGTTGCCTGGGCAGGTGAAGCAGGGTTGCCGCCGGCCTGATGCCGTGCTTTCTTTCTTGGACGACCTTCCGTGTCGGCGGAACCGATCGTACTGCCTGCTACCTCCCTAAATGTACACAAACCGAAAATGTTTGGAGATTAGTGGATCAGCTGCAGCCTGCAGTCATGGGAAGCAAATCCTTTCCATCCGAGCTGAAAAGCCATGATTGATCCTAACAAAACCAAAACTTAAAATATGTTCATCAGAATTAAAATTGCAATATTAGGTAAAACTACACAAATTTATTAGGTAAAACTTTTCAAGTATCCAGTGCATGCAGCTAGCAAGAAAATCATTCATCACAGACTGAAGGAGCCATATCATGGAGGAGGGCAAATGATAATACAAGTACTCGAGTATCCGTGCTATATAAAAACTGGACCACACACAGGCTGAAATAACAGCAGCAGGAGTCTTCCCAGGTTTGGTGAAGTCAGAGATGTCCATGGCTGCATCAAAATGGCAACCGTACCAAGCAGCGAGCAGCTATTTGTAGCCATCCATGACCATTGCTAAGAACAATGGTATTTAACCAAGGTGTGTTAGTTGAACTAACCACCAATCGCTCAATATGCCATATAGTTTTGGCCATTGATGGTACGCATACATTCTTGATCAATAAACAATCCCATGGTCATGCAATTTGAGAAAGAAAAAAAATAAGGTAACTACCAAAACTCAAAATAAATCATGCAATGTCCCTGAAAACATATACCAATGGTCGAACGGTATTTCAATGTAAAGCCAGGAAATTATTAGGTACAGCTTCGAAAGCATCCAATGCAGCTAGGAAGAACATTAGTGATCACAGATCAACGGATAATACCAAGTGGTACAGGCATATATTCTGAATGAGCACACAGTAACAGAAAAGAAAGAACTTGCGCATTCAGTCAGTTTAAGCACAAGCAGTGAAGAAAAACTAGATTCTCTACCTTGCTCTTTCGTGACTGCTGGTCATGGTTATTGAGGGACCTGGTAGCTCGCCCTCCGGCCATCTCTGTGAGGGTTCTTTGCATCTCGGGTCTCCCATCTCTGTGGTTCTTGCAGCCTGGTAGCTCGCCGTCTGGCCGGAGGTCCCGTTCAGCCTGACATTTCCCGCTGCATCCAAGGGTGGCGGTGGGCGGAGGCCGTGCACGTCGGGGTTTTCCATCCGCTGCGCGCCCAGGAGCAGCGAGGACGGAGGCACGGAGCGAAGGGACTGGCGACGATCTTGGAGCCGGGCGAGCGCGCAAAGGCAGAGGAAGAGATGGGAGAGGCGGCCGGGGCGGATGAAGGGATGGGAGATGGGAGAGCCGGGGCGATGATCTTGGAGGATGGGGCACCGACGTCGGGGAGCGGAGGCCGGAGTGGGCGAGGAGCGGCGACTTGTCGGAGATGGGAGATAGGGGAAGCGTAGCGGCGGCGGCGCCTCAGCCTGGTGTAGCATACCCTACCTAACAGAGGAATTGAGGAGGAGAGGAAGGGGATCGGCAGTGAAGAGGGTAGGTGAGGAGATGAGATGGGATTGTTCCGAGGGAGAGCAGCTATGTTTTTTTTAACACAGTACATAGACTCACACGCTCATACATGGGCATACACTTATCTCTACGAACGCACGTATGCCACCGGCCCCTCCTTCGCCTCTTCCCTCGCCGCCGCCGGTAGTCCCTGCCGGATAAAGCCCCGGCATGGATTGGCGGCGGCGGGGCCGCCCCACTTCTCCTTCCCCTCCCTTGCTCCCCACGATGCTCCTCCCGAACCCTAGCGCTTGAGATGCGCCGTCGTCGGTTGTCCCTACTCTCCGTTGTCTAGCTCAGCTGGCCGCCGTCCTGGAACTCGCTATCCGCGGCGAGGTAGGCCCGCATCTGGCCACGCCCGTGGTGCAGGGCTACCATCCCTCAAGCTCGTCCTGAAGATCCGCTGGAGGTCAGGTCTTTGATCGAGACAGGCTACAGCTAGGGGGGGGGGGGGGGGGGGTGGCCGGTACTACCCGTCCAGGGAGGATGGGGCTGGTTGCCGGCGGGATCTCATGTCTCCCAATATAATCGGCTATGCGGTGGCCCTCGTAGTCTTCGTGTGAAGTCCCCATTCTACATGTGATCAATCCTCTTTGATCTGGCCATCGTTGAGTTCCGGATATCTCCTTCGAAGAAAGACACCTTGATTGGATAAGGGTCGGTCGTGTGCACCCGTAAGTAATATCAGCATAACTAGCTTCACCGGGGTATCAGGAAGCTCTGTTTTTGTTGACACCTTGGAACATGTCTCCTTCAAGAGTTTCAACATGTATTTAAAAAATGTTCAACATATATTAAAAAAAAATTCAATGCCTTTGCTAAAAATTTATTCACAACATATTTTTATAATCTTGCGCCATGTATTTAAAAAAATGTTGTATGTGCATTTGCCAAATATTCAACATGTATTTAGAAAAGTATTTAACGTGTATCTGAAAAATAAAGTATGTGTGTCTGAATAATGTTTAACCTTCATTTAAAAAATGTTCATCTTGTATATGAAATAATGTTAACTTGTACTAAGATAGTATAAAGTTGGGTCAGTTATTTTGGGATGGAGGAAGTATGAAGAACAAGAAAATAAAAAATAAGGACAAAAATGGTGAAATAATAAATTTAAAATGAAAATAACAAAACCGATGAAACCATAAACGGGTGAAGAAAAAAAAGGGAGGGGGGGGGGTTGATGGAAACCTTCCAAACAAGCACGGAAGGCAATATTATTGGGCCGGGCCATGAGTGGTGGATCAATCCCGTAATAAGGGTGACATTGCTTTTATCGGACAATAATAATTCGAAATCACTAATTGAGGAGTACTCGTTGCAAAGATCACTCCCACCTTCCCAGGTTGCGACAAGTGGCGCGCTGCATGTGCGCCACTTGTCGCAACCTAGGAGTTTTCCTTTTTTTTGTAGATCTGTTTATTCAAAACGTTTTATCTCTTAAACCATGCGTCCAAATCTCGAACCGTTGTCACCGTTGGATTCCTCGCGTCGAGATCTTCAAAACTAGATCCCATATTGATAGGTTTTGACGAACTTTTTTCACGAAAAAAACCGAACGAAAAAACCGAACCGGGAGCACGGGGTATTTCCCTTTCCGAAAGAGGCACGCCCGTGCCTCTCGCGAAATCACAACCGTGCCTCTCGCGGAAGAAAAAAAAGAAAACTCTTTTTTTTCGTTTCTGAGAGGCACGGCCATGACTCTCGCGAAAGCACAACCGTGCCTCTCACGGAAGCAAAACCGTGACTCTCGCGAAAGAAAAAAAACAGAAAACATGTTTTTTTTTCCGAGAGGCACGGCCGTGACTCTCGCGAAAGCACAACCGTGCCTCTCGCAGAAGCAAAACCGTGACTCTCGCGGAAGGAAAAAAAACAGAAAACGCGTTTTTTTTCGTTTCCGAGAGGCACGGCCGTGACTCTCGCGAAAGCACAACCGTGCCTCTCGCGGAAGCAAAACCGTGACTCTCGCGGAAGGAAAAAAATAGAAAACACTGTTTTTTCGTTTCCGAGAGGCACGGCCGTGACTCTCACGAAAGCAAAACCGTGCCTCTTGCGGAAGCAAAACCATGACTCTCACGAAAAGGAAAAATAATAAGAAAACGCGTTTTTTCGCGCACAATCTTTTTTCCTGTTTTTTTTTCCAAATGTTAAGGAAGACCGGTGGAAAACCGAAACATCAAAAAAACCGAAAAAAACCGTTTAAAAGCTGAAAACGCGTGCGGAAAAATAAAAAAACAAATTCGAAGGGAGCATCCAGAGCGCGACACGTGGCGGACGGCTAAGAGCGCGCCAAGTGGCGCTGATCGTTGCGAGGCTCCCGAAGGAGCGCTCGTTAACTAGTTGCTCCCATAATAATTAGAGGACTTAGTTCTAGATAGATGGGCTCATGGGCTGAACTTTTAAAACTAATGACTATCCATCGTCTAGAGATAATCTATTTTTTTCCTTTTTTTTGAAAAAGAGGTTGAATCCTCTGCATCATTAGATGCATATAGCCATCTTTATTACATTATATGCAACAAAGCTCTCACAGCAAGGACATACATCAAACAAGCCAAAATCACCACACACAACTACAAACTTGACAACGGGGAATGCCCTCACACCCCACCATCTAGAACCAGGGTCACCGCCGATGCGCTCACATAACATGATGGAAATATGCCCTAGAGGCAATAATAAAATGGTTATTATTATATTTCCTTAATCATGATAAAGGTTTATTATTCATGCTAGAATTGTATTGATCGGAAACTTAAATACATGTGTGAATACATAAACAAATACCGTGTCCCTAGTAAGCCTATACTAGACTAGCTTGTTGATCAAAGATGGTTAAGATTTCCTAACCATAGACATGTGTTGTCATTTGATAACGGGATCACATCATTAGGAGAATGATGTGATGGACAAGACCCATCCGTTAGCTTAGCATATGATCATTCAGTTTATTGCTACTGCTTTCTTAATGTCAAATACATATTCCTTCGACTATGAGATTATGTAACTGCCGGATACCGGAGGAATACCTTGTGTGCTATCAAACGTCACAACGTAACTGGGTGATCATAAAGATGCTCTACAGGTATCTCCGAAGGTGTTTGTTGAGTTGGCATAGATCGAGATTATGATTTGTCACTCCGTGTATCGGAGAGGTATCTCTAGGCCCCCTCAGTAATACACATCATAAGAAGCTTTGCAAGCAAAGTGACTAAGGAGTTAGTTACGAGATGATGTATTACGGAACAAGTAAAGAGACTTGCCGGTAACGAGATTGAACTAGGTATGAAGATACCGACGATCGAATCTCAGGCAAGTAACATACCGACAGACAAAGAGAATTATGTATGTTGTCATTAGGTTCGACCGATAAAGATCTTCGTAGAATTTGTAGGGACCAATATGGGCATCCAGGTTCCGCTATTAGTTATTGACCGGAGAGGTGTCTCGGTCATGTCTACATAGTTCTCGAACCCGTAGGTGCCCGGAACCAGTTCCGGTGACCCGATGAGTACCCGGTGCACTCCGAAACTATTCCGGTGTCCGAATACTATCGTCCTATATATCAATATTTACCTCTCGACCATGTCGAGACTCCTTGTCATGTCCGTGATCTTATCCGGGGCTCCGAACAACATTCGGTCACCAAAACATATAACTCATATAACACTATATCGTCAACGAACGTTAAGCGTGCGAACCCTAAGGGTTTGAGAACTATGTAGACATGACCGAGACACATCTCTGGTCAATAACCAATAGCGGAACCTGGATTCACATATTGGCTCCTACATATTCTACGAAGATCTTTATCGGTCGAACCGTTATGACAACATACGTAATTCCCTTCGTCCATCGGTATGTTACTTGCCCGAGATTCGATCGTCGGTATCTTCATACCTAGTTCAATCTCGTTACTGGCAAGTCTATTTAGTCATTCCGTAATACATCATCCTGTAACTAACTCATTAGTCACTTTGCTTGCAAGGCTTCTTATGATGTGTATTACAGAGACGGTCCAAAGATACCTCTCCGATACCCGGAGTGACAAATCCTAATCTCGATCTATGCCAACTCAACAAACACCTTCGGAGGTACCTGTAGAGCATCTTTATGATCACCCAGTTACATTGTGACGTATGATAGCACACAAGGTATTCCTCCGGTATCCGAGAGTTGCATAATCTCATAGTCGAAGGAATATGTATTTGACATGAAGAAAGCAATAGTAATAAACTGAACGATCAATATGCTAAGCTAACGGATGGGTCCTGTCCATCACATCATTCTTCTAATGATGTGATCCCATTATCAAATGACAACACATGTCTATGGTTAGGAAACCTTAACCATCTTTGATCAACGAGCTAGTCTAGTACAGGCTTACTAGGGACACGGTATTTGTTTATGTATTCAAACATGTATTTAAGTTTCCAATCAATACAATTCTAGCATGAATAATAAACCTTTATCAAGAATAAGGAAATATAAAATAACAACTTTATTATTGCCTCTAGGGCATATTTCCTTCAGTCTCCCACTTGCACTAGAGTTCACATCGCCATGTGATTAACACCCATAGTTCACATCGCCATGTGATCAATACCCAAAGAGTTTACTAGAGTCAACAATCTAGTTCACATCGCCATGTGATTAACACCTAAAGAGTACTAAGGTGTGATCATGTTTTGCTTATGAGAGAAGTGTAGTCAACAGGTCTGCCACATTCAGACCCGTATGTATTTTGCAAGTTTCTATGTCTACAATGCTCTGCATGGAGCTACTCTGTATCCAGATTGAGACTCAGAGTCATCTGAATCGGTGTTAAAGCTTGCATCGACGTAATCCTTTACGATGAACTCTTTATCACCTCCATAATCGAGAAATATTTCCTTAGTCCTCTTAGGTAACTAAGGATAATTTTAACCGCTGTCCAGTGATCTACTCCTGGATCACTATTGTACCCCCTTGCCAAACTCATGGCAAGGTACACAATAGGTCTGGTACACAGTATGGCATACTTTATAGAACCTATGGCTGAGGCATAGGGAATGACTTTCATTCTCTCTCTATCTTCAGCCGTGGTCGGGCTTTGAGTCTTACTCAACTTCACACCTTACAATACAGGCTAGAACTCCTTCTTTGACTGATCCATTTTGAACTTCTTCAAAACTTTTGTCAAGGTATGTGCTTTGTGAAAGTCCTATTAAGCGTCTTGATCTATCTCTATAGATCTTGATGCCCAATATATAAGCAGCTTCATCGAGGTCTTTCATTGAAAAATTCTTATTCAACTATCCTTGTATGCTATCCAGAATTTCTATATCATTTCCAATCAACAATAGGCCATAGGTTTCACTAGAGGCTTCTCTCATGAAGGCAAATAATACTGTGGTTGAACAAATTACTGTCGAGCAATGATTATGCATATAGGCATCACGTCCGTGTCAAGTAGACTGACTCTTGCCTGCATCTACTACTATTACTCCACACATCGACCGCTATCCAGCATGCATCTAGAGTATTAAGTTCATAAAGAACGGAGTAATGCCTTAAGTAAGATGACATGATGTAGAGGAATTAACTCAAGCAATATGATGAAAACCCCATCTTTTTATCCTCGATGGCAACAATGCAATACGTGTCTCGCTACCCCTACTTTGTCACTGGGTGAAATCATGCAAGATTGAACCCAAAGCTAAGCACCTCTCTCATTGCAAGAAAAACCAATCTAGTTGGCCAAACCAAACCGATAATTCGAAGAGAAATACAAAGATATTAAATCATGCATAAAATAATTCAGAGAAGATTCAAATAATATTCATAGATAAGCTGATCATAAATCCACAATTCATCGGATCTTGACAAACACACCGTAAAAGAGGATTACATCGGATAGATCTCCAAGAACATCAAGGAGAACGTTGTATTGAGAATCAAAGAGAGAGAAGAAGCCATCTAGCTACTAGCTATGGACCCGTAGGTCTGAGGTAAACTACTCACGCATCATCGGAAGGGCAATGGAGTTGATGTAGATTCCCTCCGTGATCAATTCCCCCTCCGGCAGGATGCCGGAAAAGGCCCCAAGATGGGTTCTCACGGGAACAGCAGGTTGTGGCGGTGGAAAAGTGTTTTCGTGGATGCCTCTAGCGGTTCTGGAATATTTGTGAATATATAGGAGGAAGACCTAGGTTAGGAAGTCACTGAGGGGCCCACAAGGTAGGGGGTGTTGGGAAACGTAGCATGCAATTTCAAAAAAATTCTATGCACACGCAATGATCTATCCATGGAGATGCATAGCAACGAGGGGGAGAGTTTGTCTACGTACCCTCGTAGACCGTAAGCGGAAGCGTCTCACAACGCGGTTGATGTAATCGAACTTTCTTTGCGCTCCACCGATCGAGTACCGAACGTACGGCACCTCCGTGTTCTGCACACGTTCAGCTCGGTGACGTCCCTCGCCTTCTTGATCCAGCAAGACGTCGAGGTAGTAGATGAGTTCCGTCAGCACGACGGCGTGGTGACGGTGATGGTGAAGTGATCCTCACAGGGCTTCGCCTAAGCATCGTGAGAATATTACCGGGGGTGTAAACTGTGGAGGGGGGCGCCGCACACGGCTAACAATTGATGTTTTGTGTTCTAGCGGTGCCCCCCCCCCACGTATATATAGGTTGGAGGGGAGGAGAGGCAGCCAAGGGGGCGCCCAAGTAGGAGGAATCCTACTTGGGCCCCTAGTCCAATTCGGCCTCCCCCCTTACCATATCCACCGGAGGGAGAAGGAAAGAGGAGGGAGGAGGGAAGGAAGCGGGAGGCCGAATCCCTCCCCTTCCTTCTCTCTTCCCCCCTTTCCTTCCTCCTAAGGTGCGGCCCATATGGGGGGCGCAACAGTCCCTGCTGGCTGCTGTGTTTCCCCTCTTGGCCCATTAGGCCCATATCTTTGCCGGGGGTGCCCGGAACCCCTTTCCGGTGACCCGATATTTACCCGGTACCCCCGGAACACTTGCGGTGTCCGAATATCATCATCCTATATATGAATCTTTACCTCTCGACCATTTCGAGACTCCTCGTCATGTCCGTGATCTCATCCCGGACTTCGAACAACATTCGGTCACCAAATCACATAACTGATATAATACAAAATCATCATTGAACGTTAAGCGTGCGGACCCTACGGGTTCGAGAACTATGTAGACATGACCGAGACACTTCTCCGGTCAATAACCAATAGTGGAACCTGGATGCTCATATTGGTTCCCACATATTCTACGAAGATCTTTATCGGTCGAACCATTATGACAACATACGTAATTCCCTTTGTCCATCGGTATGTTACTTGCCCGAGATTCGATCGTCGGTATCTTTATACCTAGTTCAATCTCGTTACCGGCAAGTCTATTTACTCGTTCCGTAATACATCATCCTGTGACTAAGTCACTTTGCTTGCAAGGCTTCTTATGATGTGCATTACCGAGAGGGCCCAGAGATACCTCTTCGATACTCGGAGTGACAAATCCTAATCTCGATCTATGCCAACCCAACAAACACCTTCGGATATACCTGTAGAGCATCTTTATAATCACCCATTTATGTTGTGATGTTTGATAGCACACAAGGCATTCCTTCGGTATCCAGGAGTTGCATAATCTCATAGTCGAAGGAATATGTATTTGACATGAAGAAAGCAGTAGCAATAAAACTGAACGATCATTATGCTAAGCTAACGGATGGGTCTTGTCCATCACATCATTCTCCTAATGATGTGACCCCGTTCATCAAATGACAACACATGTCTATGGTTAGGAAACTTAACCATCTTTGATTAACGAGCTAGTCTAGTAGAGGCTTACTAGGGACACAGTGTCTTGTCTATGTATCCACACATGTATCAACTTTCCGGTTAATACAATTCTAGCATGAATAATAAACATTTATCATCAATAAGGAAATATAAAATAACAACTTTATTATTGCCTCTAGGGCATATTTCCTTCAGTCTCCCACTTGCACTAGAGTCAATAATCTAGATTACATTGTAATGATTCTAACACCCATGGAGTCTTGGTGCTGATCATGTTTTGCTCGTGGAAGAGGCTTAGTCAACGGGTCTGCCACATTCAGATCTGTATGTATTTTGCAAATCTCTATGTCTCCCTCCTTGACTTGATCACGGATGGAGTTGAAGCGTCTCTTGATGTGTTTGGTTCTTTTGTGAAATCTGGATTCCTTCGCTAAGGCAATTGCTCCAGTATTGTCACAAAAGATTTTCATTGGACCCGATGCACTAGGTATTACACCTAGATAGGATATGAACTCCTTCATCTAGACTCGTTCATTTGCTGCTTCCGAAGCAGCTATGTACTCCGCTTCACACGTAGATCCCGCCATGACGCTCTGCTTGGAACTGCACCAACTGACAGCTCCATCATTCAAAATAAATACGTATCCAGTTTGTCACTTAGAGTCATCCGGATCAGTGTCAAAGCTAACATCGACGTAACCATTTACGACGAGCTCTTTGTCACCTCCATAAACGAGAAACATATCCTTGGTCCTTTTCAGGTACTTCAGGATGTTCTTGACCGCTGTCCAGTGATCCACTCCTGAATTACTTTGGTACCTCCCTGCTAAGCTTATAGCAAGGCACACATCAGGTCTGGTACACAGCATAGCATACATGACAGAACCTATGGCTGAGGCATAGGGAATGACTTTCATTTTCTCTCTATCTTCTGCAGTGGTCGGGCATTGAGTCTTACTCAACTTCACACCTTGCAACACATTCAAGAACCCTTTCTTTGACTGATCCATTTTGAACTTCTTCAAAATTTTCTCAAGGTATGTGCTTTGTGAAAGTCCTATTAAACGTCTCAATCTATCCCTATAGATCTTGATCCCCAATATATAAGCAGCTACACTGAGGTCTTTCATTGAAAAATTCTTATTCAAGTATCCTTTTATGCTATCCAGAAATTCTACATCATTTCCAATCAACAATATGTCATCCACATATAATATTAGAAATGCTACAGAGCTCCCACTCACTTTCTTGTAAATACAGGCTTCTCTGAAAGTCTCTATAAAACCATATGCTTTGATCACCTCATCAAAGCGTATATTCCAACTCCGAGATGCTTGCACCAGTCCATAGATGGATCGCTGGAGCTTGCACACCTTGTTAGCACCTTTAGGATCGACAAAACCTTCTGGTTGCATCATATACAACTCTTCTTTAAGAAATCTATTAAGGAATCCAGTTTTGACGTCCATTTGCCAGATTTCATGATCATAAAATGTGGCAATTGCTAACATGATTCGGACGGACTTAAGCATCGCTACGGGTGAGAAAGTCTCATCTTAGTCAACTCCTTGAACTTGTCGAAAACCTTTTGTGACAAGTCGAGCTTTGTATATAGTAACATTACCATCGGCGTCAGTCTTCTTCTTGAAGATCCATTTATTCTCTATGGCTCGCCGATCATCGGGCAAGTCCACCAAAGTCCACACTTTGTTCTCATACATGGATCCTATCTCAGATTTCATGGCCTCAAGCCATCTGTCGGATTCTAGGCTCATCATAGCTTCTTCATAGTTCGTAGGTTCGCCTTCCAGTACAGGATTCCCGTACCACTCTGGTGCGGATCGTGTTCAGGTTGACCTACGAAGTTCTATAGTAACTTGATCTGAAGTTTCATGATCATCATCATTAACTTCCTCTCTGGTTGGTGTAGGCATCACGGGAACGGTTTTCTCTGATGAACTACTTTCCAATTCGAGAGAAGGTACGATTACCTCATCCAGTTCTACTTTCCTCCCACTCACTTCTTTCGACAGAAACTCGTTCTCTAGAAAGGATCCATTCTTGGCATCAAAGATCTTGCCTTCGGATCTGTGGTCGAAGGTGTATCCAATTGTTTCCTTAGGGTATCCTATGAAGACGCACTTCTCCGATTTGGTTTCGAGCTTATCAGGCTGAAGCCTTTTGACATAAGTGTCGCAACCCCAAACTTTAAGAAACGACAGCTTAGGTTTCTTGCCAAACCACAGTTCATACGGTGTCGTCTCAACGGATTTAGACGGTGCCCTATTTAACGTGAATGCAGTTGTCTCTAATGCATAACCCCAAAACGATAGTGGTAAATCGGTAAGAGACATCATACATCGCACCATATCTAATAAAGTACGGTTACGACGTTCGGACACACCATTACACTGTGGTGTTCCAGGTGGCATGAGTTGTGAAACTATTCCACATTGTTTTAAATGAAGGCCAAACTCGTAACTCAAATATTTGCCTCCGCGATCAGATCGTAGAAACTTTATTTTCTTGTTACAATGATTCTCTACTTCACTCTGAAATTCTTTGAACTTTGCAAATGTTTCAGACTTGTGTTTCATCAAGTAGATATACCCATATCTACTCAAATCATCTGTGAAGGTCAGAAAATAACGATACCCGCCGCGTGCTTCAACACTCATCGGACCGCATACATCGGTATGTATTATTTCAAATAAGTCATTAGCTCGCTCCATTGTTCCGGAGAACGGAGTTTTAGTCATCTTGCCCATATGGCATGGTTCGCAAGTATCAAATGATTCATAATCAAGTGATTCCAAAAGCCCATCTGCATGGAGTTTCTTCATGCGCTTTACACCAATATGACCTAAACTGCAGTGCCACAAATATGTTGCACTATCATTATCAACTTTGCATCTTTTGGCATCAATATTATGAATATGTGTATCACTATGATCAAGATTCAATAAACTATTTACATTGATTGTATGACCATAGAAGGTTTTATTCTTGTAAACAGAACAATAATTATTCTCTGACTTAAATGAATAACCATATCACAATAAACATGATCCAATCATATTCATGCTCAATGCAAACACCAAATAACATTTATTTATTTAGGTCCATCACTAATTCCGAAGGTAGAGGGAGTGTGCGATGTTGTTCTTATCAACCTTTGGAATCACTTCCAACACACATCGTCACCTCGTCATTAACTAGTCTCTGTTCATTTTGCAACTCCTGTTTTGAGTTACTAATCTTAGCAACTGAACCGGTATCAAATACCCAGGGGCTACTATGAACACTAGTAAAATACACATCAATAACATGTATATCAAATATACCTTTTTTCACTTTGCCATCCTTCTTATCCGCCAAGTATTTGGGGCAGTTTCGGTTCCAGTAACCATTTCCTTTGCAGTAGAAGCACTCAGTTTCAGGCTTGGGTCCAGCTTTGGGCTTCTTCATGGGAGCGACAACTTGCTTGCCATTCTTCTTGAAGTTCCCTTTCTTTCCCTCGCCCTTTTTCTTGAAACTAGTGGTCTTGTCAACCATCAACACTTGATGCTCTTTCTTGATTTCTACCTTCGCTGATTTCAGTATCGCGAAGAGCTCGGGAATCATTTTTGTCATCCCTTGCATATTATAGTTCATCACGAAGTTCTAGTAGCTTGGTGATAGTAACTAGAGAACTTTGTCAATCACTATCTTATCTGGAAGATTAACTCCCACTTGATTCAAGCGATTGTAGTACCCAGACATTCTGAGCACATGCTCACTGGCTGAGCTATTCTCCTCCATCTTATAGGCAAAGTACTTGTCAAAGGTCTCATACCTCTCTACACGTTTCAGCTCTTTGGAAAATCTCATATGCTCCGTGGCGTTCAAAACGTTTTTGAAGTCCTGGTTCTAAGCCATAAAGCATGGCGCACTAAACTATCAAGTAGTCATCATATTGAGCTTGCCAAACGTTCATAACGTCTGCATCTGCTCCTGCAATAGGTCTGTTATCTAGCGGTGCATCAAGGACATAATTCTTCTGTGCAGCAATGAGGATAATCCTCAAGTTACGGACCCAGTCCGTGTAGTTGCTACCATCATCTTTCAACTTAGCTTTCTCTAGGAACGCATTAAAATTCAAGGGAACGGTAGCACGGGCCATTGATCTACAACATAGATATGCAAAACTATCAGGACTAAGTTCATGATAAATTAAGTTCAATTAATCAAATTACTTAAGAACTCCCACTTAAAAAGACATCCCTCCAGTCATCTAAGTGACATGTGATCCAAATCAACTAACCCATGTCCGATCATCAATGGTGAATAGCTCTATGTTGAACATCACGTGGTGAACATCTCTATGTTGATCATATCTACTATATGATTCATGTTCGATCTTTCGATCTCCAGTGTTCTGAGGCCATGTCTGTACATGCCAGGCTCATCAAGTTTAACCCGAGTATTCCACATGTGCAAAACTGTCTTGCACCCGTTGTATTTGACTGTAGAGTCTATCACACCCGATCATCACGTGGTGTCTCAACACGACGAACTGTCGCAACGGTTCATACTCAGGGAGAACACTTATACCTTGAAATTTAGATAAGGGATCATCTTATAATGCTACCGCTGTACTAAGCAAAATAAGATGCATAAAAGATAAACATCACATGCAATCAAAATATGTGACATGATATGGCCATCATCATCTCGTGTTTTTGATTTCCATCTCCAAAGCATCGTCATGATCTCCATCGTCACCCGCTTGACACCTTGATCACCATCGTTGCGTTGTGGTCGTCTCGCCAACTATTGCTTCTACAACTATCGCTAACGCATAGTGATAAAGTAAAGCAATTACATGGCGTTTGCATTTCATACAATAATGAGACAACCATAAGGCTCCTGCCAGTTGCCGATAACTTTTACAAAACATGATCATCTCATACAACAACGTATATCACATCATGTCTTGACCATATCACATCACAACATGCCCTGCAAAAACAAGTTAGACGTCCTCTACTTTGTTGTTGCAAGTTTTACGTGGCTGCTACGGGCTTCTAGCAAGAACCGTTCTTACCTACGCATCAAAACCACAACGGTGATTTATCAAATTTGCTGTTTTAACCTTCAACAAGGACCGGCCACAGTCAAATTTGATTCAACTAAAGTAGGAGAAACAGACACCCGCCAGCCACCTTTATGCAAAACTAGTTGCATGTATGTCGGTGGAACCGGTCTCATGAACGTGGTCATGTAAGGTTGGTCCGGGCCGCTTCATCCAACAATACGGCCGAATCAAATTAAGACATTGGTGGTAAACAGTATGACGATCACCACCCACAACTCTTTGTGTTCTACTCGTGCATATCATCTACGCATAGACCTGGCTCTGATACCACTGTTGGGAAAAGTAGCATGCAATTTCAAAAAAATTCTACGCACACGCAATGATCTATCCATGGAGATGCATAGCAACGAGGGGGAGAGTGTGTCTACGTACCCTCGTAGACTGTAAGCGGAAGCGTTTCACAACACGGTTGATGTAGCCGAACTTTCTTCGCGCTCCACCGATTGAGTACCGAACGTACGGCACCTCCGAGTTCTGCACACGTTCAGCTCGGTGACGTCCCTCGCCTTCTTGATCCAGCAAGACGTCGAGGTAGTAGATGAGTTCCGTCAGCACGACGGCGTGGTGACGGTGATGGTGAAGTGATCCTCGCAGGGCTTCGCCTAAGCACCGTGAGAATATGACCGGGGGTGTAAACTGTGGAGGGGGGCGCCGCACGCGGCTAACAATTAATGTTGTGTGTTCTAGCGGTGCCCCCCCCACGTATATATAGGTTGGAGGGGAGGAGAGGCAGCCAAGGGGGTGCCCAAGTAGGAGGAATCCTACTTGGGCCCCTAGTCCAATTCGGCCTCCCCCCTTACCATATCCACCGGAGGGAGAAGGAAAGAGGAGGGAGGAGGGAAGGAAGGGGGAGGCCGAATCCCTCCCCTTCCTTCTCTCTTCCCCCCTTTCCTTCCTCCTAAGGTGCGGCCCATATGGGGGGTGCAGCAGCCCCTGCTGGCTACTGCGTTTCCCCTCTTGGCCCATTAGGCCCATATATTTGCCCGGGGTGCCCGGAACCCCTTTCCGGTGACCCGATATGTACCCGATACCCCCGGAACACTTCCGGTGTCCGAATATCATCGTCATATATATGAATCTTTACCTCTCGACCATTTCAAGACTCCTCGTCATGTCTGTGATCTCATCCGGGACTCCGAACAACATTCGGTCACCAAATCACATAACTCATATAATACAAAATCGTCATCGAACGTTAAGCGTGCGGACCCTACGGGTTCGAGAACTATGTAGACATGAACGAGACACCTCTCCGGTCAATAACCAAATAGCGGAACTTGGATGCTCATATTGGTTCCCACATATTCTACGAAGATCTTTATCGGTCGAACTGTTATGACAACATACGTAATTCCCTTTGTCCATCGGTATGTTACTTGCCCGAGATTCGATCGTCGGTATCTTTATACCTAGTTCAATCTCGTTACTGGCAAGTCTCTTTACTCGTTCCATAATACATCATCCTATGACTAAGTCACTTTGCTTGCAAGGCTTCTTATGATGTTCATTACCGAGAGGGCCCAGAGTACCTCTCCGATACTCGAAGTGACAACTCCTAATCTCGATCTATGCCAACCCAATAGACACCTTCGGAGATACCTGTAGAGCATCTTTATAATCACCCAGTTACGTTGTGACGTTTGATAGCACACAAGGCATTCCTCTGGTATCCGGGAGTTGCATAATCTCATAGTCGAAGGAATATGTATTTGACATGAAGAAAGCAGTAGCAATAAAACTGAGCGATCATTATGCTAAGCTAATGGATGGGTCTTGTCCATCACATCATTCTCCTAATGATGTGATCCCGTTCATCAAATGACAACACATGTCTATGGTTAGGAAACTTAACCATCTTTGATTAACGAGCTAGTCTAGTAGAGGCTTACTAGGGACACAGTATCTTGTCTATGTATCCACACATGTATCAAGTTTCCGGTTAATACAATTCTAGCATGAATAATAAACATTTATCATGAATAAGGAAATATAAAATAACAACTTTATTATTGTCTCTAAGGCATATTTCCTTCAGGGGGGCGCTCCCCCCTAGGGCGCGCCCTCCACCCTTGTCGCCGCCTCGTGGCTCTTCTGACTTGGACTCCAAGTCCCCTGGGTGTCTTCTGGTCCAAGAAAAATCATCGTGAAGTTTTATTCCGTTTGGACTCCATTTGGTATTCCTTTTCTGCGAGGCTCAAAAACAAGGAAAAAACAGAAACTGGCACTGGGCTCTAGGTTAATAGGTTAGTCCCAAAAATAATATAAAATAGCATATTAATGCATATAAAACATCCAAAACAGATAATATAATAGCATGGAACAATAAAAAATTATAGATACGTTGGAGACGTATCAAGCATCCCCAAGCTTAATTCCTGCTCGTCCTCGAGTAGGTAAATGATAAAAATAGAATTTTTGATGTGGAATGCTACCTAACATACTTATCCATGTAATTTTTCTTTATTGTGGCATGAATGTTCAGATCCATAAGATTCAAAACAAAAGTTTAATATTGACATAAAAACAATAATACTTCAAGCATACTAATAAAGCAATCATGTCTTCTCAAAATAACATGGCCAAAGAAAGTTATCCCTACAAAATCATATATTCTGGCTATGCTCCATCTTCGTCACACAAAGTACTCAAATCATGCACAACCCCGATGACAAGCCAAGCAATTGTTTCATACTTTTGATGTTCTCAAACCTTTTCAACTTTCACGCAATACATGAGCATGAGCCATGGACTCACTATAGGTGGAATAGAATATGGTGGTTGTGGAGAAGACAGAAAGAAGGAGATAGTCTCACATCAACTAGGCATATCGACGGGCTATGGAGATGCCCATCAATAGATATCAATGTGAGTGAGTAGGGATTGCCATGCAACAGATGCACTAGAGCTATAAGTTTATGAAAGCTCAAAAAGAAACTAAGTGGGTGTGCATCCAACTTGCTTGGTCATGAAGACCTAGGGCAATTTGAGGAAGCCCATCGTTGGAATATACAAACCAAGTTCTATAATGAAAAATTCCCACTAGTATATGAAAGTGACAACATAGGAGACTCTCTATCATGAAGATCATGGTGCTACTTTGAAGAACAAGTGTGGAAAAAGGATAGTAACATTGCCCCTTCTCTCTTTTCTCTCATTTTTTTCTTTTTTTTTCTTTTGGTGGGCTTCTTTGGCCTCTTTTTTTTATTTGTGGGCTTCGTTGGCCTCTTTTATTTTTTCCCTCACATGGGACAATGCTCTAATAATGAAGATCATCACAATTTTATTTACTTACAACGCAAGAATTACAACTCGATACTTAGAACAAAATATGACTCTATATGAATGTCTCCGGCGGTGTACCGGGATGTGCAAGGACTCAAGAGTGACATGTATAAAATTTATGAATGGTGGCTTTGCCACAAATACTATGTCAACTACATGATCATGCAAAACAATATGACAATGATGGAGCGTGTCATAATAAAATGGAACGGTGGAAATTTGCATGGCAATATATCTCGGAATGGCTATGGAAATGCCATAATAGGTAGGTATGGTGGCTGTTTTGAGGAAGGTAAAAGGTAGGTGTATGGCACCGGCGAAAGTTGCGCGGTACTAGAGAGGCTAGCAAAGGTGGAAGGGTGAGAGTGCGTATAATCCATGGACTCAACATTAGTCATAAAAAACTCACATACTTATTGCAAAAATCTATTAGTCATCGAAAAGAAGTACTACGTGCATGCTCCTAAGGGGATAGATTGGTAGGAAAAGACCATCGCTCGTCCCCGACCGCCATTCATAAGGAAGACAATCAATAAATACCTCATGCTCCAACTTCGTTACATAACGGTTCACCATACGTGCATGCTACGGGAATCACAAACTTTAACACAAGTATTTCTACAATCCATAATTACTCACTAGTATGACTCTAATATCATCATCTTTATATCTCAAAACAATCATAAGGAATCAAACTTCACATAGTATTCAATGCACTTTATATGAAAGTTTTTATTATATCCCTCTTGGATGCCTATCATATTAGGACTAAATTTATAACCAAAGCAAATTACCATGCTGTTTAGAAAGACTCTCAAAATAATATAAGTGAATCATGAGAGTTCAATAATTTCTATAAAATAAAACCACCGTCGTGCTCTAAAAAGATATAAGTGAAGCACTAGAGCAAAATTGCCTAGCTCAAATGATATAAGTGAAGCACATAGAGTATTCTAATAAATCACGATTCATGCGTGTCCCTCTCAAAAGGTGTGTACAGCAAGGATGATTGTGGCAAACTAAAAATCAAAGACTCATCTCATACAAGACGCTCCAAGCAAAACACATATCATGTGGTGAATAAAAATATAGCGTCAAATAAATTTACCGATAGACGAAGACGAAAGAGGGGATGCCTTCCGTGGCATCCCCAAGCTTAGGCTCTTGGTTGTCCTTGAATATTACATTGGGGTGCCTTGGGCATCCCCAAGCTTAGGCTCTTGCCACTCCTTATTCCATAGTCCATCAAATCTTTACCCAAAACTTGAAAACTTCACAACACAAAACTCAACAGAAAACTCGTGAGATCCGTTAGTACAAGAAAATAAAATCACCACTTTTGGTACTGTGGTGAACTCATTATTTATTTATATTAGTGTAATATCTACTGTATTACAACTTCTCCATGGTTCATACCCCCCGGTACTACCCATAGATTCATCAAAATAAGCAAACAACACAAAGAAAACAGAATCTGTCAAAAACAGAACTGTCTGCAAAGATCTGCATTGTTATAATACTTATGTAACTCCAAAAATTCTGAAAAAATAGGACAACATAGGAAATTTGTGTATAAATCCTGTGTAAAAACAATCAGGGTTTTTCCACCCTCCAGTGAATTATTAAAATTCTGTGACTGGACGCAAAAGTTTCTGTTTTTCAGCAAGATCAAATCAACTATCATCGTAAGCCATCCCAAAGGTCTTACTTGGCACAAACACTAATTAAAACACCAAAATACATCTAACCAGAGGCTAGATGAAAAATTTATTGAAAAAACAGAACCAAAAAAGCAAGAACAAAAAAAATTGGGTTGCCTCCCAACAAGCGCTATTGTTTAACGCCCTTAGCTAGGCATAAAAACACATAGATCTAGGTATTGTCATCTTTCGTATGCAATCCATAAGTAGCTCTCATAATAGATTCATATGGCAACTTAATTTTCTTTCTAGGAAAGTGTTCCATGCCCTTCCTTAACGGAAATTGAAATCTAATGTTTCCTTCTTTCATATCAATAATTGCACCAATCGTTCTAAGGAAAGGTCTACCAAGAATAATAGGACATGTAGGATTGCAATCTATATCAAGAACAATGAAATATACGGGCACATAATTCCTATTTGCAACAATAAGAACATCATTAATCCTACCCATAGGTTTCTTAATAGTGGAATCCGCAAGATGCAAATTTAAAGAACAATCATCCAATTCACGGAAACCAAACACATCACATAAAGTTTTTGGAATTGTGGAAACGCTAGCACCCAAATCACACAAAGCATGGCACTTATAAGCTTTAATCTTAATCTTAATAGTAGGTTCCCACTCATCATAAACTTTTCTAGGGATAGAAACTTCCAATTCAAGCTTTTCTTCAAAAGATTTCATCAAAGCATCAACAATATGTTTAGTAAAAGATTTATTTTGATTATAAGCATGAGGAGAATTCAACATGGATTGCAAAAAGGAAATACAATCTATTAAATAACAATTATCATAATTAAAGTCCTTGAAATCCAAAAGAGTGGGTTCATTGCTACTTAAAGTCTTGACCTCTCCAATCCGACTTTTATCAATTTTTGCATCAAGATCTAT
The DNA here is from genome assembly GCA_011799875.1 of Thinopyrum elongatum. NCBI lineage: Eukaryota > Viridiplantae > Streptophyta > Magnoliopsida > Poales > Poaceae > Thinopyrum > Thinopyrum elongatum. The sequence continues at coordinate 642,799,219 of CM022303.1, read as the reverse complement.
AAACTCCAAATCATTGGGATGCCTTCTAACTAAAGTTGACTCATCTCCAGTCCCATCTTTATCAAGATTTATTTTAGAAAACAAAGATTCAATAGGAGTCACACCAATCACTTTAAGATCTTCATCATCATTTTCACAAGACTCCGGTTTAGCGGCCATCTTATTTACCAAAGTGGTTTGTTTATCAGAAATTTGGCCAACTAAATTTTCAAGATGAGCAAATTGAGATTTAAGACCATAGAATTCCTTAGACATATCATCAAGTTCTTTATTCATATACTCCATAAAAGTTTTCTGCTCCTTGAGCTTATTTCTAAAGAAATTATTATGCTCAAATTGTAGGGACATGAAGCTCATAGTATTATTTTCAATTTCTTCCAACTTCCTATAGTAAGGATCAAAGTTCTTCGGTTGAGCCATCATGACAAAGCAAGCAATCTAACACACGAGCAAACAAAAAGCAAACGAAAAAGACGAACGGAAGAAGGGCGAATAAAAAGGTAAATCTTTTTGAAAATCATTTTAGAAGTGGGGGAGAGGAAAACGAGAGGCAAATGGCGAATAATGTAATGCAAGAGATGAGAGTTTATGATGGGTACTTGGTATGTCTTGACTTGGCGTAGATCTCCCCGGCAACGGCGCTAGAAATTCTTCCTGTTACTTCTTGAGCTTGCGTTGGTTTTTCCCTTGAAGAGGAAAGGGTGATGCAGCACAGTAGAGGTAAGTATTTACCTCAGTTAAGAACCAAGGTATCAATCCAGTAGGAGAAGAACGCACAAATCACCAACACCTGCACAAACAATCAAACACTTGCACCCAACGCGATAAAGGGGTTGTCAATCCCTTCACGGTCACTTGCAAAGGTGAGATCTGATAGAGATAGATAAACAAAAGATAAAATATTTTTAGATTTTTTGGTATATAGATCTAAAAATAAAAGATTGCAAAATAGTAGATCAGAAAGTAATATGATGGAAAATTGACCCGGGGGCCATAGGTTTCACTAGAGGCTTCTCTCATGAAGTCAAATAATATGGTGGGTGAACAAATTACTGTCGAGCAATCGATAGAAAAGCGCAAAGTTATGACGATATCGAAGGCAATGATTATGCATATAGGCATCACGTCCGTGTCAAGTAGACCGACTCCTGCCTGCATCTAGTACTATTACTCCACACATCGACCGCTATCTAGCATGCATCTAGAGTATTAAGTTCATAAAGAATGGAGTAACGCCTTAAGTAAGATGACATGATGTAGAGGAATTAACTCAAGCAATATAATGAAAACCCCATCTTTTTATCCTCAATGGCAGCAATGCAATACGTGTCTCGCTACCCCTACTTTGTCACTGGGTGAAATCACGCAAGATTGAACCCAAAGCTAAGCACCTCTCCCATTGCAAGAAAAACCAATCTAGTTGGCCAAACCAAACCGATAATTCAAAGAGAAATACAAAGATATTAAATCATGCATAAAAGAATTCAAAGAAGATTCAAATAATATTCATATATAAGCTGATCATAAATCCACAATTCATCGGATCTCGACAAACACACCGCAAAAGAAGATTACATCGGATAGATCTCCAAGAACATCAAGGAGAACGTTGTATTGAGAATCAAAGAGAGAGAAGAAGCCATCTAGATACTAGCTATGGACCCGTAGGTCTGAGGTAAACTACTCACGCATCATCGGAAGGGTAATGGAGTTGATGTAGAAGCCCTCCGTGCTCGATTCCCCCACCGGCAGGATGCCGGAAAAGGCCCCAAGATGGGATCGCACGGGAACAGAAGGTTGCAGCGGTGGAAAAGTGTTTTCGTGGATGCCTCTGGTGGTTCTGGAATATTTTTGAATATATAGGAGGAAGACCTAGGTCAGGAAGTCACCGAGGGACCCACAAGGTAGGGGGCGCCTCCCCCTAGGGCACGCCCTCCACCCTTGTCGCCGCCTCGTGGCTCTTCTGACTTGGACTCCAAGTCCCCTGGGTGTCTTCTGGTCCAAGAAAAATCATCATGAAGTTTTATTCCATTTGGACTCCGTTTGGTATTTCTTTTCAGCGAGGCTCAAAAACAAGGAAAAAACAGAAACTGGCACTGGGCTCTAGGTTAGTAGGTTAGTCCCAAAAATAATATAAAATAGCATATTAATGCATATAAAACATCCAAAACAGATAATATAATAGCATGGAACAATAAAAAATTATAGATACGTTGGAGACGTATCATACATCATCCTATAACTAACTCATTACTAATTTTGCTTGGAAGGCTTCTTATAATGTGTATTACCGAGAGGGTCCAGAGATACCTCTCCGATACTCAGAGTGACAAATCCTAATCTCGATCTATGCCAACTCAACAAACACCTTTGGAGATACCTGTAGAGCATCTTTATTATCACCCAGTTACGTTGTAACATTGTATCCGGGAGTTGCATAATTTCATAGTCGAAGGAATATGTATTTGACATGAAGAAAGCAATAGCAATAAACTGAAACATTCAATATGCTAAGCTAAAGGATGGGTCTTGTCCATCACATCATTCTCCTAATGATGTGATCCCGTTATCAAATGACAACACATGTCTATGGTTAGGAAACCTTAACCATCTTTGATCAACGAGCTAGTCTAGTAGAGGCTTACTAGGGACACGGTATTTGTTTATGTATTCACACATGTATTTAAGTTTCCGATCAATACAATTCTAGCATGAATAATAAACCTTTATTCATGAATAAGGAAATATAAAATAACAACTTTATTATTGCCTCTAGGGCATATTTCCTTCAGTCTCCCACTTGCACTAGAGTCAATAATCTAGTTCATATCTCCATGTGATTAACACCCATAGTTCACATCGCCATGTGATCAACACCCAAAGAGTTTACTAGAGTCAACAATCTAGTTCACATCGCCATGTGATTAACACCTAAAGAGTACTAAGGTGTGATCATGTTTTGCTTGTGAGAAAAGTTTAGTCAACGGGTCTGCCACATTCAGACCCGTATGTATTTTGCAAGTTTCTATGTCTACAATGCTCTGCATGGAGCTACTCTGTATCCAGATTGAGACTCAGAGTCATCTGAATCGGTGTTAAAGCTTGAATCGACGTAATCCTTTACGATGAACTCTTTATCACCTCCATAATCGAGAAATATTTCCTTAGTCCTCTTAGGTAACTAAGGATAATTTTGACCGCTGTCCAGTGATCTACTCCCGGATCACTATTGTACCCCCTTGCCAAACTCATGGCAAGGTACACAATAGGTCTGGTACACAGTATGGCATACTTTATAGAACCTAAGGCTGAGGCATAGGGAATAACTTTCATTCTCTCTCTATCTTCTGTCGTGGTCGGGCTTTGAGTCTTACTCAACTTCACACCTTACAATAGAGGCTAGAACTCCTTCTTTGACTGATCCATTTTGAACTTCTTCAAAACTTTTGTCAAGGTATGTGCTTTGTGAAAGTCCTATTAAGTGTCTGGATCTATCTCTATAGATATTGATGCCCAATATATAAGCAGCTTCACCGAGGTCTTTCATTGAAAAATTCTTATTCAAGTATCCTTTTATGCTATCCAGAAATTCTATATCATTTCCAATCAACAATATGTCATCCACATATAATATCAGAAATGCTACAGAGCTCCCACTCACTTTCTTGTAAATACAGGCTTCTCCGTAAGTCTATATAAAACCATATGCTTTGATCACCTCATCAAAGCGTATATTCCAACTCCGAGTTGCTTGTACCAGTCCATAGATGGATCGCTGAAGTTTGCACACTTTGTTAGCACTTTTAGGATCGACGAAACCTTCTGGTTTCATCATATACAACTCTTTTTTAAGATATCCATTAAGGAATGCAGTTTTGACATCCATTTGCCAGATTTCATAATCATAAAATGCGGCAATTGCTAACATGATTCGGATAGACTTAAGCATCGCTACGGGTAAGAAAGTCTCATCGTAGTCAACTCCTTGAACTTGTCGAAAACTTTCGCAACAAGTCAAGCTTTGTAGATGGTAACATTACCATCAGCGTCAGTCTTCTTCTTGAAGATCCATTTATTTTCTATGGCTTGCCGATCATCGGGCAAGTCCACCAAAGTCCACACTTTGTTCTCATACATGGATCCTATCTTTGATTTCATGGCCTCAAGCCATCTGTCGGAATCTGGGCTCATCATAGCTTCTTCATAGTTCGTAGGTTGGCCTTGGTCTAGTAACATGACTTCCAGGACAGGATTACCGTACCACTCTAGTGCGGATCACGCTCTGGTCGATCTACAAGGTTCAGTAGCAACTTGATCTGAAGTTTCATGATTATTACCATTTGCTTCCTCTCTAGTTGGTGTAAGCATCACGGGAATGGCTTTCTCTAATGTACTACTTTCCAATTCGAGAGAAGGTACAATTACCTCATCAAGTTCTACTTTCCTCCCACTCACTTCTTTCGAGAGAAACTCCTTCTCTAGAAAGGTTCCATTCTTGGCAACAAAGATCTTGCCTTCGGATCTGTAGTAGAAGGTGTACCCAATTGTTTCCTTAGGGTATCCTATGAAGATGCACTTCTCCGATTTGGGTTCGAGCTTTATCATGCTGAAGCCTTTTAACATAAGTGTTGCAACCCCAAACTTTAAGAAACGACAGCTTAGGTTTCTTGCCAAACCACAGTTCATACGGTGTCGTCTCAACGGATTTAGACGGTGCCCTATTTAACGTGAATGCGGCTGTCTCTGATGCATAACCCCAAAATGATAGTGGTAAATCGGTAGGAGACATCATAGATCGCACCATATCTAATAAATTACAGTTACGATGTTCGGACACACCATTACGCTGTGGTGTTCCAGGTGGCGTGAGTTGTGAAACAATTCCACATTGTTTTAAATGAAAGCCAAACTCGTAACCCAAATATTCGCTTCCGCGATTAGATCATAGAAACTTTATTTTCTTGTTACGATGATTCTCCACTTCACTCTGAAATTCTTTGAACTTTTCAAATGTTTCATATTTGTGTTTCATCAAGTAGATATACCCATACCTACTCAAATCATCTGTGAAGGTCAGAAAATAACTATACCCGCCACGTGCTTCAACACTCATCGGACCGCATACATCGGTATGTATTATTTCCAATAAGTCATTTGCTCGCCCCATTGTTCCGGAGAACGGAGTTTTAGTCATCTTGCCGATGAGGCATGGTTCGCAAGTATCAAATGATTCATAATCAAGTGACTCCAAAAGTCCATCTGCATGGAGTTTCTTCATGAGCTTTACACCAATATGACCTAAATGGCAGTGCCACAAGTATGTTGCACGATCATTATCAACTTTGCATCTTTTGGCATCAATATTATGAATATGTGTATTACTACGATCGAGATTCAATAAACCATTCACATTGGGTGTATGACCATAGAAGGTTTTATTCATGTAAACAGAACAACAATTATTTTCTAACTTAAATGAATAAATGTATTGCAATAAACATGATCTAATCATATTCATGCTCAACGCAAACACCAAATAACATTTATTTAGGTTCAACACTAATCCTGAAGGTAGATGGAGTGTGCGATGGTGATCGTATCAACCTTGGAATCACTTCCAACACACATCGTCACCTCACACTTAACTAGTCTCTGTTTATTCTGTAACTACTGTTTCGAGTTACTAATTTTAGTAACTGAACCGGTATCAAATACCCAGGTGCTACTATGAACACTAGTAAGGTACACATTAATAACATGTACATCAAATATACTTTTGTTCACTTTGCCATCTTTCTTATCCGCCAAGTATTTGGGACAGTTCCGCTTCCAGTTACCATTTCCTTTGCAGTAGAAGCACTCAGTTTCAGGCTTGGGTCCAGCTTTGGGCTTCTTCATGGGAGCGATAACTTGCTTGCCATTCTTCTTGAAGTTCCCTTTCTTTTCCTCACCCTTTTTCTTGAAACTAGTGGTCTTGTTAACCATCAACACTTGATGCTCTTTCTGGATTTCTACCTTCGCCAATTTCAGCATCGCGAAGAGCTCGGGAATCGTTTTTGTCATCCTTTGCATATTATAGTTCATCACGAAGTTCTAGTAGCTTGGTGATAGTGACTAGAGAACTCTGTCAATCACTATCTTATCTGAAAGATTAACTTCCACTTGATTCAAGCGGTTGTAGTACTGAAACATTCTGAGTACATGCTCACACTACACCACAGCACTACATCCTCGACACACAAGTTGGTCGGAAAAACAACGTCCGCCGACAGACAGTCGGTTGGGAAAGACTATTGCCGACCGATGTTGTCTGTTGGGGAAAGTCCAGACGGGAAATCTTTTTCCCGACCGACTGCTTGATGGCTAAGGGGTATTTTTCCCGACCGACAGTTTGTTGGGCCTGCCATGGGCCTTTCCCGACCAACAGTCTGTTAGGGGAACCATGGGCCTTTCCCGACCGACTATCAGATGGGTATTCTTTCCCGACCAACATTTTCTTGCGCCTTGTGTTAGCCTTTCCCGACCGACTGTTTGATGGGGTTTCTTTTGCCGACCAACAATCTGATGGCATTTTGTTTTCCCGACCAATAATTCGTCAACATTTTGTTTAGCCAACCACAACTTTAATTAGCATATGCTATTGATTGTCACATACATATAGTTCATGTGTTCTAAGCATAATCACAAGACATCATACATCAGTTGCACCAAACCTTTTTTATTCCATTAACTAATTGTCACATACATACAATTCAGTCTGTTCTAAGCACAAAGACAAGACACCATACATTAGGTTTACAGAAGGACAGCAAAAAGACGCAAGTATGAGACATCAGTTGTACAAAATGAAAGCTAAAACATCCAGTTGACGCGGATTGCTGGCTTCATGGTTCATTTCCTTATGTTTGCTTCCTACAGAAGTTAAATAAGTCTCAATTATTAGAATGTTCAATTAATTTATGAAATTGAATACAGGCAGAATTCATATCTGCACTGTGCACACACAAGAGCACAAAACGAGGAATACACTTATCTAATCTATAAAAGTAGCATTTCGGAACATGAAGACCACCAATCGACTCCTAGCAGTGGCCATGGATGTGGCATAGAAGCCCTCTGTACGATTGCTGAGCATTTAGTGTTCCTAGGGACATACTTAAGTTACTGTGCATAGGTACCAGCAGCCAATATTCCAACACTTGTTTCCAAAAAAAAAGTCCGTAGGGAATACATTGTCGTAGGTATAAGAGAAATAAAAATGAGTTGTGCGAACGACCAATATTTGTTTTACTATTCAGGCCATAGAAGGAAAAATATATTGGAAATTTAGAATTAGTATCTCAAACGTAGAACCAGGTTACACATTTCTTTTGCAATTTATAAAGGCATAACCAGCATCTGCATGATAACTAAATATATGTACACTGCAGATTATAAATACTAGGTTTTTCCTGATACTTACTGATTAATAGCTCATGGGTGGGCGCCTTCTTCATGGCTGGGTAGAATGGAAAAATTAGGCGTACTGGCATATTGAAATATAGTTAGTCAAGATATTTTTTTAGGGATAGTTAGTCAAGATCTTGATTAAGATACAATGTACTATATTGGCCTAGAAACAGGATTCAGAAGTAGCAACTTTAGAAGCAACTAGCGATGTATTATGCTCTGTTCTGTACTATGGATGTGCTAATTGGAGTGTTCTGTAATGCCAAATTTAACTATTACTATTAAGCAATCAGCAGCTAGCAGTGTAAACAAGATACAATGTTAATTTAACTATTATTAAGAGCAACTAACAGTGTTCTGTACTAATTGCAGAAAGTAGGCTCTGTACCCGTATACCATAAACCATATTGTAGTCTTCAATAAAACACAGGGAAACCAATTAAATGAATCTGAACATTGTTAAAAAATTGACAATGGCTCTGTTTCACTTCTCTTTTAATTGAGCAATTAGTTCGTTTGATGGAGAGAACAAATCAATGCTGACCAAGAACTAAAAGTGTAAAACAACGATAAACTTATGTACCGATTGGATGGTCAAGCTATTGTGAATTCAAGTGTCGCAAATACTACATGGTAAGTCTACACACTTGCTAGTTCTTTACCATTTGACCAGAGTAGATAGGCAAATGCTAACACATCATGTGTCTATTGAACCCTGCAAACTTCAGGGTGTCAATGGTTTGAAGTAAAAGTAACAAGTGCATCTATAATATTCAGTTGGTTTGGTACACACTTAAAACTTCAGAAAATCTCCAGAGATAGACTTGTTTTAACTTCTAAGTGGTATCAGGAATGATACAAAATGTCCAGCCAACTGTTTGACATTTAATTTGTAACCTATCTTATTATCCGAAATGGACCGCAATATAGTAGTATGAATGTACGTCAGTCTGATGGTGTAGTTCTTCTATTCATTCTAAGAAAAGTACAATCGTGCTTGTGCTTTCATATGCTAATCACAAATGACTAAGGATGACCGATAGATGTGCAACCAGAAAAGGCCTATGTACATCTTACCTGGCTACGACGCCATTGTGCATAAATAGAAGCAGCTTCTTGAAGAATCCTCAGTTCTTCCTGTTGTTCCAGATTCATGTACAGCAATTCAGTTGCACCATCACATGTTAACATGTAGGTAGGTTTGATTATTGAGTTCTCTATCGAATATTTCTGCAATGTCGTCGCACAGAAATGGATGTATTCATTACACTTATTATAAAGAAAAATATAGTATCTCCCAAAGAAAATAATAGTGGATGCATGTACATCAATCATGTATTCATTACACTTACTAATAATAGCATTAATCATGTATACTGCTGAAATAATAAAATAGGTACTTACCCTGGAACCACCAAATTCATGTATCATGGTAAGTACCTATTTTATTACCAATCCTCAAACTTAACAAAGTATGCAGACTCACTTATAAATCAAGGAGTTGGTCATCTTTAGTGGCTAATGTCTATGATGCAAAATTAATTTCAGCTAGTTACCGACCACAAAGACAAAACAATAATCAAATCTAGGTTTCATCACTTGCATGCTCAAAAAATAAGATTTTGCGTATCATTCATGACGATATGACCAGATAAGGAAAAACAAGCAACCTGGTATAACCTCGATTACACAGCGGAAGTGAGAATAAGAAAAAAGAATGCAAAAAAACCCAGTCAAATAGTATGACAAAACTCAAGATGTGTCAAAATACTCACCTATCCAAAACCAGTCAGACCTTACAGAAGTTGGTTGATAAGTGTTGCTAGCAGATCTTGCAGCTCTGTAAAAAGTAAAGAGCCAAAGGTGAAATTGCAGTTATGTCAAGTCAAAGAATGTAGTACCGCTCTGAAAGAACATATATGGTACAAGTGGAATTTAATAGTTTCATTTGCAACTACTTTTATTGCATATATAAATAAACTTAAAGAGGAACATGAATGAAAAATATACTACATACTAACTAACACTGGAGTTTGAGGCAAGGTGTACATATTCATGTCTGATATTAGCATAAGTACACTACAACCTCACTTTGACAACATAACGGGACTGATTTAGATGGACAAGCAGTTCAAGTTGATATCATATGCCATGTACATTAATAATATATACATACCGATCAAACTTAAAACCAGATGTACAAATAATGATCAGACCACTCCCAAAGCTGTTTGACATATCTTAAAGATATTTATGTTGCTCCAGAGAAAGAAAGCTACTTGATGAAACAATTAAGCCATGAAATTCTAAAGAAAGACTTACTTTTTGTCCGTGGTGTTCCACTAACAAGTGACAACCCATGTGTTTGAAGTGATGGATGCTTGCACTGGGAGAAATCAAGAATCACCAATGTTAGAAGAAATGTGTAAGCGGATCCTCGGTTCTATAGCATTAATGGTTTAACATTTCAACATTTCACCTATTGAATTCTGAAATTGGATAACTACGTCATCCTTGACAATGCTGACCTCTTCGATACAAAGAATGGTGTTCTCTCCTACCCTTTTCAAGGTCCTTCTTCTTCCTGTCATCAGTGGAAAGCTAAGTACAATAACAAGAGGAGAAATGTTTCATGTATTTGTAATCTTATAAGCTGACACACGTCCACTAAATGGCATTGAATAACAGATCAATCTCGAATTATTCAGAGGATAGCAACAATGATTCACAGGGCACAAATTATTCATTCTGAGGAAACATTTTAGGTCTGAAAGAAAGGATTCACACAGGTAAAATAGATATTGAATAGATAACATGCTGAAAGAGGAAACACTACTGCTCATAGCAAAACCAATCCATGAATCAAAACAGAGTTAGTTTTCTTAAGATAAAATTGCTAGGCCAATGTGCTGCCTGGGTCCATCGCTGGGGGTTGAAATCTGTATACTACATGCAGAGAGGAGAGGAGGGAGACTATATGAGGGAGAAAGATCTTACCCATGTCGTTGCCGCCATGGGTGGCTACTCGTGGTCACCGAAAGTAGATGGGAGAGACGGGGTCACCTGCCGCCCTGTTCCTAGTTCGCTGGACACGGAGGAAGCAGAGGCCGCCTGCCTCGCTTCCGACCACCGGGAGCGAAGGGCCCTTGCCCCCCCTCATATCTGCTGCCATGGAAAGGTGGGAAGAGGTAGCTGGGCATGGGTTGGGGCAGTGGCGCCATGGGAGGGAGGGGGAGGTGGACGCTCGCGATTGGGGTGGCTGGTGGTGGAAGGAGGGATGGCCCCTGCGATGGCCGTTGGCGGCGGCGTGAGTCGCAATACTAGGCAGCGCCGTACGAGACAGGGGTGGATTGAGACGAGGGAGAAAGGGGATTGAGTGAGGTGCCCTGGGCAGTTCTAGGTTTTGAGAGAAAAAACAAAAAAATCGCAGGCTGGGCCGCGCTAAATGTTTTTGTCCGCGCGCAGGCCCATTTACCACCTGTTGTTGGTCGGCGTTATTTGCCGACCGATCGTTAGATGAGGATACGATCTTTCCCGACTGACTGTTCGACAGCAGAGACTTTTGTATTCCCGACCGAACGTCTCTTGCTGTACAAATGTTTTTGCAACCAACAATCACTTAGAAGTTTCTTCAACTAACTGTCGGTCGGCGAAAATGACTTTTGCCAACACACATCAGTAGGGAATAAAGTGTCGTGGTGTAGTGTCACTGGCTGAGCTATTCTCCTCCATCTTGTAGGCATAGTAGTTGTCAGAGGTCTCATACCTCTCGACACGGGCATGAGTCTGAAATACCAATTTCAGCTCTTGGAACATCTCATATACTCCGTGGCGTTCAAAACGTTTGTGAAGTCCCGGTTCTAAGCCGTAAAGCATGGCGCACTAAACTATCAAGTAGTCATCATATCGAGCTTGCCAAACATTCATAACGTATGCATCAGCTCCTGCAACAGGTCTGTCACCTAGCGGTGCATCAAGGACATAATTCTTCTGTGCAGCAATTAGAATAATCCTCAAGTTACGGACCCAGTCCGTGTAGTTGCTACCATCATCTTTCAATTTAGCTTTCTCTAGGAATGCATTAAAATTCAGGGGAACGGTAGCTCGGGCCATTGATCTACAACATAGATATGCAAAACTATACGACTAAGTTCATGATAAATTAAGTTCAATTAATCAAATTACTAATGAACTCCCATTTAAATAAATATCCCTCAAGTTATCTAAGTGGACCGTGATCCAAGTCAACTAACCCATGTCCGATCATCACGTGAGATGGGGTAGTCTTCAATGGTGAACATCTCTATGTTGATCATATCTACTATATGACTCATGTTCGACCTTTTGGTCTCCAGTGTTCCGAGCGCAAGTCTGTACATGCTAGGCTCATCAAGTTTAACCCAAGTATTCTACATGTGCAAAACTGTCTTACACCCGTTGTATGTGAACGTAGAGTCTATCACACCCGATCATCACGTGGTGCTTCGAAACAATGAACTTTGGCAATGGTGCATACTCGGGGAGAACACTTTTATCTTGAAATTTAGTGAAGGGATCATCTTATAATGCTACCACCATTCTAAGTAAAATAAGATGCATAAAGGATAAACATCACATGCAAACAAAATATGTGACATGATATGACCATCATCATCTTGTGCTTTTGATCTTCTTCTCCAAAGCATCGTCATGATCTCCATCATCACTGGCTCGACACCTTGATCTCTATTGTTGCGTCGGGGTCGTCTCGCCAACTATTGCTTCTACAACTATCGCTAACGCATAGTGATAAAGTAAAGCAATTACATGGCGCTTGCACTTCATACAATAAAAAGACAACCCTAAGGCTCCTGCCGGTTGTCGATATTACAAAACATGACGATCTCATACATCAACATATATCACATCATATCTTGACCATATCACATCACAACATGCCCTGCAAAAACAAGTTAGACGTCCTCTACTTTGTTGTTGCAAATTTTACGTGGCTGCTACGGGCTTCTAGCAAGAACCGTTCTTACCTACGGCAAAAACCACAACGGTGTTTCATCAAGTTTGTTGTTTTAACCTTCTTCAAGGACCGGCCGTAGTCAAATTCAATTCAACTAAAGTAGGAGAAACAGACACCCGCCAGCCACCTTTATGCAAAACTAGTTGCATGTTTGTCGGTGGAACCGGTCTCATGTCCGTGAACATGTAAGGTTGGTCCGGGCCGCTTCTGTGACGACCCCGGCTTAATCGTGCACTAACCATACACGCAAATGCACACGATCAAGCCTAAGGACTCACTTGAAGATATCACAACACAACTCTAAAACATAAGGAAAGTCATACAAGCTTTATATTACAGGCCAGGGCCTCGAGGGCTTGAATACATAGCTCGATGGCATACAAATGTCAGCGGAAGCATTAGATATCTGGGTACAGATATTACAGAGTTACAGATAGGCCTTTTAAGAAGGCGGGGTAAAATAAAATACTACGATCGAAAGGCGTAGGCCTCCTGCCTAGGACCCTCCGAACCTACTCCTGGTCGTTGGTCGGCTCCTATTAGTAGTACTCGCCGGGAGGGTAGTAGTAGTAGCCGTAGTCGTCGACAGGGGCAGCTATCTCGGGGGCTCCGTCATCTGGTGGCGACAATTGGATATGGGGAGAAAAAGAAAATAAAGCAAACGTGAGTACTCATCCGAAGTACTCAGCAAGCAAGGATCTGCACTACATATGCATCATTTTCAAAGGGAGGCTGTATATGTGGACTGGGCTGCAGAAATGCCAGAATAGAGGGGAAAGCCTAGTCCTATCGAAGACTAGCATCTTCAAGCATCTTCATCGGTCTTGCAGCATTAGAAGAGTGCAGATTAACATAATGTAAAGTAGTAGTAAAGTTATCAACCTCGCCCAGAGATTCTTCCTTGACTCCCTGCGAGAAAGCAATCCCATAGCCATACTATCCAGTTATCATCTCAAGTCACCAGTTCTAGTTGTACCGATCGGGATACAACTCTGAGTGTCCGTTACCATAGAACAGGCTATCGATAGATTAGTTCTTCCCTGCAGGGGTGCACCAACTTACCCACCACGCTCGATTAACTCCGGCCGGACACACTTTACTGGGTCATGCCCGGCCTCGGCCAAACGATACGCCGCAACCCGACCAAATACTTAACAGAGAGGTCAGCACGCCGGACTAACCTATGCCCCCAGGGGTCTTGGGCCATCGCCCCGGACGCTCCTGCACGTTGCGTACACCGCCGGTGAGCAGACCTAGCAACCCCTTAATACAAGCGCGGTTGCGTTACCAGTCCAACCCAGCGTGTGCCGCTCAGTTGCTGACGTCTATTAAGCTTCGGCTGAAGTATACGACGCAGAACGCCCATACTATGCCCACGTGATGGTTAGTGCTATCAGGCCAGAGGCCCCTCGGATCAAATATCCAAACCGTTAGTGTGTTGGTAGTGCGGTAACGAGCAGAGACTCATGAAAGATGTGACCCCATCGCCCCGTCTCGAGGACTTGCGGCAAGGGCTAGGAATGCCCGGCCACGCCTCGTGTTCAGCTCTAGGGCACCATCCAGGTCCACCCGACTCCATATCACTCTCATCATAATCTCGTGCGGGTACCCCTCAGGGCCGACCCGTCTTTATCCAGATTAAGCAGTATCAACAATAATGTAGGGGCATCCGTGTGGCTAACTGATCAAGAAGGAATCCGAGGCATCACCCTCGTTGGATTCCCACCTGACATAAACATCAAGGTGAACGGAGAAGGAATCACCCTCGAGGTCCACACTTGAGCAGTTGCTCGACGATGTCGTTATCGGGGGTGGTGTAGGAGGAATCACCCTCGCTGACCACGACCGAGTAACTAACCTACAAGGTTATCGTCAGAAGTGCTGACGAGGTATCACCCTCGGCACTCGATAGTAACCCAGTAGTGTCGAACAGATAAGGGGGAAGTGACGTGCAATGTCGGGGCCTGGTCTTTGATCCCGTTGATCGGGTCTTCTGAGAATCCAGCGGGGCAGTCGGGATAAAGTGGGGTCTCTGATAGGTCTCTACCCAGCCTATACTACACAGTTTAGGATAACAGGCAGGTATCAACAATAGGTTACAATTAAACAAGCTATGCAGCAGATATAGGATAATAGTAGCAGCAGCAACTTCTAATGCAAGCATAAGAGAGAGAAGAGTAGGCGATATCGGAATGCTCAAAAGGGGGGTGCTTGTCTGGTTGCTCGGCGGCAAGGGACTGGTCGTCAGGTGCGTAGTCGACCTCTGGAGCTACGTCAGTCTCGGGAGCTACGTTGACGTCAGGGTCTATCGAGAGAGAAGAGGGGGAAGAAACATATAAATGCACGGCAAACGATGCAATACAGGGTATGCTATGCTAGGATGCAGTGCAGGGTTGCCTACAGATGCACCTAAGTCATTTTAGTTATTTTAGGATTAACGCGGGATTTATTATCCGGAGTGTGTGCACTATTCATCTACCGGATATGGCCTCGAAGTTGCGGTTTCACCTATGTAGGAGGTTCCGGCATCGAAATAGACGACACGATCAGATTCGTCTCGTCGTTCTGATCAACATTCATGTTTTAAGTTTTTCGATCTGAGCTACGGTTTATCTTCTATGATTTTCTAAAGATTTAAACAATATTCTGGATTTAATATTAATTTGAAAATGCACAGGAAAATACTGGGTGCACCCGGTGCACTGCACCCAGTGTGCACCAGAGGGGCTGACAGGTGGGATCAGCCAGCTGAGTCAGCTGGTCAGCGTTGACCAGTTGACTATTCAGCTTGGCCCCACTGGTCAGTGACTGGGATCGGCCCAATCAGCACATTGACCCGAGTCAACGGGGCCAACAAGGCTGCGGGGTCCATCAGTCGGTGACCCGGACGGGTCCACGTGGCGGCCAGGTCAGCGAACGGCGCCGGAGTTGCTCCGACGACCGTTTTCGCGACGGTTCCTCGCCGGAGACGGGCATATTCGCGCTACGGGCCTCCAAAACGAGTGCTGCGACCACCATTTGGACGAGGGACGAGCGCCGCGTCGATCTAGACAACTGGCGCGAGCCCCGGTGGTCTATAACATTGGCTACGACGAGCGCGGGCGGCAGCCGGAATCGGGTGACCTCGGGTTCGAGCATATGGGCTCATTCGAGTCGAGCTGGTGCTTGCACACGATGCGCGCGACTTGCAGTAGCTCGGTGATGCAACTAGCGCGGCGTGAGGTGCAGTGGAACGACGACGTTAAGCTCGTCAGCGAAGCCAGGGCTCGACAATGGCGGCGCGACGTTGATAGCTAGCTACGGGCGCTGAACGGAGCTCGAACGGGGGAGGGGGGAGGGAAGGAGTAGCTCACCGCGTGGACACAAGAGGGTCCGGCGACAGATTAGTAGCAGCAGGGGATGCCGGAGATGCCGTTGATCGCCGGCGATGCAGAATGGGGAACCAGTCGCAGGCGAGCCTGGAGAGGCTCCCGGCTTCGGCTCGAAGAGGCAAGCGACATGGCGGAGCTCCGCGGTTCTCCCAGACACGGCAGCGGCGTCCAGGGCCGCCGGTGGCCACGGATCCGACCGGTGCGCGGCAGCGCTTGCGCTCGGGTCGGAGTAGAGGGGAGAGCAGTGGCGATGGGGAGCAAGGGAGGAAGAGGGAAATGATGGAGGAGGACCAGGGGGGTGCTCGGGCTCGCCCTTATCATCGCGGGCGTCGGTGGCGTCGTTGGCGTCGCGCTGTCGACGTTTCGCCGGCGCGCACGCTCGGCCAGGGAGTGGCCGACACGACGAAGGAGAGAGAGGGATTTGGGCCAGGTGGGCTGTTTTCAGGGCACTGTGCACTTAGGCCCAGTGCACAGTGCCTCGTTTTATTTTTCTTATTTTTTGTTTTGTTTTTTCTTTATTTATTTCTGTTAGGTAATTGTTTAGGCCACTTTTGCACTTATGTAAAATATGAAACTTGGCCCAAATATTACAGTGCATTAATACCTTTCCTCAAAAACTTGTTTGGGCAAAGTAGAATTTTATTTGAATTTGATATTATTTTAAATGGATTAAATAATTCTATTTTGGTGTTGTTTCATGTAATTTGAGTCTCTCAGCTAATTCAACTATCATTGTTTATATTTTTATGAGTGCTTCTGAAATATTTGCTATTTAATGAACATTTTTCCCATAGTGTTTGAGCAAATTTATTTTGCACTTTGAATTTGAGTTGATTTTCAGACAAGTATTAGAATTGCTGAGATTAACCACTATGACTAGGCACTGCAAATGAGATGACTTGGCATTATTAGCAGGTAACCACAGTGGCTATTACACAAGGGTGTTACAGCTTCATCACACAATACCGCCGAATAAAAATAAGACGTTGATGGTAAGCAGTATGACTATCACCGCCCACAACTCTTTGTGTTCTACTCGTGCATATCATCTACGCATAGACCTGGCTCGGATGCCACTATTGGGAAACATGCATGGAAAACAAAAAAAATTCTACGCGCACGCAAGATCTATCCAGGAGATGCATAGCAACGAGAGGGGAGAGTGTGTCTACGTACCCTCGTAGACCGTAAGCGGTAGCGTTTAGTAACACGGTTCATGTAGTCGAACTTTTTCACGCTCCAACCGATCAATTACCGAACGTACGACACCTCCGCGTTTAGCACACGTTCAGTTCGATAACGTCCTCCGCCTTCTTGATCCAGCAAGACGGCTAGGTAGTGGATGAGTTCCGGCAGCACGATGGCGTGGTGACGGTGATGGTGAAGTGATCTCCGCAGGGCTTCGCCTAAGCACTATGAAAATATGACCGGGGTGGTAAACGGTGGAAGGGGGCGCCGCACACGGCTAAGTAATTGTTCTGGGTGTGCTAGGTGCCCCCTTCCCACATATATATAGGTGGGGGAGGGAGGAGGCAGCCTGGAGGCGCCCAAAGTGGGGCCGAATCCCACTTGGGGTCCTGCCCCAAGCCACGCCCCCTGCCATGTTTAGGTGCAGGGGAAAGGCAGGGGAGAGAGACGCCCCCCCCTTTCCTTTCTCCCATGAGAAGGGGAAGGCAGGAGGGGCTAGCCCTCCCCCTTTCCTTCCCTATGGCCGACAGGCCAGGGAGAGGGGCGCACCAGCCCCCTGTTGGCTGGTATGTCCCCGCCTTGGCTCATTAGGCCCATAACACCTAGCAGGGGTGCCCAGAACCCCTTCTGGTGACCCGATGAGTACCCGGTGCACTCCGAAACTATTCCGGTGTCGGAATACTATCGTCCTATATATAAATCTTTACCTCTCGACCATTTCGAGACTCCTCGTCATGTCCGTGATCTTATCCGGGACACCGAACAACATTCGGTCACCAAAACATATAACTCATATAACACTATATCGTCAACGGACGTTAAGCGTGCGGATCCTACGGGTTCGAGAACTATGTAGTCATGACCAAGACAGATCTCCGGTAAATAACCAATAGCGGAACCTGGAAGCCCATATTGTCTCCTACATATTCTACGAAGATCTTTATCGGTCGAACCGTTATGACAACATACGTAATTCCCTTTGTCCATCGGTATGTTACTTGCCCGAGATTCGATCGTCGGTATCTTCATACCTAGTTCAATCTCGTTACCGGCAAGTCTCTTTACTCGTTCCGTAATACATCATCCTGTAACTAACTCATTAGTCACTTTGCTTGCAAGGCTTCTTATGATATGTATTACCGAGAGGGCCCAGAGATACCTCTCCGATACTCGGAGTGACAAATCTTAATCTCGATCTATGCCAACTTAACAAACACCTTCGGAGATACCTGTAGAGCATCTTTATGATCACCCAGTTAAGTTGTGACGTTTGATAGCACACAAGGTATTCCTCCGGTATCCGGGAGTTGCATAATCTCATAGTCGAAGGAACATGTATTTGACATGAAGAACGCAATAGCAATAAACTGAACGATCAATATGCTAAGCTAACGAATGAGTCTTGTCCATGACATCATTCTCCTAATGATGTGATCCCGTTATCAAATGAAAACACATGTCTATGGTTAGGAAACCTTAACCATCTTTGATCAACGAGCTAGTCTAGTAGAGGCTTACTAGGGACACAGTATTTGTTTATGTATTCACACATGTATTTAAGTTTCCGATCAATACAATTCTAGCATGAATAATAAACCTTTATCATGAATAAGGAAATATAAAATAAAAACTTTATTATTGCCTCTAGGGCATATTTCCTTCATATTTGAGTAGGTATGGGTATATCTACTTGATGAAACACAAGTCTGAAACATTTGAAAAGTTCAAAGAATTTCAGAGTGAAGTGGAGAATCATCATAACAAGAAAATAAAGTTTCTATGATCTGATCGCGGAGGCGAATATTTGAATTACGAGTTTGGCCTTCATTTAAAATAATGTGGAATTGTTTCACAACTCACGCCACCTGGAACACCACAGCGTAATGGTGTGTCCGAACATCGTAACCGACTTTTTTAGATATGGTGCGTTCTATGATGTCTCTTACCGATTTACCACTATTGTTTTGGGGTTATGCATTAGAGACAGCCGCATTCACGTTAAATAAGGCACCGTCTAAATTCGTTGAGACGACACCGTATGAACTGTGGTTTTGCAAGAAACCTAAGCTGTCGTTTCTTAAAGTTTGGGGATGCGACGCTTATGTCAAAAGGCTTCAGCCTGATAAGCTCGAACCTAAATCGGAGAAGGGCGTCTTCATAGGATACCCTAAAGAAACTATTGGGTACACCTTCTACTACAGATCCGAAGGCAAGATCTTTGTTGCTAAGAATGGATCCTTTCTAGAGGAGTTTTTCTCGAAAGAAGTGAGTGGGAGGAAAGTAGAACTTGATGAGGTAATTGTACCTTCTCTTGAATTGGAAAGTAGCACATCAGAGAAAACCATTCCCATGATGCCTACACCAACTAGAGAGGAATCTAATGATGATGATCATGAAAGTTCAGATCAAGTTACTACTGGACCTCGTAGGTCGAACAGAGCACGTTCCGCACCAGAGTGGTACCGTAATCCTATCCTGGAAGTCATGTTACTAGACCATGGCGAACCTACGAATTATGAGGAAACTATGATGAGCCCAGATTCCGATAAATGGCTTGAGGCCATGAAATCTGAGATAGGATCCATGTATGAGAACAAAGTATGGACTTTGGTGGACTTGCCCGATGATCGGCAAGCCATAGAAAATAAATGGATCTTCAAGAAGAAGACTGACGCTGATGGTAAATGTTACTGTCTACAAAGCTCGACTTGTTGCGAAACATTTTCGAGAAGTTCAAGGAATTGAATACGATGAGACTTTCTCACCCGTAGCGATGCTTAAGTCTGTCCGAATCATGTTAGCAATTGCCGCATTTTATGATTATGAAATCTGGCAAATGGACGTCAAAACTGTATTCCTTAATGGATTTCTTAAAGAAGAGTTGTATATGATGCAACCAGAAGGTTTTGTCGATCCTAAAGGTGCTAATAAAGTGTGCAAGCTCCAGCGATCCATCTATGAACTGGTGCAAGCATCTCGGAGTTGGAATATAGTCTTTGATGAAGTGATCAAAGCATATGGTTCTATACAGACTTACGGTGAAGCCTGTATTTACAAGAAAGTGAGTGGGAGCTCTGTAGTATTTCTGATATTATATGTAGATGACATATTGCTGATTGGAAATGATTTAGAATTTCTGGATAGCATAAATGTATACTTGAATAAGAATTTTTCAATGAAAGACCTCGGTGAAGCTGCTTACATATTAGGCATCAAGATCTATAGATATAGATCAAGACGCTTGATAAGATTTTCAATGAGTACATACCTTGACAAGATTTTGAAGGCGTTCAAAATGGATCAGTCAAAGAAGGAGTTCTAGCCTGTATTGTAAGGTGTGAAGTTGAGTAAGACTCAAAGCCCGACCACGGCAGAAGATAGAGAGAGAATGAAAGTCATTCCCTATGCCTCAGCCATAGGTTCTATAAAATATGCCATACTGTGTACCAGACCTATTGTGTACCTTGCCATGAGTTTGGCAAGGGGGTACAATAGTGATCTAGGTGTAGATCACTGGACAGCGGTCAAAATTATCCTTAGTTACCTAAGAGGACTAAGGAAATATTTCTCGGTTATGGAGGTGATAAGGAGTTCATCGTAAAGGGTTACGTCGATGCAAGCTTTGACACCGATTCAGATGACTCTGAGTCTCAATCTGGATACATATTGAAAGTGGGAGCAATTAGCTAGAGTAGCTCCATGCAGAGCTTTGTAGACATAGAAATTTGCAAAATACATACGGATCTAAATGTGACAGACCCGTTGACTAAACTTTTCTCACAAGCAAAACATGATCACACCGTAGTACTCTTTGGGTGTTAATCACAAGGCGATGTGAACTAGATTATTGACTCTAGTAAACTCTTTGGGTGTTGGTCACATGGCGATGTGAACTATGGGTGTTAAATCACATGGTGATGTGAACTAGATTATTGACTCTAGTGCAAGTGGGAGACTGATGGAAATATGCCCTAGAGGCAATAATAAAATGGTTATTATTATATTTCCTTAATCATGATAAAGGTTTATTATTCATGCTAGAATTGTATTGATCGGAAACTTAAATACATGTGTGAATACATAAACAAATACCATGTCCCTAGTAAGCCTCTACTAGACTAGCTCGTTGATCAAAGATGGTTAAGGTTTCCTAACCATAGACATGTGTTGTCATTTGATAATGGGATCACATCATTAGGAGAATGATGTGAAGGACAAGACCCATCCGTTAGCTTAGCATATGATCGTTCAGTTTATTGCTACTGCTTTCTTAATGTCAAATACATATTCCTTCGACTATGAGATTATGCAACTCCCGGATACCGGAGGAATACCTTGTGTGCTATCAAACGTCACAACGTAACCGGGTGATCATAAAGATGCTCTACAGGTATCTCCGAAGGTGTTTGTTGAGTTGGCATAGATCGAGATTAGGATTTGTCACTCCGTGTATCGGAGAGGTATCTCCGGGCCCTCTCGGTAATAGAAATCATAAGAAGTCTTGCATGCAAAGTGACTAAGGAGTTAGTTACGAGATGATGTATTATGTAACGAGTAAAGAGACTTGCCGGTAACGAGATTGAACTAGGTATGAAGATACCGACGATCGAATCTCGGGCAAGTAACATACCGACTGACAAAGGGAATTACATACGTTGTCATTAGGTTTGACCGATAAAGATCTTTGTAGAATATGTAGGAACCAATATGGGCATCCAGGTTCCGCTATTGGTTATTGACCGGAGAGGTGTCTCGGTCATGTCTACATAGTTCTCGAACCCATAGGGTCCGCACGCTTAACGTTCCTTGACGATATAGTGTTAAATGAGTTATGTGATTTGGTGACCGAATGTTGTTTGGAGTCCCGGATGAGATCACGGACATGACGAAGAGCTCCGGAATGGTCCGGAGGTAAAGATCGATATATAGGACGATGCTATTCGGACATTGGAAAGGTTTCAGAGTGAACCGGGTATTCATCGGATCACCGGAAGGGGTTCCTGGAGGCCCCGGGAGGTCTATGGGCCAAGAGGAGGAACACACCAGCCTACAAGGGGTTAGTGTGCCCCCACCTCTAGGCCGGCGGCCCTAGAAAGGAAAAAGGGGAGGGCTAGGCCCTCCTGCCTTTCCCCTCCACATGAGGGAAACGAAACGGGGGGGGGGGCTCCTTCCCCTCCGTCCTTCTCCCTGGCGCCAAACAAGGAAAGGGGGGGGAGGGGGCAGGGCAGGAGCCCAAGGTGGATTCGGCCACACTTGGGGCGCCCCTTGGCTGCCTCCCCTCTCCCCCCACCTATATATATGTGGGAGGGGGCGCCACACAACACCACGAGAAGTTCTTAGCCGTGTGCGGCGCCCCTCTCCACAGTTTCGTCCCTCGATCATATTTTCGTAGTGCTTAGGCGAAGCCCTGTGGAGATAGCTTCACCATCACCGTCACCATGCCGTCGTGTTGCCGGAACTCATCCACTACCTCGCCGTCTTGCTGGATTAAGATGGCGAGGATGTCACCGAGCTGAACGTGTGCTGAACGCGGAGGTGTCGTACGTTCGGTACTCGATCGGTTGGATCGCAAAGAAGTTCGACTACATCAACTGCGATAACAAACGCTTCCGCTTACGGTCTACGAGGGTACATAGACACACTCTCCCCTCTTGTTGCTATGCATCTTCATGGATAGATCTTGCGTGTGCGTAGAATTTTTTTTGTTTTCCATGCAACGTTCCCCAACATGACATACCAGGAGCTTACACCCAGTGCAGCAGACCCAAAACGTACAACGCATGCACACGCCTCAGAAGCTGCCACCACCATCGAACCGCCGACCCATCTCCAGGAAAGAGATCTGCATAACCCTTACTAGGCCGGCCGGCCGTCGACGCAGCCACGGCGCCAAATAGTGCCACCGTCCTGCGCCGTCCATTCAGACGCATCCATCGCCGAGACTCTGCTGCACCATGCCGCCGAGACCTGTCGTCGTCGATACGGTAGATGCGACGTCGCTCCACCTACATGCCATCTCACGCCGACTCCGAACCACCAGCAACTCCACCACCATAAGCAAACCCCGGCCGACGCCTACAGGAAGGAACACGACACGCAAGTGCCATCGCCACCCAAAGCAGAGGAACGGAGCCTTTTGCCTACGCTCATGGAGAAGGTGAGAGGGACAGGATCCACACCGAAGCCTCCATGAAGGGGATCGGCGCCACAGGGCGTCGCAGAGCCGAACACTTTTTGCCCAAAAATGAAATCCAAACACTTCCCTAAAAAAAAGGGACCAAACACTTTTCAGCCTGGTCTTCCTGACCACACAACAAAATATTGAGAATCTAGGTCCAGGCATATGCAGCTCTGTACAAGAACTAAACTAGTGCTAGCTCTTACAGTTTTGAGGGGCCAGCATCTCTCTCCGAGACAAAGAAACAAAGCTTTCCTCCTCCTCTGCATCTTCACAACGCACTCACGGCCCTACACAATCACCATGGCGCCAAGGAGCACCAACCGCGGCCGCCGCCGCGTGGTCCTCCTACCGCTGCCCTACCAAGGCCACATCAACCCCATGCTGCGCCTCGCCGCCGCGCTGCACTCCCGCGGCCTCGCGGTCACCATCCTCCATCCGGAGACCCGCGCGCCGGACCGCCGGAAGCTCCCGGCGGACTACCGCCTGGTCACCATCCCGGACAACATACCGCCGGAGCTCGCCGCGTCCGAGGACATCGCGTCGTTCGTCTTCGCGCTGAACAAGAACTGCGCGACGCCGTTCCGGGACTACCTGGCCGGCGCCCTCAGGGTGGAGGAAGGGGAGGACGGCCGCGTCGCCTTCGTGGTCGCCGACGTGGACTGGTTCGCGCCGCTCTCCGTGGCCAGGGAGCTGGGCGTGTCCGCTCTGGCCCTCATGACCAGCAGCGCCGCCAGGTTCCTGGTGTACTTGGCGTACCCAAGTCTGTGCCGCAAGGGCTATTTGCCCGTCCAAGGTAAACACCAAATCGCCATTGTTGTGTTCTTTGTTTGGAGTTTGGAGGCCTAGTTTTTTTCAGTTTGTCGAACAAGAGAAAGTTATAACCGATTGATATCCGCAGTGTATTTACATCACAGCGTCGCTAGATCTGAATTATCATTAGCATAATACTAGTATAGTAGTAACATGGTGCTCGATGGAAAACTTAGATCTAGCAGCTGGTACAAGTACTTGCATTTTATCCGTCTAAAAAAATGTACTCGCATTTTAAAGTGGAACCTGACGTACGCGTCGCGGCAAAAGAAAAATACAACATGGCATATAGAAAACTCAGGATATATAAAGCGGAGGGTCGAAGATAAGTTTTTGGATTCAGAAAATATACCCACCCAATCGCCAACCAGTCATGTGCGGTTTGTCGGATCCAGCAGGAAACAGACGGGAGATCAATCGATCTAGTGCACAGCGCGTGTGTGTAATATGTTTTAAATAGTGGGCTATGGAAAATAACGGCGGACCTCCAAATCAGTTATAGCGGAGCTATAGCGGGTTATAGCAGACTACAACGGGCTATTTGTGAAGGCGACCATTTAGCGGCACTCTGCTAAAAAGGCTATAGCGGGCTATAACGGAGCTATAGCCGGCTATTTAAAACTATGGTGTGTATCCATGTCCGTGCGTGTGTGCCTAGTCCGTGATCTAGAGCAGCAATAAATATTGCGTACTCAATTTGGTCTGTTATATACTCAATGATTGTCCTCATCTCTCATCTGTCCACAGAGCCAAATTTCAACACTACAGTTGAGGAGCTTCCCCCCTTCCTTGTAGTACAAGACTTGGATCGCGTGATGGACATGGCTCGACACCTCGTGTACGCCGATCTTCTCGCCCACATTGTCACCGGCGTGAGGCAATCCTCCGGCCTAATAATCAACACGTTTGAAGACATCGAGGGCATGGAGATAGAGAGAATCCGCAGCGAGATAGCCCTTCCGGTGTTCGCCGTCGGCCCTCTGCACATGATGACGTCGTCTCCATCCGTCCTTAGCAGCCTACTGACAGAAGATCGCAGCTGTTTGGATTGGCTGGACACACAACGGCCAAACTCTGTGCTCTACGTGAGCTTTGGGAGCCTGGTGGGCATCGACACGGACGAGTTCTTGGAGATGGCCTGGGGCCTGGCCGGCAGCCAGTGCCCGTTCGTGTGGGTGGTCCGGCCGAGGCTGGTGCATGGCTGCGAGTCCAGCACGCTCCCCGAAGAGCTCCAAGAGAAGTTAGGCAGCAGGGGCAGAATAGTCAGCTGGGCTCCGCAGCAGGAGGTGCTGAAGCATCCGTCTGTGGTCGCATTTCTCACACATTGCGGCTGGAACTCGACGACAGAGAGCATATCGGAAGGCGTGCCGATGATATGCAGACCGTTGTCCAGCGATCAGATGGGCACTAGCAGGTATGTGTGTGATGTATGGAAGGTGGGGGTTAGGGTGGAGGTGGAGAACCAGTTGAAGAGAGGGGACGTCCAAGCGGCCATCACAAGACTGATGGAAGGAAAGGAAGGTGAAGAGGTCACAGAAAGAATGAAAGATCTGAGGCATGCGGTGGGGAAGTGCACTAGCGAAGGTGGGACATCTGATGTTGCTTTGCAACGTTTAGTGGATTCCAATGTTTAAGTACACAACTGTTTAGGCTATGAACGGTCTATTTTTCCCTACGAGTTTCTAATTAAAAGATTGATCATTAAAGATATTGCTTTTTTCATTGACCAGCTATTTTTTCCATCAAATAGTGAGATCTATTTATGATATTCACCTCATTCTGTTTCTCCAGAAAATGCGAAAGCCTTGCGCTTCGATCAGTTGATAGAAAGAAAAGTTTGTGCGACTCGTTGGTTGCAAGAAAGATTCTTAAGGCATCCACAAATTATTATGCCCTGCGGAGACAGATTCTGATCAGATCAATGATGGATCAGTGGACGAAATACACATAGATCAATGGGATTAGGGGGTGATTGGGTCACATGGGGCTATCAAATAAACTAGTTTTCGTAAGTACTATAATACACCTATAATGAAAGGGTATCTTCTAATCTCACTGCCGTTAGCATCGAAAGTTATGATCTTTTTCTAATGGGATGTGTACTGACACTAGTAGAAAACAGGGCTTTGTTTTCGGGCCAGCCCAGCCCATTAGTCCCGGTTCAGTCACGAACCGGGATCCCGGTTCATGCGCCCAGGGGGCCGGCCGGGGCCTCGTGGGCATTGGTCCCGGTTCGTCTGGACCCATTTGTCCCGGTTCCTGGCACGAACCGGGATCAATGGGCCTCGCTCCTGGCCCACATCCATTGGTCCCGGTTCATGGTTTGAACCGGGACAGAAGGGGGGCCTTTAGTCCCGGTTCCACGCACGATCCGGGACCAATGAGGTGGCTATATATACCCCATCGCCGGCGAGCAAAGCACTCCACACTGCTCTGTTTTTTCTGGCCGGCGAGGGGAGAGCTTTGTGGTGCTCTAGCTCACCTCCTATGCACATGAGGTGTTTGATGAAATGCCCGAGCCACACTAGTTAAGCTTTCTCCTCTCGAAGCTCGACCTTCAAGCTCCATTTTCCTCAAGATTTGTCTAGGTTTAGCGGTCCATCACGTCCCGTCCCCGTCTTCACCGCCGTCGATCGCCCGCGCTGATCTCGTCGCCGGCATAACCGTGGTGAGCCTCTTGTTCTTATCTTTTTTCTAAAAGAAAAAAATTCTTACTTGTATGATTTAGATAGATACTTGTCTAATTTTCTTACTTTTATTATTGTTTGTTATTATATAGTGCGATGGTTTTGGTATCCGCCCCCGTCGGCCCTCGTCCTGTCTATGATTCGGATGTGGTATATATTATATTTTATAACTATTTGGTTCATTTATTGTTTATGACAATTACGCCGACCAACGTGACATAGATTTTTTTATCTAGGAGGTATGTGAACCGGAAATTCCAACCGACCCTATTGTCGAGAGGTTAAATTTAGTTGAAGAAGAAAACAATTACTTGAAGAAAAAATTAAAAAAAATTGAGGAGGAGAAGATGATATTGGAGTTGCATGTTGCGGATGTCGTCGATGATCACAAGATCAAGATGGATGCAATGCCCTTCAAGATTAGAAAGTATAGAAAATATGTCATTCATACCGAGGCTTGGTATCATTATGCCGTTGGATCAATTGTTACCTTGGTTGCGATTATGATCGCATTTGTTGTTGCATTGAAATGTTTTACATAGTTTCAATGTATGGTTTAATTAGATGCTCTGGAGAGTTATATGTTGTTCAATGAGAACTATGTATGTACTTTGGTTTTAATGTGATGATGAACTTCTATTAATTTGGTCACTTATCTATTCATGATGTTTTGTAATGGTTTTTTACACACTTAATTATATTTAATGCACGCAGATGAATCAGCAATGGATGTACGATGATAGACGCACCTCCGAGTACATTAAGGGCGTGCATAATTTTCTCGAAGTGGCTGAGGCAAACAAGCAGAATGGTTTTATGTGTTGTCCATGCCCTATATGTGGGAATACGAAGTCTTACTCTGACCGGAAAATCCTTCACACCCACCTGCTTGAGAAGGGTTTCATGCCACACTATAATGTTTGGACCAGGCACGGAGAAATAGAGGTTATGATGGAAGACAGCGAAGAAGAAGAGGACGATGACAACTATGTGCCCACTGAATACGGTGATGCTGTAACGGGGGAAGCTGAAGATCAAGAGGAACCAGACGATGTGCCCAATGATGATCTCCGCCGGGTCATTGTTGATGCAAGGAGACAGTGCGAAAGTGAAAAGGAGAAGCTGAAATTCGATCGCATGTTGACGACTGGATTACATGTGAACACATCAGGACTTTCGGCAGTTGGTTGGAAACACGTCTCAGAGGTGACAACACTGTTTCTGATGAGCTGTACTCGTTGTCCAGGGGACCATCTTCGACTGTATTGACTTAAAAAGGGTACGAGATAAATGGGAATACATTTTACACGATCGCCCAAGATCAAAAGAGCACCTACCAAAACAGCGGTGTCCGCTTTGATGCAGCAACCAAGAGGGGAAAGGACACATATTATGGTTACATAGTGGACATATGGGAACTTGACTACGGACATGATTTTAAGGTCCCCTTGTTTAAGTGCAAATGGGTCAATATGTCAGGAGGCGGGGTACAGGTAGACCCACAGTACGGAATGACAACAGTGGATCTGAACATTCTTGGCTACACAGACGAACCATTCGTCCTAGCCAATGATGTGGCACAGGTTCTCTATGTGAAGGACATGTCTACCAAACCGAGAAAAAGATAAGATAAGGAAACGAATACATCATACGATGAGCCAAAGCGCCACATAGTTCTTTCAGGAAAAAGAGACATCGTGGGACTGGAGGGCAAGACAGAGATGTCTGAAGATTATGAAAAGTTTCATGAAATTCCTCCCTTCAAAGTCAAGGCTGACCCAAGCACCCTGTTAAGAGATGAAGAATATCCATGGTTACGGCGCAATATGCAAATGACACAAGCGAAGAAAAAGTGAAGACTTTCTCTCCACAACTATTATGATGATGCCTTTGATCTAGAATATCACTGCAGTTACATGTGAAGAAATGAAATCCCTTTGTAACAGACGAGTTTCCGTATGAAACCCTGATACTTCGAAAGAGATTGTCCGTTTTATACACGAACTGCATCCAGTTTTTGCCCTAACCCTCTCAACTTTTTAGCACATGCTATGTGGGTGAAATGATGATACCATGCCAACTTTCAACCTTTTCAGAGTTCATTTGAAGTGCTTTTCAATTTCAGGGTCATTTAGCGCAAAAAATCAGTAAATGCATGAAAAACAACTAATGAATTCAGAAAGGGTTGAAAATTGATGATGTGACTTTGAATGGTGCATTTTGAACACACAAAAACTCTGGAGTTCAAATAAGTTCAAAAAAATGAAATCCCTTTGTAACAGACGAGTTTCCGTATGAAACCCTGATACTTCGAAAGAGATTGTCCGTTTTGTACATCATTCATTCATTTTTTGCCGCAACCCTCTCAACTTTTAGCACATGCTATGTGGGTGAAATGATGATACCATGCCAACTTTCAACCTTTCTAGAGTTCATTTGAAGTGCTTCAATTTCATGGTCATTTAGCGCAAAAAATCAGTAAATGCATGAAAAATAACAAATGAAGTCAGAAAGGGTTGAAAATTGATGATGTGGCTTTGAATGGTGCATTTTGAACACACAAAAAGTCTGGAGTTCAAATAAGTTCAAAAAAATGAAATTCCTTTGTAACAGACGAGTTTCCGTATGAAACCTTGATACTTCGAAAGGGATTGTCCGTTTTGTACACGAAGTGCATCCAGTTTTTGCCGTAACCCTCTCAACTTTTTAGCACATGCTATGTGGGGGAAATGATGATACCATGCCAACTTTCAACCTTTTCAGAGTTCATTTGAAGTGCTTTTCAATTTCAGGGTCATATAGCTCAAAAAAATCAGTAAATGCATGAAAAAAAAACTAATGAAGTCAGAAAGGGTTGAAAATTGATGATGTGGCTTTGAATGGTGTATTTTGAACACACAAAAAGTCTGGACTTCAAATAAGTTCAAAAAAATGTCTTCAGAATTTTTTTGTTCGAAACTTTAATAGCAAACTAAAATAACAAAATCTGTTTTTGATTAAAACAGACATTTCAAATAACCTAAAAATTACCAAATTGAATTTAATGATAAAACACAGTAATATTAAATAGCAGGAAAAACAATCACTCAAAAATCTATTTTTATAGTAAAGTTATTCACAAACTATTGATTCACACAAATTTCAAAAAATTCAAATTTAAACTATTCAAATTGCAAAACTAATGGCACTAACAGAAAGTTTATAAGTTTTATTACCTAAAAGCAAAAAGAATCACTGAAAAACAGTAAGTATTTTGTTGTAAGTAGAACCAAAATAAAATAAATAAAGCAAAAAAGAAAACAAAAAAACTAGAAAAAAATAAAAAAAAATGCCACCTACTGGGCCACCACGGCCTGAATACGACTAGGAACCCAACCATGGGCCAGGATTCAGGCCCGCAGCAGGCCCAGTAGGCCCACAGGCAAGGATTGATAGAGTAGGCCCGAAAGCCTGCAGTTGGGAGGAGCTCGAGAGCGTGGGCGCAGCAGCGCTTATAAACCACTCTCGAGCTCTGTCAACTAGCGAGGTGGGACTAAACATCCCACCGCACCGCGCCAGCGCAAGGCCTTTGGTCCCGGTTGGTAGCACCAACCGGGACAAAAGGGGTGCATTGGTCCCGGTTGGTGGCACGAACCGGGACCAAAGGTGGGTATTGGTCCCGGTTTGTGCCACCAACCGGGACCAAAGGTTGTGGTATACAAGGCCACACTTAGAAAATTTTCCCCAAATCTCCCATTATCTCCCACGACGGCCGAACCATAGCACGACGCCGCCAGGCTGCTGCGCCGGAGATCGCCGTCGCCGAGCCCTGCCCCGACACCGCGCCCTGCCCCGACCTCGCCGTCGCCCTGCCCCGACCTCGCCGTCGCCGAGCCCTGCCCCGATGCCGTCCCCGCTCCCCTTCAACACTGTGAGCCGCGCCTCGCCGTTCACCTCCTCTCCTCCTCCCCCCCGCGCCCCAATGCCGCCGCCCACCCCGACACCGATGCCGCCCGTGCTCCGACCACCGCCCCTGTTTTTTTTCTTTTTTTTCCTTTGTTCAAGTTGAATTATGTAATGCTCTATATATGCTATGTATATGCTCTTTTTGAAATTTTAGGTATATGCTCTGTATATGCTTTTTTTTGCATTTTTAGAAAATATTGGAGATTATGTAATGCTCACAAAAAAGTCTTTTTTTGTTCATAAGAATTTTATGTATGTATGTTCATATGCAAAAGTTACATTTAAGAAAAAAGAAAATGTATGTATATTCATATGCAAAGAATATGCAAAGTTAGAATTTTTTATGTTCATAGATTTTTTTTGGGTGATATTCTAGAATATGAACCTTTTGAATATGGATGGATGGATGACATTTGTTAGATAATTTTTTGTAGTATATATATGAAAACTTGGTCAAAATTTTTTGTAGTAGATGATGATGATGATATGAAAACTTGGTCAATATTTTTTGTTCAGAGCATGTTTTTTGTTCATGATGAGGGGGGTGGG
This sequence comes from Thinopyrum elongatum, assembly GCA_011799875.1. NCBI lineage: Eukaryota > Viridiplantae > Streptophyta > Magnoliopsida > Poales > Poaceae > Thinopyrum > Thinopyrum elongatum. The sequence continues at coordinate 642,768,025 of CM022303.1, read as the reverse complement.
GGTCGATGTACATATGAATATATATGATGTAATTTTTTTGTTCGTTATATATATATATATATAATATATATATATAATGTAATTTTTTTCAATGTATATGTATGTGGTAGCTATATATGCATGATGAGGGGGGTGGGGGTCGATATACCCCCTCCCCGATAACTTCGACATGAGGGGGGGGGGTCGATATACCCCCTCCCCGATAACTCCGCCATGAGGGGGGGTCGATATACCCCCTCCCTGATAACTTCACATGAGGGGGGGGGGGTCAATATACCCCCTCCTCGATAACTTCGACTGAGGGGGGGGGTCGATACCCCCCTCCCCGATACTTCGACATGAGGGGGGGGGGGTCGATATACCCCCTTCCCGATAACTTCGACATGAGGGGGGGGGGGGGGGTCGATATACCCCCTCCCCGATAACTTCGTCGCGTGCTCCCCCGAGCTCGGCCTTGCTCTGCCACTGCTCCATGGTCGCCGCCCCCCGCTCCGACAAGTCTATGTATTATTTTATATCGCGGTGGACATATATCAAAGTTTGATCATATGTCAAAGTTTGAATTTTGACATATGCAACATTTGATCATATATCAAAGTTTGATCATATGTCAAAGTTTGAATTTTGAAATATGCAACATTTGATCATATGTCAAAGTTTGATCATATGTCAAAGTTTGAATTTTGACATATATAGATTTATCAAGAATGCCCCCATTATGGATGTGCACAAGTTGATCCAATTTTTTTCTGATCTCATCTATATATATATTCTTCTATATGTCACGTTGTCTGTCAAAGTATTGAAGAAATCCATGGCTTCATCATTAGTCGGAAGTAACAGGCGTATGATGCTACGAAGCTCTTCAAAGTTGTTTTGGAATGGAGTTCCTGATAGAATTATTTGCCTTTTGGTACGAATTTCAGCAAAGGCCTTCCAAATAGCGATATTTGGAAGGCTCTTGCTGAACTTTGTACCAAAAAGCGAATTATTCTATCGGGAACTCCGTTCCAAAACAACTTTGAAGAGCTTCGTACCATTATACGCCTGTCATTTCCGGCTAATGATGAAGTCATGGTTTTCTTGAATTCATCGACACTAGACAACGTGACATATAGAAGGGTAGATGAGATCAGGAAAAATATGGACCATTTTCTGCACATCCAGAATGGCGTCATTTTGTTAAATCCCTTGTCGGTCCGGACCCAAACCCTAGAAGCGTTGTCGAGGCCACCCCAAACCCTAGAAGCGTTGCCTAGGCCACCCCAAACCCTAGAAGCGTTGTCGAGGCCACCCCAAACCGTACAAGTGTCGAGCTAGCTAGGTCTACATTTGCACTAATATATCCATCTGTCATGTTTGTATATTAATTGCCATGTTGTAATATTTGCAGAAACTATGGATCACCGAGACATCGAAGCAGAACAGTTGTTGGGGGACATAATCCTCGGCGGAGGTGATGTCTTGTCGTTTCTCAACGACACCGATGGTCTGGAAGGAGAGGGTGAAGCAGGCTCCGGTGATCGAACAATGGAGGTGGAAGGACATGATTATGATGGCTCCGGTGACGGAATGCCGGTGGAAGAAGGAGACCGTGATGACTGCTCCGGTGAGCGAACGGAGGAAGGAGATGTTGCAAAGTCCGGCGAGGTATATATATTAATTAAGCCTGTGCTGACTAGCTAATTGATGCATTAATTGTTTTGGTATGTACACATATTAACTCTCTTCTTTCTTCTTTTCTAGCCCTCCGGATCGAGCTAAACTTCGGTAACGAGACGAGGCCCGAAGAAAAGGTTGCGCCAGGATGAAAGGTTCACGATCACAGCAATCAAGGGCGATGGCCAACCGATTGAACCCAGCCAGACCAAGGAAGCATTTTCTGCTCAGTGCGGGGTTCTTGTTAGGGACATGATCCCGATTAGCATCCACCAATGGAATAAGCCTAAGAGCGAAGACCCTCAAGTGTCTTTTGTCAACGATAGACAGAAAGATGATCTTTGGACCACGCTGAAGGCAAATTTCACCCTACCGCCAGAGGAGGATCCGGATAAGCCAATTATAGAGCCATTGGTCAAGGCTCATGCTCTTAAGAAGATGGCAGATCTATTCAGGAGGTGGAAGAATGAGTTGAAATCAACGTTTGTCGACAAAGGGAAGACTCCAGAATTCACCGGCCGATTTGAGAAGATAAGAGATCACTGGCCCGCATTTGTGGCCCACAAGACATCGGAGAAGAGTAAGAAGATGTCAGCGACAAACAAGAAAAATGCTGCAAAGAAGGAGTATCACCATCGCACGGGGTCAGGTGGCTACCTCAAAGCCTGGCCGTTGTGGGACAAGGCTGAGAAGGACCTGCTTGATAAAGGGGTCGAACCAGAGACATTGAACTGGCCAGACCGTTCAAGGACTTGGTTCTTCAGGGTAGGGGGAACCTTGGACCCTGAAACAGGGAAGTGCCGTTGGACGAAGGAGCAACTTGAAATACCCGTCAAGAAGCTTCAGAAGTATATCGCCGCAGCGCAGTAAGGGACGTTCATTCCCGACAGAGAGAACAACGAGCTCACACAGGCCCTCGAGAATCCTGATCACCCAGGACGAACACGAGGCACGGCAGGCTCCGTTGCGTGGAAGGAAGGGTTTCCCAGCGCAGGCGGTTACAAAACCCGGGAGAGGAGGAGGAAAGTGGAGCAGACCGAACTGCAGAAGCTGAATGCAAGGGTACGAGCGCTAGAGGAACAAGCACTAGTTCAGAGGCAGCGACCTGCCGAAGCTACCCCGCCATCTCAGCGGAGAAGCAGCGTGGCTTCCACCAAGCTCCTTCAGCAGCCTCACTTAACGGCTCCTAGCTACCCCGTGGATGCTATCACGGAGGCTCAAGATTGCCACCTTATGGCACAATGGCAGCACCTCAAAGTCAAGGCGGCTATCGGCTCTGTTGCACCTCCTCAACCCGGCGCAACTTTTCACTGCCTTCCGATTCCAGAAGGCTATGCGGTTGTGATGGTCGATGAAATAACGGAGGGATTTGAGGAGCTCGAGCTTGACCACCCTACCGGTGAAGGGGATACTCAGCTGGGTCTTACTCTGAAGACTCCATGTCTATGGCGGAAGGAGCTCATCAACCTTCCGAACTGGACGCCTCCGCCTCCTCCTTCGGCGAGTTAGGGCACTCCGCCTCCTCCTCCGCCTCCTCCTCTGGTGAGTGATCAGGGCACTCCGCCTCCTTCTCCGGCTGCTCCAGCGCGTGGCGGCACTCCGCCTCCTTCTCCAGCTGCTCCGGCGTGTGGCGGCACTCCGCCTCCTTCTCCGCCTGCGCCGGCGCGTCCGAGCAGCCCGCCTCCTTCTCCGCCTCGTCAACAACAGCGGAAGACAGCCGCCGCCGCTCCGGCTGCTCTGGCGTGTCGTAGCACTCCACCTCCTTCTCCGCCTCGTAAGCAACGAAGGAAGACAGCCGCAGCCGCTCCGGCTGCTCCGGCGTCTAGCAGTACAGCCAAAGGCGGGAGGCAATACATATTCGGTCCATCTCTCAAGCCTCTAGAGAAGTTACCATACGAGATGACCGAGGAGGAAAACGCGGAGATCTGTCAAGCCCAAGTGAAGGACTTTTTTGCAAAGAAAAATCCACCTCCGGAGGAGAAGATGGATCCGGTGAAATTGAAGCGCACTTTGAAGAACCTAAAGCGACCACCACCGCCTCCGCCGGATGACAACCATGTCCGCGCTCTGAAAAAGGCAGTGGAAGGAGCGCGCCGGTCGGGAACTACTTCAAGTGACAAAAGGTTACAAGAACGAAGAAGAGGGAACAAAATTCCCCAGCTCGGCGAACAGGCTAACCAATCGTGCCCCCCGCTCAAGGTGTCTAGCTATATCATCGCAAATCTGACGGGGATGCTGCCCGGTACCAATCCTGGTGATTACCTACCCGACGATGCACATTTTGATACAATGGAGGTGGACGAACACAAATACCAGTACGGGAAGCCTCTCGTCAGACCTGGTGATCCTCCTCTAACAACGATGATGCGAAGATTCCATAAGTGGTACATGGACACCTGCAAGTCTAGGAAGGATATTATGACGCTGAGAGTTAAAGAGGAGCACGACCTCGTTGGAATTGATCTGTTGTCTGTTCCATTTGAGGAGTTCTTCCAGTTTTTCAATCAAAAGGACCTCGATAAAATAATCATCACTTGCTACTGTCTGTAAGTACTATACTTCTGTAATTAAGTCTCTATATATAGCTCAGCTCTTTCATTGCATGTATATATAATTATCCTCACTATATTATGCAGATTGAAGATCGTCGAATGCAGAAATGCACAAATATATGATATTGGGTTCAATAACACAAATCTCATAGATGAATGGACGGTTACATATAATGTGAAAGAAACCGAGGCCAACTTGCTACAATCGTTGCTTAAAAATCAAAACAAAGATAAAATACTCTTTCCTTACAACTTCAAGTGAGTGTTACTGTCTTCTGCATATTCAGTTTCCCTTATTACTCGAGGTTATAGTAATGTAATTGATGAGTTATGCATGCGTGCGCAGCTTCCACTTTATTCTCCTAGAGATTAAGCTTGAGCAGGGACTAGTAACCATCTTAGACTCAAGACGAAAAGATCCCAAGGAGTATGTGGCCATGACTGAAATGCTCCAGAAGTAAGTTCAATCAATCATTATCGCACGATATCAGCAACTTTGGTCATTTCCTGATATCAAGTAATTATTTTCTTTGTCTCGCAGGGTTTGGAAAGTGTTCACCACAGAAGCTCCGGGACTGCCAGGGGAGTTGCGATTTACGCACCCGAAAGTAAGTACTACTAGCTAATTCCGCGCATCTCCCATTGATTCTAGCTAGTTTCATCAATACCATTTATAATGCTTGATTATCAGTTTGATTGACCTTTATTTCTCGTAAAGTGGTTGTGGCAGGAAGGCGGGAATAATTTTTGTGGATACTACGTTTGCGAGTACATCTACAACGCGACGACCTCTAAGCGGGGCTACTCTGAAAAACAATATGAAGTGCGTAAGCAATAATATTCACAATTTTATTTTATTACCATCATTTGTGTTGAGTTTCATTCATATATATGTATTGACCCCCTTCTTCAAATTAGATTTGGCAGATGCGGGATGAACTCCTACCACAAGATCGCATAAAAGCAATTCAAGAGGAATTGGCGGGATTCTTTCTTGACCACGTCATCAATCCAGCCGGAGAATACCATGTGGAACTTGACATCAAATGTTAGGGATTGTAAGAGATCTTATATTGTATATATGTAGCTAGTAGCGTCGGATAGATATACGAAAACTTGTTGTTCGACCAATCTCTCGGAGAAGGAGGAGGTCGATCACTTCTCTCTGTATATGTTCATGACGATCTTGTGTACTTAATGGTTTCCTTCATTTGCTTACTAGCTAGCGTGTCGAGTCCTCTCTATACGTATAGTAGTAGCGTCGACCAAGCACGGAGATAAGAGAGGACACTTTCTCAAGCTATTAGCTAGCTAACACAATATATGAAACCCTTAAATTAACCCTACAAAACCCCCAACCCCCCCCCCCCCCCCCTTTCAAAAACAAAAAACAAAAACCCCAGCTCCTGAGCTGCTGACACGTGGATGTCTTTGTCCCGTTGTGTTACAACCGGGCATAAAGGCCCTCCTCTCTGGGCTCGCCGCAGCGGCCACGTGGAGCCCCATCTGTCCCGGTTCGTATAAGAACCGGGAGTAAAGGTGTTGGGCTTTAGTCCCGACCCTTTAGTCCCGGTTCCCGAACCGGGACAAATGGGCCTTATGAACCGGGACAAATGGGCCTTTTTCTACTAGTGTGAAGTAAACCTCATTACATTATACTGCTGTAAAAAAAAAGAAAAAAAAACTCATTACATTATACTCCATTATGCCCGCAACAATGCCTGGATATACTAGGATATATCATGCATGCATCACCCGTCCATCTTTTTGGAGACTTGTGCAATATTCTTCTCCCTCTGGATGGAATATAAGTCTTGCATGGAAATTTAGGTCGTCAGATTTACTAGCAAAACATGTATAAGATGACACAAAATATATATGTGTTTAGAAACTTCATTTGATGACTAATCTAAAAATAAATATTTTGTGACCTACAACATATTTTTTGCTAATCAAAACGAAGAACTATGTGTGCCTGACTCATATTCCCATCCGGAGGGATTATGTATTCATTGCATATATCCCCTTGTATTTCTATTACATCACATAAACCCGACAACTTTTTTCATGACAAATTATGTGAGAGATTCAAGACACACTATGCTCCACCCACAGTACCAGGCATTGCTCCGCTCACCCCATGCATTAATATCTGATTTCCATGTTTGCACTATTTTTATTTTTTAAACCGAAAGTCTAATTTATAATTAGTTTGCATATTTGCGTTCTGGGAGGCATTGACTTTGAAATAGGACCTGTGAGCGGAGTTTTGAAATTCGAATTCTGAAACACAATGATACACTTGGGACACGGTGACCCCAAATGAAACTTGGCATAAACTATTTTTATTACAAAATTTTACATATATACCTTTATGAAGCAACCTAAAGTACACTGACACACGATGAAACAATACGATTCACTCTGGATTTTGAGGGACGCCATAAAATTGAGACTTTTGTTACAATAAAATCTATGCATATCGGCACAGAATGTAACCGTGTGATGCACTAAGAACATAGTTTTTGTTGACACCCTATGAAACATTAAGATACACAGTTTTTATCTTTTTCATAGTTTTAAAAGAGCTTCATATTATTATTATTATTTAGGGGAAGAGTTTCATATTATTGATCAGGTTCTAAAGCCAAAATTACATTTTGTTAAAGCATATATTCAATATTGATCGGCCTTATTTTCAAAATCTCGTCACAACGAACATCATTGCCCAAATAAAGATATTATCAATTTAAACTATTAAGAGTGGTATCCCGGAGAGAGAATCTCACAAAACATGGCGTCATGGCATAAAATGTACATCGACCTATTCATAGAAAATCAGACACAACATGTCGAGTAGCCGAGCTATAGTAAAAGGATATGGTTAGATCTCAGTCGACTGGGATTTAACCAAGTCTCAGTCACATGACAAAACATGCTAGAGAGAAAAAGAATAACTGAAAAGAAAATTTTGCATGGATCTCAATGTGAGATCTCACGGATATAGCATCGTCTGAGACTTAATAAAGTCTCACTCGACTGAGTCGACTTAGCAAGACTGATAGTGAAATGGCTGCGTGGGCCAGGCTAGAGGAGAGCCAAATTTGTTTCACTCATGGCCTGCTTTGCTACAAAAACTGGACATGCCACGACCCTGTTTTGTTTCAACGATACTCCGTCACTTAACATGGCACATAATTGCATAAAGTGTATACATATTTGACAGTATAAGAATGATGGAAGTGACATATATTTTCCAAAAGGGTTTTTATCAGTTTTGCCATCGGTTGTACTACACTACTCAGTTCTGCCACTAAATTTTTTCACTGCTCAGAAATGCCACTGTTCCGTTAGACGCGTGCTCAAAAAAGCCATTTTTCACCGTTACTGTCATGTGAAAGGACGTTGACCGAAGGTAGATGACGAAAATACCCCTATCCTGTTTGTCAACTATCCTCTCTTTGTTTGAGCTGTGGGCCCACCTATAAGGCGAGCATGAAAAGAGAAGACGAAAATTGGAGCCAGGGGGTTTCGAACCCACGACCAAGACCTGGACAGGCACTCTTGCTAACCAGCTGAGCTAAAGGAAAGTTATTAAATAGAAGGAAATATATGTCTCATATCCTTTAGCTAAATAATATTCAAACCGAACAGTATATAATATCGTTTCTTGTTGCTCGCTACACCATTTCTCCAGCTAGCTAATTCATGCATCACACACTAATTGACAGCAACAACAAATATGATAGCAGGAGCGCATGATTTTCTAAATTTCTCTGAAAATTTCAGCATGGTGCCTGCCCATTTTTCTGAAAACAACACAAACCCAGCAAGGTTTACAAACTTCACATGTGCAGCCTTTTTTTACTTCTAGTATCCGTAATTCCATATCCATCCTGACCATCAGAACACGTGTACCAAATTGCACGTGAGTATCAACAAGGCACCAATCAGCTACTACAAATTCTACACAAGAAATTCCATCTCTACAAGCTACTATGAGCCACACATGCACCAGAATTAGCATACTGGCCCTGCCGGAATTTCAGAGGCTACAACATGCTGGGGCGTCCGGTGGTCGACGCTCCTCTCCGATTTAGGACTGTTGTCCGTCGCCATTGCCATGGAACAAATCACTTCAAGGCATCACGGGAGGTAGCGGAGCTGGACTCGGGAGGAGCTGCGGAGTCAGGCGGGAGAAGCGCTGGAGCTGCCTGCCTCGAGTGGCGGTGCTGGGCGGGAGGCAGCGCCGAAGCTGCGACGGGGGCGGCGCTGGGCGGGCAACGAGGCGGCTGCGGCGAGTGGAGGTGCGCCAGAGCTGGGCGGGTAGCACGGCGGCTGCGATGAGTGGAGGCGCGCCGGAGCTGGGCGGGCAGCCTGGCGACCGGCGGTTGCAGTTGAGGATCGCAGGCGGCGGCTAGGGATTGTGGTTCCGGCTAGGGAAACTGATACGAGCAGGTTAGGTAGTGGATAAGGTTATGTACATCTGATCCTCAAACAAATGCTTCGATTGGATGTGGTGGTTAGCTTGCCTGCTCACCACATTGAGGTCTCTGGTTCGATCCACCTCGTCGCTCTTTTTCCTCATAATTTCTTTTCCTACTCCTTGACAAGTTGGGCCCACACAATGAAGAGAGATCTTGCAAATGAGACCAAGGGCATTATAGTCATATAACGTGGTCAACGTCCATTGACCTGACGGTAACGGTGAAAAAATGGCTTTTTTGAGCACGCGCCTAACAGAACAGTGTCATTTCTGAGCAGTGAAAAAATTTAGTGACAGAACTGAGTAGTGTAGTACAACCGATGGCAAAACTGATAAAAACCCTTCCAAAAATGAAAGAATCAACGGCTAAGCCATGCACGGTATCTCCTGTGCATGGTAACAAAAACCACTCTCTCCGTAGGTGTATCATTGCTCGAACCGTGACCCATTAGCAAGCGGTGAACTTCACCTTCGATGGCACCATCGGCGCTAGCTTCGCCAACGCAACACCTATTGCATGTTCCCGCCTTGCAGCATCACCTTGGGCCATGACAACGGGTTGCTGCCACCGACGCGTGTATATGCACAACGTTTTCAGCCGAGGCGACGTTCGCAGAAGGAACATGCCAAGTTCTACCAGCTCGGGCTCACCGTTGAACCCTCCGATGGATACCGTATGCAACATGTTGGCTAAGCAACCTTCGGGCCATGTGATCTTTAGTTCGGTCGGTGGCGGCAGTGCAGATTGCTCATCACCAAAGCCCTGTGTTTTTTAATAAAAAGAATATGTAAATATGAAGGATATATCAAGATCAGTCATTGCATCGATCCCTACGCTTCTTGATAAACGGAATGCATTAATACCAACAAAATACTATTACCTTCATCTTGGTTTATTAGTCTCCTCGTATTTAGGGTCATAGTTTGACCATGTTTTTAACTAATAAAAATATAGGTTATACATAGCAAAAATAATATCATCTGAAACTATGTCTAAATATGAATCTAATGGTATAGTATTTGTTAACATGCATTAACATTACGTATGGCCAAAATTTTACACAAAATAATAAACTATAACGGAGGTACTATCAATTACTCCGGAAGTCCCCAGCCCTGCATGGCTGCATGTATGCAGGCAATGACGCTTTCTTGGTAACAAATTACTCCATATTTAAATAATGGCGAGTACTAAGGATCAGCCGGATGATAATTAAGCCTTTTTCATCCGCCTCGAGGGCCGTATCAGCCGGATGATAATTAAGCCTTTTTCATTCGCCTCGAGGGCCGTACGATCCGGTCCAGCCAGCCGTCCGATTTTTCCATCGTTTGGGTGCACAAGGCAATCGGGTGTTTTGGACCACACAAAAACAATTCCCCTCACATGTCGCTTTCACACACATGTACACATACGCGATGAGGTGTGTGAAGGTACGTAGTTGCACCTCGTGCAAAGCCAGCAAAAGCTCACGCCACACCTGGCTCCATGACGTGTTTGTCCGCCCCTTTGTAACCTCGCGAGTGCAACATAGCAGCTCCGACATCATCAACGAGCACTGCATTGCAACGCCCACAGACGACAGCCACCAACGAGCTTCGCATCGCAGCGTCATACAACACTAGCATCGCAGCGCCGGCGTCCACCGACGAGTGCCGCATCGCAGCGCAGATATCATCGACGAGCACTGCATCGCCGCAGGGATAGTCACTGACGAGCGTCACATCGCAGCACTGACAACACTAACGAGCGCGACATCACAGCGTCGGCGTCCACCGACAAGTGTAGTATCGCAACACGGCATCACCGACGAGCGTTGCATCGCAGCACCGGCGGCCATTGACGAGCGTCGCATCTCAGCGCCGACAACAGTAACGAGAAAGGCATCGCAGCAACGGCGCCCACCGACGAGTCCCGTATCGCAGTGTCGGCATCACCGACAATCGTTGCATTGCAGCGCAACGCCTGCATCACCGACGATCATTGCATTGCAGCATAGCGCTTGCATCACCGACGAGCGTCGCATCGTAGTGTCGGCGTCCACCAACGAGTGTTGCATTGCAGCACCGACGGCCACTGACGAGCGTCGCATCTCAGCGCCGGCCACAGTAACGAGCGCAGCGTCGCAACAACGGCGCCCATCGACGAGTCCCGTATCGCAGTGTCGGCATCACCGACGATCGTTGCATTGCAACGCAACGCCTGCATCACCGATGATCGTTGCATTGCAGCGCAGCACCTGCATCACCGACGAGGGTCGCATCGCAGGGCCGACAACACCAACGAATGTGGCATCGCAGTGTCGGCGTCCACCAACAAGAGTTGCATCGCAGCACCGACAGTAACTGACGAGCGGTCGCATCGCAACACCTGGTGCGTGGAGCTTGGGCAGCGGTGCTTGGAACGGTTCCATGGGGCATGGTGGAGAGAGCAATAGGAGGCGAGAGAGGAATAAAGGTGATTGAGCTTGGTGGAAAAATGAGTGGCTCTCTTGACCCGCTAAAAATGAGTGGCTCTCGTGACCCGCGCATTGGCTAGCAGCGCCGATGACACTCCTCTAGCATGGTCGTGCCCCACGTAGCATCGGCTTGCAGGACAATGACGACGACCCTCGCATCAACGGCTCGCAGCACCGACGACACTCATGCGGCATGCTAGCACCCCACGTAGCATCAACTTGCAGTAGGCAATGACCGTTGCAATATCAGATTACAACATTGACCATACTCATGTGGCATGGCGGCGCCCCACATATCATCGGCTTGCAACATGATGATGCTCCTACAGCATCAGTTTGTGACACGCCTTGTAGCATGACGTAGGCCCCTCGTAGCATGGTGACGCCTTTGCTGCACCAGCTAGCAGTACGGCGGTGCCCTTGCAACATGAGCTTGTAGCGGCACAGACGGTGGATCTGACATGTTTTCAATGAAGAAATATACACAAAATGACTGCTTGTAGCGGCGTAGTCTTTCTTTGTGAAGTTAATGGCAGTAGCAATGGTTCAATTTCTTTTTCAATATAGTGTACCAGTTAGCTAGCTACACTGTACAGTGAGTGCAATGAAGTATATCATCTGAAGCGCTGAAGATTCAAAACAACCATGTACTGTCACTGGTGCGGATGACGAGCGTAGGGACCACTAGTCAAAATAACCATGTACTAGTGCGAATGAAAAGCGCAAGGACCACGTGAAGGCATGCACTCCCGTGTGAACGCAGCACACACGTCATTACTATGCATAATCAGACGGCGCCTTAATCGAACGGCGCAGCAGGCGGCTGATGCGCGTCTTAAAATCAGTCGGTTATTTTCAAGTCTTTTCCTTAAATAATTAGCTGCAAGCTTCAACAGAGTAGATACCTCAAGCTCTAGGGTTTGGACAAAAGGTGAGGCCTGAAGGAGATAAGCCACTGAAACAATGCTGTCGCTCCAAAAAAAATTGTGGAGGAAGAGCCTGAGGGTGCGCAGACGGGCGAATCTGCCGTGACGCCGCAGCTGATGAGTAGGCACGAGAGGCGAGGGGAACTGCAGGGATAGAGTCTTGAGCCTCGGGAGACGAGGCGCGTCGCCGAGGCAGTCAAGCGGGGAGTCGCCCTGCCGCAGCAAGATGCGCCGCAGAGTATCCTGCAGCAGTCCACCTGCAGTTTCCGGAGCCGCGCGGGTGATCCGGTGGCAGCACAAGATGACAAGGTCCCGCAGAGAGCCGCACCCGTCGAGCAGGCTCTGGAGTTGCCGGTCGGTGGCGGGGACGAACTCGAGCTTGACAAGAGCCAGCGAGGAGAAGGGGGAGGGGGCGGCTACCAAGTGCCTCAGGCCGCAGTTCTGGAGCCTCACCTCTCTCAGCCGTGAGCCCACGGCGGCGAGGCTGCCCAACTGGAACTCGTACGGCTCGACGTGGCTGCCCCCCATGGCTTCCCGGGTTGACTTTCTGGCGGTCCGCAGCACGAAGCGCTCCACTCGGGTGGCGCTGTCCACGAGCGCGGCCCACCACCCGTCCATCGCGGCGGCGTGGGCGCGGGTCAGGTGGGAAGACCACACCGAGAAAGTCCCGAGGACTCTCATGCCGACACCGGCACGAGCGGCCAGGATCGAGTCCACCTTCCGTATGAAGTCGGCCGCTCGTGCCTCGCCGCCGGACTGTTCTTCTCCGTCTAGTGTGCGGAGGGCGCCGACGGTATGGGCGTCGAGGTCGAGGTGGGTGACCCTCATCCAGAGGTTGCTCCATCTGCGGGCGAGGCAGCTCGTGGTAGCAGCCTGTCGGATCGGCAACCGGGAGAGGATGACTACCAGGATTTCGTCAGGTAGCTCACTGATCCAATCGGCACCATGATCCTCCTGCAATTCTTGCCGGGGCAGGTGAAGCAGGGTTGTCGCTGTTCTGATGCCGTGATTTCTTTCTTGCACGACCTTCCATGGCGGCGGACGGTGAGTCGGTGACGAGGGACCGATCGTACTGCATGCGCCGTGCCCTTCCGTCAGATGGCATTGAGTTTAGACAAGCCTAGCCCGCAATATCGCCATGTTGCATGTAACCCGATCGTTTTTTTTTTTCAGGGAAACCCGATCGTAAAACCCTAAAAATGTCATGCCCCATCAAGGGTCATGGTCCTTAACTCTTCGTGGGCCTGCTCTGTTCAATGGGCTCTGAATTGTGCAGGCCTCTCAAAAAAAAAACTGATGTCATGCTTTAAGCTTCCTAGTGGTTACGCCAACGGGAACACCTAAAAAAACCCTTAAACAAAGGTTACGCCGACGGGAGCACCTGCTTTTTGGCGAGACCGATGCTGGCGTAAATGGGCAAGCCCAGCGGAGGAAGAAGAGCAGGCTCTTGCTCAGCGCTTGCTCGCTAGCGCGTTCTTTTTTGTCACACATCGACTACACAACAAGTTCATCAAACTAGAGTTTTTTTCTTCTAAATTTTGACATATCTCTACTCCTAAGGATGACTTGATAGTCTTCATTTCGTCCGGTTTTTTTTGTCACAACCTCCCACTTTCGTGTGTTTTTTTTTCGTCTGACTTTTTTTCGCCTCACCTTTCCTCACCCTTTCAACCTTGGTTTTTTCTACATTCTTCTTTCTCACGCACGCCCATGAAAAAAACCCGAGTAACCACCGTACACCCTATCCCTAACCAGCTTTCGTCTCCTTCCCTGTTGCAGCCGCCCGCCGAATCGAATTGCGCTCCCAGGCTCGTCTGCCTCGCCGTGGCTGCGTCCCTCCCCGAACGGCGCCGACGATGGAGGGAGCCGCTGGCGCTGGCCAGGCTCCCGACCGATGGAGGCGCCGGGTCGTCACTCCATCGCGGCGGGATCTCGCGCTACTCGAGCCCCTCCTCTCCCTCCCCGATCTGCCGTTAATCTTGTGTTGCGAGAGCCGCTCCTCTCCCTTCCCTGGCTGCCGTGGATCTTGCCAGGCACCACCAGAGGAAGCCTCACATCCCCAAGCTCGATGGGCTTGCCAGCCGACTGGTCGAGGTCCTCGCCATGGCCCCCGAGCTTCGCAGCTTCTCACGTGACCACTTTGGTTAGACCACTCACGATCTGGTTACATTCATTTTTAATTTTAAAACACCCAGCGAGTTTTAGCTTGTTCGTGAATTTATGTGTGTTTGCCATTCATTTGTGTATGAACCTGTCTATTTTGATGGTATACATCTAGGATTGCATGGTATGACCTGGTATTCTGAATGTTAGATTGACATCTCAAAATATGTCCATGACTATCTTAAAAGCTTGAATAAACGATACAATATTGGATTGGCATTATTCTCTCACACCATTTCTCTACTCCAAAGGGACGACTTGGTAGTCTCCGTTTTGTCCGTTTTTTTTGTCTCAACCTCCCACCTCTGTATGTTTTTTTTTGTCTGACTTTTTTTCGCCTCACCTTCCCTCACCCTCTCAACCTTGGTTTTTTCTACATCCTTCTTTCTCACGCATGCCCACGAAAAAACCGAGTCACCCCCGTACGCCCTATCCCTAACCAGCTCTCGTCTCCCTCCCTATTGAAGCCGCCCGCCGAATCGAATTGCGCTGCCAGGCTCGTTCGCCTCGCCGTAGCTGTGTCCCTCCCCAAACGGCGCCGACGATGGAGGGAGCCGATGGCGCTGGATAGGCTCCCGACCGATGGAGGTGTCGGGTCATCGCTCCATCACGGCCGGATCTCGCGCTGCTGGAGCCCCTCCTCTCCCTCCTCGATCCGCCGTTAATCTTGTGCTGCGAGAGCCACTCCTCTCCCTTCCCTGGCCGCCGTGGATCTCGCCAGGCACCACCGGAGGAAGCCCCACATCCCTAAGCTCGATGGGCTTGCTAGCCGACTGGTCGAGGTCCTCGCCATGGCCCCCGGGCTTCGCAGCTTCTCAAGTCTCCACTCTGGTTAGACCACTCGCCTGTTATCTCATTGCCCCCTTTTAGTAGCACCTTTAACCTCTATCACTCAGAGTACAAATCATTGTGCTCCTACTGCTCAAGAGACTTCTCTTCCATGCTCCATTGGATGATTTGACGATATCGCAGTATCAAGCTAGAACGATTTGAATTTGTAGGACGGGAAAGAAACCTCATCCTTGGATTTGCCAAATTCGTATTAGGGGGGCTATGCAGCAATTCGACCACTGTTACTGTACTCCGACTGACTCCTCTATTGGTTGCTGCTGGTTTATACCTGCATTCCAATCCCGTTTTATTTAGAGAGAAATCTCAATCCAGCCTCAATATTTTGGTGGTTACATTCATTTTTAATTTTGAAACACCAAGCGAGTTTTAGCTTGTTCGCGAATTTATGTGTGTTCGCCATTCGTTTGTGTATGAACCTGTCTATTTTGATGGTATACATCAAGGATTGCATGGTATGGCCTGGTATTCTGAATGTTAGATGGACATCTCAAAATATGCCCATGACAAGCTTAAAAGCTTGAATAAACGATACAATATTGGATTGGTATTATTTTCTCACACCATTTCTCTACTCTTAAGGGATGACTTGGCAGTCTCCGTTTCGTCCGTGTTTTTTTGTCTCAACCTCCCACCTTCGTATGGTTTTTTTTCGTTTGACTTTTCTTCGCCTCACCTTCCCTCACCCTTTCAACCTTGGTTTTTTCTACATCCTTTTTTCTAACGCACGCCCACGAAAAAAACCGAGTCACCCCCGTACGCCCCATCCCTAACCAGCTCTCGTCTCCCTCCCTGTTGCAGCCGCCGACCGAATTGAATCGCGCTGCCAGGCTCGGCCGCCTCGCCATGCCTGCGTCCCTCCCCGAACGGAGCCGATGATGGAGGGAGCCACTGGCGCTGGCTAGGCTCCCGACCGATGGAGGCGCCGACTCGTCGCTCCATCGCGGCGGGATCTCATGCTGCTGGAGCCCCTCCTCTCCCTCCCCGATCTGCCGTTAATGTTGTGCTGCGAGAGCTGCTCCTCTCCCTTCCCTGGCCACCGTGGATCTCGCCAGGCACCACCGAAGGAAGCCCCACATCCCCAAGCTCGATGGGCTCGCCAGCCAACTGGTCGACATCCTCGCCATGGCCCCCGAGCTTCCCAGCTTCTCACGTGACCACTCTGGTTAGACCACTCGAGATCTGGTTATATTCATTTTTAATTTTGAAACACCCAACGAGTTTTAGCTTGTTCGTGAATTTATGTGTGTTCGCCATTCGTTTAAGTATGAACCTATTTATTTTGATGGTATACATCTAGGATTGCATGGTATGACCTGCTATTCTGAATGTTAGATGGACAACTCAAAATATGTCCATGACAAGCTTAAAAGCTTGAATAAACGATACAATATTGGATTGGCATTATTCTCTCACACCATTTCTGAATTTATATTGTTCTAAATTTTTTCGTCATAATGACATCTTATAAGCGTGCAGGCTAGGTGGTGTATGCAGGCTGGCACGTCGCACCGGGTGAAGGGTGCAGATCATGTGCTTGAGAGCATCCACAACATCAGGGAGGTGCTGCCCGGAGCTATGGGAGGACCGCGTCGCGAGACCTCGGTGACTGCGTACATGGTAGCCAACTAGACTCACACCTAACTTGAATTTTCCCTTTGCTGATTTGGTGTTAGTTCATGTCCAGGACAGGTGCTAATGGGGAGTTGGAGGGTGAATGGGAGAGGTGATTACTAATGGAGAGTTGGAGGGTGAATGGGAGAGGTGATTGCCATTTTGTTGTGCTAAATGTAGTATATGATCCAGAGGATATTTAAGTATCAGATTAGTATCAGTGTAATAGCATCAGACACTCGGTTGTACAAGTAGACAAATGCAAATGTCCATAGTAATAAACTTGTGGTCACAGAACTGCTGCTTAAAGTTTGTTCAATTATGGAAATGGGCATTTTAGTTGTCTGCTCCTTAATTTTGTTCAATTATGTAAATGCACGGGCACGTGATGCCATTTCCTTACCTCACAAAATCAAACTGAAGGCATCCACTTCTTGTCATAATAACTGATCTTGTGTATTGCCATTTTTATAGAACAATTTATGCTCCTTCTTTCTAGAGATCTGATCCTAACTATCTTGCTCAATTTGATGTTGTTATGTTTGTTACTCTGTATGTTTCTTGGCAGAATTTTAGGACACTAAAACTGAACCCCTTTCCAGCCCTCTCACGACGTGTGCATTTTCAGCCGTCTGATCTCCTGATTTGATAATCCCTGGCCGTTGGATCCATGTAGATCGCTCCAGTAACCATGAACTGGGCTAGATGTCCTGAAGGGCTGATACGTCCATTTTGCATCATGCTTTTATGTTGATATTTATTGCATTATGGGCTGTTATGACACATTATGGTACAATACTTATGCCTTTTCTCTCTTATTTTACAAGGTTTACACAAAGAGGGAGAATGCCGGCAGCTGGAATTCTGGACCGGAAAGGAGCAAATCTGAGAGACCTATTCTACACAACTCCAAAAGTCCAGAAAATTTACGGAGAATTATTTTGGAATATATAAAAAATATTGGGCGAACAAATACTAGAGGGGGACCCACCAGGTGGCCACAAGCCTGGGGGGAGCGCATTACCCCCTGGGCGCGCCCCTAGGGCTTGTGGGCCACCTGGCAGGTTGATACGTCTCCAACGTATCTATAATTTTTGCTTATTCCATGCTGTTATATTATCATTCTTGGATATTTTACAATCATTTTATAGCAACTTTATATTATTTTTTGGGACTAACCTATTGACATAGTGCCCAGTACCAGTTGCTGTTTTTTGCTTGTTTTTTACTTCGCAGAAAATCAATACCAAACGGAGTCCAAACGCAGCGAAACTTTTTGGAGATTTTTTCTGGACCAGAAGACACCTGTTGGGCCAAAGAAGTACCGGAGGGGGCTCCAAGGGGATCCCACATGGGCGT
The DNA here is from genome assembly GCA_011799875.1 of Thinopyrum elongatum. Lineage (NCBI taxonomy): Eukaryota > Viridiplantae > Streptophyta > Magnoliopsida > Poales > Poaceae > Thinopyrum > Thinopyrum elongatum. The sequence goes on along the minus strand of CM022303.1, from coordinate 642,749,961 downwards.
GCCTGGTGGCCCAGGCGCGCCCTGATGGGTTGTGCCCACCTCGGCCGCCTCCCGCACCACCTCTGTGCTCTATAAATACCCCAAAAAATCCAAAAACCCTAGGGGAGTCGACGAAACACAATTCCAGCCGCCGCAAGTTCCAGAACCACCAGATCCAATCTAGACACCATCACGGAGGGATTCATAATCCTCATTGGTGCCTCTCCGATGATGCGTTAGTAGTTCATTGTAGACCTATGGGTCCGTAGTTAGTAGCTAGATGGCTTCCTCTCTCTCTCTTTTGATTCTCAATACAATGGTCTCTTGGAGATCTATTTGATGTAACTCTTTTTGCGGTGTGTTTGTTGGGATCCGATGAACTTTGAGTTTATGATCAGATCTATTTATCCATGAAAGTTATTTGAGTTTCTTTGATCTCTTATATGCATGATTACTTATAGCCTTATATTTCTTCTTCGAATCTTTGGTTTAGTTGGGCCGACTAGATCGATATTTCTTGCCATGGGAAGAGGTGCTTTGTGAGGGGTTCAGTCGTGCGGTGTTCTTTCCCAGTGACAGAAGGGCCAGCAAGACACGTATTGATCGTTGCTAGTAAGGATAACAAGATGGGGTCTATTCCTACATGAATAGATCTGTCTACATCATGTCATTGTTCTTATTGCATTACTCTATTTTTCCATGAACTTAATACACTTGATGCATGCTGGATAGCAGTCGATGTGTGGAGTAATAGTAGTAGATGCAGGCAGGAGTCGGTCTACTAATCTTGGACGTGATGCCTATATAATGATCATTATCTGGATATCATCATAATTATTTGAAGTTCTATCAATTGCCCAACAGTAATTTGTTTACCCGCCGTATACTATTTTTCTTGAGAGAAGCCACTAGTGAAATCTACGGCCCCCGGGTCTATTCTTTATCATATTTGCTTTGAGATATATTTTTATTTGCTTTTGTTTTCAGATCTACTATTCTAAAAACTCAAAAATACCTTGCTGCACTTTTTCTTTATTTTTTTATTGCAGGATCTATTTATCCAAAATTATACAAACCAATCTATCTTTTACCCGAGAGGGATTGACAACCCCTCTTACGCGTCGGGTTGCAAGTATTTGTCTTTGTGTGCAGGTACCATTTACATAGTGTTGCTTGGTTCTCCTACTGGTTCGATAACCTTGGTTTCATAACTAAGGGAAATACCTACCGAAGCTGTACTGCAACATCCCTTCCTCTTCGTGGAAATACTGACGTGAATACGAGCCATCAAGAAAGGATTTCTGGCGCCGTTGCCAGGGAGACATCATCAACATCTATCAGATTCCTAATCACAAATATCATCTCCTTGCAATTTACATTATTTGCCATTTGCCTCTCGTTTTCATCTCCCCCACTTCACAAAATTTTGCCATTTTATTCGCCCTCTTTTTCGTTCACCGTTTTTTCGTCAGATCTCTTGTTTGCTATCTCTACTTGTGTTACCATGTGCCTTCTATTGGCTTGCATCTTTGCTTGCTAAAGATCTATTGATATGGATCCTCATCCACTTGCTAATCTTTTCAAAAGATCCAATTATGATGAACCAATTGATAGTGAATTGAGTTCACTAGATTATTTTTATGAAGTTTTGCTTGAGATTCATGAATCTGAAAATTGTGATGAAGTGTTAAACGAAGAAATTTATAAAGTGATTCATGATAGCTCCTTGAATGAAAAGCATGATTGCAATGATGTTATTATAAATTTATTAATGTCAATTGTGTTAGTGATATGCAAAACCCCAAGCTTGGGGATGCTTGTTTTGTTATGTCCACTACTTATTGCAATGATCATGATTGGGGTGATAATTATTCTTATGATCGTGAAAATTTATTTAAACCTCATGATGAATATGCTTGCGATAATATTAAAAGTGGGTTTGGAAGAGTGTCAACTTTAGCTAAAAATAATCCCACATATTTGGAGAGTGTTCAATCTTATGATTTTTTTTTATAAAAATGAGCTTGGAGAGGTCATGACTTTATTTGATGATAATCCCACTATTTTGGAAGAGTGTCAACTTTGCATTCATGTGGATCATGAAGAGAATATTTTATGTGATAGTTATATTGTTGAATTTTCTTATGATCCTACTTGTAATTATTATGAGAGAGGAAAATATGGTTGTAGAAATTTTCTTGTTACTAAAATACCTCTCGTTTTGTTGAGATCGTCAATGTTTTATTCCTCCTCTTTGCATATGTTAGATGTTTCTTGTCTTGATAATTTGTTATCTTATAAAATTCCTATGCATAGGAAGTATGTTAGACTTAAATGTGTTTGTCATATGTTTCATGATGCTCTCTTTGTGTTTCAATTCTTATCTTTCATGTGAGCATCGTTGAAATCTTAAGCCAATCTTAATGGCTATAAAGAAAGAGCTTGTTGGGAGGCAACCCAATGAATAAAATTTATTTTTGCCTTTTTATTTCTGTTCTTGAGTGTTTGCACAATTATGCCTCTGTTATGATTGTGTTTTTTATGTTTTAATTAGTGTTTGTGCCAAGTAAAGCCTTTGGTATAGCTTTGGTAATAGTTGATTTGATCCTGTTGAAAAATAGAAACTTTTGCGTCTAGTAAAATAATTGTCTAAATTTACCGAAGCGACGAAAAATTCTGAATTGTTTACACAAGATTCATATACAAATTTCCTTGGCTTTCCTAATTTTTCAGACATTTTGGAATAACATAAGTATGAGTAAAATTCGAGACTTTATAGACTGTTCTGTTTTTGACAGATTCTGTTTTCTTTGCATTGTGTGCTTACTTTGATGACTCTATGGTTTGTATCTGGGGGTATAAGCCATGGCAAAGTTAGAATACAGTAGATATAATGCAATAACAAAATTTGAATGGGTTCTCTACAATACTTAAAGTAAATATATTTTTTCTTATACTAACGGATCTCACGAAGGTTTTGTTAAGTTTTGTGTGATTGAAATTTTCAAGTTTTGGGTGAGATCACGATGGATGAAGGAATAAGGAGTAAGAAGAGCCTAAGATTGGGGATGCCCATGGCACCCCAAGGTAATATTCAAGGAGAAACAAGCAACTAAGCTTGGGGATGCCCCGAGTGGCATCCCCTCTTTCTTCTAATGACCATCGGTATTTTACTTGGAACTATATTTTTATTTGTCACATATCATGAGTCTTGCTTGGAGCATCTTGTATTATATGAGTCTTGCTTGTTTTACTTTTTAGTTTTTCACAAGTATCCTTGCTGGACACACCTATTTGAGAGAGCCAAATTTATGCTATGATTTGTTAGAATTGCTCTATGTGCTTCACTTAATTTTTTTTTAGCTATGGAATTGCTCTAGTGCTTCACTTATATCTTTTTGAGCACTGTGTGCTTTAATATTATTTGAAGAAATTCTCTCATGCTTCACTTAGATTTATTTGAGAGTTAGTAATGTTTGAAGAAATTCTCTCATGCTTCACTTATATTATTTTGAGAGACGAAATTTTTTTATGCTCATGTTCTTCACTTAGATTTGTTTGAGCTATCAAAAGCAACATATGAAACTAGTCCCAAAGTGATAGATATTCAAGAGGGATATAATAAAAACTTTCATGAAGATCATTGGACAAAATAAACTTGATTCTTTGTAATAGTTTTGCGATATGATGATAGTGGTATGTGAGTCATGTTGGGGAGTAATTGTGCTTTAGTAAGAATATTGTTGTTAAAGTTTGTGATTCCCTATGCAAGCACGAAAGTCAATAGTTATGCAATAAAATTACATCCTACTTGTGGTTCATTATTCGGTGTTTGTTCTGCTTAATGCTTGCTTATGTGTTTTTCGTTTCTTGGTTGGATGATTCTCAATGTTTTTGCTAGCCTTCACTTGTACTAAGTAGGAATACTACTTGTGCACTCAAAATCCTTAAACCCAGTTTTGACATATGAGTCCACTTGTATATTTTCCTTTTTGTGTGCTTGTACCGCTCATGAAACGGTAGGGTGTGGCTAATATTTTTGCATGCTAGATGTGTTATTCTCAAGACGAGTGTTTATTCACTTGTCATTGCACGAGAGTACAACAAAGGTATTGGGGATGCCCAGTCCCGAAATGAAAAATGAATTTACTTTATGTTGTCAAATAATAAATTCCTTGGAAAGTGTTTGTATGGACGGCACCCGTGGATATGGCTAGCCGTGGAATGTGAAAGTATGGTGGAAAAAGGAACAAACTTTATTTTCTGTTTGGGTATGATATATCTAGCATGGAAAGTATTGGAAACTAATCGATCTTTTTCTTTGACAGGAAAAGCATGCCACCCAAAATGTTTTATCTCTATATTTTTTCGCTTTCAGCTCTGGCACCTCTACAAATCCCTACTTCCCTCTGCGAAGGGCCTTTCTGTTTACTTTATGCAATTTTTATTTTTATTCGAGTCTCCATCTTCTCTTATAAAGCACCAACTAAGGGGCACTATGATCGTACTTGAGCATTGGGTGTAGCTAATGAAGGAAATATGCCCTAGAGGCAATAATAAAGTTGTTATTTATATTTCCTTATATCATGATAAATGTTTATTATTCATGCTAGAATTGTATTAACCGGAAACTTGATACATGTGTGAATACATAGACAAAACAAAGTGTCCCTAGTATGCCTCTACTTGACTAGCTTGTTTATCAAAGATGGTTATGTTTCCTGACCATAGACATGTGTTGTCATTTGATGAACAGGATCACATCATTAGAGAATGATGTGATGGACAAGACCCATCCGTTAGCTTAGCATAATGATCGTTAAGTTTTATTGCTATTGCTTTCTTCATGACTTATACATATTCCTCTGACTATGAGATTATGCAACTCCCGAATACCGGAGGAACACTTTGTGTGCTATCAAACATCACAACGTAACTGGGTGATTATAAAGATGCTCTATAGGTGTCTCCGAAGGTGTTTGTTGGGTTGCTATAAATCGAGATTAGGATTTGTCACTCCGAGTATTGGAGAGGTATCTCTGGGCCCTCTCGGTAATGCACATCATATGAAGCCTTGCAAGCAATATGACTAATGAGTTAGTTGCGGGATGATGCATTACGGAACGAGTAAAGAGACTTGCCTGTAACGAGATTGAACTAGGTATGATGATACCGACGATCGAATCTCGGGCAAGTAACATACCGATGACAAAGGGAATAACGTATGCTGTTATGCGGTTTGACCGATAAAGATCTTCGTAGTATATGTAGGAGCCAATATGAGCATCCAGGTTCCGCTATTGGTTATTGACCGGAGATGTGTCTCGGTCATGTCTACATAGTTCTCGAACCCGTAGGGTCCGCACGCTTAACGTTCGATGATGATTTGTATTATGAGTTATGTGATTTGATGACCGAAGTTTGTTCGAAGTCCCGTATGAGATCACGGACATGACGAGGAGTCTCGAAATGGTCGAGAGGTAAAGATTCATATATTGGAAGGCTACATTCGGACATCGGAAAGATTCCGAGTGATTCGGGTATTTTTCGGAGTACCGGGGGGTTACGGGAATTCACCGAGAGAAGTAATGGGCCTTATTGGGCCATACGGGAAAAGAGGAGGTAGGCCAAAGGGGAGGTGGCGCGCGCCCCCCCATGGGTCCGAATTGGACTAGGGGAAGGGGGCGGCGCCCCCTTGCCCTTTCCTACTCCCTCTCTCTTTCCCTCTTTCCTTCTCTCCTACTCCGAAAAGGGAAAGGGATTCCTACTAGGACTTGGAAGTCCTAGTAGGACACCATACACTTGGCGTGCCCCTAGGAGGGCCGGCCTCTCTCCCTCCCTCCTTTATATACGGGGGAGGGGGGCACCCCAAAGGCACACCAAGATTTGTCTTAGCCGTGTGCGGTGCCCCCCTCCACAGTTACACACCTCGGTCATATCGTCGTAGTGCTTAGGCGAAGCCCTGCGCCGGTAACTTCATCATCACCATCGCCACGCCGTCGTGCTGACAGAACTCTCCCTCGTCCTCAACTGGATCAAGAGCTCGAGGGACGTCATCGAGCTGAACGTGTGCTGAACTCGGAGGTGCCGTACGTTCGGTGCTTTATCGGTTGGATCGTGAAGACGTTTGACTACATCATCCGCGTTACGCTAACGCTTCCGCTTTCGGTCTACGAGGGTACGTGGACATACTCTTCCCTCTCGTTGCTATGCATCTCCTAGATAGATCTTGCGTGAACATAGGATTTTTTTTGAAATTGCACATTCCCCAACAGTGGTATCAGAGCCAGGTCTATTCGGAGATGATATGCACGAGTAGAACACAAAGAGTTGTGGGCGATAATAGTCATACTGCTTACCACCAACGTCTTACTTTGATTCGGCGGTATTGTTAGATGAAGCGGCCCGGACCGACATTACATGACCGCGTTCATGAGACTGGTTCTACCGACGTGCTTTGCACAAAGGTGGCTGGCGGGTGTCTGTTTCTCCAACTTTAGTTAAATCGAGTTTGACTACGGCCGGTCCTTTTTGAAGGTTAAAACAGCACACTTGACGAAAAATCGTTGTGGTTTTGATGCGTAGGTAAGAACGGTTCTTGCTAGAAGCCCGTAGCAGCCACGTAAAACTTGCAACAACAAAGTAGAGGACGTCTAACTTGTTTTTGCTGGGCATGTTGTGATGTGATATGGTCAAGACATGATGTGATATATGTTATTGTATGAGATGATCATGTTTTGTAAAAGTTATCGGCAACTGGCAGTTGCCTTATGGTTGTCGCTTTATTGTATGAAATGCAATCGCCATGTAATTGCTTTACTTTATCACTATGCGGTAGCGATAGTCGTGGAAGCAATAGTTGGCGAGACGACAACGACGCTACGATGGAGATCAAGGTGTCAAGCCGGTGACGATGGAGATCATGACGGTGCTTTGGAGATGGAGATCAAAGGCATAAGATGATGATGGCCATATCATGTCACATATTTTGATTGCATGTGATGTTTATCTTTTATGCATCTTATTTTGCTTAGTACGGCAGTAGCATTATAAGATGATCCCTCACTAAATTTCAAGGTATAAGTGTTCTCCCTGAGTATGCACCGTTGCGAAAGTTCTTCGTGCTGAGACACCACGTGATGATCGGGTGTGATAGGCTCTACGTTCAAATACAACGGGTGCAAGACAGTTTTGCACATGTGGAATACTCGGGTTAAACTTGACGAGCCTAGCATATCCAGATATGGCCTCAGAACACTGAGACCGAAAGGTCGAACATGAATCATATAGTAGATATGATCAACATAGAGATGTTCACCATTGAAAACTACTCCATCTCACGTGATGATCGGACATGGTTTAGTTGATATGGATCACGTGATCATTTAGATGACTAGAGGGATGTCTATCTAAGTGGGAGTTCTTAAGTAATATGGTTAATTGAACTTTAATTTATCATGAACTTAGTCCTGGTAGTATTTGCAAATTATGTTGTAGATCAATAGCTCGCGTATAGCTTCCCTGTTTTATTTTTGATATGTTCCTAGAGAAAACTAAGTTGAAAGATGATAGTAGCAATGATGCGGACTGGTTCCGTGATCTGAGGATTATCCTCATTGCTGCACAGAAGAATTATGTCCTTGATGCACCGCTAGGTGACAGACCTATTACAGGAGCAGATGCAAACGTTATGAACGTTTAGCAAGCTTGATATGATGACTACTTGATAGTTTAGTGCGCCATGATTTACGGCTTAGAACCGGGATTTCAAAAACATTTTGAACGCCATGAAGCATATGAGATGTTCCAAGAGCTGAAATCGGTATTTCAGACGCATGCCCGTGTCGAGATGTATGAGACCTCTGACAAGTACTTTGCCTACAAGATGGAGGAGAATAGCTCGGCTGGTGAGCATATGCTCAGAATGTCTGGGTACTACAATCGCTTGAATAAAGTGGGAGTTAATCTTCCAGATAAAATAGTGATTGACAGAGTTCTCTAGTCACTATCACCAAGTTACTAGAACTTCGTGATGAACTATAATATGCAAGGGATGACGAAAACGATTCCCAAGCTCTTCGCGATACTGAAATCGGTGAAGGTCGAAATCAAGAAATAGCATCAAGTGTTGATGGTTGACAAGACCACTAGTTTCAAGAAAAAGTGTGAGGGAAAGAAAGGGAACTTCAAGAAGAATGGCAAACAGGTTGTCGCTCCCGTGAAGAAGCCCAAAGATGGACCTAAGCCTGAAACTGAGTGCTTCTACTGCAAAGGAAATGGTCACTGGAAGCGGAATTGCCCCAAATACTTGGCGGATAAGAAGGATGCCAAAGTGAATAAAGGAGTTGCAACATGAACAGAGACTAGTTAATGACGAGGTGACGATGAGTGTTGGAAGTGATTCCAAGGTTGATAAGATCACTATCGCACACTCCCTCTACCTTTGGGATTAGTGTTGGACCTAAATAAATGTTATTTGGTGTTTGCGTTGAGCATGAATATGATTTGATCATGTTTATTGCGATACGGTTATTCATTTAAGTCAGAGAATAATTGTTGTTCTGTTTAAATGAATAAAACCTTCTATGGTCATACACTCAATATAAATGGTTTATTGAATCTCGATCGTAGTGATACACATATTCATAATATTGATGCCAAAAGATGCAAAGTTGATAATGATAATGCAACATATTTGTGCACTGCCGTTTAGGTCATATTGGTGTAAAGCGCATGAAGAAACTCCATGCAGATGGACTTTTGGAATCACTTGATTATGAATCATTTGATGCTTGCGAACCATGCCTCATGGGCAAGATGACTAAGACTCCGTTCTCCGGAACAATGGTGCGAGCTACTGACTTATTGGAAGTAATACATACTGATGTATGTGGTCCGATGAGTGTTGTGGCTCGCGGCGGGTATCGTTATTTTCTGACCTTCACAGATGATTTGAGCAGATATGGGTATATCAACTTAATGAAACACAAGTCTGAAACATTTGAAAAGTTCAAAGAATTTCAGAGTGAAGTGGAAAATCATCGTAACAAGAAAATAAAGTTTCTACGATCTGATCGCGGAGGCGAATATTTGAGTTATGAGTTTGGTCTTCATTTAAAACAATGTGGAATAGTTTCGCAACTCACGCCACCTGGAACACCACAGCGTAATGGTGTGTCCGAACATCGTAACCGTACTTTATTAGATATGGTGCGATCTATGATGTCTCTTACCGATTTACCACTATCGTTTTGGGGTTATGCATTAGAGACAGCTGCATTCACGTTAAAATAGGGCACCATCTAAATCCGTTGAGACGACACCATATGAACTGTGGTTTGGCAAGAAACCTAAGCTGTCGTTTCTTAAAGTTTGGGGTTGCGATGCTTATGTGAAAAAGCTTCAGCCTGATAAGCTCGAACCCAAATCGAAGAAGTGCATCTTCATAGGATACCCAAAAGAAACTGTTGGGTACACCTTCTATCACAGATCTGAAGGCAAAAATCTTTGTTGCTAAGAATGGATCCTTTCTAGAGAAGGAGTTTCTCTCGAAAGAAGTGAGTGGGAGGAAAGTAGAACTTGATGAGGTAATTGTACCTTCTCTTGAATTGGAAAGTAGTTCATCACAGAAATCAGTTCCAGTGATGCCCACGCCAATTAGTGAGGAAACTAATGATGATGATCATGAAACTTCAGATCAAGTTACTACCGAACCTCATAGGTCAATCAGAGTACGTTTCGCACCAGAGTGGTACGGTAATCCTGTTCTGGAAGTCATGTTACTAGACCATGACGAACCTACAAACTATGAGGAAGCGATGATGAGCCCAGTTTCTGCGAAATGGCTGAGGCCATGAAATCTGAGATGGGATCCATATATAAGAACAAAGTATGGACTTTGGTGGACTTGCTCGATGATCGGCAAGCCATTAAAATAAATGGATCTTCAAGAGGAAGACGGACGCTGATGGTAGTGTTACTATCTACAAAGCTCGAATTGTCGCAAAAGGTTTTCGACAAGTTCAAGGTGTTATCTGCGATGAGATTTTCTCACTTGTATCGATGCTTAAGCCTGTCTGAATCATGTTAGCAATTGCCACATTTTATGAAATCTGGCAAATGGATGTCAAAACTGCATTCCTTAATGGATTTATTAAAGAAGAGTTGTATATGATGCAACCAGAAGGTTTTGTCGATCCTAAAGGTGCTAACAAAGTGTGCAAGCTCAAGCGATCCATCTATGGACTGGTGAAGCATCTCGGAGTTGGAATATACGCTTTGATGAGTTGATCAAAGCATATAGTTTTATACAGACTTGCGGTGAAGCCTGTATTTATAAGAAAGTGAGTGGGAGCTCTGTAGCATTTCTGATATTATATGTGGATGACATATAGATGATTGGAAATGATATAGAATTTCTGGATAGCATAAAAGGATACTTCAATAGGAAATTTTCAAAGAAAGACCTCGATGAAGCTGATTAAGTATTGAGCATCAAGATCTATAGGGATAGATCGAGACGCTTAATAGGACTTTCACAAAGCATATACCTTGACAAAATTTTGAAGGAGTTCAAAAAGGGATCAGTCAAAGAAAGAGTTCTTGCCTGTATTCAAGATATAAAGTTGAGTAAGACTCAAAGCATGACCATGGCAGAAGATAAAGAGAGAATGAAAGTCATTCCCTATGCCTCAGCCATAGGTTCTATAAAGTATGCCATGCTGTATACCAGACCTATTGTGTACCTTGCCATGAGTTTGGCAAGGGGGTACGATAGTGATCCAGGAATGGATCACTGGACAGCGGTCAAAATTATCCTTAGTTACCTAAAAGGACTAAGGAAATGTTTCTCGGTTATGGAGGTGACAAAGAGTTCGTCGTAAAGGGTTACGTCGATGCAAGCTTTGGCACTAATCCAGATGACTCTAAGTCTCAATCTTGATACATATTGAATATGGGAGAAATTAGCTAGAGTAGCTCCATGCAGAGTATTGTAGACATAGAAATTTGCAAAATACATACGGATCCGAATGTGACAGACCCGTTGACTAAACTTCCCTCACAAGCAAAACATGATCACACCTTAGTACTCTTTGGGTGTTAATCACATAGCGATCTAAACTAGATTATTGACTCTAGTAAACCCTTTGGGTGTTAGTCACATGGCGATGTGAACTTTGGGTGTTAATCACATAAAGATGTGAACTGTTGGTGTTAAATCACATGGCGATGTGAAACTAGATTATTGACTCTAGTGCAAGTGGGAGACTGAAGGAAATATGCCCTAGAGGCAATAATAAAGTTGTTATTTATATTTTCTTATACCATGATAAATGTTTATTATTCATGCTAGAATTGTATTAATCGGAAACTTGATACATGTGTGAATACATAGACAAAACAAAGTGTCCCTAGTATGCCACTACTTGACTAGCTTGTTTATCAAAGATGGTTATGTTTCCTGACCATAGACATGTGTTGTCATTTGATGAACAGGATCACATCATTAGAGAATGATGTGATGGACAAGACCCATCCGTTAGCTTAGCATAATGATCGTTAAGTTTTATTGCTATTGCTTTCTTCATGACTTATACATATTCCTCTGACTATGAGATTATGCAACTCCCGAATACCGGAGGAAAACTTTGTGTGCTATCAAACATCACAACGTAACTGGGTGATTATAAAGATGCTCTACAGGTGTCTCCGAAGGTGTTTGTTGGGTTGGCATAAATCGAGATTAGGATTTGTCACTCCGAGTATCGGAGAGGTATCTCTGGGCCCTCTCGGTAATGCACATCATATGAAGCCTTGCAAGCAATGTGACTAATGAGTTAGTTGCGGGATGATGCATTACGGAACGAGTAAAGAGACTTGCCGGTAACGAGATTGAACTAGGTATGATGATACCGACGATCGAATCTCGGGCAAGTAACATACCGATGACAAAGGGAATAACGTATGTTGTTATGCGGTTTGACCGATAAAGATCTTCGTAGAATATGTAGGAGCCAATATGAGCATCCAGGTTCTGCTATTGGTTATTGACCGGAGATGTGTCTCGGTCATGTCTACATAGTTCTCGAACCCGTAGGGTCCGCACGCTTAACGTTCGATGACGATTTGTATTATGAGTTATGTGATTTGATGACCGAAGTTTGTTCGGAGTCCCGGAAGAGATCACAGACATGACGAGGAGTCTTGAAATGGTCGAGAGGTAAAGATTCATATATTGGAAGGGTATATTCGGACATCGGAAAGGTTTCGAGTGATTCGGGTATTTTTCGGAGTACCGGGGAGTTACGGGAATTCACCGGGAGAAGTAATGGGCCTTATTGGGCCATACGGGAAAAGAGGAGGCAGGCCAAAGGGGATGTGACCCGCGCCCCCCCATGGGTCCGAATTGGACTAGGGGAAGGGGGCGGCGCCCCCCTTGCCCTTTCCTACTCCCTCTCTCTTTCCCTCTTTCCTTCTCTCCTACTCCGAAAAGGGAAAGGGATTCCTACTAGGACTTGGAAGTCCTAGTAGTACTCCATACACTTGGCGCGCCCCTAAGAGGGCCAGCCTCACTCCCTCCCTCCTTTATATACGGGGGAGGGGGGCACCCCAAAGGCACACCAAGATTTGTCTTAGCTATGTGCGGTGCCCCCCTCCACAGTTACACACCTCGGTCATATCGTCATAGTGCTTAGGCGAAGCCCTGCGCCGGTAACTTCATCATCACCGTCGCCACGCCGTCGTGCTGACGGAACTCTCCCTCGTCCTCAACTGAATCAAGAGCTCGAGGGACATCATCGAGCTGAACGTGTGCTGAACTCGGAGGTGCCGTACGTTCGGTGCTTGATCGGTTGGATCGCGAAGACGTTCGACTACATCAACCGCGTTAAGCTAACGCTTCCGCTTTCGGTCTATGAGGGTACGTGGACATACTCTTCCCTCTCATTGATATGCATCTCCTAGATAGGTCTTGCGTGAACGTAGGAATTTTTTTGAAATTGCACGTTCCCCAATAGCTAATATGCGAGTGTGTTTCATGAATGGATCGTTGATTGAGCATAATGGGCTAGGGATAACTTGCTTTAGTGTTGATATTTTGAAAGACATGGTTGCTTGTTGATATGCTTGAGTATTGAAATCTTCATGTCAAAACTAGACTCTTGCTTTGAACCATATAAAAGTCCAAATGTCCATGCCACAAAACAAAAGAATATGTGATGAACATGTTAGGCAGCATTCCACATCAAAATTTTTGTTTTTATCATTTACGTACTCGAGGACGAGTAGGAATTAAGCTTGGGGATGCTGATACGTCTCCAATGTAGCTATAATTTTTGCTTGTTCCATGCTGTTATATTATCATTCTTGGATGTTTTACAATCATATTATAGCAACTTTATATCATTTTTTTGGAACTAACCTATTGACCTAGTGCCCAGTGCCAGTTGCTGTTTTTTTGCTTATTTTTTACTTCGCAGAAAATCAATACCAAACGGAGTCCAAACGCAGCGTAACTTTTTGGAGATTTTTTCTGGACCAGAAGACACCTGTTGGTCCAAAGAAGTACCAGAAAGGGGCTTCGTGGGGAGCACAACCCACCTGGGCGCGCCTGGGGGCCCAGGCGCACCCTGGTGGGTTGTGCCCACCTCGGCCGCCTCCCGCACCGGCTCTTTAATCTATAAATACCCCGAAAATCCAAAAACCCTAGGGGAGTCGACGAAACACAATTCCAGCCGCTGCAAGTTCCAGAACCACCAGATCCAATCTAGACACGATCACGGAGGGGTTCATCATCCTCATTGGTGCCTCTCCGATGATGCGTGAGTATTTTATTGTAGACCTACGGGTCCGTAGTTAGTATCTAGATGGATTCCTCTCTCTCAATCTTTTGATTCTCAATACAATGGTCTCTTGGAGATCTATTTGATGTAACTCTTTTTGCGGTGTGTTTGTTGGGATTCGATGAACTTTGAGTTTATGATCAGATCTATTTATCCATGAAAGTTATTTGAGTTTCTTTGATCTCTTATATGCATGATTACGTATAGCCTCGTATTTCTTCTTCTAATCTTAGGTTTAGTTAGGCCGACTAGATCGATTTCTCTTGCCATGGGAAGAGGTGCTTTGTGATGGGTTCGGTCGTGCGGTGTTCTTTCCCAGTGACAGAAGGGGCAGCAAGACACGTATTGATCATTGCTATTAAGGATAACAAGATGGGGTCTACTCCTACATGAATAGATCTTTTCTACATCATGTCATCGTTCTTATTGCATTACTCCATTTTTCCATGAACTTAATACACTAGATGCATGATGGATAGCGGTCGATGTGTGGAGTAATAGTAGTAGATGCAGGCAGGAGTCGGTCAACTAATCTTGGAAGTGATGCCTATATAATGATCATTGCGTGGATATTGTCATAATTATTTGAAGTTCTATCAATTGCCCAACAGTAAATTGTTTACCAGCCGTATGTTATTTTTCTTGAGAGAAGTCACTAGTGAAATCTACAGCCCCCGGGTCTATTCTTTATCATATTTGCTTTGAGATCTATTTTTATTTGCATTTGTTTTCAGATCTATTATTCTAACAACCCAAAAATACCTTGCTGCACTTTTTCTTTATTTATTTTGTTTTGTTTTATTGCGAGATCTATTTATCCAAAATTATACAAACCAATCTATCTTTTACCCGAGAGGGATGACAACCCCTCTTACGCGTCGGGTTGTAAGTATTTGTTCTTTGTGTGCAGGTACCGTTTACATAGTGTTGCTTGGTTCTCCTACTGGTTCGATAACCATGGTTTCATAACTGAGGGAAATAACTACCGAAGCTGTAATGCATCATCCCTTCCTCTTCGGGGAAATGCTGACGCGGATACGAGCCATCACAGGTCCTCGGTGTCCATCTTCTGCTATATGAAGGGTTTTTACCTGGAAAAAACTCATAAGGAAGCTTTCGGGACGAAGCGCCGCCGTCTCGTGGAGGAATCTGGGCAGAAGCAATCTAGGGCTTCGGCGGAGCTGTTCTGCCGGGGAAACTTCCCTCCGGGAGGGGGAAATCGAAGCCATCGTCATCACCAACGATCCTCTCATCGAGAGGGGGCCAATCTCCATCAACATCTTCACCAGCACCATCTCCTCTCAAACCCTAGTTCATATCTTGTATTCAATCTTTGTCTCAAAACCTCAGATTGGTACATGTGGGTTGCTAATATGTCTCCAACGTATCTATAAATTATGAAGTATTCATGCCATGTTTACAACAATTTTATATGGTTTTGGTATGATTAGATTAGAACTAACCCGGACTGACGGTGTTTTCAGCAGAACTGTCGTGGTGTCGTTTTTTGTACAGAAATAAAAGTTCTCGGAATGGGCTGAAAATTTACGGTGATTTTTTATGGACCAAAAGAGACCCCCGAAGTACAAGAGCTGGGCCAGGAAGTGGACGAGGAGTCCACAAGCCATCTAGGCGCGAACTACCCCCCCTCCCCCCGCCCGGAGGGGGCTCCGGGCTTGTGGTCACCTCGGGCACCCCCTTGACGTGAGACAAACGCCAAAAGTTCTTATAAATACCCAAGCCTCTGTAGCCATGAAAAACCAGTCGGGATCCCATTCCGGCACGCTGCCAGAGGGGGAAATCATCACTGGGGGCCATCTTCATCATCCCGGCGGTCTCCATGACGAGGAGGGAGTAGTTCACCCTCGGGGCTGAGGGTATGTACCAGTAGCTATGTGTTTGATCTCTCTCTCTCTCTCGTGTTCTTGATTTGGCACGATCTTGATGTACCGCGAGCTTTGTTACTATAGTTGGATCATATGGTGTTTCTCCTCTTCTACCTTCTTATGATGAATTGAGTCTTGGATTTGAGAACACTTGATGTATGTCTTCAGATGGGATATCTGTGGTGACAATGGGATGTTCTATGGATTCACTTGATGTATGTTTTGGCACTCAACTTGCGGATTCCCGAGGTGACATTGGGGTAATCTATGCATAGGGGTTGATGCATGTTTTCGTCCTATGTTCTCCGATAGAAACTTTGGAGTGATTCTTTGTTGCACGTTCAGGGATTGTTATATGATTCAATTATGTTATCATTGTTGAGATAATTTGCACTAGTGAAAGTATGAACCCTAGGCCTTGTTTTCAAACATTGCAATACCATTTTTGCTCACTTTTGCTACTAGTTACCTTGTTGTTTTTATATTTTTATATTACAACAACATATATCAACTATCCATATTACACTTGTATCACCATCTCTTCGCCGAACTAGTGCACCTATACAATTTACCATTGTATTGGGTGTGTTGGGGACACAAGAGACTCTTTGTTATTTGGTTGCAGGGTTATTTGAGAGAGACCATCTTCATCCTATGCCTCCCACGAATTGATAAACCTTAGGTCATCCAATTGAGGGAAATTTGCTACTGTCCTACAAAACTGTGCGCTGGGAGGCCCAACTAAAGTCTACAAGAAGACGGTTGCATAGTAGACATCAGTTGCTAGTAGTGTTGATTACTCCTTGTAGTTGATGCTAGTTGGTTTATTCATTGGAAGATCATATGTTCAGATCCTTAATGATATTCAATACCCCTCTGATTATGAACATGAATATGCTTTGTGAGTAGTTACTTTTGTTCCTGAGGACATGGGAGAAGTCTTGTTATAGGTAATCATGTGAATTTGGTATTCATTCGATATTTTGATGAGATGTATGTTGTCTTTCCTCTAGTAATGTTATGTGAACGTCGACTACATGACAGTTCACCATGATTTGGGCCTAGGGGAAGGCATTGGGAAGTAATAAGTAGATGATGGGTTGCTAGAGTGACAGAAGCTTAAACCCTAGTTTATGTGTTGCTTCCTAAGGTGCTGATTTGGATCCACATGTTTCATGCTATGGTTAGATTTATCTTAATTCTTCTTTCGTAGTTGCGGATGCTTGCGAGAGGGGTTAATCGTAAGTGGGAGGCTTGTCCAAGTAAGGACAGCACGCAAGCACCAGTCCACCTACATATCAAATTATCAAAGTAACGAACGTGAATCATATGACCATGATGAAAACTAACTTGACAACAATTCCCATGTGTCCTCGGGAGCGCTTTGCTTTATATAAGAGTTCATCCAGGCTTATCCTTTGCTACAAAAAGGATTGAGCCACCTTGCTGCACCTTTGTTACACTTGTTACTTATTACCCGTTACAAATTATCTTATCACCAAACTATCTGTTACCGATAATTTCAGTGCTTGCAGAGAATACCTTGCTAAAAACTGCTTGTCATTTCCTTCTGCTCCTCGTAGGGTTCGACACTCTTACTTATCGAAAGGACTACAATAGATCCCCTATACTTGTGGGTCATCAAGACTCTTTTCTGGCGCTGTTGCCAGGGAGTGAAGCGCATTTGGTAAGTGGAATTTGGTAAGGAAACATTTATATTACATGCTGAAATTTACTGTCACTTGTCACTATGGAACATCATCCTTTGAGGGGTTTGTTCGGGGTATCTTCACCCCGACCAGAAGAGCAAAGAGTTGCCGCTCAACCTACTGCACCTACTGAAAATATTTATTATGAAATTCCTTCGGGTATGATAAAGAAACTGCTAGCTAATCCTTATGCAGGAGATGGAACACTACATCCTGCTTTGCATCTAATCTATGTGGATGAAGTTAGTGGATTATTTAAGCTTGCAGGTTTGCAAGAGGATGAAGTCAAGAAGAAAGTCTTCCCTTTATCTTTGAAGGAGAAGGAATTGACATGGTATAGGCTATGCGATGATATTGGTACTTGGAATTACAACCGATTGAAATTAGAATTTCATCAGAAGTTTTATCCTATGCATCTGGTTCATCGTGATCGGAATTATATATATAATTTTTGGCCTCATGAAGGAGAAAGTATCGCTCAAGCTTGGGGGAGGCTTAAGTAAATGTTATATTCATGCCCCAATCATGAGCTCTCAAGAGAAATTATTATTCAGAAATTTTATGCTCGGCTTTCTCGTAATGATCAATCCATGCTCGATACTTCTTGTACAGGTTCTTTTATGAAGAAGACTATTGAATTCAAATGGGATCTCCTGGAAAGAATTAAACGCAACTCTGAAGATTGGGAACTCGACGAAGGTAAGGAGTCAGGTATAAACCTTAAGTTTGATTGTGTTAAATCTTTTATGGATACCGATGCTTTTCGTGAATTTAGCACTAAATATGGACTTGACTCTGAGATAGTAGCTTCTTTCTGTGAATCATTTGGTACTCATGTTAATCTCCCTAAGGAGAAGTGGTTTAAATATCATCCTCCCATTGAAGTAAAAATAGTAGAACCTATTAAAGCTGAAGAGGACATTATTACTTATAATGTTGATCCTGTTATTCCTACTACTTATATTGAGAAACCACGTTTCCTTGTTAGGATAAAGGAACAAGCTAAAGCTTCAGCTATGGTTCGTAAGAGTTATACTAGAACACCTACAGCCCCTGAACAAATTAGAGTTGAACCTAGTATTGCTACGGTTAAAGATCTCTTGGTAGATAATATTGATGGGCATGTTATTTATTTCTGTGATGAAGCTGCTAGAATTACTAGACCCAATAATGAAGATAAACATAGACCTATTGTTGGCATGCCAGTTATTTCTGTTAAAACTAGCAGTGTGACCCGCGCATTTGCGTGGCTAGTTTTTTTTACATATTTTCATATTTGATATGTTTCAATTTCATGTATCAAACACCTAATTTCAATGAAACTTATTTCATAATAAAGATGCTTGCAAACTTAAAAAACACATCCAAATGCTTATTTCATTTTAAAATAACTCCAAAATAAAAAATCATATATTAATTAAACTGATTATTTAAATATATAATTCATTTCAAAATTGAGATTTGAAGAAATATAGTCATATATACAATTAGTATACAAATCTGAAATCTTATTCGGTTTAAATAATTCGAGGTTTCATTCGCTAGTTTGGATTTTTTTAGCATATAGGTGTACTCGTTGTTGTGCAACGAAGAGATCTTCTTTTACTTGAAATTTTGATAAGAAATCTCATTCTTGTACAGGTTATCATCTCGACTCAAAATGAAAGCAACGATGGTGAAATTTTAGCCTCATACCAGGTACTATTACAAAATTTTGAGTATTTGTTTCTTTTTCTGCTGGCATCGTTCTTATTGCATTACTCCGTTTTTTCATGAACTTAATACACTAGATGCATGTTGGATAGCAGTCGATGTGTGGAGTAATAGTAGTAGATGCAGGCAGGAGTCGGTCTACTAATCTTGGAAGTGATGCCTATATAATGATCATTGCGTGGATATCGTCATAATTATTTGAAGTTCTATCAATTGCCCAACAGTAATTTGTTTACCCGCCGTATGCTATTTTTCTCGAGACAAGCCACTAGTGAAATGTACGGCCCCCCGGGTCTATTCTTTATCATATTTGCTTTGAGATCTATTTTTATTTACTTTTGTTTTCAGATCTATTATTCTAAAAACCCAAAAATACCTTGCTGCACTTTTTCTTTCTTTATTTTATTTTGTTTTATTGCGAGATCTATTTATCCAAAATTATACAAACCAATCTATCTTTTACCAGAGAGGGATTGACAACCGCTCTTACGCGTCGGGTTATAAGTATTTGTTCTTTGTGTGCAGGTACCGTTTACATAGTGTTTCTTGGTTCTCCTACTGGTTGATAACCATGGTTTCATAACTGAGGGAAATACCTACCGAAGTTGTACTGCATCATCCCTTCCTCTTCGGGGAAATACTTACGTGGATACGAGCCAACACAGGTCCCCGATGTCCATCTTCCGCTATATGAAGGGTTTTTACCTGGAAAAAATCATAAGGAAGCTTTCGGGACGAAGCGCCGACGTCTCGAGGCGGAACCTGGGCAGAAGCAATCTAGGGCTCCGGCGGAGCTGTTCTGCCGGGGAAACTTCCCTCCGGGAGGGGGAAATCAAAGCCATCGTCATCACCAATGATCCTCTCATCGAGAGGGAGTCAATCTCCATCAACATCTTCACCAGCACCATCTCCTCTCAAACCCTAGTTCATATCTTGTATTCAATCTTTGTCTCAAAACCTCAGGTTGGTACATGTGGGTTGCTGATACGTCTCCAACGTATCTATAATTTATGAAGTACTCATGCCATGTTTACAACAATTTTATATGGTTTTGGTATGATTAGATTAGAACTAACCCGGACTAACGCTGTTTTCAGCAGAACTGCCATGGTGTCGTTTTTTGTACAGAAATAAAAGTTCTCGGAATGGGCTGAAAATTTACGGTGATTTTTTATGGACCAAAAGAGACCCCCGAAGCATAAGAGCTGGGCCAGGAAGTGGACGAGGAGTCCACAAGCCCTCTAGGCGCGCCCTCCCCCCCCCCACCCCGGAGGGGGCTCCGGGCTTGTGGTCACCTCGGGCACCCCCTTGACGTGAGACCGACGCCAAAAATTCTTATAAATACCCAATCCTCCGAAAAGAACCCTAGATCAGAAGTTCCGCCGCTGTAAGCCTCTGTAGCCACGAAAAACTAATCGGGAGCCCGTTCCGGCACCCTGCCGGAGGGGGAAATCATCACCGGGGGCCATGTTCATCATCCCGGCGGTCTCCATGACGAGGAGAGAGTAGTTCACCCTTGGGGCTGAGGGTATGTACCAGTAGCTATGTGTTTGATTTCTCTCTCTCTCTCTCTCTCTTGTGTTCCTGATTTGGCATGATCTTGATGTACCGCGAGCATTGTTACTATAGTTGGATCATATGGTGTTTCTCTCCCTCTACCTTCTTGTGATGAATTGAGTCTTGCTCTTTGAGGTTTCGTTATGTTGGATTGAGTATTGGATTTAAGAACACTTGATGTATGTCTTGCGATGGGATATCTATGGTGACAATGGGATGTTCTATGGATTCACTTGATGTATGTTTAGGCACTCAACTCGCGGATTCCCGAGGTGACATTGGCGTAATCTATGCATAGGGGTTGATGCACGTGTTCGTATTACGTTTTCCGACAGAAACTTTGGAGTGATTCTTTGTTGCATGTTCAGGGATTGTTATATGATTCAATTATGTTATCATTGTTGAAAGAATTTGCACTAGTTAAAGAATGAACCCTAGGCCTTGTTTTCAAACATTGCAATACCATTTTTGCTCACTTTTGCTACTAGTTACCTTGCTGTTTTTATATTTTCAGATTACAAAAACCTATATCTACTATCCATATTACACTTGTATCACCATCTCTTCGCCGAACTAGTGCACGTATACAATTTACCATTGTATTGGGTGTGTTGGGGACACAAGAGACTCTTTGTTATTTGGTTGCAGGGTTGTTTGAGAGAGACCATCTTCATCCTACGCCTCCCACGGATTGATAAACCTTAGGTCATCCACTTGAGGGAAATTTGCTACTGTCCTACAAAACTGTGCGCTGGGAGGCCCAACTAAAGTCTACAAGAAGACGGTTGCATAGTAGACATCAGTTGCTAGTAGTGTTGATTACTCCTTGTAGTTGATGCTAGTTGGTTTATTCAGTGGAAGATCATATGTTCAGATCCTTAATGATATTCAATACCCCTCTGATTATGAACATGAATATGCTTTGTGATTAGTTACGTTTGTTCCTGAGGACATGGGAGAAGTCTTGTTATAAGTAATCATGTGAATTTGGTATTCATTCGATATTTTGATGAGATGTATGTTGTCTTTCCTCTAGTAATGTTATGTGAACGTCGACTACATGACACTTCACCATGATTTGGGCCTAGGGGAAGGCATTGGGAAGTAATAAGTAGATGATGGGTTGCTAGAGTGACAGAAGCTTAAACCCTAGTTTATGCGTTGCTTCGTGAGGGGCTGATTTGGATCCACATGTTTCATGCTATGGTTAGATTTATCTTAATTCTTCTTTTGTAGTTGCGGATGCTTGCGAGAGGGGTTAATCATAAGTGGGAGGCTTGTCCAAGTAAGGGCAGCACACAAGCACCAGTCCACCCACATATCAAATTATCAAAGTAATGAACGCGAATCATAAGAGCATGATGAAAACTAACTTGACAACGATTCCCATGTGTCCTCGGGAGCGCTTTGCTTTATATAAGAGTTCATCCTAGCTTATCCTTTGCTACAAAAAGGATTGGGCCACCTTGCTGCACCTTTGTTACACTTGTTACTTATTACCCGTTACGAATTATCTTATCACCAAACTATCGGTTACCGATAATTTCAGTGCTTGCAGAGAATACCTTGCTGAAAACTGCTTGTCATTTCCTTCTGCTCCTCGTTGGGTTCGACACTCTTACTATTCAAAAGGACTATGATAGATCCCCTATACTTGTGGGTCATCAAGACTCTTTTCTGGCACCGTTGCCAGGGAGTGAAGCGCATTTGGTAAGTGGAATTTGGTAAGGAAACATTTATATTACATGCTGAAATTTACTGTCACTTGTCACTATGGAACATCATCCTTTGAGGGGTTTGTTCGGGGTATCTTCACCCCGACCAAAAGAGCAAAGAGTTGCTGCTCAACCTACTGCACCTACTGAAAATATTTATTATGAAATTCCTTCGGGTATGATAAAGAAACTACTAGCTAATCCTTATGCAGGAGTTGGAACGCTACATCCTGATTTGCATCTAATCTATGTGGATGAAGTTTGTGGATTATTTAAGCTTGCAGGTTTGCAAGAGGATGAAGTCAAGAAGAAAGTCTTTCCTTTATATTTGAAGGAGAAGGAATTGACGTGGTATAGGCTATCCGATGATATTGGCACTTGGAATTGCAACCAATTGAAATTAGAATTTCATCAGAAGTTTTATCCTATGCATCTGGCTCATCGTGATCGGAATTATATATATAATTTTTGGCCTCATGAAGGAGAAAGTATCGCTCAATTTTGGGGGAGGCTTAAGTCAATGTTATATTCATGCCCCAATCATGAGCTCTCAAGAGAAATTATTATTCAGAATTTTTATGCTCGGCTTTCTCGTAATGATCAATCCATGCTCGATTCTTCTTGTACTGGTTCTTTTATGAAGAAGCCTATTGAATTCAAATGGGATCTCCTGGAAAGAATTAAACGCAACTCTGAAGATTGGGAACTCGACGAAGGTAAGGAGTCAGGTATAAACCTTAAGTTTGATTGTGTTAAATCTTTTATGGATACCGATGCTTTTCGTGAATTTAGCACTAAATATGGACTTGACTCTGAGATAGTAGCTTCTTTCTGTGAATCATTTGCTACTCATGTTGATCTCCCTAAGGAGAAGTGGTTTAAATATCATCCTCCCATTGAAGTTAAAATAGGAGAACCTATTAAAGCTGAAGAGGAAATTATTACTTATAATGTTGATCCTGTTATTCCTACTACTTATATTGAGAAACCACCTTTCCCTGTTAGGATAAAGGAACATGCTAAAGCTTCAGTTGTGGTTCGTAAGAGTTATACTAGAACACCTACAGCCCCTGAACAAATTAGAGTTGAACCTAGTATTGCTTTGGTTTACGATCTCTTGGTCGATAATATTGATGGGCATGTTATTTATTTCTGTGATGAAGCTGCTAGAATTGCTAGACCCGATAATAAAGATAAACATAGGCCTATTGTTGGCATGCCTGTTGTTTCTGTTAAAACTAGCAGTGTGACCCGCGCATTTGCGCGGCTAGTTTTTTTTTACATATTTTCATATTTGATATGTTTCAATTTCATGTATCAAACACCTAATTTCAATGAAACTTATTTCATAATAAAGATGCTTGCAAACTTAAAATACACATCAAAATGCTTATTTCATTTTAAAATAACTCCAAAATAAAAAATTGTATATAAATTCAACTGATTATTTAAATATAATTCATTTTAAAATTGATATTTGAAGAAATATAGTCATATATACAATTAGTATACAAATCCGAAAGGTTATTCGGTTTAAATAATTCGATGTTTCATTCGCTAGTTTGGATTTTTTTTAGCATAGAGGTGTACTCGTTGTTTAGCAACTAAGAGATCTTCTTTTACTTGAAATTTTGATAAGAAATATCATTCATGTACAGGTTATCATCTCGACTCACAATAAAAGCAACGATGGTGAAATTTTAGCCTCATACCAGGTACTATTACAAAATTTTGAGTATTTGTTTCTTTTTCTGCTGGCATATAGCCCCATACCAGTATATATGGCTAAGGAAAAATCAAAGCAAACATACAAAAGTGCTTTTGCTCTTCTATGTAACGCAAGAATCCTCTTAGCCAGCAGAAAAATGTCTTTGTCGCACCCTTCTTCTTTTGCTCTTCTCCTCCTCAGTCATCTTCACTGGTTCTAGATTCTACTGTTCTAGACCATCATGTTAAGCTTGACGCTGGGTACTTGCACCATGCAAGGGAGAGCTAATTGATGAGATTGGCAGGATTCCGCTGCACGTTGAACAACATCTGCATGAAGTCTGACTGCTCATGGTAGGCACACGTGATGCGCCCGGAGGCGGTCATGCTTCAGAAGTCCGACCGGTGAGGCGACCCTGTTGTCACAGACCTCGATCACCGTCACAGAAGTGGCCTACCAAGAATACCAGCTGCGTTGTCCTTCCTTCATCTCGTTGGTCTGCCTTATGATCGATGGGGCCAACATTAGTTTACGTAATTGCAAAGAGATAAAACAGCCAAATAAAAAATAATAATAATTTGGAAGATGACATCAGTGGTGATGTCAACGTTTGTACTTTGGATGTTAAAAATACAAACCGGATTGCACGACGCTGCCACTTTTGCTGAAGCGTGTCCCAACCGGACTGCTCCTGGTTTTTCTATAGCCAAAATAGTGATCTCTAAGTTGACGAACTATCTTTTTTTTCTTCCTTGACTAAGGATCACATCTTTTTTTTGACATCAAGGATCACTTCTATTTATTTGTGCGTACGTGACATATTGCACTGTTTATACGTCATAATATTATTTGTATGTAACAATTTCATCTTTAAATCACGGCCCTTAATCTTATAAATTAGCGATCGAGATAATTTAACCTGTGTGGATGAACGTGATGGCTTATTTGTCTCTTGGCTTAATTATATAATAGATAGGAGATCAATGTTATCATGGCTTATGTGATTTGGGTGCTAGTGTGAGTGCAATTCCCTTTACTTTATATCAAGAAATTATGAATGATATTGCACCTGCTGAAATAGAAGATATTGATGTGACTATTAAGCTTGCCAATAGAGATACTATATCACCAATTGGGATTGTTAGAGATGTTGAAGTCTTGTGTGGGAAAATAAAATACCCTACTGATTTTCTAGTTCTTGGTTCCCCACAAGATGATTTTTGTCCCATTATATTTAGTAGACCTTTCTTGAACACTGTTAATCTAAAATAGATCGTGAGAAAGAAACTGTTAGTGTGAGTTTTAGGGATGTGTCTCATGAGTTTAATTTCTCCAAATTTCGTGGACAACCCCATGATAAAGAATTGCCTAGTAAATATGAAATTATTGGTCTTGCTTCTATTGCCGTGCCTCCTACTAATCCTTTAGAACAATATTTGCTAGACCATGAGAATGATATGTTCATGAATGAAAGAAAGGAATTAGATGAGATTTTCTTTAAACAAATGCCTATTTTGAAACACAATTTGCCTGTTGAAACTCTTGGAGATCCTCTACCACCCAAGAGTGATCCGGTGTTCGATCTTAAACAATTACCTGATACTTTGAAATATGATTATCTCGATGAGAAAAAGATATATCCTGTTATTATTAGTGCTAACCTTTCAGAGCATGAAGAAAATAAATTATTGAAAACTCTGCAGAAGCACCGTGCAGCTATTGTATATACTCTGGATGATCTTAAGGGCATTAGTCCCACTCTATGTCAGCACAAAATTAATATGGAACTTGATGCTAAACCAGTCGTTGATCACCAGCGACGGTTGAATCCTAAGATGAAAGAAGTGGTAAGAAATGAAATACTAAAGCTTCTGGAAGCAGGTATAATTTATCCTATTGCTGATAGTAGATGGGTAAGTCCCTTTCATTGTGTCCCTAAGAAGGGAGGTATTACCGTTGTTCCTAATGATAAGAATGAATTGATTCCGCAAAGAATTGTCACAGGTTATAGAATGGTAATTGATTTTATAAAATTAAACAAAGCTACTAGGAAAGATCATTACCCTCTACCTTTTATTGATCAAATGCTAGAAAGACTATCAAAACATACACACTTCTGCTTTCTAGATGGCTATTCTGGTTTTTCCCAAATACGTGTGTCACAAGAGGATCAAGAAAAAACTACTTTTACTTGCCCTTTTGGTACCTTTGCTTATAGACGTATGCCTTTTGGTTTAAGTAATGCACCTGCTACCTTTCAAAGATGTATGACCGCTATATTCTCTGACTTTTGTGAAAAGATTGTTGAGGTTTTCATGGATGATTTCTCCGTTTACGGAACTTCCTTCTATGATTGCTTAAGCAACCTTGATCGAGTTTTGCGGAGATGTGAAGAAACTAATCTTGTCTTGAATTAGGAGAAGTGCCACTTTATGGTTAATGAAGGTATTGTCTTGGGGCATAAAATCTCTGAAAGAGGTATTGAGGTTGATAAAGCTAAAGTTGATGCTATTGAAAAAATGCCGTGTCCTAAAGATATCAAAGGTATAAAAAGTTTCCTTGGTCATGCTGGTTTCTATAGGAGGTTTATTAAAGACTTCTCTAAAATTTCTAGGCCTCTTACTAATCTCTTGCAAAAGGATATTCCATTTGTCTTTGATGATGATTGTGTCGAAGCATTTGAAATACTTAAGAAAGCCTTGATTTCTGCACCTATTGTTCAACCACCTGATTGGAACCCACCCATTGAAATTATGTGTGATGCTAGTGATTATGCTATTGGTGCTGTTCTAGGACAAAGAGTTGATAAGAAATTAAATGTTATCCATTATGCTAGTAAAACTCTAGACAGTGCTCAAAGAAATTATGCCACCACTGAAAAAGAATTTTTAGCAGTTGTATTTGCTTGTGATAAGTTCAGATCTTATATTGTTGATTCCAAAGTAACTGTTCACACCGATCATGCTGCTATTAAATATCTTATGGAAAAGAAAGATGCTAAACCTAGACTTATTAGATGGGTTCTCTTGTTGCAAGAATTTGATTTACATATTATTGATAGAAAGGGAGCTGAGAACCCCGTAGCAGACAACTTGTCTAGGTTAGAAAATATTCTTGATGACCCACTACCTATTGATGATAGCTTTCCTGATGAATAATTAGCTGTCATAAATGCTTCTCGTAGTACTCCATGGTAAGTTGATTATGCCAATTATATTGTTGCTAAATTTATACCACCTAGTTTCACATACGAACAAAAGAAAAAGTTTTTCTATGATTTAAGACATTACTTCTGGGATGACCCACACCTTTATAAAGAAGGAGTAGATGGTGTTATTAGATGTTGTGTACCTGAGCATGAACAGGAACAGATCCTATGCAAGTGTCACTCCGAGGCCTACGGAGGACACCATGCTGGTGATAGAACTACACACAAGGTATTACAATCTAGTTTTTATTGGCCTACTCTCTTCAAAGATGCTCGTAAGTTTGTCTTGTCTTGTGATGAATGTCAAAGAATTGGTAATATTAGTAGACGTCAGGAATGCCTATGAATTATTCACGTGTTATTGAACCATTTGATGTTTGGGGATTTGATTATATGGGACCTTTTCCTTCCTCTAATGGGTATACACATATTTTGGTTGTTGTTGATTATGTTACTAAGTGGGTAGAAGCTATTCCAACTAGTAGTGCTGATCATAACACCTCCATTAAAATGCTTAAAGAAGTTATTTTCCTGAGGTTTGGAGTTCCTAGATATTTAATGACTGATGGTGGTTCACACTTTATTCATGGTGCTTTCCATAAATTGCTTGCTAAATATGATGTTAACCATAGAATTGCATCTCCATATCATCCTCAGTGTAGTGGTCAAGTAGAATTAAGTAACCGAGAAATAAAGTTGATTTTGCAAAAGACTGTTAATAGATCCAGAAAGAATTGGTCTAAGAAACTTGATGATGCACTATGGGCTTATAGAACTACTTATAAAAACCCTATGGGTATGTCTCCATATAAAATGGTTTATGGAAAAGCATGTCACTTACCTCTTGAACTAGAACATAAAGCTTATTGGGCAATTAAAGAGCTTAACTATGATTTCAAACGTGCCGGTGAAAAGAGGTTATTTGACATTAGCTCACTTGATGAATGGAGAACCCAAGCCTATGAAAATGCCAAATTGCTTAAAGAGAAAGTTAAAAGATGGCATGATAAAAGGATACAAAAGCGTGAATTTAATGTAGGTGACCATGTCTTGCTATACAATTCTCATTTAAGATTTTTTGCAGGAAAGCTTCTCTCTAAATGGGAAGGGCCTTACATTATCGAGGAAGTTTATCGTACCGGTGCCATCAAGATCAACAACGACGAAGGCAATAACCCAAAGGTGGTAAACGGGCAAAGAATCAAACATTATATCTCAAGTACTCCCATAAATGTTGAAACCAATATTATTAATACCATAACACCGGAAGAGTATATAAGGGATATCTACCAGAACGTTCCAGACTACGAAAAGGAATAGGTATGTGGTACGGTGAGTAAACCGACTCCAAAACTTTTCCAAAAGCAATTTTACTCCGTTTTGGAATATTTAAAAAATTAGGAAAATGAAAAGTAGTCCGAAAAGTGCATGAGGAGAGACATGCCTTGGGGGCGCGCCCTACCCCCTGGGTGCGCCTCCCAGGCTTGTGGCCACCTCGTGGGCCCTCTGGACTCTGTTTTCTTGCAGTACACTCCTTTTGGTCGGTAAAAAATCATTATATAATCTCTCGAAGGTTTTGACCATCGTATCACGACAATATCCCCTATTTTCGTTTTGAGCTGTTTTCTGCCAGAGTTTTCAAGGCCAGGCATCATGTCTTCCTGCTCCTCCAACAATGTGAACGATGATGCTTGGTTGATGCAGATGGAAATCAGGAGGGCGGAGGCCGAGGAAGTCACGATGGAAGAAGATGAAGGGGATTCGCTTGAGGTCCACCCTCCGGCTTCGGCCTCTGGCTGGCATCTCCACTATTCCCAATCCCCATCAAGCAATAGGGAGTGCAAGCAACCATGAAGGCCAATAGTTACAAGAAGGACTTCCCCCTAGGAGGCCCTTACACAGGTTACATCGGAACAACTTTCATAATTTGGTTCATAATTATGGAGTGGAGAATAGTCCTCGTACACACATACCCTCCAATTGGGATATATCCCATCCAAGTGAAAGTGGTGCAGGGAAAAGCTCATGGTGGCCTTAAAACAAGCATCTTTTAGAGGAAATTCAGAAGAATGCAATTATGCTTCAACGTGTACTCCGAGAATTGCAGGACCTGAAGGGTAGTTTAATCAAGCTGACAGAAACTCCATCATCACCACCTCCGAAGAAAGAGACCTAAGTACATGGGTATGGGCACTCCCCTTGGCAACTGCCAAGCTTGGGGGAGGTGCCCCGGTATCGTATCACCATCACATCTTTACCTTTATCGTTTTTCTTAGTTTGATCCTTTTGGTTATATCTCAGTTTAGTAGAATAAAGTTTTAGTATGATCTAGCTTTGAGTTTTGCTTTGTGTTCCCTCTATGTAATCAAGTCCGAGAGTTATATAATAAAGATTAGTTTTGAGTTGAGGGCTTTGCTTTCTTGTTATGATCTTGAGTAAAAGAAATAAAAAGATTATATAATGATCTTATGGGAAGTGATGACTTCACATATAAGAAGTATGTTGCATGAAATATGTTGGGAGTTGACAAACCTAGTTTTGGTCATTGTTGCAATTAATAGGAAGTAATAAAGAAAGAGAGGTCTCACATATAAATACACTATCTTGGACATCTTTTGTGATTGTGAGCACTCATTAAAATATTATATGCTAAAAGGTTGATGTTGGACAAGGAAGACAACATAATGGGTTATGTTTCTTTATATCCGAATAGAAGTTATATTGTCATGGATCCTCCAACATGTTGAGCTTGCTTCTCATCCTATGCTAGCCAAATCTTTTGCACCAAGTAGAGATACTACTTGTGCCTCCAAAACCCATCAACCCAATTTTTCCATCAGAGTCCACCATACCTACCTATGGATTGAGTAAGATACTTCAAGTAAGTTGTCATCGGTGGAAGCAATAAAAATTGCTCTCTAAATATGTATGATCTTTTAGTGTGAAGAAAATAAGCTTTATACGAACTTGTGATATGGAAGAAATAAAAGCAACGGACTGCATAATAAAGTTCTTTATCACAAGCTGCAATATAAAGTGACGTTCTTTCGCATTAAGATTTTGTGCATCCAACCATAAAAGCGCATGATAACCTCTGCTTCCCTCTGCGAAGGGCCTATCTTTTATTTATCTCCTACCTTTATACAAGAGTCATGGTGATCATCACCTCTTCTTTTTATACTTTTTCTTTTTGGCAAGCACTATATGTTGGGGGAAGATCCAAATATATATATCCACTCAAATGTAGATATTCATAAACTATTATTGTTGATGTTACCCTTGAGGTAAAAGGTTGGGAGGCAAAGTTATAAGCCCCGTATCTTTCTCTGTGTCCGATTGAAACTTTGATCTCATAAGTATCGCGTGAGTGTTAGCAATTATGGAAGACTAAAAGAAGGTTGAGTATGTGAAACTTGCTATATAAAAGCTCTTACATTGACTCTTTATGATGTTACGATAAATTGCAATTGTTTCAATGACCAAGATCATAATTTGTTGGTTTTCAATAAAGTTTTTTATTCATACTTTACCTTGTGAATGAATTGTTACTTTAGCATAAGAAATTATATGACAATATATGTTGCTGTTCTAAAGATGATCATGATTCCCTCATGTCCGTATTTTATTTTATCGACACCTCTATCTCTAAACATGTGGACATGATTATCGATTTCGGTTTCCGCTTGAGGACAAGCAAGGTCTAAGCTTGGGGGAGTTCATACGTCCATTTTGCATCATGCTTTTATGTTGATATTTATTGCATTATGGGCTGCTATTACATATTATGGTACAATACTTATGCCTTTTCTCTCTTATTTTACAAGGTTTACACAAAGATGGAGAATGCCGGCAGCTGGAATTCTAGACCGGAAAGGAGCAAATCTGAGAGACCTATTCTGCACAACTCCAAAAGTCCTGAAAATTTACGGAGAATTATTTTGGAATATATAAAAAATATTGGGTGAAGAAATACTAGAGGGGGACCCACCAGGTGGCCACAAGCCTGGGGGGCGCGCCCCTAGGGCTTGTGGGCCCCCTGGCAGGTCCCCGGTGTCCATCTTCTGCTATATGAAGGGTTTTTACCTGGAAAAAATCATAAGGAAGCTTTCTGGACGAAGCGCCGCCGTCTCGAGGCGGAACCTGGGCAGAAGCAATCTAGGGCTCCGGCGGAGCTGTTCTGCTGAGGAAACTTCCCTCCGGGAGGGGGAAATCGAAGCCATCGTCATCACCAATGATCCTCTCATCGAGAGGGGGTCAATCTCCATCAACATCTTCACCAGCACCATCTCCTCTCAAACCCTAGTTCATCTCTTGTATTCAATCTTTGTCTTAAAACCTCAGATTGGTACCTGTGAGTTGCTAGTAGTGTTGATTACTCCTTGTAGTTGATGCTAGTTGGTTTATTCGGTGGATGATCATATGTTCAGATCCTTAATGATATTCAATACCCCTTTGATTATGAACATGAATATGCTTTGTGAGTAGTTACGTTTGTTCCTAAGGACATGGGAGAAGTCTTATTATAAGTAATCATGTGAATTTGGTATTCGTTCGATATTTTGATGAGATGTATGTTGTCTTTCCTCTAGTGGTGTTATGTGAACGTCGACTACATGACACTGCACCATGATTTGGGCCTAGGGGAAGGCATTGGGAAGTAATAAGTAGATGATGGGTTGCTAGAGTGACAGAAGCTGAAACCCTACTTTATGTGTTGCTTCGTTAGGGGCTGATTTGGATCCACATGTTTCATGCTATGGTTAGATTTATCTTAATTCTTTTTTCGTAGTTGCGGATGCTTGCGAGAGGGATTAATCATAAGTGGGAGGCTTGTCCAAGTAAGGACAACACGCAAGCATTAGTCCACCCATATATCAAATTATCAAAGTAACGAACATGAACCATATGAGCATGATGAAAACTAACTTGACAACAATTTTCATGTGTCCTCGGGAGCGCTTTGCTTTATATAAGAGTTCGTCCATGATTATCTTTTGCTACAAAAAGGATTGGGCCACCTTGCTGCATCTTTGTTACACTTGTTACTTGTTACCCGTTACGAATTATCTTATCACCAAACTATCTATTACCGATAATTTCAGTGCTTGCAGAGAATACCTTGCTGAAAACCGCTTGTCATTTCCTTTGGCTCCTCGTTGGGTTCGACACTCTTACTTATCGAAAAGACTACGATAGATCCTCTATACTTGTGGGTCATCGAGGGCGCTGCTCCCGTAGCCGAATCGGAGGCCTCTAGTTGATTGGGCTGGCCTGCCATTCATTGGGCCGTTGTACTCACCGTCCTCCTTCAGTACTCCACGGCTCCACGCCGCCGTCTCTCCCAGTGCCTCCTCCTATGCCCATGACTGTAGCCCTCCCACCACTGCCGCCGCTGGCCGTGGCCACAACCTCGAGCATCGGTGTCCACCGCGATGCACGAGTTTCCCGAAAGAAGAATCACTAGAACCGGCGTCCGCGGATGGCTGCTGTCAAGGGCACGGTGGACGCACTCCCTCGACGCTGGCGTACCTCGTGGACCTAGGGCAAACCCTAGGTGCCGCCGCCAAGACTTCCTGCTCGTGACTCCACCGCAAGCCGTCCAGTAACCAAGACCGTGACCACTTTGGCCGCAGGTATGTTCGCACCTCTATCCATTCCGGTCGCGCCACCGGCACCTGATGTGTGACATCTAATTTTTGGGGCGCTGGTTAGGCGGACACGGTGCTATTCCGTGCATAACACGCGGTGGGCGCTGAAGGTATTCCGAACAACAATGGAGGGAGCGGAGCGCACCGTGACATGCCACTCGAGGAGCACCAGGATAATCAATTTGTGGATACTTTAAGGTCCACGCCTCCCTGACAATTCGTATTCTCGATCTATGCACGTGCTAAGATTTGTCTTGCCTTGATCTTATTTCGATGGCCTGGAGTGCCCTAACATTTACATTTCTCGGCTCTATTTATTTGCTACGGCAACTGTGTTTTACTGTTCTCGGGACTAGAGTTATTCCCATTCCAACATTTTCTTTGTGGTTGTTTTTTGGGCTAAATTAGTGGTGTGCTTGCTGTTAATCTTTTATGTATGTCGATTGAAATTTCGTCCAAGCCAACATCATGAATTGGCACCATATTTAGACTATTTTAATTCATTTTATGTCTCTCTACTCCGAAAATGAATACAGGTTCTCCAGCTTGATGGATTCAAGCTCGGTTGTGATGGATTGCCTTGGTTCTGCTAGGTTGGAAGGTGAGGCAATGATTTCAACTTTAATCTTTTTTTGCCTGAGAGTATTATGTTTCAATGTGACATTATTTTGGTAGTAACAAGTTGTAGCATGATAAAGTTCAAAAGTTTACAAAAAAATTCAACATAATTGAATTTCTTAGGCAGGATCAAAAGTATACTGCAACATTAGTATTTTCAGTGCTCATGCAGAACGGCCACTATCTGAATGCTAAATCTGAACTAACAAGCTCCAGCAGGCAAATTTTGCATGGCATTCATATTTAGCAGTCTGTAGAGGCACTAGAACATTACAATAACTTTTTCTATTTAACATTCTATTGCTCCTTATCCTACTTTTATTTCTGAAGCTAACCGAAATTTGGGTGGTTAATCTTTTTACCTATTCTATATTTTCTAGATTGACGGATTTGAGGCCGGTTCATGCACTAGCCATTTGGAAGGTGAGGTACTGATTTCTACATTGTTACGTTGGCGGAGTATGTTTTGTACAGACAGGATTATCATAAGAAATTTTCTCGCCAGCTAATGTTATATACTTTGTTGTATTGGGAAGCCCCAATAAGGAACTAAAGCTTTCAACTGTAGTTTGCCTACTAAATATCTATTGCTAAATTTCTCAGCATATTAGTAGTTGAATCTCTATTTGTTCTTGTGTAAAGAATTTGGCTTCAGTACTTCCCTTTGTATGCGATAAGGGAAATGTTCTCTTTGTTCATCACGAGAAACAATAGTTTACAATTTAGAAATCTAGAAATGCTTATGGTGCTTACAGTGTTAGTCATGTAAGTGGTGGTACGTTACTCCTGTATTTCTTTCCTTTTTCCCTAGAAGCCTCCATACATTTTGCTCCCGTCCCTGTACCTTTGGCAGCCATGTTTGTTGCGTAGGGTTTGTATTCTCTCCACCTATCTTCTCACTCCTCGATCATTTGGCTATGTTTGCTTCATAGATAAAGCTGATCGTGTATCGTATCACAAATTGTGTTCAGGTGGTGTATGCATGGGTGATTGATTGCTGTGGCTAATCATGCTTCATGCCCTAAATATGTTTCTTCTTGTATATGCATTGAGAACTGGGATTATGGCAAGTTTTCCATGGTATGAGCATCTTGCATCCTGCTCTCACCGACGTTAAGACATGGCTCCTGGGCAGCCTAGCTTTTGTCTATTCCATGTAATTTTCTAACTTTTTTCCTAACCTGTGATGTGATCCTCCTCGAGCATGCTAGAGTGCAGATTATATCGTGTTGGTACTTGTACTAAATAGTTAGAATGTAAGGTATTTTAAAACAAGTAATATTGCGTGGTGCAGTAATAATTATAATATTTATAAACCTACAGACCTTACATCATAATTTTGTTGTGAATGTGGCCATGTGGCAGCCAAGATTAGCTTGAGCACCTAAATTTTGCATACAAGTTTTAAATTGTATATAAATGTTTCAGGTGCTTCACCACTTTCTTTATGCTTTGTTACATAGTTTAATAATTGGGCCTCTTTTCTATGTGGAACATACAATATTTATTTGATCCTAATCTAATTCGGTTCTTGACCACCGTATTTTGATAGATTGAAACTATGATTCGTTACTTCCTTTTCAGAGGCCCTCCGGATCCTCCCTGCTTAGTTGCTGAATGAACCCTCCCAGCTCAGCAAAGCCTTGAAATCCTCGATCCTTCTAAATTCGAGTGAGCAAAATGATAATTTGAAACACTCAAAGCTAAGGGGTGAATTTGCTGGATGTTCCAAAATAATTGCAATCTATCTTCTCTGGCGAAGAAATCAGATGAGAAATACTCATGCATTATTTTTGAAGGCAAGATATGTATCCTATCACCAGTTAGTCATTAAGCTATGTATGTATTACTAGCAGTTTAAAAATGAAGATACATGTGCGAAGTTACTTGTTAGCACGGGAACGTGGAGTTATGACATTACGCTGTTGGCAGATCGTTAGCAGACTGAGTTAGCCCGCTTTGTACCTTTAACTGAGTTGATGTCTTAAAGTATCTTCAATTCTTCCCTAAGTATTGACGGATTCTTCAACACGTGTATTTACAACTTGAAGCAACTTTTGGCCCATTGGGTTCAAGAAGCGACCGCTATATATATAAACTGATTAAAAACACTATTCAATTAAGATCAATATTTGGTTTAGTCATGTAAATTTAACTTTATGCTTCCTAATGCTACATATTACAAAAAATTGTATCAACCTACTGGACAAGTGGATGGAGGCGAAAACGTGTGCCATCACGGTATGTTATAATTAACATCTTGCACTATAAATAAAATATTACAACCTGCATGGTTTTTCATTATTTTTCTCACACTATCATACAACATCCAAAATGGACGGGTGCGGCAACGCGCGCCATCAATGATCTAGTAGATATTAAGGAGAGGCACTCCAAGAGATCACGTGTAAGTACAATTGAGTTGTGAGTTTTCTTTTCTATACCATTGATATAATTTTAACATGAATGGGTAGATAGATTTTGGGATTTGGTCCTTTTATTGACCAATCGTATAGGTTATGATCCTATAGAGTTAGAGTTGTTAATTTTGTTCTTATTGGTGGAGTCAAAACCTTCACACAGCTAATGGCATCGTCATCGTGTTTTATTATTGAACTATAGAATAATGGAGCCGCAGCTTCCGCCTCATGCTTGCTCCATTGTAAGGAGGGTAGCCGGTGCTCGGTGCGAGGATAGCCGCCGCTTCATCCAAGGACATGCTTATCAATGGCACGACCCCATGGTTCTCCCACCTCGGCTTGGATTCTGTCGTAGAAATGGTGCTGGATAGTGGAGTTAAAACCTTCACCCAGCTAACACAATTGTCATCATGTTTTATTATTGAACTACAGAATAATGGAGCAGCAGCTTCCGCCTCATGCTTTCTCCATTGTAAGGACGATAGCCAGGGCACGGTGTATCTCACCGGCTGTACGTGATTTTCAACTGAGAAAGAAAATGACAGAGCAAGGTCTGTATCTTTTACAAGTGTAAAGCGCTGAAAAATAACAATCCAATAAGGGCCTTAGGGTTGTCTACACATTGCCCAGTGGAAACTTAGACAACTATGGAGTTACGTCTTCAGCAAACAGTAGCTTCAGGCAGGGCACTGATGATTCCTCAGTGAGATTGGCTAGCTCTATGCTCTATGTAGGAAACATATGTTTTGCTATTAAATTTGTAGTACAAAGGTTAACTGCATCTGCACAAGAGCCGAACCTGAAGAAGGATAGAGGCCATGCAGTGGTTTCAGAACCTAGGGAAAACTAGCCTAACTGGTCTCTCTAATATTGAGTGAATCCTTCCATGCATTTTTAGTTGCTCAACTTCTTATTTCCTCACCGTTAATTTTGTTTCTGTGGTTCTACTCAACTTTCTATAGGAAAATTTCTACAACTTTAATGTTGAACACATTGTTTAATTCACTAACAAGGTCTAAGTATGCACACAAGGTTATTGTACATAGAATGACAGAAAGATTAATTTGTGGACTGTGAAACTAAATTGACTACTGCTTTCAAACCCTACAGCCAAACAGTGCAAATAGATACTCTATAGAAAGCTTGAGGTGTTATGTCCAAATTATATTTGGAGTCCAAGTCGAAATTGTTCAGTTTTTGATAGAGGTTTTGGAACGACTAATGTTTAGTAGCTTAATTACCCAAAACAACTGCCTGCATCCAACTCAACCTCACATTATTGTATAAAAAGTTTGTAGCACTTCTTTTATATGCAGAGGACTTATGAACTAGGACCAAAAGATTTTGAGTGTATTTGCTTGCAAGTCTTAGTTTGCTGCAATTTAAGCCCATACAAGAGAATAGTGGATATTGATATAATGTCTAGGTAGTGCATTTTTGCAAAATATAGAAGCTTTTAAATAATTGTCTATTTACTAAACACAGACCTATGAACTTATGAACTAGGACCAAAAGATTTTGAGTGTATTTGCTTGCAAGTCTTAGTTTACTGCAATTTAAGCCCATACAAGAGATTAGTGGATATTGATATAATGTCTAGGTAGTGCATTTTTGCAAGATATAGAAGCTTTTAAATAATTATCTATTTACTAAACACAGACCTATGTGTTTTGTGTGCGACATGTGTTTATGTCACATCCTATCTCTAAAAGGCATTATGATGGATGTCAATTTATCAGGAGGATGATTCTTACACCTATGATTTTGATAGGCCGATGCACATTGGCATTTAGTCAAGGTAGGTGAGTGCTTCACAAGGACCAGCTCTAAGCATGACTTGTGCAGGTATGGGAAAGATAACCTGAGGCAAGCCTCATTTTCGAAGAAAAAAATATTATGGGAAAGAAGACAAGATGAAAAATCTTGGGGAAGAGTTTTGGTGAAGAAGAAGAACAAGGTGGTTTTTATCTATTCAACTAAATCAAGTCTGTTCCTACACTTTCATGTTATGAATCGTGCTGTAGTAAACAGGAGTGCTTCGAAATCATGTTTTCTAGAAATTGAAGAATTAAATATCTATCTGGCAATCTATAACAGGTTTTGAGGTTGGTCCGTCGCTCGACATATAGTTGAGCTTTCTAAAAATCGGGTGTTACATTTCTCATTCCATTTGCCAACATTTTCAATGAGTTTGACTCTTAGCACTCTTAGACAATTGAGAAAGTATATTCAAGATTATAATGACGTTCAAAGATGGCTTTGAAATTTAAATCAGAAACAAGTGCAACAAAATATAGACATGATAAGCTACCAAGTTTCACAGTTGAATGTTAATGTTCCTTTGTAAACAAGGGAAATATAAACATACATGTGTATGATTAGACAACATGTGTTCGTAGGCCCTGAACCTAATCTTTTGCTCACTGGTCGCTTAGTCATATTTATATCACCCATAGTATCTTGGAATTATGTCTCATCTTCCTATGTTTATTGAGATGGTTCAACCTGGCATGCAATATAAGAGATCTAATTCTTGCTTCAAATATTAAAAAAACATGACTACAATTAGTGTATTGTTTAATCATGTCTACTTATGTTTGCCTATTTTCTTGTTAGGGGCCATCAACTACAGGAAAGCTTTGTTTTAGAAAATGGATGCAAAGCAATTAACATGTTTTATTTTACATGGGAGGAGGTGGTCCACTATATCTTCCACATGACTTTATTCACCAGCTGCTATGTATATTCCTGTTTCCTTTGGCAAGAAATGTATATTCACATTATTGCTTAATCTGAAAACCATCATGTTGTTATGTCTTGACACTTGTGCTTATGATATATTTCACATGTTGAAGTTTAAAAAAACACAGTACAAATACTGATGCTTACAAATATGTATATGCACTCACCCCTACGAGCACCTCTGATAGACTGAGCCGGTGGGTCTTAAAATTGGAAGTTTCGATCACCACGACAATCGTCACTATTGTCAAATGTATGTGGTAGTGAGACAATATTAACGTGAGGTGTTTAATGCACTATCATCCTTGGATAGAACTGTGCTATTAAGTTTAAAGCGTTAATTATGTAAACAGTAAATTGGCTGGACCAAAATTTATGTCTCATGTGCAACGGGCAGAGATGACCCGGGCCATGGAACAATTGAGAAGTAAAGGAACACAGTTCGATACCATTCTGCCAATATTATTACCCTAAACATGACCCATATTATTATTATTATTTGTGGGGGAAACATGAACCATAAATAACTAGATAAAAGGATGGACACATAAGCTCAGGGCCTGGTTGTGGCCGCTGTACTTGAAGAAAGGTGCGGCGCTGCAGTGAGCATTAGGCTGCGTCGCCGTGGTGGTCGCCCTCGGCTACTATGGTGTGCACTCCTTGGCACCAGGTTTCGTCCGGGGACACCAAGGGGGGAGGAGGTGGGTGGGCAACACCGTGCAGGCAAGGGGAGACGGCGGTGAGTGGCGGGCTGAATACAGTGGCAGGGAGAGTAGGCCAGGAGAATGAAATGTGAGTGTGAGTGTTGTGCCGTGCGGTGAGAGTGCGAGAGAATGAATTGGTTTTTTAAGATAAGAAGAGAATGAGCGGTTGTTTGTTTTTTCTGTACGGGACATACTCTTTTATATAGTGAAAAATATCACAAACCCTAACAAGTCATTTCGGAAGAATAATTACAAACAAGCGTTTTATGGGTGGTGAGCCTACAAGTTATTAAGATTGGGATACAACTCATTCTACTAAAAAGCACAATGCCACTCACTCTGACTAAAAGCGGCCACGTGCTTGCGTCTAGAAGTTTACCGATGAGTATATATTGAGTTTTATTTATTTATTTTAATATATGTTTATAAGTTCACTTTCATAGATCAGAGATAAAAACTGACGGCTTCGTATGATGCTTTGAAATGTTGATTGACAAAGTTACCGATGTAACTGATGGATCGAACTGAAAAGTAATCGAGTTTTACAACAGTAGAAGAGATGCATACAACTAATTGTTCTTCTTAATTTATATTCGTTGTTTATATGTTGAATATGATAACACAAAAGGTGTATTTCTATATATTTTTATTTTTGCATATTATGAGAGGGATGGAGATGAATTATGTGTCAACGTTCAAAATGAATTCATCGACAAGGGTCATAAAATAATATCATTTGAAGGGGCGAAAAAATCACCAAGTTTTATACAACAATACAATAAAAGGTTAAAAGGCCTGTGGCAACGCACGGACATTCCACTAGTATGTATAAATTTTTACGCCAATGTTCTGTTCTGCATATATATAATTTTTATTCTTGCTTTGGAAATGTTCATCAAACTATTTTTTTTTCTAAATTTGGCCATATTGTTCATGATTCTTTTAAATGTATGCACCATTCAGAAAAAGGTTCATTACATTTCAAAAAAAAAATCTGAAAGACGAAAATATAGTTCATGCAATGTAAAATTTTGCTCGCGCATTTTTTTTTCAAAAGTTCATACCATTCAAAAAAATATTCATGGCATTTAAAATTTTAAGCACATTAGGAGAAATTTTTATGACATTGAAAAATGGTCATACCATTTAAGAACTATTCGTACCTCTTACAAATGTTCGTGAAGGAATATATAAAAATGTTCAAACATGCAGTCAAAAAATGATCAATGTTTATTTGAAAATTATTGAATATGTATATTAAAAAACAAATTAACCTGTATTAAAAAATAGTCAACATATATTTAAAAACGTTGATGTGTATTTAAATGTCCATGCTTTTTTTTAAATGTTCACGGAATATAAAAAAATTGCTCGCACAGTTTGAAAGAAATGTTCATAACATATAAAAAAATGTCCCTACACTG
The DNA here is from genome assembly GCA_011799875.1 of Thinopyrum elongatum. Classification (NCBI taxonomy): domain Eukaryota; kingdom Viridiplantae; phylum Streptophyta; class Magnoliopsida; order Poales; family Poaceae; genus Thinopyrum; species Thinopyrum elongatum. The sequence goes on along the minus strand of CM022303.1, from coordinate 642,709,089 downwards.
AAACTAGGCGAACTAAATTTTTAATGAATTTGAAAAAAGGAAATCATGTCTATCCTAAATAAAAACATAAATACTCAATCCTAAATAGATGCTTGTTTTTTTAAGTAGAGATGGTTAACTTATCAAATAACATCACGTCTATCCATTGATTCAATTATATGATATACAAAGGCATGATACGATAATTTCTAGAACACTGTGTTAATCTACATCACTTAAAAATAATAATAGTGAGAGTTAATTAAAAGGCTATAGTTTAACAAGAGGACACACGCCATACAATTGTGTCATTACATACATGTGATTTGCAAATACAGAGTCTTTGTCCAATACAGAAATATGCATCACTAGAGCATTTGTTGAACTACCTAGGACATTCCGGTGAAGAAATATATGACTAAGGATCAAGATAACTACATTTTAAGGTGCTATAACCAGGCAGAGGCGAATTGTGAAATGATTTATACATATACTATTGTAATTATAACAAAAATGACTATATTACTAACTGGACATCATGTAGTAGAACACATAGAGGTTTAGAACATATTTTCTAAAATGTTCTGCTCAAGTTAGCATGTACCACTAATTATTTTTTTGACCTACATGCCAGAGATTGATACGTGGTTCGCCCATCTCCTGACACCTGATCGGAGGGTGAATGTGAGAGGACCCGAGGATATTGAAATGGTGAATTTTTTGCCTGTTGCGTCGTGAAATAGTTTGAAAGTTCTAGACTAGCGCAAGAAAAATAAATCACTTATAGTTCAGTTGTTAATAGGAAATGTAATCATTGATACAAGGTTGTCCATTTTTTTTTATTAAATCAACCGTATGGTCCATATGTGTGCATACTAATCATACTGATTATTCTTAGAGAAAATAGCTAAAGATTACAACATTAATCTACTCTAAGCTAGAAATTTTTCACATCTACCTCAAATATATTTAAGGCGCAATATGGTCGATATGGACACACTACTAAGAATTCAGACGAGTCATTAAAACATCTATCTTTCAATCTATGGACCATATTTTTATTACAATACAACAACTAATAGATCTTTTAAGTGTATCCGAAAAAATCATGGCTAACCCTTCATCAAAATTGTGAAAGAAAAGATAAAGAACCGTGAAATTATCATCAAAAAAATATGACCGTTGAACCCTCTTTAAACTAATAAAGAAAAAATCCATTACGTTTCTGTAGCTGTAATTAATCCATTTGGTGAACCTGGTCATGTAACATATGACATTTCAAATATGTGGCAACACAAACATGTCACGCTATCTTTCATGTATGCATGTCACATAAAGTTAGATCGTAGAATGTCTCAGATAATATATCCGCCTGTAGGAATCAAACGCATCACAACTTAAATTATCTATTGGTATAACACATGAAGCCTGAAGGAAATTCAAGAGGTCATAGATCGTATTCATATACGATTCTTTATCTGGGGTGATACTACGGGCTCAGGGCGTGAGGAAGTAGCATCAACAACCATCATGCTAGATTAATTGGAGCCGGTTTAGAGTATTGGGGTTTCATATACTAATTAATGTATAATATTGCAAGATTCGTACGGCAAAGGGGAAATTCAGATTTATAAATATGCACAAGAGGCATATGAAATGGAATACAGTGTTAACTTGGTACGGATAAGGGATTATTGTTCTAAAAAATATAGAGATTTGGTGGAATAAGATATTGTGGGATAGATGTACATGTCCGATGGTGTCGATTTGGAGAGAAGATGTACATAAAAGAGTGAGAGAGTTTCTAGATTACGTTTCATGGTGTATCTATAACAAATTTGGCCGAGGTTAAGGAAAATCTCGGTCTCCTGTATATCTAGCTCACAATTTATCAACAGAAGTTCAAATTTACAAGGAAGAAAATAAAAATAAAAATCTCGAGATGAATCCTTATGGGTAGAGTATCACTCATTCAACTAAGATTGAACAAAATCTCAGCCTTTTGGATCCCTAGTTTAAAATACCGGAACGGACCAGCGGTCGAACCGAAAAAACGGAACCGGCGGTCTTAGCGGTTTTTAAAGCTAATAAGACCGTACTGCAATCAGACCGGAGAAATCCGGTTGAACCGGCCGGTTTTCTGGAAAACCGTTGAAAAAAACCGGGCAATTGAACAGGGAAAACCAAGGAAAATATTTAAATAGAAATTGGGAGTAGTGGAATTCGATCCCAGGTCGTGTAAGCAGTACGAGGGGCCTGCCCACGGCCCAATAATCAACTCTGCTGTGCTACTTTGTTGTCCACTACATGGAAATAATTTTATTTGACCATTGTTTCACACTATATTAGCACATACATTACTCAACATATATTATTTTCTTGCTTAAAAAAAGGGAAAATGCTTGGCTTCCGCCGACTGGTTTCTGGAAAGAAATCAGCCGCGTCGCCTGGGTGCCACGCGCCCTAGCGAGGACAATGCACCGCTCCAGGGACGCTCACCTCCAATCTCTCGTCAGCACTCTGTCTCCTACCTTTTCTCCTCACCTTTATCTACATCTCCGCCCAAACGCGGAGCTCTCCGTCACCATCACCACGTGATGCCCACACTACTGCGAAGGAGGCGTGGGGGGGGGGGGGGGGGGGGGGGGGCAGCCGGGTCACTTCCATAGCCCGTGTGCTCCATCCTCGGATACATCAGGCGAGCCGAGGGGGTGGTACATCACAGGCCCGTTTTTGCAGGCGTGTGTGCCCCGTTTCTATGACGGCGACGGTGTTAGGAGGCCGGGGTTGTGAGCTCACTATGATTGAAACATCGTCGTTGTTGCGGAAACATAGTTGGTGTTGCAGAACTATAGCTGCTTCAACAACAATGCACAACGAGGACGGGATGTTTCCGAAACATGGCCAATGTTGCATCAGTCCATCAGCCTACAGAAAAAATAATTCTGCAACACTATCTCGGTTACAATATTTATGCAACCTGAGTTGTGTTGCAAAAGGTTCTGCAACACTACCCTTGTTGCAATGATGAAGACATGATGGATCGCAGGATGATGCCATATGTAATGGCTGCCGAGGCGGCGGATCTTTTAAAAAGTTCCGCCGGCCGACGCGTAGCACGGCCCTTAAGAAACCAACAATCGAACCGGTGAACCGGCGGTTCGACCGGTAAAAACCTAAACAACAACCTTTTCGGTTTGATTTCCGGTTCGGTTTTTAAAACTATGTTTGGATCTCTAGGGCATAATAATAAATGGAAGAAAACAATAGGAAATTATTTACATCTAATACAATGAAAACACAAATCTTGATGGATAAGCTCTGTCGACTAACACTTGACAAAAAATCAGTTTTTGATCAACATTAAATCTATCTTTCTTATATATCAATCTGTAATGTCACATCAGTTTTGCCATTACTACCTGCAAACCAAAGTGGATAAAGAAATACAGATGTACTTCTCATGTTATATATTACACATAATTTCATTTTTAATGGAAGTAATTCAAGATTGTGATAGGATATGAAAATAACTTAATTCTTCATTAACAAATCGATCAAATATAATTAAAATTATCCCGAAAAGGTGCATATGTTAGAGAGGGGTGGATTTGAAGAGAAACATATGCATTAGAAAGAATAAGTAGATTTTCTTCTAGGGTATGTTTATAACCTAATCGGCTGAGATTAAATAAATATTATTCTTTCGGATCAATTTTTTTCACTTAAAGCAACGAAAATAAAACAAAAATCTCGAGTGGAATCCAAATTTCAAGCTGAGTCAAATTTTGGTTGTTCTATCAATCTTAAACATATCTTTTATTGTATAACACAGTGTAGCAATCAAATGCTTTAATTAAAATTACATAGTAGTTTGACATGTCACAATAACTTAGCCATCACTCAGCCAAATAGAGTGGATACAAGCATTATATCACTTGGTTTTATATTACATTAAACTTCTTTTAAGTCAAAGTAAGACGTGATAATTATTGGATAAAGAAAATGTTTTTTTAATCATTTGAATCTAATTAAATTGTTCATAAAAATGTAACCATATATTTTATAAAATACTGACTAATTCGATATTCTAGAATTTTCGCTACAAAAGTAGTACACATTACGATGTTGCCCGCGCATTTGCGCAAGCTACTTTGCTAGTTACTACAGTTAAAGGAAGTGTTTGGGGGGGGGGGGGGGGGGGGGGGTTGGAAACCCCTATAGGCCTACATTTCTTAATAAAAACAGCGGAGAGGAGTCTCCTGCAGGTTAGAGAAACGAGTCCTTATTAACAAACCAGCTACACATCACAGACAAAATTAATGTTTGCCGAGCAAGATATTAAACCAACCAGACACAACTTTCAAGCAACTCATAACCTTAATTCAAACAAACACCACGAGTCCTAATTACTGCTGAGTTGGCTAATGAATCAAACAACTCATAATCTCAAATGAATCATCCCTTAGATCACGAATTTGCACCAATCGACTCCCTATCAATTGATCAAGCATAGAGAAGAGCTGATTGATCCATTCCTACCTTTTTCTTTTTTTCTGGAAGGGAGGTTTACCCCCGATCGATCGGTACCTGTCAAGACATGGGGGTGTCTTTAAAGATAAAAACGACGCAAATTTGCCAACTAAGTAATCTGCAGCCGGCTCTAACGAAATGAACGCACACACAAATAATGCATCATTAGGTATGCTTACATGGGACAAGTTTGTTTATTAGCCAGCTCTGAGTGTGACGGCGAATATGTAACATTATCACCATTGGAGTTGTCCTTGTTATGTGTACACTAGTAAATATGCCAGTGCGTTGCAACAGGACAAAAATTATTAGATTATGCAGGTGTGGTAGATATATAAAAAAGGCTGAATCAAATGCCAGGATGAGATAAGGACTTTTAAAATGTCATTTCACAAACTATGTCTGAGTGATGTCATGACAAGATAAGGGAATTTTAACAAGTTATTTCAAAAACAAAAAATGTGATGGTCTCATCACGACTTGATTTCCTAAGGCGCCACAACTAAAATTTTTTTGGCTGAGCAAACTGCATTGATGGACCTTGCCTGAGCTAGACTGATGAATGGTGCGTCTCGTCTTGACCTAGTGTAGCGGTGTTTAACATAATCAGTACTGTGGTACCAGAATAAACGTAGCTATGTATGGAGGCAAAATAGAAATTTAGTCATTTTTATATAGCTTACAAAACTAACCCATAACATGTTCTAAAATTTCATGGACATTTTTAAAAATTCCCAAATATGTTTTGAATACTGTATCTTTCTTAAAAATTATGAATATTTTTTTATTTCATGAACATTTATTTGAAATCATGATTTTTTTTATAATATGCGATCAATTTTTTGAAATCATGATCATTTTAGGATTTTAAATGTTTTTTGAATTCACAAACAGTTTATGGTTTCTCAATATATTTTTAAAACCCACAACTTTTTGAAATTTGGTTATTTTGGAAATCCTGAATTAATTTAAAGAAGAAAAAATAAAACAGAAATGAGAAAGTAAAAAGCAAAATACGAAATAGAAAACAGGGGCGCTACGACCTGCAAATGGGCCGGCCCATAACCGCCTGCGGGAGGAGGAGGCGCGCTTGCTATAAGAGTAAGAGAGAAACAAAGGAGAGAAAAGGGGTAGAACCAGGGATCGAACCTTGGTCCCCCGTTAGGAGGGCAGAGGTCCTAGCCATTGCACTTCTCAGGTGGTCATGTTATGTCAGTGTATCAGTATATAAGAACAACGGAACTCGGGCGTGATTTTAAAAACCGAATCGTTTTTCTTCACTTATGAGTGGCATAGGGGGTAATTTATGGCAACTTTGGGGGTAATTTTACTTCTGGCGGTACGTCAGCAAAATTTCCTCCAAAGTTGTAAAATATTAACCACTGATGCCACCTATAAGTGATAAAATACGTTGCACACAGAGGAATCTCTTCCTGGGCTGGCCCATGCGGTAGGAACCTTCTATACTGCGCTCAGCGTCCTTGAAGAAGACACAACACGCCTGTTTAGGCGGCCCATGTCTGGGTGGCCTGTTTTATAAATTTTGTTTTGTATTTTTTGTTTTGGTTTTCCTTCTTCGTTTTTTTCTACTTTAATTAATTTGGGACTTCAAAAAAGTTCCAAAAATTAAAAAATGATAATTTTAACATAAAATGTTTCATAATTCCTAAATGTTTGTGGAATCAGAAAATGTTTTTGATTTTCGAAAAATGTTTGCATATTCAACAAATGTTCGTAATTTTGAAAAAATATGTTTAGGGAATCAAAAAATGAATAAAAATTCATGTATTCGAAAATGTTAATGAAATTGAACAAAATTTCGCCAATTCAAAGAATGTTCATGAATTGAAAAATATCCCTAAAAATGCAAAAACTGTTTGTGTCTTACAAAATAGTTTATTGATTCATAAAATGTTCGCTGATTCAAAAAATGATCATGCATTTCAAAAAATATTTATTAAATCAAAAAAATGTTCGTGAATTTCAAAAATTGTCCCACCAAACAATTTCCAGAAAAACGTTCGTCGATTCTAGAAATGTTCTCCGATTCAAGAAAAATCTTTTAAAAATGTTCTCAATTTTTTTAAAAATGTTTGCAAATAGTATAAAATGTTCATTGTTTTAGAAAATGTTCAAAAACCTGGAAAAATGTTCACGAGTTCCAAAAAATGTTCATGATTTTCATAAATTGTTTAAGATTTCACGAAAATGAGAGTGATAGTGTATCTTGGTGATGTAGCAAAACGTGGTCATGGCAATTGGAGATTATGATTTTTTTTCTCCCATTATAATGGACGGGCCGTTCAGAACGGACGTTTGGCTCCTGGCCTCCATGGAGGCCTTTTTTTGAAAACCAATCAAAATTCAAACTTTTTGATTTCAAAAAATCTGAAAAAAATTGTGCAAGTAAACAAGGATGTTATGTGTATGTGTGTAAAATTTGAGGACGAAAAACATTGAAATGCGACCTGTACAAAAAAGACAAATTCATGGCCTGAGAGGATGAATAGTATCATGTATTAAAAAGTCTCAGATTTGTCTTTTTTGCACAGCCCTCAATTCAACGAATTTTGCCCTGAAAATTTACACACATGTGTGTTATGCCTTCATGTACATCTGTGTTTTTTTTCAGAATTTTTTGAAAAGTAGAAAATATGAAATTTGATGAAATTCAAAATTTTCAAACCCGAGCTCCATGGAGTTCGGCCTCCAAAGACAATATTCGCGGGCCGTTTTGCTATATATATATATATATAGAGAGAGAGATCGTGTCACTCCACCACTATTCATAATGTCTATTTACTTTGAATTACTTTGCTATCCCCAAGCTGCTGACCGAGAATTTTTTGCACGCGTACTATTTTGCAATATCTGCTTGAGCATCTCAGCGCTAAAAAAAAGTCGGTTTTTAGTGTGCGGAACAGTTTTTGCACCTGTTGAAGATGCTCTTATAAGTTAATAAAAAGTGCCATTCCCGACGTGTAGCAGCCCCAAAGAAAATATTGTTTACTTGTTGTCGTCCAATATATATACTAGTAGTTGTATTGCAATTTGCATCTTGAATCTTGAGCACCTACTAGTACGGATCCAATGGAAACCACACCCATCCAGCTCGTGTGCTACATTTCCCTCTGCGTCCTTGTCGTCACCACTCCTCAAGCTCAGGTCAGCCTCTGGTAGCCAGCTGAACCTGCCTCCGGGCCCATGGGCGCTGCCGGTGATCGGCCACATGCACTTCCTGCTCGGCGCCCTGCCGCACCAGGCCATGCGCAGTCTCTCCCGGCGGCACGGCCCTGTGATGCTCCTCCGCGTCGGCCACGTCCCGACGCTCGTGCTCTCCTCCGGGGAGGCTGCCAGGCAGGTGATGAAGGTCCACGACGCCGCATTCGCGAACCGGCCCGTGTACACCACTGCGGATATCTTCACCAACGGCGGCCAGAACATCTCCTTCGCGCGCCACGACAGCCGGCACTGGAAAGCCGTCCGGAAGCTCTGCACCGTTGAGCTGCTCAGCCCGAGGCGCGTCCGCTCGTTCCGCCCTGTCCGGGAGGAGGAGGCGGTGAGACTCGTGCGGTCCGTCGCTTACGCCGGCGCCCTCGTCGATGTTGGCGAGAGAGTGAAGGTCATGATGAACGACGTCATCATGGGGGTCTCTATCGGCGACCGGTGCCAGCAGAGGGCACTGTACCTCGAGGAGCTGGACAGGGCGATCGACCTCATGTCCGGGTTCAACTTGACCGACCTGTTCCCGAGTCCCGACGTCGCGCCTGGCGCGGGTGCTCGGCAGCCGGTCCCTTAGGGCGACGTGAGAGGTGCACGGGAGGAACCAGTCCATCATGGACACCATGGTCCATGAGCTCAAAATGGCGATGGAGAACGAGGAAGCCAGCGCCGGCCATGAGAGGGAGGACATTCTCATCACTCTGCTGCGGTTCCAGAGAGATGGTGGGAATGGGATGGGTGGCAAGGAAGAAAATCTTATACGACCGGGTCGCTGGCTTGCAACAGAACGACCCTTTCCTGCGGGCTGGCCGGCTTAATTAGGCCACTTCTCGCGGGAGGGCCGCCCGGATGCTGCTGCCGTGGTTGGTGCCACCGTGCTGGATCGAATACGGTTAAGCCAGACAGACAGATTTTGCAGGCGGGAAGCGCACTGGTCAGCGGCGAGCTCGTCGGCTCGACGAAGTGGCTGCTCTCACCTTTGTCCCTGGACGTGCAGGCTGTGTGATTCTCGTCCGCGTACCAGCTCGCCGGACATGGGCGAACGGCTGGACGAGCAGCGGAGGCGACTAGACGAGTGCTGGCGGCGGGCTAGGCATCGGAAAGGAGGATTTGGGGAAGAAGAGGTGCATCAAGATTGGTGAAGGACACGTCATTTTCTACAGAGGGTCTTATTGGATGAGACGTGAGACCAGGGTCGTATAGGATTATTTTCGGGGTGGCAATTGCATCACCCTCACAAACGTAAATATCAGCGGCGTCTTGTTCGTAAGTAACCACCAGTAAAGACCTCTAGCTACCATGCATTCTCACTTGCACCGCGTCTGCAGAGTATAAATCGTTGCAGGGGTTTATCATCAGGATGTTAAATCGTTGCAATGTTTATCATCAGGATGTTTTTTCCACGGGGTCGGAAACCACGGCGACAACGACGATCTGGGCCATGTCAAAGCTTATCAGAAACCCACGGATAATGGCCATTGCGCAATCTGAAGTGCGTCGGGTGCTCCAAGGCAAGACCAAGGTGGCGGAGGCGGACATCGACGGCCGACTCTACTACCTCCAGATGGCCATCAAGGAGACCTTCAGGTTGCACCCTCCGGTGTCGTTGCTCATCCCCAGGCTGTGCACGGAACAGCGCAAGATCATGGGCTTCGATGTGCCTCCGGGCACCACCGTGTTCGCGAATGTGTGGGCGATCGGTAAGGACGAGAGGAGCTGGACCGACGCCAACGAGTTCAAGCCTGAGAGGTTTGAGAGCGAGATGGTGGACTATGGCGGGACGGACTTCAGGTTCCTCCCTGGTGGTGCGGGCAGGAGGATGTGCCCCGGTATGATGTTTGGTGTGTCAAACATTGAGATTGCTCTCGCGAGCCTTCTCTATCACTTCAACTGGAGGTTTCCCGGTGACAAAAATGGAAATAAGCTTGATATGACCGAGGCGTATGGTATGACGACGCGACGGAAGACTAAGCTCTTGTTGGAAGCTACTGCTTTTGAGCCTTAGTCTGTTAGTCCAAGTAACCATGTCGGTTTACATGTCTATGTTCCAAGAGGCGTGAATCTTATTTGGCTGTTGAGATCGGTAAAATATATCTTTCATTCAGATATTGCTTTTGGCTCTAGGGTTTATATATGCACTTGCGCGTCAAAAATTTATTTTACCCAGGTCAGAAAGAGGTCTTGGTACCCCACCTTCCTTTTTACGTTGAGTAAAGGATTTCATTCATGTCCTGAATCAGCATCCCTGCGTATGAAAATCCCAAATTCTCCTCCATGTACAGTGTTTGTTGCTCCACACCGGTTCGCCATATATCCCTGCGTCCTGACAAGGTAATTCTCCTTGCACGACCACATCAACGTAACTGGTATGCAAAAAACTCAAATGCAAGTTCACATTATTTCTACTAAACATGATCAAACTACCACTTCACCCGTCGCTACGAGAAACAAACATGCTGGTATAACCTAACTTCACACATAACCTTTCCCCGCTTGTATCATCAAGATGAGTCTCAGACAGAAAAAAGGATATCTGGACGGTGCTGCTTCTGGATTTCCAGAAGCGAACAAATTGCCGCCCTGGGCAGTTCTTCATGAATGTATGATACTCAAGGCTAGTCAGGAGTAGTTCTTCATGAATGTATGATAATCAAGGCTAGTCAGGAGTAGTTCTTCGTGAATGTTTCTTGCCAAGAGAGTGGGCTACCATGTGACTTGTCCCACCAACGCGGATGGGTATGTTCACCCCTTCTTTAATACTCCCTCCGTCTCAAAATAAGTGTCTCAACTTTGTACTAACTTTAGTACAAAGTTGTACTAACGTTAAGACACTTATTTTGGGACGGAGGAAGTATATGATATGCACACTCGTGCGTATTCGAGAAAAAAACGAACAAATTGACGCCCTTGGCAGTTCCAACTCAGTTTAGCTTGGCAGAGCTCTTATCCAACGATGTTGAAAGAAAGCAATCAGATGATCTACAATTACTTCCTAAGCCAGTGCATACGCCTCATGACGATGGTGGTTTTCATGATTTAGAACAACTAGCAATACCTCAACATGCCTAACGCCTTCACTCAGGTTTTTGCTCATTCTGTAGGTACTTTCCATATGTACACACAGGCTTTCTTGACCATACATGTGTTTTGTGTGTTAAATCTGCCGGACTGTCAGCTATGTTTAGTATGTCCGCCTTACAGCTAGAGATTTGGCATTCAAACCGTGCTGAAAAATATATACTTACATGAGTGTCACCTGTAACTGTAATGGATCATACAAAGGAGAATCGTTTCACCAAATGGGTTATCATTCTGTCAAAAGCTTAAATACAAAGCTGCAGCCAAAGTGGAATTGTGGGATACTAAGCTAATGAATAATAATATTGTGTTAATAAACAGTCGCTTATATAACCAGTCCCGACCTAGCTACCTACTTTTGATCCAGGTTTCGTAGCTACCCCTCTTGGACAACAATTGTTGTAGGATCAACAAGATGCATATAAAGATCCAGTTGGAGGATCAACAAGATGCATACAAAGATCCAGTGATTATGTGAATCGATTAACTTGATCAATCTCAACCTGACTACCTGCTGTTGATCTCATAACTGCCCCTCTTTGTTTCAACGCAACTAGTACCCATCTTCTCGTCTTCCTAGCTAGCTAGCCACCACCAACCCAAGGATTAACAAGATGCACATAAAGATCCTAGATCCAAGCCTGCCATAGTTATTACTACCATGTACGAAAATTTATGATATATATCGACAAATGTAGCATGTCATTATGGACAGAAAAATATTGTTCGTCGAGCCTCATGTGCAAGAATTTGTACTTTCTTAGGGGACTAAACTCTAAACACACACAGATTATCACTAGATATACCATTCATGTCATGTTAATCAAACAGTCACAACTTCTCTCAGCATATGAATTCTTGGAAAAGATGGAAAGAACCACATTGTTTAAAGATCTTGATCATGGCAACACAGGGTGCTTAAGTGGCTTGATCACCTGCTCATCAGACCATTACCCAAAACCGAAACACAGCAGCAAAAACCAAGACAGGAACAACCATACTCACCTCTGAAGTTAGCTGGTCTCCGGCATGGAGAAAACTGTAGCACTAGCTCTCCTGCTACTCTTCACTCTCCTGATCACGACGCATCGGTTCGCAGATGGCCAGGCCTTCTGCCGGTCCCAGATCAGCCTCGCCAATGAGGCGTGCAGCCTGAGGAACTTCCCGGGGTCGAGGCCCTACGTGCCCCGGCAGCTACTCAACGAAACCTCCACGCCAATGACACCCGGCAGCAAGGACTACGAGCTTCGGTCCCGGGACGATGACGACGAAGACGATGATGACGAAGAAGGGGGAGAACACGAGGGGCGGCACCGCCGTCGACAGCGGCACCGCCACAGTGGCGCCAACAGCGGGATGGACCCGCGTGACACTGCCTGCTGCCGGCGGCTGATGGCCATCGACAACTCGTGCATCTGCCAGGCGTCGGCGCGCCTCCCGGTGTTCATGACCTCGGTCTGGCACGTCATCAAGCTCACGCCGGTGGAGGGCTGCGAGGTCACCTTCGAGTGCCCTGGCGCCTTGTCACCGCTGGGCTGATCTCATTACATGGATCGGTTGATTGCGATTATGTCTACTACACCAAATCGTCAGTTCACATTCCTTACACGGAGATTGAATTCTACTGCTTGATCCATAATTGTAATAAAGATAGATTAACAGAAGTTGTACTATCATTGAGAAGAAGATATAAATTACTACATTCTTAACTGAAGTCGGATCGACCGACTACATTGTATTTTATTTTCTTACTGTAATCCGGAACTAGCGAGCGACCAATCACCTGAACTGAAGTCCAATTTGTCATCCAAGGACGGCAAAGGCAGGTTGGCGAGATCAGCCGCCGCGATGAGATCGTTGCTGGCGAGATCCTCCGCCAGGAATGGCTCGCCCATCTGCCGCTCATCAGCGTATGGTAGCGCCTCATGGGGCATGACCACCGCCGGCAGTGCCGGCGACGGCGGCGGTGTCAAAAAAGACATGCACGGCGCCGTCGCCGCCCCCGCATCTTGCTTCAGTCTCATCTCCTACTGATTCGATGCATCTGATACAAGATCGATCTTGTGGCCGTTGCCACTCAAGTCTGTCGGCGACGCCGTCGCAATTGCAACCTGAACGTAGCCGCTTAACGAGAACCGCGTGACGAAGTCGTCGTAGGCCGCCTTGGCCTCCGCCTCGGATGGAAAGGTGCCGATCCATCGGCGGACGTTGAGCCGATGGCTCCGGAAGTCGGCGACCCACCGACCGGGTTGTCTTTCATACACGCCGCGGAACCTCCGAGAAGATGGTCTAGCCTCTTTGGCGCGGCGCATGCTCGGCACCCGCCGCCGGCGGCACCGTCAGATTCGACTGGCTTAAGAATGGTTAGGGTTTCTCTGGTGCTGCGCTGCCAGAAGTTACGATAAGACGCATCCGCGTTTTGAATTTGGCATCGTGGACCTGTTGTTGCCTCACTGCCATATTCATCGAGATAAGCATAGGCCCATCATGTTTCTCGCTCGCGTGAACAAGCATTAATAGGCCTGCTTGGTGCGCCCCATTAGCAGGTAGAGTATTTGTTCCTCAAAAAAAATAACAAGTAGAGTATTTTCTTCCTTCTTCTAAAAAATAAATAGAGTATTTTTTTCGTTTTATTCTTGCAAAAATCCTAATACAATATTCATTCAATCATATATAAACTGTTTCATGACAAGCGAAATTTTAGTGTTTATCCAAAAGGTGTAATATGTACTTAAAAATATTCGTAAAATTATGATTTTTTTATGTAATTGATAAAGTGTTTGCACATTTTAAATAGACGCTCTTGTAATTAAAAGTGTTCACCTGTTTTGGTTTAATTTAAAAAAAACATCCACGCCTTTTTTAAATGTTCATCTAATTTGTAAAAAATATCATTTTTTTAATATTATTTTAATTTTAAAATATGATTATATTTTAAAAAATGAACAAAATGGGAAAATACAAAAACTGAAAATGGTAGACAGAAAAGAAACTAAAAAACGTTAAACTAGCATAAAAAAACTGTGACAAACCAAACCCCTAGCACCGCCATTACTGGGAAACTGTATGCAGACGCTATGTGTCGCTCATTTTCGTCGTGTTTGCTATATATCACTCGCAAAGAGCGATACATTTCCGTCATGTTTTGCCAGAGTCATTAGAAGATACTTCATCTGTAAGGAGAAGAATAGTACCATCTGCAATTCCTATTACATGCTTTTTTTTTTTGCGGAAAATTCCTATTCCAAGCTTGCAACACAGAATTTTCACGAATTGTGCACAACCCTCATCGATTTTTGTCGGGCCATGTGCAGGGGTGTTCGTCGGTTTTTTCAGTTCTTTTCCTTTTTCTTCTAGTTTTTCTGTCATTCCTTTGTTTATTTGTCTTTTTTCTTTCGGGATTCTACTAGATATTTTTCTGTTCTTTTTCATGTTCAGGGGTTTCCCTTTCCATGTTCTTTATACATGAACTTTTTATAAAATATGCGATGAACATTCTGACAAACATGTGATGAACATTTTACGAATCGTTATGAATTATTATTTTCAAATATTTTACAGACAATTTTCAAATACGCAAGAATATTTTTTTAACACATGAGTTACTTTGTATATACGAACGTCTACATTTTTCATTTGCTGCAATAATTTCCCCACTTTTTTCCGACTAACAAATAAACATATTTTCGCATAAAACCTTTAGGACAGTAAAACTGGGCAACTTTCCAGACCACTCGTGGCCATAAAAATTCTGATCATCAGATTTCGCGTTCCGGACGTTTCTGGCTGTTAGATTGTTGGGTTATTTCGTGCTTTCTCGCTAAGTGTGCCACGTCTTATAGGACAGCTATTCCCGTGGAAATTTCGAAGAACTCTTGCCAATTGGGCCTGCCACCCAGATAAAGCCCAGTGAGGAAAAGGTAGACATAACGAGGCAAATTGGCAAATGTCGGTGAAACAATGTAGTTCATCCCATGAGCTTGGAGAAAGGTGATTCATGAATAACAATTTTAGAGCCCCGCTCTCCACCTTCATGTTCATCCAGCGATTTCTTGCAGAACTAGAGCTATTGTCGGAGAAAATTGCTCTTGTATAGGAACTAGTAACTGTTCGCACACGAACACGTCACCGTGTACCTCCAACGTCGAGGGTGATGCACCACAGCTCGCGTTGAAGGAGACCCGTCCAGAAGCGCGGTACGCAAGCAATCCGGCGGGCGCTTTTGAGCACCCGAAACCCCACGTGCCCGGGAGGGACCCCGTCTGGACACGCGGTGTAACACCCCTGTGTAATAAACACTGTGACATAATGCTAATCATGCCAAGTCATCATCATTTGCATTGCTTAATCATAGTGGTTAAACACCTCAATTCAAACCCCTCTCTGAAAATCAACTCAAATTCAAAAGTGCAAAATGAAGTTGTCCAAAAGTTGCTAGAAAAAATGTTCATCATCTAACAAATATTCCAAAACAATTATATGTTAAGGAACACATCATCACTCTTGAGCAAAGATGAGCATTATCAATTAAAACAGCACCATTTCAGCATTTTTAAATACTATTCTATTTTTGAAAAATTCAAACGAGTACCAAAAATTTCCAAACTTTTTGTGGCACTGTCTAAAAACACCAGAGAATTAATGGGACACTTTCTACATTTTTCCTAAGTGCTTGGGATGCCCAATTAATCTCTTTTCTCTCTGTTTAATAGTTAAAAAGAAAAACAGAAAAAGAAAAAGGCCAGAAGGCCACTTACCTGGCACTGGGCCACGAGGCCCAGCCCAACTCACCTGCTTCCTCCCCGTGTCATCGTCCCCGTGGACGAGCGCGCTCGCCGGTCGCTGGTCGACACGGCGCCGCTACAACACCGCCGAGGGGATAAGAGGGAGCCCCTCAGCCTTCCCTCCATCTCTATCCACTCTCCCTCTCTCTCCATTACTCTCTCCTTCTCCCTCGAGCTCGCTCGATCTCTCTCTCTCTCGTGCCCGAACACTGCCGTTGCCGCGCCGCCGTCGACCCCGTGCTCCGTAGCCACCTTGAGCAGCGCGAGCTTGTCCAGTGGATCCGCCGAGCTCGTCTCCATCATCTACATTGCCGGATCGGAGCTAGGAGGCCACAACCGCGTCGCCCGCACCATTCTTCCCCGCCACAGCCACGGCGACGCCGTCGCTCGATCCGCTTCACTGCAGCTCCTAGTCACTCACCGGGCCGTCGTGCGCCTCCTAGGTGAGCTCCTACTCGTTTCCCCCTTCCTTTTCTCTCGCGCTTGAGCCCCTTTTCTCAGTGCCATTGCCGGAGCTCCGCCGTTGCCGTCGAGCTTCCCGCCGTCCGCCTAGTGCCTCTCGGGCTCGTACGAGCACTTCGTTGTGCTCGTGGCGTCGCGTAGGAGCCGCCAAGCCCTTGCGTTCGTCGTTTGCGCGCTTATGGGCTCGATCCCGAGCTCCTCTTGCTCCGGCCGCTGCCTGCCGTCGTCGCCGCCGTTTCATAAGGCCTCCCCGACCCCAGCCAACCCTGCCGTCGGACGCGGCTCCGTCTCCGCGTTCGAACGCGACCCGCGGTGCCCGTTTTGGCGGTCTGTGGCCGAATCCCGGCGAAACCCGAGCCGCGCCACCGCGGAATTGGCCACCGGCGACGTTGCGCCGGCGAGCTGACGTGGCCGCGCGCTTAGCCGCTAACCCGCGCCCGTGTGTGACTGACTGGTGGCCCCCGCGCTTAATTAAACTTGGGTTAAGATTAAACCATATTTTAAATTAACCTAATTCTAACTGAGGCACTGACAGTGGGACCCACCCTCTAATTAATCTTTGTTAAATCTAAAACACTGATTAACCCTGCTGAGACACTGACAGGTGGGGCCGGGCACTGTTCCAGTGGATAAGCCCTGCTGAGTCAGCTGCTGACTTAGCAGGTTGGCCCCACTGGTCAGCCTCTGTGAGCTGGCCGTTGACTGGTCTGTTGACCCAGTCAATGGGCCCACTGGTCAGCCTCTGTGCTGATCAACTGGGTACAAAACTGGGTACACATAGCAATTTCTTCTACTGTTTAAATTCAAATTTAGTAAATAAAATAAATTCAGGATATTGATTAAACTTTAAAATTCAATAGAAAATAAACCGTAGCTCGGATCGAAAAACTTTGTACATGAAAGTTGATCAGAACGACAAGACGAAGCTGACCGTGCCATCTGTTTCTGTGTCGGGACCCTCTACGGAGGTGAACCCGTAACTTTTTGCCCGTTTCCGTTAGGTGAATAGTGCATATACACCGGTTTATAAATCCAATTTAAATCTTAAAATAACTAATATGACTTAGCCATGCTTTAGGCAACCCTGCACTGCACGTTAGCATAGCAAGCTCTGTGTTACCTTGTCTGCCTAGTATTTACCTGTTTCCTCCCCCTCTTCTCTCTCGATAGAGCCCGGTACCGACGCAACTCCGGAGATCAACGACCCCTGACGACCTTGCCTTTGCCGCCGAGCAATCAGGCAAGCCCCCCCCTTTGATCATCCCGATATCGCCTATTCTATTTTCTCATACTTGCATTAGATTTTGCTACTGTTACTGCTATCCTATTTCTGCTGCATAGCCTGTTTATTGTAACCTGCTGTTGATACCTTCCTGTTCATCCTAAACTGTTTAGAATAGACTGGGTACAAACCCATCAGTGACCCCCACTTGTCCCGACTGCCCTGCTGGATTCTCAGAAGACCCGATCAACGGGATCGAAGACCAGGCCCCGGCACCGCACCTTCCTTCCCCTTAGTTGCTCGACACTACTGGGTTACTATCGAGTGCCGAGGGTGATACCTCGTCAGCACTTCTGATGATAACCTTGTAGGTTAGTTAATCGGTCGTGGTCAGCGAGGGTGATTCCTCCTACACCACCCCCGATAACGACGAAGTCGTGCAACACCTTAAGTGTGGACCTCGAGGGTGATTCCTCCTTCATTCACCTTGACTGATACATCGAGTAGGAATCCAACGAGGGTGATACCTCGGATTCCCTTGATGATATGGACACACGGATATTTGGACCTTACAACTGATACTTGGAAAGGCGGGTCGACCCTGAGGGGTACCCGCGAATGATGGGAAGTTACCCGTGAGATATTTACGAGGCGCGGCCGGGCATTCTTAGCCCTTGCAGCAAGTCCTCGAGACGGGGCGACGGGGTCACATCGATCATGAGTCTCTGCTCGTTACCGCAAGCCCCTAATCCACTAACGATTTGGATATTTGATCCGAGCAGGCCTTTGGCCTAATAGCACTAACCATCACGTGGGAACAGTTATGGGCACACTGCATTGTAGCATCAGCCGAAAGCTCTGTCAGACGTCCAGTTCAGCATTGCGGCACGGCTGTGCCGGTGCCCTCCATGTATAGAGGTGGTACCGAGATTCGCCCTGCTCGCAACGACCCGGAGTGCACAGGGCGATGGCCCAAGACCCCTGAGCGCTTAGGAGGTAGACCGGCGGGGACCTCTCTGCTGAGCTGTAGGTAGGGCTGCGGTGTGTCGTTTGGCCGAGGCCGGGCATGACCCAGGAAAGTGTGTCCGGCCGGAGTTAAGCGAGCGTGGTGGGTAAGTTGGTGCACCCCTGCAGGGAAGAAAACATCTATCGATAGCCGGTCCTACGGTAAAGGACACTCGGAGTTGTATCCCGATCGGTACAACTAGAACTTGGAATGGTACCTGGATATGTGGCTCCGGGATCGCTTTCTCGCAGGGAGTCGAGGAAGGATCTCTGGGCAAGACTGTTACTTGACACATCCACTACTACATTATACTGTGATGATCTACTCTCTTCTATTGCTGCAAGACCGCTGAAGATGCTAGTCTTCGATAGGACTAGGCCTTCTCTCTATTCTGGCATTTCGGTAGCCCAGTCCACATATACAGCCTCCCTTTGATAATGTTGCATATGTAGTGTAGATCCTTGCTTGCTGAGTACTTCGGAGTACTCACGGTTGCTTTGATTTCCTTTTCTCCCCATATCAGTTTGTCGTGTCCAGATGACGGAGCCCCTGAGACAGCTGCCCCGCCGACAACTACTTCTACCACCTCGAGGGTGGTTACTTCTACGAGCCGGCCGACGACCAGGAGTAGGATCGGAGGGTCCCGGGTAAGAGGTTTGCGCCTTTCGATCGTAGTGTTTTATTTTTGCCCCGCCTTTCTAAAGGCCTTCTATTTCTCTTTTATATCTGTACTCAGATATCTGATGCTTCCACTGATGCTTGTATGCCATCGAGCTATGTATTCGAGCCCTCGAGGCCCTGGCTTGTAATATAAAGCTTGTATGACTTTATTTATGTTTTAGAGTTGTGTTGTAATATCTTCAAGTGAGTCCTTAGGCTTGATCGTGTGCATTTGCGTGTATGATTAGTGCATGATTAAGCCGGGGGCGTCATAAGTTGGTATCAGAGCCGACTGCCTGTAGGAACCCCCTTTTCCAACTCCTTGGCCGAAGTTGAGTCTAGTGGTCCAAAATTGTTTTACTAACTTGGCTGTGTGGCTTACGGGCCCACGTTGCCAATTGGGTGGTATTAGGATCTTTTACTCCTCGACCTTTACTCTGGAACTCTGATCTGTCTTCCTTTCGGGTTAAAATTTTACTAACTCCAACATTAGGTTCTCGTGATCACCTCCACCCGGAGTTCTGAAATTATTCCCCCTTGCTTCAAGATTAAGGGCCAGGTTCTGCTTACAGGATCCTTTTATCGAGGGCACCCTGTGTTGCCACTTGCAGATTCCTCGCTTCAACAGTTTTCTCCGACGTTGATGTAGCCTTTGCTATGTCTCGTTGTGTACTTCCTTACCGCGTGCCTGCGCGCCGCCTAGTTGTCTAGTCTTCCCCTTTCAGCTCTCGTAATGCCGGATTGTAACCGAGGCTATGTGTGGATTTGAATGTCTGGTGCGAATATGATGAAGTATCTATTGCACTTCCTTCTGTTGTGCGTGTTACTTCATGAATCATTCCATACACCTGCAGTTCTTCTTGCTAAACCGCCCCTGCTGATTTGGCAGGATGGCTGACGATCCTCCACCTCCACCCTATATTGCCGCCACGATGCAGCAGTTTGAACTCAACCGTCAGCAGTTTGAACTCAACCGTCAGTTTATGACCGGAGTATTGGCTCAGTTCCCAACTCAAAATGCTCAGCAACAGACTGCTCCAATAACTCCGCCAGAATTTGTTCGCCTCAATCCATCTGTTTTCCGCAACTCCACCAATTCTATGGATGCTGATGATTGGCTTCATGACATACTATTTGAGATAGAGTCAGCTAATGTGGCCCCTGATAGTTACGTCACCTTTGCGACATTTCATTTGAAGGGTCCCGCTGCTCAATGGTGGGAAAGCCACAAGAGTATGTTGCCTGCTAAATCTGTAACCACTTGGCAGGAATTTCAGTCAGTCTTTCGTGCACGGTACATTCCTCAAGGTCTGATCGACCAGAAGAAGCAGGAGTTCCGCAAACTCTCACAGGGCACAATGACTGTGGATGAATACCAGAGGAAATTTCTCGAATTATCCCGCTTTGCTAAAGATGATGTCGACACTGACGCTCGCAAGCAGGAAAAATTCCGTGAAGGACTGCGTTCCGATATACAGCTCGCACTTCTTGTCCTTGATTGTGAGGACTTTGCGACGCTTGTTAGTCAAGCCTACTGAGTTGAAACTGGTCTGGCTAAATACCAGGAGTTGCTCAAACGCACTCGTGATGCTGGCTCATCCTCGGGTCAGCCTGTTCAGAAACGTCGAGTCTGGATCCCGCACAATGTTCATCACCGACCTGCTCCAACACCAAGGCCATCTTATGTTGCACCTCGTCTGCCTCCACCACCAAGACAACTGAATAGTGAAAGTGGACAGCTCAATGCTATGGCTCCTCCCCATCATGATGGTTTATGCCGCAAATGTGGACAGCCAGGGCACCGTACTATCAACTGTCGCCCGGAACAGTCGCAGAATGCATCACGTCCTACTAATGGCCGTAAAAAGGGCTGTCGAAACCATCGCAACAGAAGTTATGGTGTCTGGCCGCCTGCTATGAATTGTGGTCAAGTCACTCATATCAAAATGGAAGTAGCTCGTGAAGCCCCAAAGATTGTGATGGGTACCCTTCTTGTTAATTTAGTGCCAGCAACTGTCCTCTTTGATTCAGGAGCATCTCATGCCTTTGTGTCCCAACAGCTTGCACAGTTACATGGGTTAGGCATGGAAGAATTACCCACTCCTCTAGCGGTTCAATCTCCGGGGTCCAAGTGGCAAACCTCAATGGTAAGCCACCACAACTACATCGAGATTGGAGGTCTACTTTTTTCGGCTTCTCTCATTGTACTCGGACCTTCCAACATTGACATCATTCTTGGTATGGATTGGTTGACAGCCCAGAAAGCTTTGATTGACTGTGCTACTAAGACAGTCCAGCCTACACACCCTTCCGGTCAGAGAATCAACTACTCCTCCCGGATAGTCCAGAACGCTGAGAGCCAGATTTATGCTCTGAATGCATTGAATGCCTCACCTCTTGAAGGCATCGAGAACGTTCTAGTTGTTCGTGATTTTCAAGATGTCTTTCCAGAAGAACTTCCAGGAATACCCCCTGCTAGAGCTGTCGAGTTTGTCATCGACTTGAAGCCTGGCACTACCCCTATTTCGAAGCGTCCTTATAAGATGCCTCCGCACCACCTTCTCGAGCTCAAGGAAGAGATCGACAAGTCACTTAAGAAGGGTTTCATCCGCCCCAGTTCATCTTCTTGGGGAGCACCTTCCCTCTTTGTCAAGAAGAAGGATGGAACGAATCGGTTGGTTCAAGATTACCGACCTATCAACCAAGCAACAATTCAGAATAAGTATCCGCTACCCAGAATCAACGATCTGTATGATCAACTTGCTGGTTCCTCAGTATTCTCTAAGCTTGATTTGAGATTGGGAAACCACCAGATCCGAGTTCGTGAAGAGGATATTCCGAAGACAGCGTTCGTTACTCGCTATGGTTCTTACGAGTACACTGTCATGTCTTTCGGCTTGACTAATGCTCTAGCTACCTTCTCCCGGTTAATGAATTACATCTTCATGGATTACCTCGACAAATTCGTCGTGGTATATCTAGATGATATTCTGATTTATTCGAAGAATGAAGAAGAACATGCCGAACATCTTCGGCTTGTACATGCTAACTGAGACTTCGGTCAACCGAAAAGTCGGTTCGCTCGTTGGTTTAACTCGAAGGTAACTGATCTTGTTTGACAAGAAGTAATAGTTCTCTGAATATCTGAGCTACGGAAGAAAGATAGGAAGGGAAAATAGATCGTACATGCAAGAACACCTTGTGTGTCCTAATGAACTACTTATGAGGACATGAATCCATCAAAAAATAATCCCAACGGGATGGTAAAGGAGATAGGTAAAGAGAAGAAGATGCGATCCAAGGAGACACGGAAGATACGAAGGAAGGAAAGAGATAGGGCGTTGGGCGGCCAAGGCGCCTGCACTACCGGTGCTGGCTGCATCATTCACTGCCGGGCGGGGATGAGACCAGGACTCTAGGAGAGAAACACCTGTGGCGGCTAGGTTAGGAATGGAGAATCGGGAGTTGTCCTCGCGTGGGGGTGGTGCTGCTGTTGCTATTGAGCAGAAGGGTGGGCTGTGCCTGTGCGTTCTTTTTTTAGGATCCAGTACGATGTGTGTTTTCATTGGTTTGCTAGTCTTTTTGGGCCAATGCGTAGCATTTCGGTGTATTCGGTCAGTTCGGTTAAACCCTAGATGGAAACCGAAATCACCAAATAAATTTCAGTTTTTCACACCTCAGGACCGTACGAAGCACCGAATTTTCCATCCTTAGTTTTAGGTCTATTCGGCTTCGGTGTCCATTAATTCGGTGTCAGTTTTCGGCCCTCAGTTTATTTGCCCACTCGGGGAGAAGTCTGTCCATCGATTTCAGATGACAAGATCAAGCAATTCAGTGTGGGCCAAGGTTTTGGCTACCGACTACCAAAGAATTACCGGGGGAGGGGGGGGGGGGGGGGGGGGGGCGAAAAAACGCGGTTACCATGGTTACCACGAAATACCAACAGTAATGTATTTCGAATTCAACTATTTGGAACAAGTCAAATTGCCAAAGGCACTATAATTGTCAAGAACATGCTCATAGCGCAGTGGTTGTCGAGTTTGAACCCGGACATCTAATTTTTTTTATTCCGTTTAAATCGTAGAATAAGGCAAAAAAAAAAGATACCAAAGAAGGTATTCCGTTTATATCATAGAATTATAGGCAAAAAAAAGATGGCAAAGAAGGAATTCGAACACAAGATGTTGTGGTAAAAGGTGGAGCCACCCTGAACAACTAAACCATTGATTGACATGTGTTCTTAACAAGTTTCCCATAATATTTATTAGTGTTTAAATTTAAAAAAGTTGAAAAAACTCGATTTTTTTTTTGCTCGAAACGCCCATTTACTGAGGGGGGTCGAAAAATTCGGTAACTGCGCGGTAACTCGAAATTCTGAGCAATAACCAAAACCTTGGTGTGGGCCGCTAGGAGGTGTGTCGTCTAACAAAAGGGTAGAATCAGAATCTTCTGCTAATGTGCTCGGTTTAGCTGGATATGATAATGGCAACCTACAGTGATTGTTATGATGGGGCCGATGAAGTGGGTGCGGTAGTTGTTTTCAGCCAGGAGTGTTTGCCGCTAGACAAGGAGGCCCGTTACACAAAATTCTTCATATAATTACCATTTGCAATGTGATTTGGTTAGCAATATTAGATGGACTTGTTGGGAAAAAATAATAACAGTGGACGAAGAGTAATGACTGCATATTGGTGAATCACATTCATTAGGATTATAACCGTTGTTGATGTTTGGACTGTTTAATTGGTTTCTGACGAATCATTTTTTCATATGGTTCCTATGGGAAAGGCTCCGGAGGAGAGGAAAAAGAACCCTGCTAAAGCAATCACATTAGAGATATCAACAGGATATTATGCCGAGAGTAAGAATGATGTTGCAGTTAATCTGGTTATTGCTACAACATTGGACTCGCTGCAAGAGGTGTACGATTTCTACAACCTGTGTTCATGGGAGACTAAGTTTTCGATCAGATGTGCAAAGAGCACGATGAATGTTCACCGGAAGAAATGTATATAGGAGACTGTGCATTTATGTGGTATGTTACGGCTGGACCAAAAGCTCGTAGCTCGTGAGCTTAATGAGCGCTCGATAGTTCGGTTCGTTAAGCTCGTGGCTCACATCTTAATGAACAGAGCCAATCATCGATTTCAGCTTGTTAAGCTTAACGAGCTTAACGAACGAGCTAACTAGTTTCACGAGTAGCTCATTAAGCTCGTTAGTAACAACAAACACATTTTTTCAACTTACGTGATAAAAAATTTGTAGCGCCTCAGCCCATCTATTCAATCTAATCTATATAGAAGGCAACAAATTAGTTCATTTTCTTTTGTAGTCACCATCTTCCTCAACCCATCTAGTCAATCTAATCTATATAGAAGGCAACAAACTAGTTTATTTCCTTTTGTAGTCACCACAGCGCCGCCGCCGCCACACAGGAGCGCCGCTGCCCACTACTTCCTCCCTTCCTTTCCCCTCCGTCTCCCCCCGCGCGGGCGGCCGAGGGGCCCCAACCTTACCAGCTGGTCACTCCTCCCCCCATCCCTCCCCTCCGCCACCGCTGGAGGAAGCCGCCGGGCTAAGCCCGGGCGGCTGACGGCAGGGGCGGAGGAGCCTCACTTCTCGCACGCGAGGGTGACGTGGGACACCCGGGCAAGCGGAAGTGCGCCCCAGATCTGGGCCTCCGCGGCGGTGGCTCGCTCCCGGCGGCGGATGGCGGCGGCGTTGCGGCACCTCGGATCGGCGACGGCGTGGAGGACTTTGGTGGACTGGACGACTGCGGGCGTGGTTGGCCCTCCGGTCAGATCTGATCTGGCCAGAGTGGCTTGCTCGCTCCGTGGCGGCTGAGATCGGCGGTGGTCCGTGCGCACGATGCGAGATGAAGATTCGTCGAGTGGATCCGGGTGAAAACCTCGTTCTCGGCTTGTTGCCAGGACCGGCGATGGAGGCACTCTTTTGTGTCGTTACCTTCTAGAAGGCATCACCGTGGAGAAGCTCCAGATCTCTGTCCGCTACCTCCGGAGGAAACCCTAGATCAGTAGATCGGATGTCGCTACCTCTACGTTGTGGCGCTCTGGTGTCGTCTCCCCATTGGGGGCGTCATTTTTGGAGGTGTACACGGGCTCGAGGGACCAGTGGACAGCTCCTTTGGTGGAGCGGTGCTTCATCTTACTCATTGATGGTGGTGGATCTCGGCGGCGTGGCGCAGTAGAGACTCGGCATCTGATGCGCGGAGATGGACTCGCGCAGGAGGAGGACGCTGTCTGGCGTCATGGTGGCGTCGATGGCAAAGAGGCCTGGCAAGGTCGGTGCGTTAGTTTCTGCTCTGAAAATGGATTGGTGGACGGTGGCGGCGACGACACATGAGAGTGCGTCGGACCGGTTTGTACCCCAAACCCAGTATGTGGCTCGGTTGGGGCCTCCGGCATTAGATGTTAGGTTTTGGTGCGATGTGTGTTTGGTATTAGGCTCGGACTATCGGCACTCCTTCATCAAGTGGATAGGAGTAGCGACAGTTGTTGCTAAGATGGTGGCTTCAGACTACCTGATGTACTATTTTGTAAGGTCCTTGTGAATAAATAATAAAATGGTTGCATGCATCGTCCAGATGCAGAGACCGTGGATCCGCCTTTTCAAAAAAAAAATCTCCTTAAAAACCATGTCTACACACTCATCATATAGACTGTAACACATCAGAATCTGTTAACGAGTGCTTGCGAGCGCTCACGGGGTTAACGAGCTTCAAACGAACCGAGCCGAGCAGGGTTTCTGCTCGTTAATCGAGCTTAACGAGCCGAGCAGCTCGTTAATCCACCCCTACGGTATGTGAAATATTTTTTTTTGTGAGTCTGAATGATGTGCATTTCAGTTATCGTTGCAGTATATGTATAAAGAAGTAAACATTATCATTTTGAATGCATTCCGGGAAAGCCTCCGGGGGATAGCAATAGATCAATGAGATGTCTTTGCAGAGCTATGATCAAGCTGTTGAGGACAGACGGCAACGATAGGTGCATAACTGAGCATAAGGCAGGGCACAAGCACCTTTTGTCTAAAAATTGTGGAAAGAAACTGCACTCGCAATCACATAGGCCCATCGACGTATACACCAAGGATATGGTTAAAACAGTTAAGGGAGAATAATGCCTGTCTAGGAAAAGTTTACATCATAATAGGTACCTTTCTTGGCCTCTTGGGTCTGTTGAAGGAATACATCCCGCCTCGGGTGACCAATGCATCTATTCGTTAGGCAGTACGGGAAAATACAATTCAACAGGGATCTGGAGGAGAGCTACCAGGAGAAACGAACATCACTGGTACGTAATAGTGCCATGATGCGGTGTCGGGTATTGATATGAAATGTACTTTGTTTACACATTTATCTGAAATTTAATTGTCTCAAAAGCTAACTTGCCGATAGAGCGTCATGCAATAAAGAAGTGAAACAGAAAGCATGAAAGCATGAAATTTGTCTATGTGTCGGCATTCTAATTCATATTTGAATATGTGAATGGTTGTGGCAACATAATTATGTGATAGAGCCATCGGACTGTGCAGGTGATGTACAACTTACTGTCACAGCAAGCTGTACACGCAAAAGCTCTGAAAATTATGAAGATGGGGATGCAATGTTAGAGTTACCATGTACTCGTAGCAATGGAAAAAAGGAGATCTTGGGTGCAGACTAGGAGAACTGCCTATGAAGTATTTAGGTGTTCCTTTGCACCACTCAAATTTGAGGAGGGGGGACCTGCAGCCTGTAGTGGATAAAACTCTCAGTAGAGGGGCTGGGTGGAGAGGTAGGCTCCTGTCCCCAGCAAAGAGGCTGGTGCTTGTTAAGGCTTGTGTGGCCAGCATTCCCACTTATCTTTTTAGTTTTATTAGGTTTCCTAAATGGGCCATTAATCTTATGAACTCTCAGTTGGCTCACTGTTTTTGGGATAGCTATGATGGGCACTTTAAGTACCACCCGGCTAACATTGAGCTGTTGACTATGAAGGAGTTTGGTGGCCTTGGTATCCCTAACCTTGCTGATATGAACCTATGTCTTCTAGCCTCTTGGGTTAGGAGACATGAGCAGGGAGCTGAGAAGATCTGGAAAGAGATTGTTGATTTCAAGTATAAGAACTGTTCTCCTAATATATTTTCTTGCCCCACTTTGCATGCCTCCCCCTTCTGGAAAGGGGTTATTTGGGCTGCCCAAGCTGTCAAATTTGGTTACAACTGGCAGGTAGGTAATGGGAAGAGAGTGAAGTTTTGGGAGGACCAATGGTTTGGTACTTGTAGCCTGGCTATCCAATTCTGGGAGCTCTATTCCATTTTGAATGAGCAGAAGATCACTATTGTGGAGGCTTGGGATGGAACCAACCTTAAAGTGACATTTAGAAGATGTGTGGATGAAAGACTCCTGCATCAATGGCTTGACCTCCTTAGTATTGCTCAATCCCTATCTCTGAATGAGAATGAGGATGCTCTCATTTGGAAACTAGATTCTAAGAGGGCGTATACTGTCAGCTCTTTGTATGCAGTGCTGAACTTTAGAGGGATTATGCCTGTCCATGTGCCTGCTGCTTGGAAGATACATGTTCCCCCCAGGATCCATATTTTCTTTGGCTGCTTGCTCATAACAAGCAGCTTACCAGGGACAATTTGTCCAAGAGGCAACAGGTTGATGATTTGTGCTGTGTTTTTTGCTCTGAGCCTGAATCGGGCTCACACCTGTTCTTTGACTGTGTTGTTGCTCGAGAAATGTGGAAAAGTGCACATCAGATTACTGGTGGTGCTATGAATCCACAATTCCTAGATATAGCTGGGCGGTGGTTGAGTGAGAAAAAGCACGATTAGAAAATAGTATTAGCGCTGCTGTTCTCTGGGCCATTTGGAAGAAAAGAAATGATATGTGTTTTAATTGTGTTCCTTGGCTGGGTCTGCAGGATGTGCTGAGAAGTGTTGCAGGCTGGTGCGACCTTTGGAAGGTTCTATGCTCTAGAATAGTTAGGACAAGGCCGGAGAAGGTTACCAAGTCAATATGGGAGCTTGCGAGGCGCCCTCCTATGCTGCCTTGGCCGGATCCAGGTTGAAGATGCTGCCTGCTGCCCCTTCGAGCTCGGCCCTGATGAAGTGTTGTGCGGTGGGATTGGGACATGGTGCTGTCCAGATGGCGCTCCCAAGTGGCCCTGCTGCCGACCGTCTGGCTCTCCCCATTCCCCCCCTTCTTAGAGGATCTGTGTGTTTTTCGGGTTTTCACGAGGATGCTCTGTTAGTTGGTATTTAGCTCCTGTGTTTTTCTGGATGTTGGCGGTTGTGCCCATTCCGAGTGCGATAAACTTGAGTTGCTTGTGACTTGTTTGGTCTCATCTATAAAAAGGTGGGGCTGGGGAGGAAGCCCTTTTTCTCGAAAAAGAAAAGAAAAAAAGGAGATAGTGTAGGCGATTGTAAATGTCAGCAAAGTTTGAGACGGTATGTCGCCGGAAAACCATGAAAGAAATGTCATGTCAAGCAGAACAGGGGTCACCACAATCATATTGAATGAGCTTGTCCATGTACAAATTCTGTGAGCCCCTTGGGTACAGGAATCCCAACAGAAAGCGTCAAGCCGGAGGACCTACTGCAAGCCGTGAAAAACCTCCGCACGAGCAACCGATCATAGATTCAGATTTTGTTTGTATGCCGTAAACGAGGTCATAAAAGTGTAAATGTATATGTGATCATTGGGCCGTGGTCCAGCTTTGGTGGAATTATGTCTGGGCCAAAGCGTTGCCGAGAAAGTGTCCTAAACTTTTTCTTTAGCACAGAAAGTGTCCTAAACACGAGAATACTTCTGTGAACAGTTGCATACGGACCGGGCATGTCTCTGCATTCTGGATCACGACGCACAACGGACGATGATGATAACAGGCTACCTGTAGCCCGGGCAGCAAACATCATTTTCGTGGCATGGCAATCCATGCATTCACAATCTTGCAACTTTCTTTGAGATGGAATGGTGTCCTTGCGAAGGGGACTGATTGTCTCATTGATCGCTACACATAAGTGACAGACAGGGCCATGTGGCCAGCCCCTAATCGCCTGATTCTCTATGGTGAGCATTCTACCATACAACACGACATGCGAAGAGCTTGCGATTTCCAGGTGGCGGCAGCCTCCTTGGTAGGAACTTTGCAACACGCTTAGCGACGCTACGGATCAGGCTGATCGGCCTGAACCCATATAGCTTTGTGGCCCTTCCACCTTGGGGATCAAGAAGGATACCCACGAACTTTGATGAGGCTGATCGATGTGAACTCATCTTCCTATTAAGAGCTTTGATGATCAAAAGCAAATGCATCACCCTTTCGCTAGAGTCACTCTGACCTGCGTTGAGTAATGGTTGGACAACTATCGGAAGATCCGCTAACGAGATGGCGGTTGTAGTATCGCTTCATGTATGAAGTGAAAACTCTTGTACTAACCTTCATTGGTCAGGCTCAGCGGCAATGAACTTACCTTGTTACCTTGATGAAGGTTTGTCTTCTTATTGGTGTGGAGTGGCGGAGCCAGTACCCGGCGACCCGGGGCAGCTGCCTGGGCTCACCGGCGAACTGGCGTATAATCTCTTTCTTTGAGCATAAAAACTTTATTCGTCAGATAACGAAAAAGGGTTGCCCCCCGCTTTATATTATAAAGCACGACCACCAAGCATCCAACAACACAAAGGTTCAAAAGTAATGCAGAAAGCAGAAATGGTAGCAGCCAGGAGATAAGGCGGAGTCAGCTGGGGGCACAGCAGAACAAGCCCCAATACAAACGAAGAGCTAATCCGGCTCCAGGGGTGGTGGTGGAGGCGGCGGTGCCATCCTGGCTGCAGTGGAGCGAAGACCCATGATGATGACGTCAATGTTATCCTGGTCGCACCGTTTGCTAAGCGGTCTCCATAGCTGTAAAAATCCACATAATTTGAAAATGGCGTCAGTCACACGGCAAGGTATCATGTGCTCGATGACTAGCTTATTGCGCACATTCCAGAGGGTCCAGGCAAGAGCACCCATGGCCACCCATAGAGAGGGGCGCCTCCTACAAGGGAAACTATGGATTTCCCGGAACATGTCCGGGAGGTTATCATGGCACCATACCCCTCCAACCACCTCCCGTAAGCAAGTCCAGAGGAACCTTGCTGCCGGACACCGGAAGAAAATATGGTTGGAGTCTTCCGGGATTTCACACAAGGGGCAAAGCCCATCACCCGGGCCATTCTTCTTAAGCACTTCTGTGCCCGAAGGCAGGCGACCACGAACCCATTACCACAGGAAGATACGAATCTTCAGTGGCAATTTGATCTCCCATAGCACCGTAAGCTCGGAGGGGCCCGGAGTAGCTACAATGGCATGATACAGGGATTTCGTGGTAAACACGCCACTTGGCTCGAGGTGCCAAGCTATGGAGTCCGGTTCGAGGGTGGGGGTATGCAAGGCTATGCACTTCAACATCTCATCCCATTGCTCCTGTTCACATGCCCCGAAAGTGCGACAGAAGGCGATAGACCCCAAGTTCTCCAACGCGGCGCCCACAGTCAGATGTGGGCGGGTGCAAATCAAAAATAACGCATAGAACCGTTCAGCGAACGGTCTAGCTCCGGACCATCGGTCTACCCAAAATAGGGTATTGGTACCGGATCCCAAACTAATCGAGGTCCCTATCCTTATGGACCGGCATCAATTGGGTAATTGACTGCCAAAATTGGGATCCCCCTATTCGTCAGATAAGAGCAAGATCGTTTACATAACTAGCATATAATCTCAGCTATGAGTCACGTAATTATTACCTTTTTTTGAGCGAAGAACGTAATTATGAGCTGGATTTTTTTAGGGAAAATATGAGCTGGATTAAACACGATCTGCCCGGGCAAATAATTCATGGGTCTTGCCTGATGCTTCTAGGCCCAAGTACACTAGTCCACACGGCTGTTCCTAAGCGGTTAAACCCATGTTTGCACGCCTGCACGTAGGGCAAATCACCAGCCAAACCACGGAAACAACAAGTATTTGGAATCATAAGGAGGATTGGGACGGGGGAAACAACAAGTATTTGGAATCAAAACTGGATACCCTGAGATGGAGTGATGAGACCTTTGGATTCTCTGGTAAACAATCCTCCGAATATGGTTTCTGAACTGATCGAT
Organism: Thinopyrum elongatum; assembly: GCA_011799875.1. NCBI lineage: Eukaryota > Viridiplantae > Streptophyta > Magnoliopsida > Poales > Poaceae > Thinopyrum > Thinopyrum elongatum. The sequence goes on along the minus strand of CM022303.1, from coordinate 642,677,989 downwards.
GCAAGTTCGGCTACATGGAGAGAAGAGCTGGTCTGGGAGACATTTAATCCATATGATACTCATGCGATACTAAGGATTCCCCTCTGTACTCGAAGAATTGATGACTTCTGGGCATGGGGAGCTGATCGTCGGGGGAAATTTTCTGTTAGTTCAGTTTACAGGATGATGGTCAAGACAAAGTTACAAAGGGAAAATTGGCTAGATAATGTAGAAGGTCCTTCTGATGCCAATGCCGAGGAGAAGAACTGGACAGAATTGTGGCAGATCAAGATCCCGTCCAAGCTAAAAAAACTTCATGTGGAGACTTTGTCAGAACTCACTACCAACAGCCGACTTATTAAACCATCGGAATATGTCACCATCATTGATTTGTTCTATGCAGCGTTTTGACTTTCGGTTTGCGAAAAATTTCGCCCCAGGCCGACATGGCCGAATTTCGGCCATTTTCAAAAATTTCGGCCGAAATTTGACCAAAATCTATGTTTTTCGCCGAAAACTGCTTTTCGCCCCAGGCCGACATGGCTGAATTTCGGCCGAAATCCAATTTTTTCGGCCGAATTTCAAAACACAGGTTCTATGTGCTCGGCAGCAGACAGTTGGAGACATTCACTTATCAATTGTACGATGGCTAGAAGTGTATGGGCTCTAGCTCCAGAAGAAGTGGTTGAACATATGTGTGCAAACCTGGAGTTGGATGCGAAGGACTGGCTGTTTTCAATGCATGAAACTCTCTCTCAAAATGAGTTCACAAGGATGGTGGTCTCCCTGTGGGCAATTTGGAAAGCCAGGCGGAAAGCGATACACGAAGAGATCTTCCAAAGTCCGTTGTCCAGGGATCGTTTCATTAACTCTTTTCTAGCTGATCTAGAGGTACTAGCGAAGCCGAACAGTGGACGAGCCAGGTCTCAGATGACGTGGCCATCGGCGTGGGTGGTGCCACCGGAGAACCATGTAAAGTTCAACACTGATGCTGCAGTAATGAGGAATGGGAGTTACGGCGCTGTCACTGCATTATGCCGGGATTCAGGAGGTACTTTTCTGGGAGCATCTTGTGTAACCGTGAGGAACATTTCAGATCCGGAAACTCTTGAGGCAAATGGCTGTTAGAGAAGCTTTAGCTTTGGCAGACGATCTTTATGTGCAAAAGATTCACGTGGCGTCGGATTCCAAGACAGTGGTGGACGGAGTTAAACAGGGATCATGGGCGGAGTATGGAGCAATCTTACATGAAATCAGAGATCATTCGTCTGTGTTTACTTCCTATAATATAGTCCACGAGTATAGAGCCTCAAATACTGAGGCTCACAATCTCGCTAAGCATGCTTTAACTTTATGGTTTGGCCGCCATGTCTTGTTTGGCCAGCCTGGTGATCTTCTTTTTGTACCTGTAAACATTGTGGATACATAAATAAAGCTTGGCGAGAGTGTCTAAAAAAAAACTAGCCAAACCACAGATTCTAAAAAAAAGCCAAACCATGTCGCCTCATCTCCTGCTCCTACCCCTCAAAAAAATCCTTCTCCACGCCTCTTCTACCGATGAATCGCAACGGTTTGACTCGCAAACGGAAGAATAGACCGGTGATTCGCCGGGCACGGGCGTAGTTCCTCCAAGCGGGAAAGGCGGCAGTCGACAACACATCCTCTCTGTCATCCTTTTTTTCTTTTTTCTTTTGCGGGTGGAAATATGTATTACTCATCACCAAAGTCCTTACAATCAATCGCAGCCAGTTCCAAAGCCTCAGGAGGGTCAGAACCTAACCAAGTCATGGTTCTACCCTCAGTACGAGCAAATTTAGCTAAACTATCACTAACTTTATTTTGATTGCGACTAACATGAGTAATACAATTTTCATGAAGAGACATAAGATATCTAATCTCCTTAATGATGGACGAATATACCGATCTATCAACCTCTGAAGTCTGGATCAATTTCACTGCCAATATAGAATCCATCTCTATCAGCACTGGTAGCTCACTTCTCTGGATGGAGAAAGATAATCCTTCCATGCATGCACATAATTCAGCTTCAAGTGCATCCCGGCAAGAAAATAATTGCTTGTAAGAAGAAAAGATGATGGCTCCCTTGTCGTCTCTTAACACCATTCCGGCACCGGCCGATCCATCAGCAGCAAATGAACCATCAGTGCACAACTTAACCCAGCCGGTCTTAGGAGCAGACCACTTGGGGTCTGCTACGACCAGTACCACATGTGGCTGAACTGGAGTATATGTAATGATTGACTTCCCTTTGCTAGGATCACCATTTAGGTCAGTTTTAATGCCAATTAGAGAATCCAAGTAGCTCGTCAAGAATCTTCGAGACGCCTCCATAGGTGGCGGGATTTATTATGGACAATCTCATTGCGTATATGCCACGCCCTCCATAATGTCAAGAGAAGCATCAAGCGCTCAATATCTGGCAGAGGAGCTAGAACTTGAAGCAGCCACTCGACACCTGTATTCTGCACGGTAGTAATATTTGGAAGGGACCATACTTCTGCCATAGCCTCCCAGAGAACTCTCGAGAGGGTGCAGCGACATAGTGCATGAAAGCAGTCCTCAGACTCTACCGAACACAGAGGGCACAAATCACTAGTTTCCAGCCCTCTTGTATGCTTGTTGCTCCATGTAGGAAGAGAGTTTGTAGCGACCCGCCATGCGAAATTACGTACTGAGGGAGGAACATCAGTTGACCATCTAAACTTCCAGCAGTCCTGACGCCCATCTGGACATGAGCTGGAGCCCGTCGAAGTGCTTCTGTGAGCTTCCTCAAAACCGAACTAGTAGGCACTCATCACTGAAAAGGCACCAAACTTGCCAGGGCCCCAAGCCAACGTATCTTCCTCCTGTCTTGGCGACGCCCTGTTTTTTAAAATTTCCACAACACCAACCGGCATGAAAAAATCCTGTAGCAATCCAACCTTCCATGAACCGTTCTCATTAAGCAAATCTGAGATGAAACGGATTCTGCACCTCCCTTTTAAATTGAATGGTTTATAGAAAAAGGGTCTAGGGATCCAATTGTCACGCCAAACGCGTATATTTCTTCCGTTCCCAACTCTCCAAATCAGACCTTTCTTCAAGAGTTCAAGACCGTAGCTAATAGCTTGCCAAAAAGAAGAAGCATTTCCGGCGAAAACTGTTGGCTTTCGATCTCTAGATCAGATCACCCAGGATCACTACGTACGCGCAACCAGCTAGCAAGCAAGCTAGCAGGGAGCTTAATCGATTCTGGCCGTACGTGCAGCCGGCGACACTTGCGATCGAAACTGGACAGAAGAAACTCTTTTTGCGGTGCGTGACTTGCACCTTTTCGTTTATTTGCTCAGTATATAAAGGGATACAGCCGCTCCGTCCAACACATCACCGAGTCGGCGACCAACACGACGGAGACCCGGACTCGTACAAGCACTTGTCCGGTTTACTGATGTGAACACTAAAACGACTAGTACTAGGACTCTTTGGACTAACACGTGACCATACCTAATACTACAACTAGATTAACTCTTACATTCACCTCCTTAATCTGGTTGCTTTGTCTCCATCGCTTGCACTCCGACTTTCTACCTCATCTCGATGAACTTCTGTCGACCGAGGGACTTCGTGAGAATGTCGGCAAGCTGGTCCTTCGTGTTCACGTGCTGAACTTCAATCATCCCTTCCTCAATGCACTCCCGGATATGGTGGAACCGGGTATCTATGTGCTTGCTCCTCTCATGATGAACCGGATTCTTGCAGAATGAGATTGCAGCTTGGTTGTCAATCTTCAGTGACACCTTCTGCACCTCCCGCTTTGCAAGATCAGCTAGGAGTCTTCTCAGCCACACTGCTTGACAAGCCGCCGTGCTTGCCGCTATGTATTCTGCCTCGCATGAAGACAGCGCAACCACCTTTTGCTTCTGAGAATTCCAGCTGATAGGATTTGGGCCAAGGTAGAATATCATGCCCGTTGTGCTTTTCCGGTCATCAACATCACCTGCCATGTCGCTATCTGAGTATCCTTGAATGATCAATCCTTCCTTTCCCTTTCTGTACGTGCAGCCAAGATTAATAGTGCCTTTAACATAGCGCAAGATTTGCTTGACCGCGCTCATGTGTTCGGTTGTCGGATTCTCCATGAAACGACTCACGATCCCGACTGAATAAGCCAAGTCAGGTCGGGTATGCACCAAATATCTTAGGCTGCCCACAACGCTTCGATACATTGTGGTGTCCACCGGCGGATTTGAGCTACGCTTGCTCAACTTGTGGCGTTGGTCCATTGGAGCTTGTGTCTCGTAGCAATCTGTCATGCCACACTTGTCCAATAACTTGACCGCATAAGCCGATTGACATAGGGAATTCTCCCTGGAGCTTTGCTTCACTTCGATGCCCAAGTAATAGCTGAGTAATCCCAGATCGCTCATGCTAAACTTCTTCTTCATCTGCGCCTTGAAACGTTCAATTTCTCGCGCGCTATCTCCGGTGATAATCAGATCGTCGACATAAACTCCAACTAGCAGGTTTGATCCTTTGGAGTTCTTTGTATAGACCGCGTGCTCGAGGGGACATCTCTTGAACCCGAGCGAGATTAAACTTCGGTCTAACTTTGCGTTCCAAGCTCTTGGCGCTTGCTTCAGCCCGTAAAGTGCCTTCTTGAGCTTGTAAACTTTTCCTTCTTCGCCTTTCTTCTCGTAGCCGAGGGGTTGTTCCACGTGCACTTCTTCTTTGAGGTCGCCGTTGAGGAAAGCGGATTTCACATCCATATGATGAACCTTCCAATCCTCTTGTGCTGCCAAAGCTAGGAGCACTCTCACCGTCTCAATTCGAGCAACCGGTGCAAACACCTCCTCATAGTCAACTCCTTGACGTTGTACGTAGCCCTTTGCAACGAGTCTTGCCTTGTACTTCACAATGGCACCTTTCGTGTCCTTCTTCAACTTGTAAACCCACTTCAAACCTATGGCCTTTTGGTTCGGAGGTCGGGTTACCAAAGTCCACGTGCCATTGCTCTCGATCGCCTTCATCTCCTCATCCATGGCTTGCATCCAGCTTGAACTTTTGCTCGCCTCTACGAAGTTCGCCGGCTCCTCAACTCCGAGTAAACACAAATCGGAGTACTCGAGCGTAACTGGCTTTGCGTACTTGTAGACTTTCTTGAGGGTCTTGTAGCGACGAGGCCCGGAAGAATCCGTTGTGGCTTGCGAAGGAGGTGACACAAATTGTGTCCGCGTCGATGCACTTAAGGAAGACGGTTGAGTCTCGGGCGTGGTAGATGCCGGGTCATTGGCATCTGCGTCGTCGGCGTAGTCGTCGTGATCGTGACCATCATCTTGATTGTCATCATCACTATGCGCCTCATTGTCGATGTCGTTGCCGAGGTCTCCACCCGTGTCTTGCGCGTCCTTGTCGCTATCACCTTGCGACCCATGCGCGTCGTCGTTGGTGTCGGCACCATGATGATCACTACCATTGTGGTCACCTTGGTTGGGCGTTTTGCCAACCACCTGGACGTCCTCCCCTGCATCATCGTCAGTTGGAAATTCAACTGTGAATATGTTACCGTTTGGAGCATCGTCGGCTGCTGCGCTCCAATTCCACGCTTGGTTTTCTTCAAACACGACGTCGCGTGAAATCCGTAGATGCTTGGTTCATGGATCGTAGAAGCGGTATGCCTTGGTGCCGGAACTCCTCTCGTATCCGATGAACACCATCTTGGTGCTGCGATCGGCAAGCTTTGAGAGATGCGGCTCCGCCGACTTCACATGGGCCACGCACCCAAACGTCCGTAGATGAGACACATTCGGCTTACGTCCGTAAATTGCTTCATACGGAGTCTTGCCGATCACCGCCTTCGTTGGAGCCCGGTTGAGAAGATAGACCGCCGTCGAGACAGCTTCTCCCCAAAAGGTCCCCGGCAAGTTCTTGCTCTTGAGTAAACTTCTCGCCATGTCAACGAGGGTTCGATTGCGCCTTTCAACAACCCCGTTCTGCTGCGGCGTATAAGGTGCCGTGAGGAACCTCTTTATGCCAATCTTCTCGCAGTAGTCGTTGAACTCGTTCGACGTAAACTCTCCGCCGCGATCTGTTCGTAGAGCGCGAACCTTCAGCTTGTGTTCCATCTCCGTTGCAGCCTTCAGCTTCTTAAACGCTTCAAACGCCTCATCTTTAGATCGTAGGAGAATGACCCACATGTATCTCGAGTAGTCATCTACCACAAGGAAGAAGTACTTCTTTCCTCCGTGAGTTGCTGGGGTGATAGGGCCACATAGATCACCATGGAGCAGCTCGAGTGCATCACTTGCACGATAGGTAGACTGAGCAGGGAACGGCCTGCGGTGCTGTTTTCCAACCAAGCACCCGTCACATACTCGATCAACGTGGTCGATAAACGGCATTCCAGATACCATCTCCATCTTCGACATCTTCTTCAAGGCATAGAAGTTAACGTGTCCAAATCTAGCATGCCATAACCACGAATCATCATCACTCTTGGCGAGCCAACACTCTGGTTGAGATTGATCAAGGTTGAGGATATAGAGCCTGTTCCGCGTGCGATTCACACGCGCTAGCATGTTTCGGAGGTTGTCAAAGATCGTCATCACTCCGTTCTCGATATCCACCTTGCATCCGTTCTCGTCAAGTTTCCCGACAGAGATGATGTTGTTGCGAAGTCGTGGGATGTAGTATACTCCGGTAAGTATGCGATGTTCTCCTGTGAGACCATCGAAGAGGACAGAACCTTGCCCGCAAATCTCCACATTTGAACCATCACCGAACTTGACCGAGCCTTGAACATCATATTCCAGCTCGAGGAACTTCTCCTTGCACCCCGTCATGTGGTTACTGGCACCCGTGTCTAGATACCACGACACGTTCTGGCTCCCGGATAACTTTGGTGTTACCTTTTTCTCATGAAGTAGCACCTTCCGGTTTGGTTTCACAACCGCTGTTTGGACGAGATCACAAACTTCGGCCATCAGAAGACCTGGACGTTCGTCTTCCTGCTTTGCCAAATTTGCCTCGATATCCCGCTTGTTAGGCTCCGGACAATCCTTCGCAAAGTGACCCATCTCGTTGCAGTTATAGCACTTGACCTCGGACATATCCAAGTTCCGTGGCTTCCGCTCTTTAGATCGGTCCGCCTTACCACAACTTTGTGGCTTGCCTTTTCCTTTGCCTTTTCCGGTTTGTCCGCCGTGCTTCGCTTTGCTTGAGCCTTCACCACCGTCACGCCTTCCTTTGCTACTTGGGGCCTCCCAATCTGCGCGCGAGTACATGAGTTGGTCACTACCTCCTCCTTTTCCTTTCCGACAGCCACGAGCATTCTCTTCCCACGTCCGCAAGCGTCCGATCGCCTCCGTTATGGTCATGTCGTCGATGTCGTAAAGCTGCTCAAGCGTGCCGATGATGTACGTGAATTTATCAGTCACCGAACCGAAAAACTTTTGTACGATCTCGGCTTCCTCGAGCTTCGCACCAAGCGCGCGGATCTCTCCCACCAAAGTAGTCAGACGCATGGCATAGTCGTTCACCGATTCAGTTTCCTCCATCTGCAACTTGTGAAATTGGCGCTTCAGCACTTGTGCCCGAGCCTTCGTGACGCGATCTTCTCCGATCCTCATCTCTTTGAGTGCGTTCCACGCCTCTCTTGCTGTCTCGAACTCCGCCAATGTCATCAGCACGGAATCTGGCACAGACTGGGCTATGGCGGCCATGGCACCTTCGTCGCACTCCTCGTCGACGTCGTCGTCCGTAATGGCCTGCTACACTCGCAGGGTTCGGAGAATGATCTTCATCTTCACTGCCCACACGCCGTAGTTGGCGTCGGTGAGCATCGGGTACTGGATGGGGATGTTGCGATGCGCCTGCACGTTGGCGCCGCCCGTTCCACTTAAGTTTACCATCCGGATAGTATCTGGATTTTAACACTAGTGCGCATAGACTGTCAGGCTTCGAAACTAATCTCCATGCTTGCCTAGCTAATAGTGCTTGGTTGAATATTCGGAAATCTTTAAAACCAGCACCTCCTTTGCTATTTGGTTGCAATAGATCATCCCATGCCCGCCAGTGCACTTTCCTCCTCCCCTTCTCAGTTCCCCAATAAAAGGCTCTAACCATTCTGGCAAGTTCATCGCACACCGAAAAGGGTAGTTTAAATACTCCCATCATATAAGTGGGAAGGGCCTGAGCAACAGACTTAATAAGTGTCTCCCTCCCTGGTTGAACAAGGTGGCCATCACCCAACTGGGTCAACCTCTTAGTTAAGCTCATCTGGAGATTCTGAAATCTTCCCTTAGACATGCGCCCGTCAGGTGTGGGGAGTCCAAGGTACTTCTCCTCAAAAACCAAACTAGTGACATTGAGAACCCCTCTTATTTCCTCCTGTTTGACATAAGGACATGCCTCACCAAAAAGAATAGAACACTTGTCAAAATTCAAACTTTGACCTGTTGCTTTCCCATATTGATCCAATGCTAGCTTTACTGTTTCGGCTTGAGCACGGTTTGCTTTGAAAAATAACATAGTATCATCAGCAAACAATAGGTGTGAGATCCCTGGAGCTCTTCTACACACCTTGACAGGGGTGATATCCCCACTAGACACATAATGCTTTGGAATTGTAGAAAGTCCATCAGCCACAGGTAGGAACAAGAAGGGGGATAACGGATCGCCTAGCCAAAGCCCGCACGACGGTGCAAATGAATCCAGGAAGGTCCCATTAAGTTTGACAGAGTATCACTAGTAGAAAACAGGGCTTTGGTTCGGGCCAGCCCAGCCCATTAGTCCCGGTTCAGTCACGAACCGGGACCCATGGGGGGCATACGTCCCGGTTCATGCGCCCAGGGGGCCGGCCGGGGCCTCGTGGGCATTGATCCCGGTTCGTCTAGACCCATTTGTCCCGGTTCCTGGCACGAACCGGGACCAATGGGCCTCGCTCCTGGCCCACATGCATTGGTCCCGGTTCGTGGCTTGAACCGGGACAGAAGGGGGGCCTTTAGTCCCGGTTCCATGCACGAACCAGGACCAATGAGGTGGCTATATATACCCCATCGCCGGCGAGCAGAGCACTCCACACTGCTCTGTTTTTTCTGGCCGGCGAGGGGAGAGCTTTGTGGTGCTCTAGCTCACCTCCTATGCACATGAGGTGTTTGATGAAATGCCCGAGCCACACTAGTTAAGCTTTCTCCTCTCAAAGCTCGACCTTCAAGCTCCATTTTCCTCAAGATTTGTCTAGGTTTAGCGGTCCGTCACGTCCCGTCCCCGTCTTCACCGCCGTCGATCGCCCGCGCCGATCTCGTCGCCGGCATTACCGTGGTGAGCCTCTTGTTCTTATCTTCTTTCTAAAAAGAAAAAAATTTTCATCGCCGGTTTTTTACACACTTAATTATATATAATGCACGCAGATGAACCGGCAATGGATGTACGGTGACAGACGCACCTCCGAGTACATTAAGGGCGTGCATAATTTTCTCGAACTGGCTGAGGCAAACAAGCAGAATGGTTTTATGTGTTGTCCATGCCCTATATGTGGGAATACGAAGTCTTACTCTGACCGGAAAATCCTTCACACCCACCTGCTTGAGAAGGGTTTCATGCCACACTATAATGTTTGGACCAGGCACGGAGAAATAGGGGTTATGATGGAAGACAGCGAAGAAGAAGAGGACGATGACAACTATGTGCCCCCTGAATATGGTGATGCTGCAACGGGGGAAGCTGAAGATCAAGAGGAACCAGACGATGTGCCCGATGATGATCTCTGCCGGGTCATTGTTGATGCAAGGAGACAGTGTGAAAGTGAAAAGGAGAAGCTGAAATTCGATCGCATGTTAGAGGATCACCAAAAAGGGTTGTACCCCAATTGCGAAGATGGCAACAAAAAGCTCGGTACCATACTGGAATTGCTGCAGTGGAAGGCAGAGAATGCTGTGCCTGACAAAGGATTTGAGAAGCTACTGAAAATATTGAAGAAGAAGCTTCCAAAGGATAACGAATTGCCTGACAGTACGTACGCAGCAAAGAAGGTCGTATGCCCTCTAGGATTGGAGGTGCAGAAGATACATGCATGCCCTAATGACTGCATCCTGTACCGTGGTGTGTACGAGGATTTGAACGCATGCCCGGTATGCGGTGCATTGCGGTATAAGATCAGACGAGATGACCCTGGTGATGTTGACGGCGAGCCCCCCAGGAAGAGGGTTCCTGCGAAGGTGATGTGGTATGCTCCTATAATACCACGGTTGAAACGTCTGTTCAGAAAGAAAGAGCATGCCAAGTTGATGCGATGGCACAGAGAGGACCGTAAGAAAGACAGAAAGTTGAGAGCACCCGCTGACGGGTCGCAGTGGAGAAAAATCGAGAGAAAGTACCGGGAGGAGTTTGCAGGTGACGCAAGGAACGTATGGTTTGGTTTAAGCGCGGATGGCATTAATCCTTTCGGGGAGCAGAGCAGCAATCACAGCACCTGGCCCGTGACTCTATGTATCTATAACCTTCCTCCTTGGCTGTGCATGAAGCGGAAGTTCATTATGATGCCAGTACTCATCCAAGGCCCTAAGCAACCCGGCAATGACATTGATGTGTACCTAAGGCCATTAGTTGAAGAACTTTTACAGCTGTTGAATGGAAATGGTGTACGTGTGTGGGATGAGCACAGACAGGAGGAATTTGACCTGCATGCATTGCTGTTTGTAACCATCAATGATTGGCCTGCTCTCAGTAACCTTTCAGGACAGACAAACAAGGGATACCACGCATGCACGCACTGTTTAGCTGACACCGAAAGTATAGACCTGGACAAATGCAGGAAGAATGTGTACCTGGGGCATCGTCGATTTCTTCCGACCAACCATCAATGTCGAAAGAAAGGCAAGCATTTCAAAGGCGAGGCAGATCACCGGAAGAAGCCCGCCATGCGTACCGGTGATCACGTACTAGCTATGGTCAATGATTTACACGTAATCTTTAGAAAGGGTCCCGACGGACTATCTGTTCTGAATGACGCTGAGGGACGCGCTCCCATGTGGAAGAAGAAATCTATATTTTGGGACCTACCCTACTGGAAAGACCTAGAGGTCCGCTCTTCAATCGACGTGATACACGTGACAAAGAACCTATGCGTGAACCTGCTAGGCTTCTTGGGCGTGTATGGAAAGACAAAAGATACACCGGAGGCACGGGAGGACCTGCAACGTTGGCACGAAAAAGACGGCATGCCTCCAAAGCAGTATGAAGGTCCTGCCAGCTACGCTCTTACCAAAGAAGAGAAGGAAATCTTCTTTGAATGCCTGCTCAGTATGAAGGTCTCGTCTGGCTTCTCGTCGAATATAAAGGGAATAATAAATTGTTGGAAATATGCCCTAGAGGCAATAATAAAGTGGTTATTATTATATTTCCTTGTTCATGATAATTGTCTATTGTTCATGCTATAATTGTATTAACCGGAAACTGTAATACATATGTGAATACATAGATCACAGCATGTCCCTAGTAAGCCTCTAGTTGACTAGCTCGTTGATCAATAGATGGTTATGGTTTCCTGACCATGGACATTAGATGTCGTTGATAACGGGATCACATCATTAGGAGAATGATGTGATGGACAAGACCAAATCCTAAGCATAGCACAAGATCGTATAGTTCGTTCGCTAGAGCTTTCTAATGTCAAGTATCATTTCCTTAGACCATGAGATTGTGCAACTCCCGGATACCGTAAGAATGCTTTGGGTGTATCAAACGTCACAATGTAACTGGGTGACTATAAAGGTGCACTACAGGTATCTCCGAAAGTGTCTGTTGGGTTGGCACGAATCGAGACTGGGATTTGTCACTCCGTATGACGGAGAGGTATCTCTGGGCCCACTCGGTAATGCATCATCGTAATGAGCTTAATGTGACTAAGGAGTTAGCCACGGGATCATGCGTTACGGAACGAGTAAAGAGACTTGCCGGTAACGAGATTGAACAAGGTATAAGGATACCGACGATCGAATCTCGGGCAAGTAACATACCGATGGACAAAGGAAATTGCGTACGGGATTGATTGAATCCTCGACATCGTGGTTCATCCGATGAGATCATCGTGGAACATGTGGGAGCCAACATGAGTATCCAGATCCCGCTGTTGGTTATTGGCCGGAGAGATGTCTCGGTCATGTCTGCATGGTTCCCGAACCCGTAGGGTCTACACACTTAAGGTTTGGTGACGCTAGAGTTGTTATGGGAAATAGTATGTGGTTACCAAATGTTGTTCGGAGTCCCGGATGAGATCCCGGACATCACGAGGAGTTCTGGAATGGTCCGGAGGTGAAGATTTATATATGGGAAGTCATCATACGGTCACCGGAAGTATTCGGGGGTTTGCCGGTATTGTACCGGGACCACCGAAGGGGTTCCGGGGGTCCACCTGCCCCGGAGGGCCCTATGGGCTATATGTGGAAGGGAACCAGCCCCTAAGTGGGCTGGGCGCCATCCCCCTTAGGGCCCATGTGCCTAGGGTTGGGGGGAAACCCTAAAGGGGGCGCCCCCCTTGGCTTGGGGGGCAAGCCCCCTCCCCTTGGCCGCCGCCCCCCCTCTAGATCTCATCTAGAGGGGCCGGCCCCCTTCCCCCTTTGCCCTATAAATAGAGGGGAGGAGGGAGGGCAGCAGCACCTCATCCAAGGCGCAGCCCTCCCCCTCTCCAACACCCCCTCCTCCTCCGTTGAGCTTGGTGAAGCCCTGCCGGAGAATTGCAAGCTCCACCACCACGCCGTCGTGCTGCCGGAGTTGTCTTCCCCAACCTCTCCCTCCTCCTTGCTGGATCAAGGCGCGGGAGACGTCACCGGGCTGCACGTGTGTTGAACGCGGAGGCGCCGTTGTTCGGCGCTTAGATCAGAATCGACCGCGATCTAAATCGTTGCGTGTACGACTCCTCCAACCGCGTTCTTGCAACGCTTCCGCATCGCGAGCTTCAAGGGTATGAAGATGCACTCCCCTCTCTCTCGTTGCTAGTCTCTCCATAGATTGATCTTGGTGATGCGTAGAAATTTTTTAATTTCTACACCGATCCCCAACAGTGGCATCATGAGCTAGGTCTATGCGTAGTTTCTATGCACGAGTAGAACACAAGTTGTTGTGGGCGTCGATTTTGTCAATTTACTTGCCGTTACTAGTCTTATCTTGATTCGGCAGCATCATGGGATGAAGCGGCCCGGACCGACCTTACACGTACGCTTACGTGAGACAGGTTCCATCGACTGACATGCACTAGTTGCATAAGGTGGCTAGCGGGTGTCTGTCTCTCCCACTTTAGTCGGATCGGATTCGATGAAAAGGGTCCTTATGAAGGGTAAATAGAAATTGGCATATCACGTTGTGGTTTTGGCGTAGGTAAGAAACGTTCTTGCTAGAAACCTATAGCAGCCACGTAAAAATTTGCAACAACAATTAGAGGACGTCTAACTTGTTCTTGCAGCATATGCCGTGTGATGTGATATGGCCAAAAGGATGTGATGAAAGATATATGTGATGTATGAGATTGATCATGTTCTTGTAATAGGAATCACGACTTGCATGTCGATGAGTATGACAACCGGCAGGAGCCATAGGAGTTGTCTTAATTTATTGTATGACCTGCGTGTCAATGAAAACGCCATGTAATTACTTTACTTTATTGCTAACCGTTAGCCATAGTAGTAGAAGTAATAGTTGGCGAGACAACTTCATGAAGACACGATGATGGAGATCATGGTGTCATGCCGGTGATGATGATGATCATGGCGCCCCGAAGATGGAGATCAAAAGGAGCAAAATGATATTGGCCATATCATGTCACTATTTGATTGCATGTGATGTTTATCATTTTTTTTACATCTTATTTGCTTAGAACGACGGTAGCATAAATAAGATGATCCCTCGCTAAAATTTCAAGAAAGTGTTTCCCCTAACTGTGCACCGTTGCAAAGGTTCGTTGTTTCGAAGCACCACGTGATGATCGGGTGTGATAGATTCTAACGTTCGAATACAACGGGTGTAAGCCAGATTTACACATGCAAAACACTTAGGTTGACTTGACGAGCCTAGCATGTACAGACATGGCCTCGGAACACGGAAGACCGAAAGGTCAAACATGAGTCGTATAGAAGATACGATCAACATAGAGATGTTCACCGTTAATGACTAGTCCGTCTCATGTGATGATCGGACACGGCCTAGTCGATTCGGATCATGTGTCACTTAGATGACTAGAGGGATGTCTATCTGAGTGGGAGTTCATTGAATAATTTGATTAGATGAACTTAATTATCATGAACTTAGTCTAAAATCTTTACAATATGTCTTGTAGATCAAATGGCCCACGCTAATGTTGCCCTCAACTTTAATGCGTTCCTAGAGAAAACCAAGCTGAAAGACGATGGTAGCAACTACACGGACTGGGTCCGTAACTTGAGGATCATCCTCATAGCTGCCAAGAAAGCATATGTCCTTGAAGCACCGCTAGGTGACGCACCTGTTTTCCCAGCAACTCAAGACGTTATGAACGCCTGGCAGTCGCGTAGTGATGATTACTCCCTGGTTCAGTGCGGCATGCTTTACAGCTTAGAACCGGGGCTCCAAAAGCGTTTTGAGCAACACGGAGCATATGAGATGTTCCAAGAGCTGAAAATGGTTTTCCAAGCTCATGCCCGAGTCGAGAGATATGAAGTCTCCGACAAGTTCTAGAGTTGTAAAATGGAGGAGAATAGTTCTGTCAGCGAGCACATACTCAAAATGTCTGGGTTGCACAACCGCTTGTCTCAGCTGGGAGTTAATCTCCCGGATGACGCGGTCGTTGACAGAATCCTTCAGTCGCTTCCACCTAGCTACAAGAGCTTTGTGATGAACTTCAATATGCAGGGGATGAAAAAAACCATTCCTGAGGTATATTCAATGCTGAAATCAGCAGAGGTGGAGATCAAAAAGGAACATCAAGTGTTGATGGTGAATAAAACCACTAAGTTCAAGAAAGGCAAGGGTAAAAAGAACTTCAAGAAGGACGGAAAGGGAGTTGCCGTGCCCGGTAAGCAAGCTGCCGGGAAGAAGCCAAAGAATGGACCCAAGCCTGAGACTAAATGCTTTTATTGCAAGGGAAACGGTCACTGGAAGCGGAACTGCCCCAAGTACTTAGCGGATAAGAAGGCCGGCAATACCAAAGGTATATGTGATATACATGTTATTGATGTGTACCTTACCAGCGCTCGTAGTAGCTCCTGGGTATTTGAT
Source organism: Thinopyrum elongatum (assembly GCA_011799875.1). Classification (NCBI taxonomy): domain Eukaryota; kingdom Viridiplantae; phylum Streptophyta; class Magnoliopsida; order Poales; family Poaceae; genus Thinopyrum; species Thinopyrum elongatum. The sequence continues at coordinate 642,662,767 of CM022303.1, read as the reverse complement.
ACCGGTGCGGTTGCTCATATTTGTAACTCAAAACAGGAGCTGCGGAATAAGCGGAGACTGGCGAAGGACGAGGTGACGATGCGCGTCGGGAATGGTTCCAAGGTCGATGTGATCGCCGTCGGCACGCTACCTCTACATCTGCCTACGGGATTAGTTTTGAACCTCAATAATTGTTATTTAGTGCCAGCTTTGAGCATGAACATTGTATCTGGATCTCGCTTAATGCAAGATGGCTACTCATTTAAATCTGAGAATAATGGTTGTTCTATTTATATGAGAGATATGTTTTATGGTCATGCCCCGCTGGTCAATGGTTTATTCTTATTGAATCTCGAACGTGATGTTACACATATTCATAGTGTGAATGCCAAAAGATGTAAGGTTGATAATGATAGTCCCACATACTTGTGGCACTGCCGTCTTGGTCACATTGGTGTCAAACGCATGAAGAAACTCCATGCAGATGGACTTTTGGAGTGTCTTGATTATGTTTGACACGTGCGAACCATGCCTCATGGGCAAAATGACCAAGACTCCATTCTCCGGAACAATGGAACGAGCAACCAACTTATTGGAAATCATACATACTGATGTGTGCGGTCCAATGAGCGTTGAGGCTCGCGGTGGTTATCGTTATGTTCTCACCCTCACTGATAACTTAAGTAGATATGGGTATGTCTACTTAATGAAACACAAGTCTGAGACCTTTGAAAAGTTCAAGGAATTTCAGAGTGAGGTTGAGAATCAACGTGACAGAAAAATAAAGTTCTTACGATCAGATCGTGGAGGGGAATATTTGAGTCACGAATTTGGCACGCACTTAAGGAAATGTGGAATTGTTTCACAACTGACGCCGCCTGGAACACCTCAGCGTAATGGTGTGTCCGAACGTCATAATCGCACTCTATTAGATATGGTGCGATCTATGATGTCTCTTACCGATCTACCGCTATCATTTTGGGGTTATGCTTTAGAGACTGCCGCATTCACTTTAAATAGGGCTCCGTCGAAATCCGTTGAGACGACACCGTATGAATTATGGTTTGGGAAGAAACCTAAGCTGTTGTTTCTGAAAGTTTGGGGATGCGATGCTTATGTAAAGAAACTTCAACCTGAAAAGCTTGAACCCAAATCGGAAAAATGCGTCTTCATAGGATACCCTAAGGAAACTATTGGGTATACCTTCTACCGCAGATCTGAAGGCAGGATCTTTGTTGCCAGGAATGGATCCTTTCTAGAGAAAGAGTTTCTCTCGAAAGAAATTAGTGGGAGGAAAGTGGAGCTTGATGAGATGACCCTTCTCGAACCGGAGAGTAGCGCAGCGCAGGAAAATGTTTCTGTGGTGCCTGCACCGACTAGAGAGGAAGTTAATGATGATGATCATGATCAAGTTACCACTGAACTTCGTAGGTCCACAAGAACACGTTCCGCACCAGAGTGGTACGGCAACCCTGTCCTGGAAGTCATGTTGTTAGACAACGGTGAACCTTCGAACTATGAAGAAGCGATGGCGGGCCCGGATTCCAACAAATGGCTTGAAGCCATGAAATCCGAGATAGGATCCATGTATGAAAATGAAGTATGGACTTTGACAGACTTGCCCGATGATCGGCAAGCCATAGAGAACAAATGGATCTTTAAGAAGAAGACAGACGCGGATGGTAATGTGACCATCTATAAGGCTCGACTTGTCGCAAAGGGTTATCGACAAGTTCAAGGGGTTGACTACGATGAGACCTTCTCACTCGTAGCGAAGCTGAAGTCCGTCCGAATCATGTTAGCAATTGCCGCATTCTATGATTATGAGATATGGCAAATGGACGTCAAAACGGCATTCCTTAATGGTTTCCTTAAGGAAGAATTGTATATGATGCAGCCGGAAGGTTTTGTCGATCCTAATAATGCTGACAAGGTATGCAAGCTCCAGCGCTCAATCTATGGGCTGGTGCAAGCATCTCGGAGTTGGAACATTCGCTTTGATGAGATGATCAAAGCGTTTGGGTTTACACAGACTTATGGAGAAGCCTGTGTTTACAAGAAAGTGAGTGGGAACTCTGTAGCATTTCTCATATTATATGTGGATGACATACTATTAATGGGAAATGATATAGAATTCTTGGAAAGCATAAAGGCCTCCTTGAATAAGTGTTTTTCAATGAAGGACCTTGGAGATAGATCGAGACGCCTCATTGGTCTTTCGCAAAGCACATACCTTGACAAGATATTGAAGAAGTTCAATATGGATCAGTCCAAGAAGGGGTTCTTGCCTGTATTGCAAGGTGTGAGATTGAGCACGGCTCAATGCCCGACCTCGGCAGAAGATAGAGAAAAGATGAGTGTCATCCCCTATGCCTCAGCCATAGGGTCTATTATGTATGCCATGCTGTGTACCAGACCTGATGTGAACCTCGTTGTAAGTTTGGTAGGGAGGTACCAAAGGAATCCCGGCATGGAACACTGGACAGCGGTCAAGAACATCCTGAAGTACCTCAAAAGGACTAAGGATATGTTTCTCGTTTATGGAGGTGACAAAGAGCTCGTCGTAAAGGGTTACGTCGATGCTAGCTTCGACATAGATCTGGATGACTCCAAGTCACAAACCGGATACGTGTATATTTTGAATGGTGGGGCAGTCAGCTGGTGCAGTTGCAAGCAAAGCGTCGTGGCAGGATCTACATGTGAAGCGGAGTACATAGCAGCCTCGGAGGCAGCACAGGAAGCAGTCTGGATGAAGGAGTTCATCACCGACCTAGGAGTTATTCCCAATGCGTCGGGTCCAATGACTCTCTTCTGTGACAACACTGGAGCTATTGCCCTTGCCAAGGAGCCCAGGTTTCACAAGAAGACCAGGCATATCAAGCGTCGCTTCAACTCCATTCGTGAACATGTTCAAGATGGAAACATAGATATTTGTAAAGTGCATACGGATCTGAATGTCGCAGATCCGTTGACTAAACCTCTTCCACGAGCAAAACATGATCAACACCAGAACTCTATGGGTGTTCGATTCATCACAATGTAACTAGATTATTGACTCTAGTGCAAGTGGGAGACTGTTGGAAATATGCCCTAGAGGCAATAATAAAGTGGTTATTATTATATTTCCTTGTTCGTGATAATTGTCTATTGTTCATGCTATAATTGTATTAACCGGAAACCATAATACATGTGTGAATACATAGATCACAGCATGTCCCTAGTAAGCCTCTAGTTGACTAGCTCGTTGATCAATAGATGGTTATGGTTTCCTGACCATGGACATTAGATGTCGTTGATAACGGGATCACATCATTAGGAGAATGATGTGATGGACAAGACCCAATCCTAAGCATAGCACAAGATCGTATAGTTCGTTCGCTAGAGCTTTCTAATGTCAAGTATCATTTCCTTAGACCATGAGATTGTGCAACTCCCGGATACCGTAAGAATTCTTTGGGTGTATCAAACGTCACAACGTAACTGGGTGACTATAAAGGTGCACTACAGGTATCACCGAAAGTGTCTGTTGGGTTGGCACGAATCGAGACTGGGATTTGTCACTCCGTATGACGGAGAGGTATCTCTGGGCCCACTCGGTAATGCATCATCGTAATGAGCTCAATGTGACTAATGAGTTATCCACGGGATCATGCGTTACAGAACGAGTAAAGAGACTTGCCGGTAACGAGATTGAACAAGGTATAAGGATACCGACGATCGAATCTCGGGCAAGTAACATACCGATGGACAAAGGTAATTCCGTACGGGATTGATTGAATCCTCGACATCGTGGTTCATCCGATGAGATCATCATGGAACATGTGGGAGCCAACATGGGTATCCAGATCCCGCTGTTGGTTATTGGCCGGAGAGATGTCTCGGTCATGTCTACATGGTTCCCGAACCCATAGGGTCTACACACTTAAGGTTCGGTGACGCTAGAGTTGTTATGGGAAATAGTATGTGGTTACCGAATGTTGTTCGGAGTCCTGGATGAGATCCCGGACGTCACGAGGAGGTCCGGAATGGTCCGGAGGTGAAGATTTATATATGGGAAGTCATCATACGGTCACCGGAAGTATTCGGGGGTTTGCCGGTATTGTACCGGGACCACCGAAGGGGTTCCGGGGGTCCACCGGGAGGGTCCACCTGCCCCGGAGGGCCCTATGGGCTGTATGTGGAAGGGAACCAGCCCCTAAGTGGGCTGGGCGCCATCCCCCTTAGGGCCCATGCGCCTAGGGTTGGGGGGAAACCCTAAAGGGGGCGCCCCCCTTGGCTTGGGGGGCAAGCCCCCTCCCCTTGGCCGCCGCCCCCCCCCCTCTAGATCTCATCTAGAGGGGCCGGCCCCCTTCCCCCTTCGCCCTATAAATAGAGGGGAGGAGGGAGGGCAGCAGCACCTCATCCAAGGCGCAGCCCTCCCCCTCTCCAACACCCCCTCCTCCTCCGTTGAGCTTGGCGAAGCCCTGCCGGAGAACTGCAAGCTCCACCACCACGCCGTCGTGCTGCCGGAGTTGTCTTCCCCAACCTCTCCCTCCTCCTTGCTGGATCAAGGCGCGGGAGACATCACTGGGCTGCACGTGTGTTGAACGCGGAGGCGCCGTTGTTCGGCACTTAGATCGGAATCGACCGCGATCTGAATCGCTGCATGTACGACTCCTCCAACCGCGTTCTTGCAACACTTCCGCATCGCGATCTTCAAGGGTATGAAGATGCACTCCCCTCTCTCTCGTTGCTAGTCTCTCCATAGATTGATCTTGGTGATGCGTAGAAATTTTTTAATTTCTACACCGATCCCCAACATAAATATCCCAGAGAAAAAGTTCCAGAACCTAAAGTCTCATGACTGCCACGTGATTATGACGCAACTGCTTCCGGTTGCATTGAGGGGGCTTCTACCGAAAAACGTTCGATTAGCCATTGTGAAGCTATGTGCATTCCTCAATGCAATCTCTCAGAAGGTGATCGATCCAGAAATCATACCAAGGCTAAGGAGTGATGTGGCGCAATGTCTTGTCAGTTTCGAGCTGGTGTTCCCACCATCCTTCTTCAATATCATGATGCACGTCCTAGTTCATCTAGTCGAGGAGATTGTCGTTCTGGGCCCCGTATTTCTACACAATATGTTCCCCTTTGAGAGGTTCGTGGGAGTTCTAAAGAAATATGTCCGTAACCACGCTAGGCCAGAAGGAAGCATCTCCATGGGCCATCAAACAGAGGATGTCATTGGGTTTTGTGTTGACTTCATTCCTGACCTTAAGAAGATTGGTCTCCCTCAATCGCGGTATGAGGGGAGACTGACTGGAAAAGGCACTCTAGGAGGGGACTCAATAATATGCAGGGACGGGCATTCTTGGTCTCAAGCACACTACACAGTTCTACAGAACTCTACCTTGGTGACCCCGTATGTCGATGAACACAAGAACATTCTGCGCTCCAAACACCTGGAGCAGTGTGACAACTGGATTACATGTGAACACATCAGGACTTTCGGCAGTTGGTTGGAAACACGTCTTAGAGGTGACAACACTGTTTCTGATGAGCTGTACTCGTTGTCCAGGGGACCATCTTCGACTGTATTGACTTACAAAGGATACGAGATAAATGGGAATACATTTTACACGATCGCCCAAGATCAAAAGAGCACCAACCAAAACAGCGGTGTCCGCTTTGATGCAGCAACCAAGAGGGGAAAGGACACATATTATGGTTACATAGTGGACATATGGGAACTTGACTATGGACATGATTTTAAGGTCCCTTTGTTTAAGTGCAAATGGGTCAATCTGTCAGGAGGCAGGGTACAGGTAGAGCCACATTATGGAATGACAACAGTGGATCTAAACAATCTTGGGTACACAGACGAACCATTCGTCCTAGCCAATGATGTGGCGCAGGTTTTCTATGTGAAGGACATGTCTACCAAACCGAGAAAAAGAAAAGATAAGGAAGCGAATACATCATACGATGAGCCAAAGCGCCACATAGTTCTTTCAGGGAAAAGAGACATCATGGGAGTGGAGGGTAAGACAGACATGTCTGAAGATTATGAAAAGTTTCATGAAATTCCTCCCTTCAAAGTCAAGGCTGACCCAAGCACCCTGTTAAGCGATGAAGAATATCCATGGTTACGGCGCAATAAGCAAAGGACACAAGCGAAGAAAAAGTGAAGACAGATGAAGTCAGAAAGGGTTGAAAATTGATGATATGGCTTTGAATGGTTCATTTTGAGCACAGAAAAAGTCTGGAGTTCAAATAAGTTCAAAAAAATGAAATCCCTTTGTAACAGATGAGTTTTTGTCCGAAACCTTGATACTTCGAAAGAGATTGTCCATTTTGTACACGAAGTGCATCCAGTTTTTGCCGTAACCCTCTCAACTTTTTAGCACATGCTATGTGGGTGAAATGATGATATCATGCAATTTTCAACCTCTTCAGAGTTCATGTGAAGTGGTTTTCAATTTCAGGGTCATTTAGCTCAAAAAAATCAGTAAATGCATGAAAAATAACAGATGAAGTCAGAAAGGGTTGAAAATTGATGATGTGTCTTTGAATGGTTTTCATTTTAACACAAAAAGTCTGGAGTTCAAATAAGTTTAAAAAATGAAATCCCTTTAACAGATGAGTTTGTCCGAAACCCTGATACTTCGAAAGAGATTGTCCATTGTGACACGAAGTGGCATCCAGTTTTTGCCGTAACCCTCTCAACTTTTTAGCACATCTATGTGGGGTAAATGTGATATCATGCCAATTTCAACCTCTTCAGAGTTCATGTGAGAGTGCTTTTCAATTTCAGGGTCATTTAGCTCAAAAAAATAAGTAAAAGCATGAAAAATAACAGATGAGTCAGAAAGGGTTGAAAATTGATGATGTGGCTTGAATGGTTCATTTTGAGAACACAAAAAGTTGGAGTTCAAATAAGTTTAAAAAATGAAATCCCTTTTAACAGATGAGTTTTTTGTCGAAACCTGATACTTCGAAAGAGATTGTCCATTTTACACGAAGTGCATCCAGTTTTGGTCGTAACCTCTCAACTTTTTACACATGCTATGTGGGTGAAATGATGATATCATGCCAATTTTCAACCTCTTCAGAGTTTCATGTGAAGTGCTTTTCAATTCAGGGTCATTAGCTCAAAAAAAAATCAGTAAATGCATGAAAATAACAGATGAAGTCAGAAAGGGTTGAAAATTGATGATGTGGCTTTGAATGGTTCTTTTGAACACACAAAAAGTATGGAGTTCAAATAGTTTAAAAAATGAAATCCCTTTGTAACAGATGAGTTTTTGTCCGAAACCCTGATACTTCGAAAGAGATTGTCCCTTTTGTCCATGAAGTGCATCACAGTTTTTGCCGTAACCTCTCAAATTTTTAGCACATGCTATGTGGGTGAAATGATGATATCATGCCAATTTTCAACTCTTCAGTTCATGTGAAGTGCTTTTCAATTTTCAGGGTCATTTAGCTCAAAAAAATCAGTAAATGCATGAAAAATAACAGATGAAGTCAGAAAGGGTTGAAAATTGATGATGTGGCTTTGAATGGTTCATTTTGAACACACAAAAGTTGGAGTACAAATAAGTTTAAAAAAAATGAAATCCCTTGGTAACACGATGAGTTTTTGTCCGAAACCCTGATACTTCGAAAGGATTGTCCATTTGTACACGAAGTGCATCCAGTTTTTGCCGTAACCCTCTCAACTTTTTAGCACACTGCTATGTGGGTGAATGATGATATATGCCAATTTTCAACCTTTCAGAGTTCCGTGAAGTGTTTTCAATTTCAGGGTCATTTAGCTCAAAAAAAATAGTAATGTGAAAAATAACAGATGAAGTCAGAAAGGGTGAAATGATGATGTGGCTTTGAATGGTTTCATTGAACACACAAAAAGTATTGGAGTTCAAATAAGTTCAAAAAATGAAATCCCTTTGTAACAGATGAGTTTTCGTCCGAAACCCTGATACTTCGAAGAGATTGTCCATTTTGTACAGTAAGTGCATCCAGTTTTTGCCGTAACCCTCTCAACTTTTTAGCACATGCTACGTGGGTGAAATGATGATACCTTCCAATTTTCAACCTCTTCAGAGTTCATCTGAAGTGCTTTTCAATTTCAGGGTCATTTAGCTCAAAAAATTTAGTAAATGCATGAAAAATAACAGATGAAGTTAGAAAGGGTTGAAAATTGATGATGTGCCTTTGAATGGTTCATTTTGAACACACAAAAAGTCTGGAGTTCAAATAAGTTCAAAAAAATGAAATCCCTTTGTAACAGATGAGTTTTCGTTCGAAACCCTGATACTTCGAAAGAGATTGTCCATTTTGTACACGAAGTGCATCCAGTTTTTGCCGTAACCCTCTCAACTTTTATGAAACTCTAATAGCAAAAATAATAAACTAAAAGAATGAACTAGAAAACTTTAATGAAACTCTAATAGAAAAAAGAATGAACTAGAAAACTTTAATGAAACTCTAATAGCAAAAGGAATCAACTAAAATTTATGCAACTAAAATTATCAAAGTATTTTCTGTTCAAAACATTAAAAGCAAAAAGAATTTTCATAAAGAACTTTTTTTGTTAGAAACTTTTATAGCAAAAGGAATTATCATAAAGATTTTTTTGTTAGAAACTAAAATAACAAAAACTGTTTTTGAATATAATGATAAAACACAGTAATATTAAATAGCAGGAAAAAGAATCACTCCAAAATCTATTTTTATAGTAAAGTTAATCACAAACTAGTGATTCACACAAATTTCAAAGAATTCAAATTTAAACTATTCAAATTGGAAAACTAATGGCACTAACAGCAAGTTTATAATTTTTATTACCTAAAAGCAAAAAGAATCACTGAAAAACAGTTTGTATTTTGTTGTAAGTAGAAACAAAATAAAATAAATAAAGCAAAAAATAAAACAAAAAAACTAGAAAAAAAATTAAAAAAAATGCCACCTACTGGGCCACCACGGCCTGAATACGACTAGAAACCCATTCATGGGCCAGGATTCAGGCCCGCAGAGGCCCAGCAGGCCCACGGCAAAGAATAGCAGAGAAGGCCCGAAAGCCAGCAGTTGAGAGGAGCTCGAGAGGGTCGGCGCAGCAGCACTTATAAACCACTCTCGAGCTCTCTCAACTAGCGATGTGGGACTAAACATCCCACCGCACCGCGCCAACGCAAGGCCTTTGGTCCCGGTTGGTAGCAGCAACCGGGACGAAAGGGGGGGGCATTGGTCCCGGTTGGTGGAACAAACCGGGACCAATGCCCCCCCCCCCTTTGGTCCCGGTTCGTGCCACCAACCGGGACCAAAGGTCTCTGTTTCCCGCCCTTTGGGCTGCTGAAAAGAGACCTTTGGTCCCGGTTGGTGGCACGAACCGGGACCAAAGGGTGGCATTCGTCCCGGTTTGTGCCACGAACCGGGACCAATGCTATGTGTATATAAGCAGGACTTACGAATTTTTCAGTTTTCATCGACCATTTGCCACCCGACGATGCCGAGCTCATCGACGCCGCCAAGCTGCCCGTGCTCGCCGTCGCCGCCCCGAGGTCGCAGTTGCCGCCCGCTCCTCGTCGCTATCGCCCCGCGCCGCTGCCCTGCCGCGATGCCGACGCTGTGCGCCCCTGCCTCGACCTCGACGCCAACGCCGCCGCGCCCCTGCCCTGCCCCGACGCCCCGCCACGCCCCTACCCTGCCGTCAACGCCGCCGCACCAGTGCCCGCCGGCCAGGCCGGTAGTCCCTCCTCCCTCCCACTCCTCTCCTCTGTCCTTCTTCCATGTATGTGATGATGGTGAAGTTGGTTCAGTGCAAAAATTCAGCCATGTCCACAAGGTGTTTGATGAAATGCTAGGGCTTGCTAGGGAACTTTGTTTTATGTGAAACTTGGTAGGATGATGTCTCCTTGGATGTTAGTGAAGATGGTTAAGTTGGTTTCATAAAAGGAAAAACTTCTTAGTGCAAGTTTTATTAAAATTTAGTGCTGGACAGAAACTATATGAATTTTCTTGATGGACTTGCTAGAAGAAATTGGGGCTGCCCTTCTGAACTTAAGGGTTTAGTTGGAAGGACTACAAGATGTAAAAAATTCAGAATTTTTTTAGCAAGGAAAAATTGGGTTGTAGTTCAATGCCAAGATTGGACCAAAATTGATGTTTTTGTTCATAGCATTTTTTTGTCCATGTATGTATGTATGGATGGATGGATATGGATGTATATACAAAATGTTCATATATGATTTTTTTTTGTTCATAGCAATTTTTTTTCCATGTATGTATAATTTATGTATGTATGTTCATATATGCAAAAGTTACATTTAAAAAAAAATGTATGTATGTTCATATGCAAAGAATATGCAAAAGTTAGAATTTTTATGTTCATAGAATTTTTATGATTTTTTTTGTTCATAGAATTTTCTTTGTCAATTTATGTATATGCATAGGAAAATTGTGCATGATCAAAGTCATTTATGTCAAAGTTTGCCATATACCCCCTCCCCGATAACATTTTTTTTATATGATGAATTTTTTTTAATAGCCATATATATGTATGTGGCTATATGTATGTATGGATGTTCATAGAATTTTTTTATATGTATGTGGCTATATGTATGTCGTTGTCGATATAGCCCCTCCCCGATAACTTCGACATGAGGGGGGGGGTTGATATACCCCCTCCCCGATAACATTTTTTTTCTAAGTTACTAAGGTAAAATGTTCACCCCCTCTCGATATACCGGGCGACCAACTCTCGAGGCCACCCAAACCCTAGAAAAAAAGTGTTGTCGATCTCCTACCCCCTCCCGCCCCTACCCGACAAACTCTTGAGGCCACCCAAACCACTAGAAGATAACTCCGGTAACTTCGACATGAGGGGGGACGTCGATCAACCCCCTCTCGCCCGAACAAGTCTATGTATTATTTTATATCGCGGTGGACATATATCAAAGTTTGATCATATGTCAAAGTTTGAATTTTGACATATGCAACATTTGATCATATATCAAAGTTTGATCATATGTCAAAGTTTGAATTTTGACATATGCAACATTTGATCATATGTCAAAGTTTGGTCATATGTCAAAGTTTGAATTTTGACATATATAGATTTATTAAGAATGCCCCCATGTTTTTTTTCTTTTTTTTCCTTTGTTCAAGTTGAATTATGTCATGGAGATTATTGGAGATTATGTAATGCTCTCTATAATGCTATGTATATGCTCTTTTGAAATTTAGGATATGCTCTGTATATGCTCTTTTTTGCATTTTTAGAAAAATATGGAGATTATGTAATGTCACAAAAAGTTATTTTTTGTTCATAGAATTTTATGTATGTATTTCATATGCAAACGTTACATTTAAAGAAAAAAGAAAAATGTTGTATATTCACTATGCAAAGATATGCAAAAGTTAGAATTTTTTATGTTCATAGACCCCTCTGTCAGAGAGCTGACAGCTTTTTAGCACCGCAGGGAATAGAGTACCCAAAGGCATCAGTCGATACACGACACTGGTACCGACTATATTGGAATGGACAAGGTAGAGAGATGACGGGCCACCACAAAAACTCCATGCCTACCGTCATAGCGATAGCGCACAGTGGTGCTTAGCTCATGTGGGTCGCCCCCCTCGTATCGCAACACGATGCATACTGCAAAACGATAAGATCAACAGAAGGAATTTGATCCAGAAGATGTGGTCAAATTTTGTTGTAGTAGATAGATGAGTAGATGAAGGATATGAAAACTTGTGCAATTTTTTTGTTCAGAGCCAGGTTGCTGCTGATTTCATAATTAGAGGGGGGGTGGGAGGCTCGATTGATACATATGCTAATATATGATGTAATTTTTTTGTCACATTATATATATATATATATAATGTATATTTTTTTTTCAATGTATATATGTATGTGGTAGCTATATATGCATGATGAGGGAGGTGGGGGTGTTGAATACCCCCTCCCGATAACTTCGACATGAGGGCGGGGGGTCGATATACCCCCTCCCCGATAACTTCGACATGAGGGGGGGTCGATATAACCCCTCCCCGTAACTTCGACATGAGGGGGGGTCGATATACCCCCTCCGAGAACTCGACATGAGGGGGGGGGTCGATATACCCCCTCCCTGATAACTTCGACATGAGGGGAGGTCGATATACCCCTTCCCTGATAACTTCGACATGAGGGGGGTTCGATATACCCCCTCCCCGATAACTTCGACATGAGGGGGGGTCGATATACCCCCTCCCCTATAACTTCGCCGCGTGCTCCCCCGAGCTCGGCCTTGTTCTGCCACTGCTCCATGGTCGCCGCCCCCCGTCGCCCAAACCCTAGAAGCGTTGTCGAGGCCACCCCAAACCGTAGAAGCGTCGAGCTAGCTAGGTCTACATTTGCACTAATATATCCATCTGTCATGTTTGTATATTAATTTCCATGTTGTAATATTTGCAGAAACTATGGAGCACCGAGACATCGAAGCAGAACAGTTGTTGGGGGACATAATCCTCGGCGGAGGTGATGTCTTGTCGTTTCTCAACGACACCGATGGTCTGGAAGGAGAGGGTGAAGCAGGCTCCGGTGATCGAACAATGGAGGTGGAAGGACATGATTATGATGTCTCCGGTGACGGAATGCCGGTGGAAGAAGGAGACCGGTGATGACTGCTCCGGTGAGCGAACGGAGGAAGGAGATGTTGCAAAGTCCGGCGAGGTATATATATTAATTAAGCCTGTGCTGACTAGCTAATTGATGCATTAATTGTTTTGGTATGTACACATATTAACTCTCTTCTTTCTTCTTTTCTAGCCCTCCGGATCGAGCCAAACTTCAGTAACGAGACGAGGCCCGAAGAAAAGGTTGCGCTAGGATGAAAGGTTCACGATCAGAGCAATCAAGGGCGATGGCCAACTGATTGAACCCAGCCGGACCAAGGAAGCATTTTCTGCTCAGTGCGGGGTTCTTGTTAGGGACATGATCCCGATCAGCATCCACCAATGGAATAAGCCTAAGAGCGAAGACCCTCAAGTGTCTTTTGTCAACGATAGACAGAAAGATGATCTTTGGACCGCGCTGAAGGCAAATTTCACCCTACCGCCAGAGGAGGATCCGGATAAGCCAGTTATAGAGCCATTGGTCAAGGCTCATGCTCTTAAGAAGATGGCAGATCTATTCAGGAGGTGGAAGAATGAGTTGAAATCAACGTTTGTCGACAAAGGGAAGAATCCAGAATTCACCGGCCGATTTGAGAAGATAAGAGATCACTGGCCCGCATTTGTGGCCCACAAGACATCGGAGAAGAGTAAGAAGATGTCAGCGACAAACAAGAAAAATGCTGCAAAGAAGGAGCATCACCATCGCACGGGGTCAGGTGGCTACCTCAAAGCCCGGCCGTTGTGGGACAAGGCTGAGAAGGACCTGCTTGATAAAGGGGTCGAACCAGAGACATTGAACTGGCCAGACCGTTCAAGGACTTGGTTCTTCGGGGTTGGGGGAACCTTGGACCCTGAAACAGGGAAGTGCCGTTGGACGAAGGAGCAACTTGAAATACCCGTCAAGAAGCTTCAGAAGTATATCGCCGCAGCACAGCAAGGGACGTTCGTTCCCGACAGAGAGAACGACGAGCTCACAATGGCCCTCGGGAATCCTGAGCACCCAGGATGAACACGAGGCACGGCAGGCTCCGTTGCGTGGAAGGAAGGGTTTCCCAGCGCAGGCGGTTACAAAACCCGGGAGAGGAGGAGGAAAGTGGAGCAGACCGAACTGCAGAAGCTGAATGCAAGGGTACGAGCGCTAGAGGAACAAGCACCAGTTCAGAGGCAGCGACCTGCCGAAGCTACCCCAGAAGCTACCCCGCCATCTCAGCGGAGAAGCAGCGTGGCTTCCACCGAGCTCCTTCAGCAGCCTCACTTCACGGCTCCCAGCTACCCCGTGGATGCTATCACGGAGGCTCAAGATTGCCACCTTATGGCGCAATGGCAGCACCTCAAAGTCAAGGCGGCTGTCGGCTCTGTTACACCTCCTCAACCCGGCGCAACTTTTCACTGCCTTCCGATTCCAGAAGGCTATGCTGTTGTGATGGTCGATGAAATAACGAAGGGATTTGAGGAGCTCGAGCTTGACCACCCTACCGGTGAAGGGGAGACTCAGCTGGGTCTTGCTCTGAAGACTCCATGTCTATGGCGGAAGGAGCTCATCAACCTTCCGAACTGGACGCCTCCGCCTCCTCCTCCGGCGAGTCAGGGCACTCCGCATCCTCCTCCGCCTCCTCCTCTGGCGAGTGATCAGGGCACTCCGCCTCCTTCTCTGGCTGCTTCGGTGCGTGGCGGCACTCCGCCTCCTTCTCCAGCTGCTCCGGCGCGTGGCGGCACTCCGCCTCCTTCTCCGCCTGCGTCGGCGCGTCCGAGCAGCCCGCCTCCTTCTCCGCCTCGTCAACAACAGCGGAAGACAGCCGTCGCCGCTCCGGCTGCTCCGGCGCGTCGTAGCACTCCGTCTCGTAAGCAACGAAGGAAGACAGCCGCAGCCGCTCCGGCTGCTCGGCCGGCGTCTAGCAGTACAGCCAGAGGTGGGAGGCAATACAAATTCGGTCCATCTATCAAGCCTCTAGATAGATTACCATACGAGATGATCGAGGAGGAAAACAAGGAGATCTGTCAAGCCCAAGTGAAGGACTTTTTTGCAAAGAAAAATCCACCTCCGGAGGAGAAGATGGATCCGGTGAAATTGAAGCGCACTTTGAAGAACCTGAAGCGACCACCACCGCCTCCGCCGGATGACAACCATGTCCGCGCTCTGAAAATGGCAGTGGAAGGAGCGCGCCGATCGGGAACTACTTCAAGTGACAAAAGGTTACAAGAATGAAGAAGAGGGAAAAAAATTCCCCAGCTCGGCGAACAGGCAAACCAATCGTGCCCCCCGCTCAAGGTGTCTAGCGATATCGTTGCAAATCTGCCGGGGATGCTGCCCGGTACCAATCCTGGTGATTACCTGCCCGACGATGCACATTTTGATACAATGAAGGTGGACGAACACAAATACCAGTACGGGAAGCCTCTCGTCAGACCTGGTGATCCTCCTCTAACAACGATGATGCGAAGATTCCATAAGTGGTACATGGACACCTGCAAGTCTGGGAAGGATATTTTGACGCTGAGAGTTAAAGAGGAGCACGACCTTGTTGGAATTGATCTGTTGTCTGTTCCATTTGAGGAGTTCTTCCATTTTTTCAATCAATAGGACCTCGATAAAATAATCATCACTTGCTACTGTCTGTAAGTACTATACTTCTGTAATTAAGTCTCTATATATAGCTCAGCTCTTTCATTGCATGTATATATAATTATCCTCACTATATTATGCAGATTGAAGATCGTCGAATGCAGAAATGCACAAATCTATGATATTGGGTTCATTAACACAAATCTCATAGATGAATGGACGGTTAAATATCATGCCAAAGAAACTGAGGCCAACTTGCCACAATCGTTGCTTCGAAATCAAAACAAAGATAAAATACTCTTTGCTTACAACTTCAAGTGAGTGTTACTGTCTTGTGCATATTCGGTTTCCCTTATTACTCGAGGTTATAGTAATGTAATTGATGAGTTATGCATGCGTGCGCAGCTTCCACTATATTCTCCTAGAGATTAAGCTTGAGCAGGGACTAGTAACCGTCTTAGACTCAAGACGAAAAGATCCCAAGGAGTATGCGGCCATGACTGAAATGCTCCAGAAGTAAGTTCAATCGATCATTATCGCACCATATCGGCAACTTTGGTCATTTCCTAATATCAAGTAATTATTTTCTTTGTCTCGCAGGGTTTGGAAAGTGTTCACCACAGAAGCTCCGGGACTGCCGGGGGAGCTGTGATTTACACACACGAAAGTAAGTACTACTAGCTAGTTCTGTGCATCTCCCATTGATTCTAGCTAGTTTCATCAATACCATTTATAATGCTTGATTATTAGTTTGATTGACCTTTATTTCTCGTAAAGTGGTTGTGGCAGGAAGGCGGGAATAATTTTTGTGGATACTACATTTGTGAGTACATCTACAACGCGACGACCTCTAAGCGGGGCTACTCTGAAAAACAATATGAAGTGCGTAAGCAATAATATTCACAATTTTATTTTATTACCATCATTTGTGTTGAGTTTCATTCATATATATGTATTGACCCCCTTCTTCAAATTAGATTTGGCAGATGCGGGATGAACTCCTACCACAAGATCGCATAAAAGCAATTCAAGAGGAATTGGCGGGATTCTTTCTTGACCACGTCATCAATGCAGCCGGAGAATACCATGTGGAACTTGACATCAAATGTTAGGGATTGTAAGAGATCTTATATTGTATATATGTAGCTAGTAGCGTCGGATAGATATACGAAAACTTGTTGTTCGACCAATCTCTCGGAGAAGGAGGAGGTCGATCACTTCTCTCTGTATATGTTCATGACGATCTTGTGTACTTAATGGTTTCCTTCATTTGCTTACTAGCTAGCGTGTCGAGTCCTCTCTATACGTATAGTACGTAGCGTCGACCAAGCACGGAGATAAGAGAGGACACTTCTCTCTAGCTATTAGCTAGCTAACACAATATATGAAAGCCCTAAATTAACCATACAAAACCCCCAAAACCCCCAACCCCCCCCCCTTTCAAAAAAAAAAACCCCAGCTCCTGAGCTGCTCACACGTGGATGATCTTTGGTCCCGGTTGGTGTTACCAACCGGGACTAAAGGCCCTCCTCTCTGGGCTCGCCGCAGCGGCCACGTGGAGCCCCATCTGTCCCGGTTCGTATAAGAACCGGGACTAAAGGTGTTGGGCTTTAGTCCCAACCCTTTAGTCCCGGTTCCCGAACCGGGACAAATGGGCCTTATGAACAGGGACAAATGGGCCTTTTTCTACTAGTGTATCTCGCCGATGTGACACAAGACATTATCCAGTCCACCCATCGTTGAGAGAAACCCAGCTTTTGCATTGCCTACTTCAAGAACTTCCAATCCACCCTATCATATGCCTTTGAGAGATCGAGTTTGTAAGCACAAAAACTTTTTGTAGGGTCCTTTTCTTGCTTAATGTGGTGGATACATTCAAAGGCCAAGAGAGCATTATCAGTGATCAAACGCCCTGGGATAAAGGCACTTTGCTATGGAGAGACAATACCATCCAACAATGGCCATAAACAATTCACCATGCACTTTGAGATGACCTTGTATATGACGTTACACAAACTAATCGACCTGTAGTGAGACAAGCTGGAAGGGTTAGTAATTTTTGGAATAAGAACTATGGAGGCAGAGTTTACCCCTTCCGGCATAATCCCAGAAGCAACAAACCCTTGACCGCTGCAATCACACTATTCTGTAGCACATCCCAATTCCGCTGAAAGAACCTCATGGGTAGCCCATCCGGACCTGGTGCCTTCAATGGTCCAGTCTGAACCAGGGCATCAGAGATCTCCTTATCGCTAAAGGGAGCACACAACCGCAAAGTGTCCTCCTCAGTAACTTTTGCTTCAAGAAAATCAAGAACCCATGTTGCATTCAACGCCGGTTCAGCAACAAAAATCCCTTGAAAATACTCATTTGCCAAGCTGGCCATCTCGTCAAAATTTGAATTGACCACACCAATACTATCGGTTAGCTCGCGTATTTTATTTTTGCGAGCGCGCCATACGGCCTTACTCTGAAAATATTTATTGTTGCGGTCGCCTTCCTTCAACCACATACTTCTTGAGCGTTGTAGCCACATCATTTCCTCCTGGTACATCAGCTCATTCATCTTATCAGTGATGTTTCTAATTTCTTGTCTATCTGCATTCATGGTCATAAGTTCCTCCAGTTGTGTTCTTGACTTGGCTAACTCCCTAGTTATATTCCCAAATTTCTTGCTACCCCAAGTATTGAGCGTAGCCAAAGTTTTCCTTAGCGCTGTTTGGAGCTTTTCCAAATTGTCCACACTGCCAACAGATTCCCATGCCTCCTTAACAACAGCCGGCAAAGATGAATCTCTTTCCCAAAAAACTTCATAGCGCCTAGGTTTGGGGCCTTGCTGTCCCGTGTCCGGAGCGCCCTTCAATACCAGCGCATGATCCAAGCATGGTAACACCACATGTTGTACTGTATAAAACGGAAAAAGGTTGAGCTATTCATTTGTTGCAGTAGCTCTATCAAGACAAACCTTCACATTACTCACCCCGGCTCGCAGGTTATCATAAGTAAACAGAATCCTTGAGAAGCCAAGATCAATCAGCCCGCAAACTTCCAGAGTATCTCGGAAAGCTATCATTTGTTTCTCCCGTCTAGGGGTAGCATACAAGTGTTTGAAATCCCAGAGAGCTTCATTAAAATCTCCAATAACGAGCCACGTAATTTGGCCCACATGAGGTGGCGATTCTCGACGCGTGGTTCACCATATACAAAGGTGACTCTCCATTGTTCTGCATCCATGTGTACCCTCACTAGAGCATCGATATACCATTCCTCCTTCTCCAGAATTTCAACCACACATGATTCATGCTAGAAAAGAGCTACACCAATACTCAAACCACTACTGTCCACCCCATCAAAACCTTTCAAACCAAGGTGTCCACAGATTCTTCTAATTTTTATTGCTTTCTGTCTGGTGTCGCAAAGGAAAACCAGCATGGGGGAATGTGACTGGGAGAGCATCGCAATTTCTTGAACTGTCCGGGAGTCCCCCCCCCCCTCCCCACCGCGGGGCAGTTCCAACTAATGAGATTCATTGTTCCCAGTGGAACCCCTCTTGGGAACCCGCCAAATTCTTAGTTTTATTCTGTCCACTTGAATTTGGATTAGCCACAGTTCTAACTCTCTTAGGGTCTTGCTTGCCTGATGGGCTTTGAGGAATAACAACAGTAGGACCCGCGGGGTTTGTTTGTGTAGTAACCAACACAGGTGCAGGCAACCTTTCTGTAACCTCCCTCTTCCTGCTTCAGTCGGCCTCCTCTGAAGAAGCCCTTGTTCCAGATTTGTTATCAACATCCATAGCAACTTGTGCCGCAGCACTACCACTCGGGTCAGCAAGGGTTGCGCCTTCCTGGGTCTGCGTGGTGTTCCTGCCACCAGCACGTCCACTCCAGGAGGCACGAAGCTCCTTAAAGATTATCTTTGACGCCGCATAAACGCCATCTCTGTGAGCGGTGTGAAGATGGCCAATCATACCGCAAACTGCACACCAGTCCGGGGGCCTCTCATACTTGACCTTAAAAATCTGCCTCTTCTTCTTCCATACAATGGAAACATGATTCTTGAGTGGATTCCTCACATCCAGAATAACACGCGCTCTATAAAAATTGCCAAAAAAACTCACCTGCACCTTTGTCTTCAGCGTAGAAGCCACCCACCTTCTCCGCTAAATGTTTCATCTGTTTTTCATAGCCATCAGGAAGATCAATAGAAGAAGGCTTAGTGAAGCCATCATATGGGGCAAGCAGAACCGGTTCCCTACGGAACGCCCACGGCCCCCCTTCCATTAGTTTGATCCAATCTCCAAGGCATGTGAATTGCATCGTGTATAAGTTATTTCCCAGGGAACGAAATTTGACAGTTTGCACAAGATCCCACGCGCTTCTCGTATTCTTGTAAAACCTATAGTCGCCATATTCATAGGTGGTATGGACCTTGCCTATCGCCAACCATCGAGGATCAGAGGAGTTCTCCTCCACTTCCTCCTCGTAGACTAGATCATCAAAGTCCTCATCTATGATCCCGGGCTCTTCTATTAGAGCAGTCAGATCCTTATCTTCCTTCGCACCAGAGTCCGCATCAACACTCGCCATCGGGAACCCTAGGTGATTCAGAGCTGCCGCTTCAAAACCCTAATCCCAAACGGCGCAACAAGGTCGTGAAGCAACGTGAGGGTTGCCCCGATATCAGCCCGATCGCAACCAGAGAGGGAAGGGGGAGGGAGACGATCACCGGGAGGTAGCCTGGAAATAGATTTCAATGGCGAACGAGGTCGCACAAGACAAGGGGTTCCCTCTCAGTCATTCGTGCCCACTTATTAGGCGAGGAATTCTGGGATTGATGACTAGATTTCGAGGTGAGTGGTCATTCTTACTAGTCTTAGCACGCACACTCAAATTGGTGGCATAGAAAGAGATTTCCCTCCTCAGATTGGGGGTTCTTTTAATACCGGTTTTATAACTAGTGATATAGAAAGAGTATTCTATCATTGATCACCGAGCAGGTTCATCGAAGAAAAATCGATCTCTCTGCTTACGTATTGTTTCTTCTCGACTCCTATAACATTATGATACGTCTCCAACGTATCTATAATTTTTTATTATTCCATGTTGTTATATTATACATCTTGGATGTTTTATATGCATTTATATGCTATTTTATATTATTTTTGGGACTAACCTATTAACCTAGAGCCCAGTGCCAGTTTCTATTTTTTCCTTGTTTTTGAGTTTCGCAGAAAAGGAATACCAAACGGAGTCCAAATGAGCTGAAAATTTACGGTGATTTTTTATGGACCAGAAGAAGCCCCCGAAGCAAAAGAATTGGGCCAAAAGAGCCACAAGGCCTACACAAGGGTGGAGGGCACGCCCTCCGGTCTTGTGGGCTCCTCGTGGACCCCCCCTGACTTGTTCTCAACGCCAAAAATTCCTATAAATATAGAAACCCCCAAAAAGAAATCTAGATCCGGAGTTCCGCCGCCGCAAGCCTCTGTAGCCACAAAAAACCAATCGGGAGCCTGTTCCGGCACCCTGCCGGAGGAGGAAACCATCACCGGTGGCCATCTTCATCATCCCGGCGGTCTCCATGACGAGGAGGGAGTAGTTCACCCTCGGGGCTGAGGGTATGTACCAGTAGCTATGTGTTTAATCTCTCTCTCTCTCATGTTCTTGATTTGGCACGATCTTGATGTACCGCGAGCTTTGCTATTATAGTTGGATCTTATGATGTTTCTCCCCCTCTACCTTCTTGTAATGGATTGAGTTTTCCCTTTGAAGTTATCTTATCGGATTGAGTCTTTAAGGATTTGAGAACACTTGATGTATGTCTTGCATGTGTTTATCTGTGGTGACAATGGGATATTCACGTGATCCACTTGATGTATGTTTTGGTGATCAACTTGCGGGTTCTGTGACCTTGTGAACTTATGCATAGGGGTTGGCACACGTTTTCGTCTTGACTCTCCGGTAGAAACTTTGGGGCACTCTTTGAAGTTCTTTGTGTTGGTTTGAATAGATGAATCTGAGATTGTGTGATGCATATCGTATAATCAAACCCGCGGATACTTGTGGTGACATTGGAGTATCTAGGTGACATTAGGGTTTTGGTTGATGTGTGTCTTAAGGTGTTATTTTAGTATGAACTCTAGGGCTGTTTGTGACACTTATAGGAATAGCCCAATAGATCGATCAGAAAGAATAACTTTGAGGTGGTTTCGTACCCTACAATAATATCTTCGTTTGTTCTCCGCTATTAGTGACTTTGGAGTGACTCTTTGTTGTATGTTGAGGGATTGTTATATGATCTAATTATGTTATCATTGTTGAGAGAACTTGCACTAGTGAAAGTATGAACCCTAGGCCTTATTTCGAAGCATTGCAATACCGTTTTCGCTCGCTTTTGTTACTAGTTACCTTGCTGTTTTTATATTTTCAGATTACAAAAACCTATATCTATCATCCATATTGCACTTGTATCACCATCTCTTCGCCGAACTAGTGCACCTATACAATTTATCATTGTATTGGGTGTGTTGGGGACACAAGAGACTCTTTGTTATTTGGTTGCAGGGTTGTTTGAGAGAGATCATCTTCATCCTACGCCTCCCACGGATTGATAAACCTTAGGTCATCCACTTGAGGGAAATTTGCTACTGTTCTACAAAACTTTGCGCTTGGAGGCCCAACACAAGTCTACAAGAAGAAGGTTGCGTAGTAGACATCAAGCTCTTTTCTGGCGCAGTTGCCGAGGAGGTTAGTGCTTGAAGGTATATCTTTAGATCTTGCAATCAAATCTTTTAGTTTCTTGTTTTATCACTAGTTTAGTTTATAAAAGAAAACTACAAAAAAAAATGGAATTGATGTTTCCTCATATGCTTCATCTTTTTAATGTCTTTCATGAAAATGATGGAAAGGAAAATTGTGCTCAAGTGTTAGAAGAAGAAGTCTATAAAATGTTTGGCACTAAATCTTTGTATGATGAGCACGATTGCAATGTTGTTAGTATGAATTCTTTGAATATCCATGATGCTAATGATATGCAAAGCCACAAGCTTGGGGATGCTATGTTTAATGAAGATGATATTTTTAGTCCCCCAAGTTTTGATGAGAATATTTATTATGATGATAGCATGCCTCCTATTTATGATGATTATATTGATGAAAGTGGGTTTGGAAGAGTGTAAACTCTAGGTAGTATTGATCCCACTATTTTGGAGGGTGTTGAATCTTTTCACAATATTGATAAAAGTGGATTTGGAGAGGTCATGACTTTATTTAGTGATGAATGCACTATTTCGGAAGAGGTTCCAATTGATTATGAGAACAAAGTTGCTATCTATGATGATTATTGTGATGACATGTATGCTATAAAGAATAATGATAACCATGAAACTTGTCATCATTATTTTAATTTTCAATTGGATTATGCCTCACATGATAGTTATTTTGTTGAGTTTGCTCCCACTACTATGAATGAGAAGAATTTTGCTTATGTGGAGAGTAATAAAATTTCTATGCTTGTGGATCATGAAAAGAATGCTTTAGGTGATAGTTATATTGTTAAATTCATTCATGATGCTACTGAAAATTATTATGAGGGGGGAACATATGCTTGTAGATATTGCAATAATATCAAGTTTCCTCTCTATGTGTTGAAAATCTTGAAGTTTTGCTTGTTTTGCCTTCCTATGCTAGTGGATTCTTGCTCCCATAAATTATTTGCTCACAAAATCCCTATGCATAGAAAGTGGGTTAGACTTAAATGTGCAAGTCATATGCTTCATGATGCTTCCGTTATATTTCAATTCTTATCTTTTATGTGAGCATCATTGAAATCATCATGCCTAGCTTAAAAGGCATTAAAGAAAAGAGCTTGTTGGGAGACAACCCAATATATATACCTACTGTTTTTATGTTTTCACATGATTAATCTACTGTAGTAATCATGTTTTATAGCTTTTGTTTCAATAAAGTGCCAAGTAAAGCCTTTGGGATAGTGTGGATGATAGTTGACTTGATTCTGTGCAAAAACAGAAACTTTTGTATCCAGTAACAGAACGTTTAAAATTCACTGGAGCGTGGAAAAACTCTGAATTTTTTACAAAGGGTTTTTACACAAATTATCTACGTTGTCCTAATTTTTCATAATATTTGGAGTTACATAAGTATGACCTTAATTCAGATCTTTACAGACTGTTCTGTTTTTGACAGATTCTGTTTTCGATGCATAGTTTGCTTGTTTTCTAGTTTCTATGGCTTATATTGCTTAATATAAATTGTAGAAATGATAGGGTACATTAGGCATCATGTGAGAAAAAATATGAATCTTGTCTTGACAGTACCAAAGTGAATGATTTGTTTTATCATACTAACCCATCTCACGAAGTTCCGTTAAGTTTTGTGTGATTGAAGTTTTCAAGTTTTGGGTGAGAAATCGATATGAGGAGAATAAGGAGTGCAAGACACTAAGCTTGGGGATGCCCAAGGCACCCCAAGGTAATATTCAAGGAATATCCAAGCAACTAAGTTTGGGGATGCCCCGGATGGCATCCCCTCATTCGTCTCCAACATTATCGGTAATCTTACTTGGAGCTATATTTTTATTCGTCACATGATATGAGTTTTGCTTGGAGCATCATTTTTTTTATTAATATTTGCTTTATGTTATTTATATTAATGTTTTGCATCTTTTAGTTCAATAAAAAGGTCAAGTGTAGCCTTTACCATGCTTATTTTGCAAGTCTATATGTTGCTGTTTTGAAAACAGAAAGTTTTCTATCGTTATCTGAATTCTTCTGGAAAGTAAGAACGTTGTAAAATCTTGAAATTTTTACACCATGAGTAAAAACAAATTTTCTACAGTCTGGTAAGTTTTCAGAATTTTTGGAGTTAGGGAAGTATGAGTATAATTGCATTCTTTACAGACTGTCCTGTTTAGACAGATTGCTGTTATGTTTGCATTGTTTGCATATGTTTGCTTGTTTAATGATTATATTTGAGGATAGGAGTATTAAATATGCAGAGGCATTTAGTATGCAATGTTAAATAATAATTTTAGTGATTTGCTACAGTAGAGAATGATAAGGTTTTGCATTTGATTTATACTAACTTTTCTCACAAGTTCTTGTTGAGTTTTGTGTGCACGAAGTTTTTAAGATTTAGGGAAACCGTGATATAAAAGGAATTAAGGAGACACAAAAGCTCAAGCTTGGGCATCCCTAGTTAATATTTCAAGAAGTCTCAAGCATCTAAGCTTGGGGATGCCCCGGTAGGCATCTCACCTTTCTTCATCAAGAATTATCGGTTAGTATCGGTTGAGCCTAAGTTTTTGCTTCTTCACACGATGTGTGCTATTTTTAGAATGTCATTTTATTTTGTTTTGCTTGCTGTTTTAATAAAGTACTTAAGATCTGAAATTTTATTTATGAGAGAGTCTTCATATAGCTACATAATTATTCAACTACTCATTGATCTTCACTTATATCTTTTTTGGAGTAGTTTGTCATTTACTCTCGTGCTTCACTTATATCCTATGAGTAAATGGTTGAATGAATTGGATATCATAAATCTTAAATTATATATGCTTCATATGCTTATACCATGGGGAGTAATGACTTCACATATAAGAAGTAGAGGTGGTAAATTTATTGAAAGTTAGCAAACATAGTATTGGTCACTTGAACAATTCATGAAAGAATATGGAAGGAAGAGAGATTTCACATATAAATATACTATCTTAGACATCTTCTATGATTGTGAGCCCCATTAATTATTTTCAAACTTGATCAAATGAGTTGAAGTTGGACAAGGAAGACAACATAATGAGTTATGCTTGGGTATATTTGTATAGAAGTTATATTGTTATGGATCCTCCAACATGTGGTGCTTGCTTTTTAGAATCTTTTGCTAGCCCAAATTTCTGTACTAAGCGGGAAAACTGCTTGTGTATCCAAACTCCTTAAACCAAATTTCTTCCATGAGGGTCCACCATATCTACCTATATGCGGTATTTACCTGCCGTTCCAAGTAAATTTGCATGTGCCAAACTCTAAACCTTCAAATAATAATCTGTTTTGTATGCCCGAAACGCTCATGTAGCGACTAGGGGCTGTCAGTATCTTCCATGCTAGGTGGGTTATTCTCACGATGAGTGTTTATTCACTTATCATTCACGAGAAAGTGGCTGGTAATTGGGATGCCCATTCCTATGATCAAAAGATCAAAAACAAAATCACAAATAATTGCAAACAAAACACCCCAGGATTGTTGAAAGTTGGACGGTACCTGTTGTTTCGGACAAGCCGTGGAGTGTGATTGTTGGTGGAGGGGGAGTAAAAACTTTACCTTTCTGTTTGAGAACCGCCTATAATGTATCTAGTATGGAAGATATTAGGAACTCTTGGTTGTTATGTTGACAATGAAAGCATACCTCTCAAAATTATTTTCATCTCTGTTTTAAAAGCTTCGAGCTCTGGCACCTCTGCAAATCCTTGCTTTCCTCTGCGAAGGGCCTATCTTTTACTTTTATGCAAGAGTCAGTAGTATTCCTTCTTATTCCAACCTACTCTTTAGTTGGCAAGCATCATGTGGTGGGGAAAGATCTAAGCATATATGGCCATTCAAATATATTTGATCATGAATTATTATTGTTGACAATTATCTATATGATAAATAAGTTGGGAGGCGAAACATTAAGCCACTATCTTTCTCTGTGTTCGATGGATGCTATTTGTTCTAAAAATATGCTTTGAGTGGTAGCAATCATGGAAGACTATATGATAGTTGAGTATGTGGGATTTGCTAAATCAAAGCTCTTACATAGACCCTTCGTGAAAATAAGATGAATTGCAATTGTTTGATGACTGAGAACCTAGTTTGTTAGTTTTCAAGAAAGTTTATGATCTATGCTTTGACATGTGAATAGTTTGCTACTTGATCATGAGAAGTTTTATGAGATGAGATACTGTTTATGATGTATAATGATGCTAGAAAAAGTGATTGAAATTATCATTGATCAAACTTGTGCACTTGCTAGCATTCCACATCAAAAATTCTGTTTTTATCATTTACCTACTCAAGGACGAGCAGGAATTAAGCTTAGGGATGCTTGATACGTCTCCAACGTATCTATAATTTTTTATTGTTCCATGCTATTATATTATCCATCTTGGATGTTTTATATGCATTTATATGCTATTTTATATTATTTTTGGGACTAACCTATTAACCTAGAGCCCAGTGCCAGTTTATGTTTTTTCCTTATTTTTGAGTTTCGCAGAAAAGAAATACCAAACGGAGTCCAAATGAGCTGAAAATTTACGGTGATTTTTTATGGACCAGAAGAAGCCCCCGAAGCAAAAGAATTGGGCCAAAAGAGCCACAAGGCCTCCACAAGGGTGGAGGGTGCGCCCTCCGGTCTTGTGGGCTCCTCGTGGACCCCCCTGACTTGTTCTTGACGCCAAAAATTCTTATAAATATAGAAACCCCCGAAAAGAAATCTAGATCGGGAGTTCCGCCGCCGCAAGCCTCTGTAGCCACTAAAAACCAATCGGGAGCCTGTTCCGGCACCCTGCCGGAGGGGGAAACCATCACCGGTGGCCATCTTCATCATCCCGGCGGTCTCCATGACGAGGAGGGAGTAGTTCACCCTCGGGGCTGAGGGTATGTACCAGTAGCTATGTGTTTGATCTCTCTCTCGTGTTCTTGATTTGGCACGATCTTGATGTACCGCGAGCTTTGCTATTATAGTTGGATCTTATGATGTTTCTCCCCCTCTACCTTCTTGTAATGGATTGAGTTTTTCCTTTGAAGTTATCTTATCGGATTGAGTCTTTAAGGATTTGAGAACACTTGATGTATGTCTTGCATGTGTTTATCTGTGGTGACAATGGGATATTCACGTGATCCACTTGATGTATGTTTTGGTGATCAACTTGCGGGTTCTGTGACCTTGTGAACTTATGCATAGGGGTTGGCACACGTTTTCGTCTTGACTCTCCGGTAGAAACTTTGGGGCACTCTTTGAAGTTCTTTGTGTTGGTTTGAATAGATGAATCTGAGATTGTGTGATGCATATCGTATAATCAAACCCGCGGATACTTGTGGTGACATTGGAGTATTTATGTGACATTAGGGTTTTGGTTGATGTGTGTCTTAAGGTGTTATTTTAGTATGAACTCTAGGGCTGTTTGTGACACTTATAGGAATAGCCCAATAGATCGATCAGAAAGAATAACTTTGAGGTGGTTTCGTACCCTACAATAATCTCTTCGTTTGTTCTCCGCTATTAGTTACTTTGGAGTGACTCTTTGTTGCATGTTGAGGGATTGTTATATGATCTAATTATGTTATCATTGTTGAGAGAACTTGCACTAGTGAAAGTATGAACCCTAGGCCTTGTTTTGAAGCATTGCAATACCATTTTCGCTCACTTTTGTTACTAGTTACCTTACTGTTTTTATATTTTTAGATTACAAAAACCTATATCTATCATCCATATTACACTTGTATCACCATCTCTTCTCCGAACTAGTGCACCTATACAATTTATCATTGTATTGGGTGTGTTGGGGACACAAGAGACTCTTTGTTATTTTGTTGCAGGGTTGTTTGAGAGAGACCATCTTCATCCTACGCCTCCCACGGATTGATAAATTTTAGGTCATCCACTTGAGGGAAATTTGCTACTGTCCTACAAAACTCTGCGTTTGGAGGCCCAACACGAGTCTACAAGAAGAAGGTTGCGTAGTAGACATCACCTTACGATTGTTAGTTAGCTTTGTTTTTGTTGGTGTCAACGGCATCGTTTAGAGAGCTTTCTTTACAATGAAAATTATCAAGTTTAAATTACGCTGCAATATCAATGATGACCGGTTAAATCACTTGATGATATGCTACGCTGAGCATGAAATATTCAAATCACTCAATGATGTTGTTATTACTCAATGGTTTCAAGCAATGAAGACTCGAAAAGGGATTTTACGGAGGCTATTAGCTATCATATTTCATTCATTTTTTTATTAAAATTGTGCGTATTTACAAATACAGTATGGGGTGAAACTATTACAAATAGAAGATTCTCTAGCTTATTGCTTATAATTGCATAATATGTATCCAAATACTACCCGGTTGCGGTTCTTAGTCTTTTTAGGTAGCTTGGAGCCCGCCCCGACTCCTAACTTTTCCTGGCTCCGCCACTGTTGGTGTGATGGCGTTTAACCCGACGGTCAGGAAGAAAATCATTATCCTTGTCGTCTATGACTAGACATGGCGACAACGATAAGGGCATGTATCCTTCTTGAAGGCGTTGTTTGCGAAAATAGTCGAATTAGTCATAGGTAATTGTTCTGTCATAATTGTCTATATTTTGTACATAGTTTCTTCCCTCATGGCCTTGTATCAACTTTAACAAAGATGGTTGTGTACATCATAATGATGCAGAAGCCTCGAGTTTTAAATCCTTTTTTGAAACAAAAAAAATGTAAATGCATGAATCACATAAGCAATGAGGAAGTGGAGATGAAATACCCAATCGTAACTTGCAAAGGATGACCGTGCTCCCATCATGCCCGGAGAGTAGCTTTCTAGCTCCCCGTGGCTTTAGGCATCTCCGCAGACCGACAAAATGCCAGCAATTGTATGGACCAAATTGTTCGAACGCAGTTTATCATCCAATACGGTCTCATATTTGTACCTGGATGTGTCCGTCTGTCCATTTTCCGGTACCGTAAACCGGAAGAAAACAGGTGGCTTTGCGGGAGTCTGGACCACCGCGGCGTAGGACTCCAACACCCCTGGCCCACCCAACCCCGAGGCAGAGCCTATGCATTTGGAGCGGTCCGCACTGTTTTTCTGCCAAAATCCACGCTTTCCCCACCCTCTTCGCTCCGATTGTCGCCGCCCTCCAGGCTTTTCTTCGTCCGTTGCCGCATGGACCCGTACGAAGACTTGCCGGAGCCGGTGGAAGTGGAGGATCGAGAAAAAGATCAACCTCGAAGAAAAGGCGGAGAGATTCAACATCTTGATGGTGACGACCGAGAAGAAGATCAACCTCAAAGTGAAGAAGACCAACCTCGAAGAGGGGAAGGTTGAGCTCGCGGTCGCTTTGGAGAATTCCAAGATGTTGACCATGAGGATGGACGAATTGAATATGGCGATGATCATGTGTGTTGTCCGTGCTAGGATGTTGAAGTGTTTGGCGGCCGAGATGAAGGCAGCCAAGAAGGAGGCAGCTTGTGAAGACGGGGCTGATGAGGAAAAGGCGGAGGCAGAGTGAGCAAGAGGCTCGGACAGCCAGTCTAGGTGGCTCTTTTTCCACGGACTGTCAGACTAGTTCTTTTGTTATCGGACGTAAGTAAAACCTATAAACATCCGCTTTTTTTTGTTGTGGTTGGGCGCTATGAACATCACACTATAATGTTCTCAAATTGCTATGCATTTTAAATGAAGAATGGCTAGAGCTGAGCGAACGTTTAGGGGATGCAGGTGGATGGCCTGCTTCAGCATCCGTGTCCGTGGTCTGATTCCAACCAGTCCGCGGACAAGTAATGTGTCCCTTGACCGCGTTGGAGATGCACTTGCATAAGCGACGAAGGATTGTTTAGCATTTCAGAGTAATTAGCGGTAACTATTGTAAATTGCACGTAGTTGGCCCCCCCGGCCCATGTCTCAAGCGTATAATAAAGCCAGACAAAAGGTAAACGCCCATCCCCGCAAAAAAAAAAGGCCCGTGAAACGGCCCACACGTGGCCAGATGGGTCGTCCGCGTTCAGTCTCCTCATCTTTCCCAAAAAAAAAGCTCCAAGGCCCCTAGCGTAATTAAGGGTGATTAACTTCTCCCGTCATTAACGAGTGTCATTATCGCGAAGCCGCTGCGCCCCTGCGGCCGCCTCTGGTTCCTCCGTAGAAGCGATTAGATTGAAATCTTCTGGCTGTGCTCGTCAATTCTCCGATCTGCCCAATGAACTAGCCAAGGTTAGCAGTAGCACTATCAATTACTCTACCGATCTCTCAATTTTTCCGTTGTGATGTGATTCTGAAAGGGATCTTAGTTCTTGTCCGTGGCATGAATATACATCAAATTTTAGTACTTTCGGATTCCGGTTGTGGTGTGATGCTAGTTCTCAAACCTGTAGATCAACAGTTATGAATAGGAAACCACCCCAAACACTGTAAATATTAATCCCTTGTAAGCGCGGTCAAATGGGAGATGACTTACTTCGGTATTACATGGTAATCTATGTTGCAGAAATATTAGCCGCTAAGTTCTCTTCCGATAAAATTATTAAAAATTTCAATTTTATTGGCAATCATAGAGGTAAATACAAATGTAATCATGTTTATACTTGCGTCAAAGTGACACATGATTGTAGTGTTATCATAGTTATTTTTTCAGTCTAGATTTTTTTTTTTTATCAACTTGACTTGGCCCCCCTTTACCAAAATCCTGGCTCCGTCCCTGTGCATGCCAACGGATTTGTCATCTGAATTTTGTACGCCTTTGGCCAAATGCTATTGTCGGAATCAACTAGCAGCCGTAATCTGTGCCTGAATGGTCAAGGAGCTCGAAGATGGCCCGTCTATTTGAAAGCGAGACGACGGCTAACGGCCATAAATATTTATTCAGTTTTTGAAATACTTTGGCCATAGCCGAAACAACTGATTCAGTTATTTGGTTTTTATTTCAGCCAAAGGACCGAAATTTGCACTTGAATTTTGTTGAATCCTGTCACTTATTTTTAAATTCAAAATAATATGAAAATGTGTGTCTACCACCGTAATATTTCAAATATTTTGACTGAAAGGCAGTTATTTTAGTATCTATTAAAATGGCTGGAATTTTTGAAATTTCATTGAAAGTAAAAAAAAAGAAGAAAAAAGTTCATTTTACTACCCTGAATAAAGTTGGTTGTTCACTTTACCCCCTGACTTTTTTTTTGGTTCCTTTACCCCCCTAAACAATCCCATACCGGACAAAAAAAACCCTGAGTGGTTTGCCCAGACCGGAAGCTGACGTGGGCACGGTCAAAGGTGGTATTTGACCTGGAGGTGGGTCCCCCTCGTCAGGTGGCCATGTGCTGGAGCTGGATGGGGCTGGGCGCGATGCGGGACGTCGGCGGCGGGACTCGCCGGATCCCGCCGGATCCGGGCGAGGGGCTGCGCAGGGGCACGGATCCGGACGCGGGGAGGTAGCAGGACACCGCAAGGACGGCCGGCGTCGTGTGGCTCCGAGGCAGTCGGCCCTGGCGTTCGAGCGTCGGCGCGAAGGGCTCCATGGCGCTGTTAACAGCGACGGCGACTGCGGGCAGGGGAGGCCGGCGGACGACGGGAATGGATGGATCCGGACATGGGGGTTCGGACCCGGGCAGTGGCGTCGCTCGGAGGTCGCCGGACGGAGCAAATCGACGGTGGCGGCGCCATGACCGACGGAAGAAGCTCCTGCGCGAGAGAGGAATTAGAGAGAGATGGGAGAGTCAGGGAGGAAGAGGAGGGAGAAGGGCAGGGCGGTGCAGGGCTGGCCTAGGCTCGGGCGGCGATGCTCCGGCGGCCGGCCGGCGTCGGGGCCGAGCGGGGGCAGCGGCGAGGCCAACGAAGCGGCAGCTCTATCTCAGTCGTGCCTGACAAGGGGGCCCCACCTAGGTCAAAACAACTGTTGACTTGAGCCACGTCAGCAGTAGGGGGAGACAAACCAGCAGGGGGGTATTTCGTCCGGTATGATTTTGTTTGGGGGCCGAAAGGAACCAAAAAAAAGATCAGGGGGTAAAGTGAACAACCAACTTTATTCAGGGTAGTAAAATGGACTTTTTTCAAAAAAAAAACTAGTCTCATAAATCGTTTGATATAAAAATAGTGCAACTGCCTGAATGACACTCATTTCACTTCTGTTAATATGAGTCAATTTGCACGTGAAAAATAAAATAAGAGCCAACTTTTTGAATTGTTTACATTGTTTACCACACTATGCCTATAAGAAGAGCCAGGCCGGCAGTGACTTCAGAGCGTCGACTTGTCTAACAAATCACAACATAATGAGCGTTGTAGTGACCAAGTCCTCGCCGGCGGTGGTCGCCGGCCCTTCGGACGCCGGCATCGTCGACCTCTCCTCTTTCGACAGGTGCATGGGCCCTACTGCAGTCACGCTCCTCCTTGTCTTCGACCAACCAATCGACGAACCCGTCAAGACCATAAAAAACGTATCAAGGCCGCGGATTTTTAGACCACCTGCGCCAGGGCCGCGCTATCCTAGCGGTCGAAGCGCTGCACTGTACCTCGAGATGGCCGACGCGGGATGCCGATTTAGTGTACGTATTACCGTGGCATATGGGCTGTCACAGACCTTGACGTAGTAGGGTAACAGCTACAGGGTAGGCTCTGCACTTTATCGTCTTCCACTTGTCCCCACACACCGACGCCGACCCGTGAATACGACTACATTTTCTCGCTACACAGCACCTTGCTCGTCCTTTTGACTTGACGCTCTAATGGATTGGGTGCAAGGAGGCGATTCAATGGAGCCGGCGCTCGCCCCGCCGGGAACCTCTCCGGCGGACGGTTATAGGTGCGTATTGAGTCTGCAACCTGCCCTATTCGCGACGCTCATCCGGGATGCGCCTTACTCTGTTTTACGTTTCCCCAATGAAATTCTGAATCCCCTATCCATATTGATTCTGTGCCGGATCACAGATCCAACTCCGCCGCCGGCAATCCTTTCTCCGCAGACAGGCAGATCAATGGAGGCGGATCTGGCGTGGCAGCCAATCATCCAGGATTTTGCGCATCTCCCAGACGAGGCGACATACTCCAAGTAAGTTTATCTATTTTCAGTGTGCCGGATCCAAATCGCAATACTAATCTCATGCATGTCCTCCTAATTCTGTTCTCAATTG
Source organism: Thinopyrum elongatum (assembly GCA_011799875.1). Classification (NCBI taxonomy): domain Eukaryota; kingdom Viridiplantae; phylum Streptophyta; class Magnoliopsida; order Poales; family Poaceae; genus Thinopyrum; species Thinopyrum elongatum. The sequence continues at coordinate 642,629,711 of CM022303.1, read as the reverse complement.
TTCAGCGCGCACAGGGGACTAGTGACGCCCCCGGCCACATTGAGGGGCGCGAATACCTGTACCTACGGCCCTGATCTTAATCCAGATGTCCCTGATGATGATTGAGAAAACGTTATAGTTGTGCCTGGATGGAAGAAAAGGTAATCATTCGTCTACACAAATACATCATTACTACAGTACTTGACTTTTACAATTTGTATTCATGGGAGCACGGATTCGGCATTCGGCGTGGCGGCAGTAGAGTTAACTCAAACAAGTACAGGAACATGCACGATTTGGTGTGTCAACGCGCGGTATGTAATAACTTTCTGGTCATTGTATCCCCGTTTTGCTTTTGTGCTGTACTAAAGGTCCATGCGTGTATGAACTGTTTTTTCATGTCATGGAAAAATATTCAGGGCAAGAGCGATAAAGAATACTCATCGTCATGCAAGATCGGCTGCAAGGCCATGGTGTGATTATTGCGTACCAAGGATCATGGATGATACGTTATTATGTTTGTCATGTGCCTGGCACGTATCGTTTTGCATTTGAAACCCCTCGGTGCTGAAGCATCTTGTACATGGCACATGTCATCATGCTGAGTTGTGCCTTGTAGACACGTGACTACAACATGCTCCACAGGCACATGATTGCATGGCACCTGCAAACTGTGCCAGGTACATTGTCCAATTTGAGACTGCTGCAAATGTGCTAGGCACGTTAGTAAGCTTAGGACAAAATTTAGTTAATCTAAAATGAAATGGTACGCTGCAAACAAATCAAAATGCATCTAATAAGTCCCATATAAATTTGCATTCATAACTTCAACCTGTTTCATGATTCCCTCCTGGTGTGCTTTCAGCTCATTATAAAGCGTAAGTTTGGCCTGCATGGAGATTAGTCGCCCTGACAAATAAGTTGGTCTCAAGTGTCGACATGAGAATAATTCAGACTTCATAGCCAACCCAGAACAATATCATACATTGCTTGCACCCCAAAACAAGCATAGATGTGCCCCAGGATACTAAATAGTTTTTCATCGTTGCTTTACTCGACTCTGCTCTCTAATTCTCCAAACTCAACCGTTGATATGCCAAAAATGGAATCTCCATTTTTTATTGAATCCACCGGCCTTTTGTCCGCATTAATCATGGATCTAATTTTTTCTGCTGTGAACACTTTTATTCTGGGGAAAACATCATGTGCCATGCTTATATCGCCCAGGTTGTTGCTGTCTAGATAGAACACCTGGAGATATTTCAAGGTGTAATACATTAGTCAGTAACATGGATTAAACATTTGACCGGCACTACTAACCCACTCGATATAACCGTGACCTGGCGATCTTACGGAAACGGCCGACACATATCCCGAGGTATATGGACGAACCAGATAAGCGGGCCGGGGTGCACATGCCCTATTATATATTTTCGATCAAAAACGCCTGGTCGCAGGCACTGGCGCACTACCCCCGATAGCCGGCCGCCTCGCCGTCGCCGCCAGCGGCGACGGGGAGCTCCACATCGCGTGCACCGGCGAGGGCGTCTCTTTCGTGGGTGTGTCGGTAAGCTGTGCCCTGGATGACGAGGAGTTCACGAGATCAACGCTGCTCCTCAGCGACCTCGCCGTCGGCTACCCCGCCGACTACTGCTGCCTCAGCGACCCCTTGCTGCTGATGCAGGTGACTGAGTTCTCCTGCGGCGGGTTCACCGTGGGCGTGACGTGGAACCACGTCATAGCCGACGCGGCGGGGATGGCGCAGTTCCTGCAGGCCGTCGGCGAGCTCGCCCGGGGGGTGCCGGAGCCGGCCGTCGTTCCGGTCAGGTGTGAAGTCCAAGGCTCGCTGCCTTGCCTCCCCCCGCCGCTGGTGGCCGCCATGAGGTCTCATATGCGCGTAGAAACCGAGGAACTGGCCACCCTGGACGTCACCATCCCCACGAGCTTGATCAACCGCATCAAATTTGAGTGCGGCGGCGACTGCACGGTGTTCGAAGCCGTCGCCGCGCTGCTCTGGCGGTGCCGCACCCGCGCGGTCATGTCCGACGGTGACCCCGACGCATCTGTGCCCCTCGCCTTCCCGAGCAACGTGCGCGATCTCGTCGGCGCCAGGGAAGGCTACTACGGCAACTGCATGACCATGCAGCAGGTCCAGGCGTCAAGCGGCACGGTGGCGAGCGGCGAAATCAAGGACCTGGTGAGGCTCACCAAGCTTGCCAAAGAGAAGGCATCGGACATATTCCAAAATGGCGGCAGCACCAGTGGTGGTGGAGATCAGCAGCGGCTGGCGCCCCCGAGGTACAACGCGCTCGGAGTCTCGAGCTGGAGGAACCTTGGGTTCGAAGCCGTGGATTTCGGGCGTGGGAGGCCGGCGCGCGTGATGTGGAAGGCGCACCCGACGGTGGGGCTCGTCTGCGTTCCGTGCCCGCCGTGCAAGGGGGAGGACGGCATCAGCGTCGTGTCCTGCTGCGTCAAGCCGGAGCACGCCGACGCCTTCTTAGCGGAGTTGGCCGCCCTCGACGTATAATGTGAATTGCGGAATGCATTTGCAATTCCCAGCTTTTCACATTTCAAATCTCAATGTGAACCCAAAATGGACTAACTAATTGGTCTCGCGCCTTCTCTCATATATTTCAAATTTCTTGTGGTAACGACTGAAATTTTCTTTTCAGTATGACTAAAAAGTTGCTTTCTAATATGGTGCAGAGTTGCTTCTATAACCCTAATAAGTGGTAAACAAATTTGCTTCCCAATCCATGAAAAATTGCTCCATAATAGTCCTGAATCGTAACAAAACGGTCTCTCCAACGCATTGAAATCTGCATTCGAGCAAACCGCTCATCAAAAAGATGGATGGTTTGTTGTAGAATACCATAGGCAAATTCCCTCAAGCTTTACCTTGATGTCACTACGTATATCGCCCCCCCCCCCCCCCCCCCCCCGCAAAAAAAAAGTATATCGTTGAATTTACATTCCAAATCTTACGTTGCAATTTTTATAGCATAATAGTAATTTACATCTTATTCGTTAAATCTATGGTCAAATTTTGACACAAAACACAAAGGGCGTAACAAACCCGCACAGAGGAAATATTACTTAACATGATTACCCATGAAAAAGGAGCAAATCACACAGGTCCAGCCGCCTCCCTAGTCGCTCTCTGACCACCCTGAAAAGTCCAGCCGCGAATTCAAAAAAAAAAAAAGTCCAGCCGCCTCACCCCATCACGCAAGCGAGGTGGAACTGGAAGTGGAGACGAAACGCCCAAGCGCAAGTTGCAAGGACGGCTGAAGTGAAGCCAGTCAAGAGGTCCCATCATGTCCGTGCAAGTGTAAATTTCCACCAGGCACCAGACCAGCACCACGCATGATTATACATGGCGTATTAAGAGAAAGTTGACCCGTCTATTGATCGAAAGTTGACCCGTCTATTGAGAGCGAGACGTGGCAAACGACCCACATGGAGTATTCTTTGGGCAAGAGAGACAAGCCTCGGTAACAAATTCACCATCGTCGAGTGGCCGTATCGAGAGAAACTTGACCCGTCTATTGCAATGCTCTGGCCGTGGTGAAATTAGTGCCAGGTTCCATGAAATTGTTTCATCACAAACAAAACCAGCATCTCCACTCTACCGTGGAGAAACGAAAACCGTTCCATCGGCTTTCGCATCTCTGAAAGCAAAGATCGCACAAGCATCACCCAGCCAGTTTCACGCAATTCTTCAGTTTAGCAACTCTAGTTGTATTAGTTCTGTTTCACTAGAGGAGAAAAGGCAAAGCAATGCTAAAAGAAATAATCATCCAAATGCGCACAGTAAAAAGACAATAGGAATAAACATCTCATCATAAAACAAAACCCATAGGAATGCCTTACAAAAACAGCCATGTTTGGTTTGAAACTGCATCTGGCAGCTCCGGCTCGATAACGAGAGACGGCCATCGGCCTTGTAAGCACGACTCTCCACACTACATCATCTTAAGACTAGGATAGGTAAGGTTGTCTTCACTGAGGAACGGTGGTGATGATGTCCGAGTCACCTGAAAGCATGTGTAGTAAACGCTCAGTACAAGTTATTAGGGCAAATGACAAATGAGCAAATACTTTTGAGTTTAACAGGGAGGAACCAGGGTCCAGGACGCTCAAACAGCACACCCGGTAGTACTTGCCGCACGCAGTTCCAAGATCCACATTGTCTGAAAGGGACAAGGACACATTCATTAGCATTAGGCGACAATTCATTATTAGATATAAACAAGCTAAAGTAAGAACGTTAAACAAGCATTGAGAAAAGGTTTCAGACTAGGATCAAATAATCTTACTTCCATGGAAATGATGAACGCTGATCTTGGACAGCATAGCATAGTACTCGATCTCGGACTTCCTGAGCGGAGGGCAGTTGTTTGCGAGGATAATCAACTTCCTTGAACAGAGAGACAAAAAATTAGACTATTTGAACAGCGACACATGTAAGAGATAACCAATACGATATAAATGAGTCCAGCACATGTTTTAACTACCAACGAAGGACAAACTTAAATAGTTACCCAAAAAGGGTATAAGCATGACACAGACTATGTTGGTTTATTAATAGCCTGAACGTGGCCTAATCTGAAAATCTAAAATTAGACCTCTACCTTCCTTTCAATCTAAACGGTGTGGGAATACATCTCTTTGGGGCTACCTACTGTATAAGAATGGTGCTGGTTCATAAGGAAGCACCAAACTGCAAGCTATACTACAATAACTACGAATGCACAATCCACCTACAAATTCTACATTACCAATATATCATGAAATTCCCCTAAAAATATCCTAAAATTGCTACACAACAGTGGGAACTAGTGTCAGCAAAATACAAGTATCCCAACCTCCATTGTCCCCCAGATATGGAAGAAATCTTGGAAGTGTTAATAAAGAGGCTAGTATTATTCTAGGGCGCTGTATTCATCTCTAGAGCAGCAAAAGCAAGCAAAAGAGATTAACTTCAGTCCTATTACATACATCAAGTGTTCTCAAATCCATAAAAGTAGTTAATCCGATAATAGTGAAACCTCAATGGTAAAAACTCAATTCATCACAACAAAATAGAGAGGGGAAAACACCAAATGATCCAACTATATTAACAAAGCTCACGGTACATCAAGATTGTGCCAAATCAAGAACACGAGAGAGAGAGAGAGAGAGAGAGAGAGATCAAAGACATAGCTACTTGTAAATACCCCTAGCCTCGAGGGGGAACTACTCCCTCCTCATCATGGTGGCCACCGGGATGATGAAGATGGCCTCCGGTGATGATTTCCCCCTTCGCCAGGGTACCGGAAAAGGGCTCCAGATGGTATTTCGAAGGTACAGAGGCGTGCAGCGGCGGAGTCGAAGTTCTAGGGTTATTTCTGGGGGTTTCTCTATTTATAGGATTTTTTGGTATCAGTCTCATGTCAAGATGAGCTTCAAGCGGCCCACTAGGCACCAGGGCACGCCCTAGGCCCCTTGCGCGCCCTGGTGGGTAGTGGCCACCTCCTTCACCTTCTGGTCATCCCACGAAGCTTCTAGTGCCTCTTTTGTTCCAAAACGAATCATCAAAAAGTTTCGCTGTATTTGGAGAACTTTTATTTTTGCACAAAAAACAACACCACGGTAGTTCTGCTGAAAACAGCGTCAGTCCGGATTAGTTCCATTCAAATCATACTAAAATCATATAAAATTATTGTAAACATGGCATGTATATTTTATAAATTATAGATACGTTGGAGACGTGTCAAGGTCGTCCGCATTTGGGTAGGCGTGGGAGGCCGGAGAACGCGGAGGTCGCCATCTTCAGATCGGACCATGGGCACACGGGGCCGCCTGTAACACCCCTGTGTAATAAGCACTATGACATAATGATAATCATGCCAAGTCATACCCATTTGCAATGCTAGATCACAGTGGTTAGACACTTCATTTCAAACTCCTCTCTGAAATAAATTCAAATTCAAAATAAAAATAAAAGTTGCTCTAAATTGAAAACAAAAATGTTCATCTTGTTGGCAATATTGCAAAACAAATATTGTTAAGGAACACAACATCACCATCAACTTGAAATGGACCAGAACAATTTAAACAGAGCCAAAACAGCAAGTTAAATGCCCTTTTCATTTTTTTGAAAAGTCCAAATGATCTCCAAAAATTCCCAAACTTTTTGTGGCACTGTCTAATAACAACAGGGAATTATTGGGACACTCCTAATATTTTTCCTAAGTAAAACGGGTGCCCAACTAAGCCTTTTCCCCTCTCTGTGGTAAAAATAAAAGAAAAACAGAAAAAGAAAACGGCCGAAGCCACTTACCTGGCGCCAGCCCAGCCGGCCCGTTTCTCTCTCCTTCTCCCCCTCTCTCTATCGCCGTGTCGGCGTCGCCATGGCCGCTCGCGCCTCGGCCGTTCGCCGAACGACACCGCGACGCCGCGGCCAGGCGAGGGGATAAGGCCGCGCCGAGCCGTTCCCCCTAGACTCCCTCGGCATTTCCCCCTCTCTCTCCCACGCGCGCGCTCTCTCTCTCCCTCTGCTCTCTCCGTCCCGAGAGGTCGCCGCCGCGCCGTTGCTCCGACGCGGCCACCGGCGTCATTGAGCCTCTCTGTGGAGTCCAGAAGCTTCGCCGACGCCTGCTTCTTCCTCCTTGACCGTCAGTTGGAGCCGGGGAGGTCCACATCGTCGACATCGAGCTCTTCCCCTCTTCGGTGCCGCCGCGATCCACCACTCGATTCCGGCGAGCTCTGCTGCTACTAAGTCATCAACGGGCCACTGTGTGCCTACCCGGTGAGCAGCTCCTCCTTCCCTCCCTCTTGCTCCGTCTCTATGTGCCCGTAGCTGCCGTCCCACACGAGCCCGAGCCCATCGCCGCGGCGCTCGTCGCCGTCGAGTCTCCGACGACCAAGAGGTCCCGGGCTTGTGTCCGTTGAGTTCGTCGCAGCCCGTAGAGCCTCCCTAGCGCCTCAACTCGCCCGTTTGCACGCCGCCTTGCTCGTCCCGTAGCTCACGCGAACGACTCCGGCCGTACCAACCCCTTGCACCACCACCATTTGACGCGCGGTCGAGTGGCCGTTCGAACGCGCCACTCCGCGCGCCAAACGGTGGCCGGAGACGCGATTCCGACCACCTCCCGCGTCGCGCCACCGCAAAACGCGCCCGCCGGCGTTTAAACGCCGGCCGTCCGACGTGGCGCCCACGTGGCCTCCCCTGTGAGGCTGACGGGTGGGCCCGGTGGGTCCCTTTTGACCTGTTGACCGGGTCAACACCAGTGTACTGTTCACCCCTCTGTATGACAAGTGGGCCCCCCTACTAATTAGCTAATTAAGATAATTAGTTAAACTAACAGACACTGACATCTGGGGCCCACCCAATAATTAAGCTCTGTTTAGTTACAGAGGCTGACATGTGGGTCCCGCTGGACCCACAGGTCAGATTTGACCACGGTCAGCCGGCCGTTGACTGATGACGTCACTATTGCGTCATGCTGACGTCGAAGCTACTGTTCTGGATAATGTTGATTTAATAGATTAAATAAATTCCAGAAAATGCTAAAATCTTTAGAAAATCATAGGAAATAAACCGTAGGTCGGATAGAAAAACTTTCTACATGAAAGTTGCTCAGAACGACGAGACGAATCCGAATACGCAGTCCGTTCGTCCACCACACGTCCCTAACTATCCGAACATGGAACCGTTCCCCTCCGACCATTTGTCCGACAAACGTCCGGAATCGGGAAAACATTCCCGGATGGATTCCTCCTTCCTTGGTGGTGTGCAACCATACGTTAGGACACACCCGGCACTGCGTATTGTCATGTCGTACTTTGTGTAGCACCTGTTTGCTCTGTATTTACTGTTTCCTTCCCCTCTTCTCTCTCGTTAGATCTCGGTGCCGACGTAGCCTCCGAGATCGACGCAGCTCCAGTGATTGGCTGCACTTCTGACGACCTTGCCCTTGCCGCCGAGCAACCAGGCAAGCCCCCCCTTTGATCATCCCGATATCGCCTATTCTAATATCTCATGCTTGCATTAGATTTTGCTACTGTAATTGATTGCTCCTATTCTGCTCCATAGCCTGTTTATTGTAACCTGTTTTGTTACCCTCATGGATATCCTAGACTGTATAGTATAGGCTGGGTAGAGACCCATTAGTGACCCCCACTTTATCCCGACTGCCCCGCTGGAGTTTCAGAAGACCCGACCAAGGGGATCAAAGATCAGACCCCTGGCACCGCACCTCACTTCCCCTTCATTGCTCGACACTACTGGGTTACTATCGAGTGCCGAGGGTGATACCTCGTCAGCACTTCTGATGATAACCTTGTAGGTTAGCTAATCGGTCGTGGTAAGCGAGGGTGATTCCTCCTACACCACCCCCGATAACGACGAAGTCGTGCAACACCTCTAGTGTGGACCTCGAGGGTGATGCCTCTTACGTCCATCTTGATGTTACATCAGGTGGGAGTCCAACGAGGGTGATGCCTCGGATTCCCCTTGATTCGGTGACCACACGGATGCCTTACATTATTGTTGATACTGATACTTGAGAAGGCGGGTCGACCCTGAGGGGTACCCGCGGATGATGGATAGTTACCCGTGAGTTATTCCACGAGGCGTGACCGGGCATTCTTAGCCCTTGCAGCAAGTCCTCGAGACGGGGCGACGGGGTCACATCTTTCTTGAGTCTCTGCTCGTTTCCGCAAGCCCCTAGTCCTAATGATTTGGATATTAATCTGAGCCGGCCTCTGGTCGGATAGCACTAACCATCACGTGGGCATAGTATGGGCATTCTGCATCGTAACATCAGCCGAAAGCTCTGTCAGACGTCCAGTTCAGCATGGCGGCACGGTCGGATCGCGCCGAGGCGCTGGTATCCACCCTGCGCGCAACGAGCCGGAGTGCACAGGGCGATGGCCCAAGACCCCTGAGCACTTAGGAGGTAGACCGACGGGGACCTCTCTGCTGAGCTGTAGGTAGGGTTGCGGTGTGTCGTTTGGCCGAGGCCGGGCATGACCCAGGAAAGTGTGTCCGGCCGGAGTTAATCGAGCGTGGTGGGTAAGTTGGTGCACCCCTGTAGGGAAGAAACTTCTATCGATAGCCGGTCCTACGGTAAAGGACACTCGGAGTTGTATCCCGATCGGTACAGCTAGAATTGAGATGATACCTGGATATGTGGCTCCGGGATCGCTTTCTCGCAGGGAGACGAGGAAGGATCTCTGGGCGAGACTGTTGCTTGTTATTACCACTACTATATTATACTATGCTATTCTGTACTCTTCTAATGCTGCAAGACGCTCGAAGATGCTGGAAGGTGATTGAAGATGCTAGTCTTCGATAGGACTAGGTTTTCCTCTCTATTCTAGCATTTCTGCAGCCCAGTCCACATATATAGCCTTCCTTTGATAATGATGCATATGTAGTGTAGATCCTTGCTTGCTGAGTACTTCAGAGTACTCACGGTTGCTTTGCTTTCTTTTTCTCCCCCTATCAGTTTGTCGAGACCAGTTGACGGAGCCCCTGAGACAGCTGCACCGTCGACTACTACTACTACCCCGAGGATGGCTTCTTCTACGAGTTGGCTGTCGACCAGGAGTAGGTTCGGAGGGTCCTAGGCAGGAGGCCTACGCCTTTCGATCGTAGTGTTTTATTTTTGCCCCGCCTTTTTAAAGGCCTTTCTATTTTCTTTTATATCTGTACTCAGATATCTGATGCTTCCGCTGACGCTTGTATGCCATCGAGCTATGTATTCGAGCCCTCGAGGCCCTGGCTTGTAATATAAAGCTTGTATGATTTTTATTTATGTTTTAGAGTTGTGTTGTGATATCTTCAAGTGAGTCCTTAGGCGTGTGCTTTTGCGTGTATGATTAGTGCACGATTAAGCCGGGGGCGTCATAGGTTGGTATCAGAGGCGACTGCCTCTTGGGATCCCCCTTTCCAACTCCTTGGCCGAAGTTGAGTCTAGTGGTCCAAAACTGTTTTACTAACTTGGCTGTGTGGCTTGCGGGCCCACGTCGCCAATTGGGTGGTATTAGGATCGTTTACTCCTCAACCTTTACTCTGGGACTCTACTCTCTCTTCCTTTCGGGTTAAAATTTTACTAACTCCAACATTAGGTTCTCGTGATCACATCCATCCGGAGTTCTGAAATTATCCCCCCTTGCTTCAAGATTGTGGGCCAGGTTCTGCTTACAGGATCCTCTTATCGAGGGCAACCTGTGTTGTCACTTGCAGATTCCTCGCTCCTACAGTTTTCTCCGACGTTGATGTAGCCTTTGCTATGTCTTGTTGTGTACTTCCTTACCGCGTGCCTGCGCGCCGCCTAGTTGTCTAGCCTTCTCTTTTCAGCTGTCGTAATGCCGGATTGTAACCAAGGCTATGTGTGGATTTGAATGTCTGGTACGAATATGATGAAGTATCTATTGCACTTTCTTCTGTTGTGCACCTTACTTCATGAATCATTCCATACACCTGCAGTTTTCTTGCTAAACTACCCCTGTTGATTTGGCAGGATGGCTGACGATCCTCCACCTCCATCTTATATTGCTGAAATGAGGTAGTAGTTTGAACTCAACCGTCAGTTTATGACCGGAGTATTGGCTCAGTTCCCAACTCAAAATGCTCAGCAACAGACTGCTCCAATAACTTTGCCAGAATTTGTGCGCCTCAACCCATTTGTTTTTAGCAGCTCCACCAATCCTATGGATGCTGATGATTGGCTTCATGACATCATGTTTGAGATGGAGTCAGCTAACGTTGCCCCTGACAGTTATGTCACCTTTGCGACATTTCACTTGAAGGGTCCAGCTGCTCAATGGTGGGAAAACCACAAGAGTATGATGCCTGCTGAATCTGTACCCACTTGGCAAGAATTCCAGTCAGCTTTTCATGCACGGTACATTCCTCAAGGTCTGATCGACCAGAAGAAACAGAAGTTCCGTAAACTCACCCAGGGCACGATGACTGTGGATGAATATCAGAGGGAATTTCTTGAATTATCCCGCTATGCTAAAGATGACGTCGACACCGACGCCCGCAAGCAGGAGAAATTCCGGGAAGGACTACGTTCCGATATACAGCTCGCACTTCTTGTCCATGATTGTGGGGACTTTGCGACACTTGTCAGTCAAGCCTACCGAGTTGAAACTGGTCTGGCTAAATATCAGGAGTTGCTCAAACGCACTCGTGATGTAGGCTCATCCTCGGGTCAGCCTGTTCAGAAACGTCGGGTTTGGATTCCACACAATGTTCATCACCGACCGGCTCCAACACCAAGACCATCTTATGTTGCACCTCGTCTTCCTTCACCACCGAGACAGCTAACAGTTCAGGATGGACAGCCTAGTGCTATGGCATCTCCTCAGGTTGCACCACGTCCTCCTGTTGGTCGAAAGAAGAGCTGTCGGAACCGTCGTCTCAGAAGCTCTAATGCCAGTCTGTCTGCTATAGCTCGAGGTCAAGTCACCCATGTCAAGATTGAAGAAGCTCGCGAGTCACCAAAGATTGTGATGGGAACCCTTCGCGTTAATTCAGTGCCAGCTTCTGTTCTTTTCGATTCAGGAGCATCGCATGCTTTCGTGTCCCAACAATTTGCTCAGTTGCATGGGTTAGGTACGGAAAATTTGTCCACTCCTTTAGCGATTCAATCCCCGGGGTCTAAGTGGCAAACCTCAATAGTAAGCCCCCACAACCACATTGAGATTGAAGGTCTACTTTTTCCGGCTTCCCTTATTGTGCTCAGACCTTCCAACATTGACATCATTCTTGGTATGGATTGGTTGACAGCGAATAAAGCTTTGATTGACTGTGCCACTAAGACAGTCCAGCTCACTCACCCTTCTGGACAAACAATCAGATACTCAGCTCGCACATCTCAGGATGCCGAGAATCAGATATATGTTCTGAATGCATTGAACGCTTCACCTCTTGAAGGCATCGAGAACATTCCAGTTGTTCATGATTTTCAAGATGTCTTTCCAGAAGAACTTCCAGGAATTCCCCCTGCCAAAGCTGTCGAGTTTGTCATCGACTTGAAACCAGGCACTACCCCTATTGCGAAGCGTCCTTATAAGATGCCTTCGCACCACCTTCTTGAACTCAAGGAAGAGATCGACAAGTCACTTAAGAAAGGCTTCATCCGCCCCAGTTCCTCTGCTTGGGGAGCACCTTCACTCTTTGTAAAGAAGAAGGATGGTACAAATCGATTGGTTCAGGATTACCGACCTATCAACCAAGCCACGATTCAGAACAAGTATCCGCTTCCCAGAATCAACGATCTGTATGATCAACTTGCTGGTTCCTCAGTATTCTCTAAGCTTGATTTGAGATTGGGATACCACCAGATCTGAGTTCGTGAAGAGGATATTCCGAAGACAGCATTCGTTACTCGCTATGGTTCTTATGAGTACACTGTCATGTCCTTCGGTCTGACTAATGCTCCAGCAACCTTCTCCCGGTTAATGAATTACATCTTCATGGATTATCTCGACAAATTCGTCGTGGTATATCTGGATGATATTCTGGTTTATTCGAAGAATGAGGAAGAACATGCCGAACATCTCCGGCTTGTACTGGAGAAGCTGCGTGAACACCAACTGTATTCCAGGTTTTCCAAATGCGAGTTCTGGTTATCTGAAGTGACATACCTCGGCCATGTGATTTCAAAAGATGGCATAGCTGTTAACCCAGAACGAGTTCAAGCTATTCTAGACTGGAATCCCCCGAAGAACGTCAAGCAAGTGAGAAGTTTTCTCGGTCTTGCAAGCTATTGCCGCCGCTTTGTCGAGAATTTCTCAAAGATTGCTAAGCCTCTGACTGATCTTCTTCACAAGGGCGTTAAGTTTGAATGGACAGAAAAATGTCAGGAAAGTTTTCAAACACTCAAAGACAAGCTGACATCTGCCCCAGTACTTGCTCCTCCAGATTCTCGCAAGGATTTTGTGATATATTGCGACGCATCCCGTGAAGGATTAGGCTGTGTCCTAATGCAAGAGCGTAAAGTGATTGCCTATGGCTCTCGTCAGTTGCGCCCGCATGAAGAGAATTATCCGGTACATGATCTAGAACTAGCTGCCGTCATCTATGCACTGCAGTTGTGGCGACATTACCTCCTCGGTAATCGTTGCGAGATCTACACAGACCATAAAAGTCTGAAGTACTTGTTCACTCAGCCATCTTTAAACCTTCGTCAACAAAGATGGATGGAGACCATTGCGGACTATGATTTGGGTATTTCTTATACCCCTGGCAAGGCTAATGTAATGGCTGATGCATTGAGACGTAAATCCTATTGTTGTGAACTTGAAGTCCAGCTAGAGCAACCACTTCTGTATGAAGAGCTTCGAAAGCTAAATATCGAGATAGTTCCTCAAGGATACCTATCAAACTTGGTTGTTGAACCAGACCTTGAGAAGGCTGTTAAGAGTGCACAAGCTAAAGATGCTGAAGTTGGTTTGATGAAGAAAGATCTTCACCTGGAAAAGTACAGGGATTTCACGCTGTCTGAAGATGGAACCTTGTATTTCAGAGACCGTATTGTAGTACCTCGCTTCGAGCTTATGACTGACAAAGTCATGAAGGAGGCACGTGATACCCCGCTGTGTATTCATCCGGGTAGCACCAAGATGTATCGTGATCTTTGACAAAGGTACTGGTGGTCTAGAATGAAGCAGGATATTGCTCGTTATGTTGCTGAATGCGACGTTTGCCATCGCGTTAAAGTAGAACATCAGAAGCCTGCTGGAATTCTGCAACCGCTCCCTATTCCCTTGTGGAAGTGGGATAAAGTGTAGATGGATTTCATTACTGGTCTTCCCAAGTCTCAGAAAGGTCACGATGCTATTCTTGTCGTCGTCGACCAACTTTCTAAAGTTGCACATTTTCTGCCTGTCAAGGAGACGATCACCGCTAGTCAGTTAGCAGAATTATACGTCTCCAGAATTGTTTCACTCCACGGTATTCCGAAAGAGATCAGTTCGAACCGTGGCGGCCTTTTCACTTCCAAGTTCTGGGAAAGTTTCCAACAAGCTATGGGAACTCATATCACCTGGAGTTCAGCATATCATCCTCAATCCCAAGGCCAAGTCGAACGAGTAAATCAAGTACTTGAAGACATGCTGCGAGCTTGTGTTATTTCTTTCGGTAAGAAGTGGGAAGAATCTCTCCCGTATGCCGAGTTCTCTTATAACAACAGCTATCAAGCCAGCTTGAAAATGGCCCCCTTCGAAGTTCTATATGGACGTAAGTGTCGAACCCCTCTGAATTGGTTAGAAACTGGGGAACGACCGCTCGTGGGTCCGGATATTATCCAACACGCTGAAGAGCAAGTCCGCATAGTCCGAGAAAATCTCAAGGCGGCTCAGGACTGCCAGAAGAGCAACTATGATCACAAACGATGGGGTTTGACTTATCAACCTGGCGATCAAGCTTATCTGCGTGTCACTCCCCTGAAGGGCACTCATCGTTTTGGAATCAAGGGCAAGTTAGCTCCCCGCTATATTGGTCCTTTTCGCATAGTTGCAAGACGTGGACAGGTGGCATATAAATTGGAGTTGCCGCCGCAATTCTCTCTTATCCACGATGTTTTCCACGTATCACAGCTTCGTAAATGCTTTAAGGAGTCTCCGCACAGAGCAGTGGATCACGAGATGCTCGAATTGCAAGATGATCTATCTTATAAGGAGCATCCCATCCGCACTCTCGATGAAGCTGAACGTCGAACCCGTCAGAAGGTCACCAAGTTCCTGAAAGTGCGGTGGTCAAATCATACCGAAGATGAATCCACTTGGGAACGCGAGGATAACCTCCGTGCTGAATACCCCGACCTCTTTCCTTCTACCTCTTGAATTCTCGGGACGAGAATTTCTTTTAGAGGAGGAGAATTTGTAACACCCCTGTGTAATAAGCATTGTGACATAATGATAATCATGCCAAGTCATACCCATTTGCAATGCTAGATCACAGTGGTTAGACACTTCATTTCAAACTCCTCTCTGAAATAAATTCAAATTCAAAATGAAAAATAAAAGTTGCTCTAAATTGAAAACAAAAATGTTCATCTTGTTGGCAATATTCCAAAACAAATGTTGTTAAGGAACACAACATCACAATCAACTTGAAATGGACCAGAACAATTTAAACAGAGCCAAAACAGCAAGTTAAATGCCCTTTTCATTTTTTTGAAAAGTCCAAATGATCTCCACAAATTCCAGAACTTTTTGTGGCACTGTCTAATAACAACAGCGAATTATTGGGACACTCCCAATATTTTTCCTAAGTAAAACGGGTGCCCAACTAAGCCTTTTCCCCTCTCTGTGGTAAAAATAAAAGAAAAACAGAAAAAGAAAACGGCCGAAGCCACTTACCTGGCGCCAGCCCAGCCGGCCCGTTTCTCTCTCCTTCTCCCCCTCTCTCTATCGCCGTGTCGGCGTCGCCATGGCCGCTCGCGCCTTGGCCGTTCGCCGCACGACACCGCGACGCCACGGCCAGGCGAGGGGATAAGGCCGTGCCGAGCCGTTCCCCCTGGACTCCCTCGGCATTTCCCCCTCTCTCTCTCCCACGCGCGCGCGCTCTCTCTCTCCCTCTGCTCTCTCCGTCCCGAGAGGTCACCACCACGCCGTTGCTCCGACGCGGCCACCGGCGTCATTGAGCCTCTCTGTGGAGTCCAGAAGCTTCGCCGACGCCTGCTTCTTCCTCCTCGACCATCAGTTGGAGCCGGGGAGGTCCACAGCATCGACATCGAGCTCTTCCCCTCTTCGGTGCCGCCGCGATCCACCGCTCGATTCCGGCGAGCTCTGCTGCTACTAAGTCATCAACGGGCCACCGTGTGCCTACCCGGTGAGCAGCTCCTCCTTCCCTCCCTCTTGCTCCGTCGCTATGTGCCCATAGCTGCCGTCCCACACGAGCCCGAGCCCATCGCCGCGGCGCTCGTCGCCGTCGAGTCTCCGACGACCAAGAGGTCCCGGGCTTGTGCCCGTTGAGCTCGTCGCAGCCCGTAGAGCCTCCCTAGCGCCTCAACTCTCCCGTTTGCATGCCGCCTTGCTCGTCCCGTAGCTCACCCGAACGGCTCACCGCCGGCGAGCTCTTACCGCCCGACTCCGGCTGTACCAACCCCTCGCACCACCACCATTCGATGTGCGGTCGAGTGGCCGTTCGAACGCGCCACTCCGCGCGCCAAACGGTGGCCGGAGACGCGATTCCGACCACCTCCCGCGTCGCGCCACCGCAAAACGCGCCCGCCAGCGTTTAAACGTCGGCCGTCTGATGTGGCGCCCACGTGGCCTCCCCTGTGAGGCTGACGGGTGGGCCCGGTGGGTCCCTTTTGACCTGTTGACCGGGTCAACACCAGTTTACTGTTCACCCCTCTGTATGACAAGTGGGCCCCCCTACTAATTAGCTAATTAAGATAATTAGTTAAACTAACAGACACTGACATCTGGGGCCCACCCAATAATTAAGCTCTGTTTAGTTACAGAGGCTGACATGTGGGTCCCGCTGGACCCACAGGTCAGATTTGACCACGGTCAGCCGGCCGTTGACTGATGACGTCACTATTGCGTCATGCTGACGTCGAAGCTACTGTTCTGGATAATGTTGATTTAATAGATTAAATAAATTCCAGAAAATGCTAAAATCTTTAGAAGATCATAGGAAATAAACCGTAGGTCGGATCGAAAAACTTTCTACATGAAAGTTGCTCAGAACGACGAGACGGGCGCCGCACACGGCTTGGGGATCGTGGGTGTGTTCCCCTCTCTCTCCTCACATATATGTAGGTGGAGGGGGGAGAGGATGCAGCCCTAGGGCGCACCCCAAGTGGCCGGCGCGCCCTAGGTGCCTGCCTAGCCGCCCCCTCCATAATATGGACATGGGGGGAAGGAAGGGGGGCTGGCTGCCTTAGGGCGCCTCCCCTTTCCTTCCCTCCTTCCTGGGCGCATGGGTAGGGGAGATGGGGGCGCGCCAGCCCCCTTGTGGGCTGGTGTGCTCGTTCCCTTTGGCCCATTAGGCCCACCGCTTACCGGTGGCCTCCCGGAACCCCTTCGGCACTCCAATAAATTCCCGGTACTTTCTGAAATCTTTCCGGTGACCAAATACTATATCCTATATATCAATCTTTACCTCCGGACCATTTCGGAGCTCCTCGTCATGTCCGTGATCTCATCCGGGACTCCGAACAACATTCGGTCACCAACTCACATAACTCATATAATACTATATCATCAATGAGCGTTAAGCATGCGGACCCTACCGTTCGCGAATGATGAAGACATGACCGAGATGCTTCTCCAGTCACTAACGAATAGCGGGACCTGGATGCCCATATTGGTTCCTACATATCTACGAAGATCTTTATCGGTCGAACCTTTATGACAACATACGTAGTTCCCTTTGTGTGTCGGTATGTTACTTGCCCGAGATTCGATCGTCGGTATCTCCATACCTATTCAATCTCATTACTGGCAAGTATCTTTACTTGTTCCGTAATACATCATCTTGTAACTAACTCCTTAGTCACTTGCTTGCAAGCTTCTTGTGATGCTGCAGTACCGAAGGGCCCAGAGTACCTCTTCGATACATGGAGTGACAAATCCCAATCTTGATCCATGACAACTCAACCGACACTTTCGAGATACCTATAGAGCATCTTTATGATCACCCAGTTACGTTGTGATTTTGATAGCACACAAGGTATTCCTCCGGTAACCGGAGTTGCATGATCTCATGGTCGAAGGAATATGTATTTGACATTAAGAAAGCAGTAGCAATAAACTGAATGATCATATGCTAGCTAACGGATGGGTCTTGTCCATCCCATCATTCTCCTAATGATGTGATCCCATTACAAGTGACCAACAAATGTCAATGGTCAGGAAACCTTAACCACTCTTTGATCAACGAGCTAGTCTAGTAGAGGCATACCAGGGACTTGGTATTTGCTTATGTATTCACACATGTATTTAAGTTTCCAATCAATACAATTCTAGCATGAATAATAAACCTTTATCTTGATTAAGGAAATATAAATTAACCACTTTATTATACCTCTAGGGCATATTTCGAACACTTAAAGGTTTTTCTACCTCAGGCTCACTAGAAGCATGCGAAGTTCTATCATTTTTCTTTTTCTTTTTCTTCTTAGATTAACTAGGTCCATCAATATTAATTCTCTAAGAATCTTGCTCAATTCTTTTAGGATGACCTTCAGGATATATTTGCTCCTAGTCATTCTACCCCTCTAGTCATGACTCTAATAACATGATCATTCATTTTATTATTCATCTCATTAAGCAAATCATTTTGTGACTTAGCAACTGTTTCAACAGAGTATGAACCATGGATGCATGTTTACCTAAACCTTTAACATCATTAGCAATTCTAAACATCAAGTCACTCACGCAATCAATCAGAATAGCATTTCGTTTCAATTGATTCTTAACATACTAATTGAAGTGTTCTTGCTTAACAATGTAATATCAAATTCATCCCTGCATTGACTAGTAGATTTATTATAAGGAATATCACCTTCATCAAATCTATAAACAGAATTTACCTTTACTACCTGTGACGGTTTTTTGAGTCATGTATTTCTTCAATAGGTGATAAATTCTTAACATCTTCAGCTTTAATACCCTTTCCTCACGATTTCTTTGTCTCTTGCCTATCTTCCGAACTGAGGAATAAATACCTCTCTTCTTCGGAGTTTGTTTAGGTGGTGGTTCAGGAAGTGTCCAATCATTTTCATTTCTCAATATATTATTCAATAGTTCTTCAGCATTTTCAACATGTTGTTCCCTGAAAACACAACCAGCACAACTATCTAGGTAGCCCTAAAGCATCGGTTAGTCCATGTAAAGATATCAGGTATTTCATTTTTCTTAGGAGGATGATTAGGTAAAGCATTAAGTACTGGAGAATCCTCCCCCAAGCTTGAGGGAGATTCTCTTCTTCAATTTGCACAAAGTTAATATTTCCTGTAAGGCAGCTTGGTTCTTACAAGCAGAAAATTTTTTTCACAGAAATAATAAATCATATCCTGGGGACTATGCACCAACCAGGAGCAAGAGTATTAAACCATTTCTTAGCACACCCTCTAACGAGAAAAGGAAACAACTTAAGAATATAGTGGAGCTAATTTTTTCCTCATGAGCAATAGAGTGGCTATATCATCCAATTTAGTAAGATGTACCACAACAGTTTCAGTTTGATAACCATGAAAAGGATTAGATTCAACCAAAGTAATTAACTCGGATCGACAGAAATTCTTAATCCTTATCATCAACAAAGATAGGAGAAGTAGCAAATTTAGGATCAGTTTTCATTCTCTCCATCATAGATTTTTCTTTCATCTTACTCAACAGTTTCTTAACATCATCTCTATCATTACAAGCAAGAAATTCTAGCTATCTCTCCATCCATAACAGGTATCTTAGGCACACAAGTATCATCATCATCAAGAAATTATATGAGAGGTAGGCCTAATAGGTGATCATAATTTTCATCAGTTTCAATAGTTTCAAGTTCTTTAGCTTTAGCAAGTTGTTCATCAAGCAATTCACCTAGTGGCCACAGTTTCATTAAGGAGTACTAGCATCATCAATAGCAACATGAAGAAGTATCATCATCAATTACTTGCGACATATCAGATTAATAGTAGGTGGTAGTGTCGTAAGCCTACTCAAAACAAGATGAATCAAATGCGAAGCTAGATGGCAATTCCTTACCTCCCCTCGGCTTAGAGGGTACGATCTTGGTTCTAGTGTCTTTCAGATTCTTTATAGTGATCAACAGATATAATCCCAAGTGACTCAACAATAGAGCTATGTTCCCCGGCAACGGCGCCAAAAAAGGTCTTGATAACCCACAAGTATAGGGGATCGCAACAGTATTCGAGGGTAGTATTCACCCAAATTTATTGATTGGACACAATGGGAGACAAAGATATTTTGTAAGTATTAGCAGTTGAGTTGTCAATTCAACCACACCTGGAGAACTAATTTCTGCAGCAAAGCGTTTAGTAGCACATTAGTATATAGTTTGATAGCAATGGTAACAGTAGCAATAGTAACAGTGACAGTACAGTAGTAGTTTTGTAGTGTTGTAACAGCAGCAACAACAAAGAAAATTAGCAAAGATCAATATGCGAAAAGCGTAGGCATTGGATCAGTGATGATATTTGTGTTGGATGATATTCATCATGTAACAGTCACAACCTAAGCGATACAAAAATGCTCCATTCATCAATGTAATGTAGGCATGTACTCCGTATATAGTCATACGTGCTTATAATGAGAACTTCCATGACATCTTTTGTCCTACCCTCCCATGTTAGCGGAGTCCATAAGGAAATCTAAGGGTATTAAGGCCTCCTTTTAATAGAGAACCAGAACAAAGCATTAACACACGGTGAATACATGAACTCCTCAAACTACAGTCATCACCGGAAAGAATCCCAATTATTGCACCTTAGGGTATGCGATCATAACACGTAATAGGTGCATACAACTTGCAAGATAGGATCAAGAACTCAAATATATTCATGAAAACATAAAGGGTTTAGATCTAAAATCATGGCACCCCGGCCCTAGTGATAAGCATTAACATAGCAACATCAATCTCAGAACATAGTGTGATCAGGGATCAAGCCCTAACAAGTTGACTCGACTACATGACAAATCTCATCTAACCCATCACCGTCTAGCAAGCCTACGAAGAAATTACTCCCTCCCGGTGGTAAAGCTCATGAAATTGGTGATGAAGAAGGGTTGGTTATGATGATGGCGACGAATCCCCCTCTCCGGTGCCCGGAATGACTCCAGATCAGCCCTACCAATGAAGAACAGGAGGTGATGGCGGCTTCGTATCGTAAAATGCGATGAAGCTTCTTCTTTTTTTTTTTCTCGGGGAAAAGAAATTTATAGGCTTGATTAGGGTCAGCGGAGCTATGTGGGGCCCATAAGGTAACAGGGCACGCCCTGTTGCCTTGTGGGCAACTAGTGGCCCACCTCCGGTGGATCTTTGCTCCAATATTTTGTATATATTCCATAAAAAATCTCCAAAAGCGTCCAATTCCGATAACTTTTATTTCTGTACAGAAACACACCATGGTAGTTCTGCTGAAAATAACGTCAGTCCGGGTTAGTTTCATTCAAAGCATACAATTTAGAGTCCAAAACAACACCAAAGTGTTTGGAAAAGTAGATACGACGGAGACGTATCATGGGGGAGGTGATGCTTTCGGTTCTGGGTGCCGGGCTAGGTTGCGCGAGCGGCGAGTCGGGGTGAGCTCTGATCTCGAACCTGGGCGGTGTGACGCCCCCGGCTAATGGTGCACTATCATACACGCAATGCCCACGATCAAGCCTAAGGACTCACTTGAAGATATCACAACACAACTCTAAAACATAAATAAAAATCATACAAGCTTTATATACAAGCCAGGGCCTCGAGGCTCATACATAGCTCGATGGCATACAGCGTCAGCGGAATCAGATATCTGAGTACAGATATAAAAGAAAACAGAAAGGCCTTTAAAAAGGCGGGCAAAAATAAAACACTACGATCGAAAGGCGTAGGCCTCCTGCCTAGGACCCTCCGAACCTACTCCTGGTCGACAGCCAACTCGTAGAAGAAGCCATCCTCGGGGTAGTAGTAGTTAGTCGACGGTGCAGCTGTCTCAGGGGCTCCGTCAACTGGTCTCGACAAACTGATAGGGGGAGAAAAGAAAGCAAAGCAACCGTGAGTACTCGAAGTACTCAGCAAGCAAGGATCTACACTACATATGCACATTATCAAAGGAAGGCTGTATATGTGGACTGGGCTGCAAAATCTAGAATAGAGAGGAAAACCTAGTCCTATCGAAGACTAGCATCCTCAATCACCTTCCAGCATCTTCGAGCGTCTTGCAGCTTAGAGAGGTACAGAATAGCATAGTATAAATTAGTAGTGGTAATAACAAGCAACAGTCTCACCAGAGATCCTTCCTCGTCCCCTGCGAGAAAGCGATCCCGGAGCACATATCCAGGTATCATCTCAATTCTAGCTGTACCTCGGGATACAACTCCGAGTGTCCTTTACCGTAGGACCGGCTATCGATAGAAGTTTCTTCCCTGCAGGGGTGCACCACTTACCCACCACGCTCGATTACTCCGGCCGGACACACTTTCCTGGGTCATGCCCGGCCTCGGCGAAACGACACACCGCAACCCTACCTCCAGCTCAGCAGAGAGGTCCCCGTCGGTCTACCTCCTAATGCTCAGGGGTCTTGGGTCATCGCCCTGTGCACTCCGGCTCGTTGCGCCAGGGTGGATACCAGCGCCTCGGCGCGATCCGACCGGTGCCGCCATGCTGAACTAGACGTCTGACAGAGCTTTCGGCTGATGTTAGTGCATCCACCAGAGGCTGGCTCAGATTAATATCCAAATCGTTAGGACTAGGGGCTTGCGGAAACGAGCAGAGACTCACGAAAGATGTGACCCCGTCGCCCCATCTCGAGGACTTGCTGCAAGGGCTAAGAATGCCCGGCCGCGCCTCGTGGAATAACTCACGGGTAACTATCCATCATCCGCGGGTACCCCTCAGGGTTGCCCACCTTCTCAAGTACAGTATCAACAATAATTAAGGCATCCGTGTGGTCACCGTATCAAGGGGAATCCGAGGCATCACCCTCGTTGGACTCCCACCTGATGTAACATCAAGATGGACGTAAGAGGCATCACCCTCGAGGTCCACACTAGAGGTGTTGCACGACTTCGTCGTTATCGGTGGTGTAGGAGGAATCACCCGCTTACCACGACCGATTAGCTAACCTACAAGGTTATCATCAGAAGTGCGGACGAGGTATCACCCTCGGCACTCGATAGTAACCCAGTAGTGTCGAGCAACAAAGGGGAAGTGAGGTGCGGTGCCAGGGTCTGATCTTGATCCCGTTGGTCGGGTCTTCTGAAACTCCACGGGGCAGTCGGGATAAAGTGGGGGTCACTAATGGGTCTCTACCCAGCCTATACTATACAGTCTAGGATATCCATGAGGGTAACAAAACAGGTTACAATAAACAGGCTATGCAGCAGAATAGGAGCAATCAATTATAGTAGCAAATCTAATGCAAGCATGAGATATTAGAATAGGCATATCGGGATGATCAAAGGGGGGGCTTGCCTGGTTGCTCGACGCACAGGGCAAGGTCGTCAGAAGTGCAGCCAATCACTGGAGCTGCGTCGATCTCGGAGGCTACGTCGGCACCGAGATCTAACGAGAGAGAAGAGGGGAAGGAAACAGTAAATACAGAGCAAACAGGTGCTACACAAAGTACGACATGACAATACGCAGTGCCGGGTGTGTCCTAACGTATGGTTGCACACCACCAAGGAAGGAGGAATCCATTCGGAATGTTTACCCGGTTCCGGACATTTGTCGGACAGATGATCGAAGGGGAACAATTCCATGTTCGGATAGTTAGGGACGTGTGGTGGACGAACGGACTGCGTATTCGGATTTGTCTCGTCGTTCTGAGCAACTTTCATGTAGAAAGTTTTTCGATCCGACCTACGGTTTATTTCCTATGATCTTCTAAAGATTTTAGCATTTTCTGGAATTTATTTACCCATACTGGGCGAAGCTCCCTTCGTAGATGCCTTCGCACCCCCTTCTTGAACTCAAGGGAAGAGATCGACAAGTCACTTAAGAAAGGCTTCATCCGCCCCAGTTCCTCTGCTTGGGGAGCACCTTCACTCTTTGTAACAGAAGAAGGATGGTACAAAATCGATTGGTTCAGGATTACCCGACCTATCAACCAAGCCACGATTCAGAACAAGTATACCGCTCCAGAATCAACGATCTGTATGATCAACTTCTGGTTCCTAGTATTCTCTAAGCTTGATTTGAGATTGGATACCACCAGATCTGAGTTCGTGAGAGGAATATTCCGAAGACAAGCATTCGTTACTCGCTATGGTTCTTATGATACACTGTCATGTCCTTCGGTCTCGACTAATGCTCCAGCAACCTTCTCCCGGTTAATGAATTACATCTTCATGGATTATCTCGACAAATTCGTCGTGGTTATCTGGATGATATTCTGGTTATTCGAAAGAATGAGGAAGAACATGCCAACATTCGGCTTGTACTGGAGAAAGCTGCGTGAACACCAACTGTATTCCAGGTTTTCCAAATCGAGTTCTGGTTACTGAAAGTGACCTACCTCGGCCATTGGATTTCAAAAGATGGCATAGCTGTTAACACCCAGAACGAGTTCAAGCATTCTAGACTGGAATCCCCGAAGAACGTCAAGCAAGTGAGAAGTTTTCTCGGTCTTGCAAGCTATTGCCGCCGCTTGTCGAGAATTTCTCAAAGATGTGCTAAGCCTCTGCTGACTTCTTCACAAGGGCTTAAAGTTTGAATGGACAGAAAAATGTCAGAAGTTTTCAAACCCTCAAAGACAAGCTGACATCTGCCCCAGACTTGCTCCTCCAGATCTCTGCAAGGATTTGTGATATATTGCGACGCATCCCTGAAGGATTAGGCTGTGTCCTAATCAAGAGCGTAAAGTATTGCCTATGGCTCTCGTCATTTGCGCCCCAGCTGAAGGAGAATTATCCGGTACATGATCTAGAAACTAGCTGCCGTCATCTATGCACTGCAGTTGTGGCGACATTACCTCCTCGTAATCGTTGCGTGATCTACACAGACCATAAAAGTCTGAAGTACTTTGCACTCACACAATCTTTAAACCTTCGTCAACAAAGATGATGGAGACCATTGCGACTATGATTTGGTATTTCTTATACCCCTGGCAAGCTAATTATGGCTGATGCATTGAGACTAAATCCTATTGTTGTGAACTTGAAGTCCAGCTAGAGCAACCACTTCTGTATGAAGACTTCGAAAGCTAAATATCGAGTAGTTTTCCTCAAGGATACCTATCAACTTGGTTTTTGAACCAGACCTTGGAAAGGCTTTAAGAGTGCACAAGCTAAGATGCTGAAGTTGGTTTGATGAAGAAAGATCTTCACCTGGAAAAGTACAGGGATTTCACGCTGTCTGAAGATGGAACCTTGTATTTCAGAGACCGTATTGTAGTACCGCCGCTTCGCTTCAGCTTATGACTGACAAAGTCATGAAGGAGGCACGTGATACCCGCTTGTATTCATCCGGGTAGCACCAAGATGTATCGTATCTTTGACAAAGGTACTGGTGGTCTAGAATGAAGCGATATTTGCTCGTTATTTTGCTGAATCGACGTTTGCCATCGCGTTTAAGTAGAACTCAGAAGCCTGCTGGAATTCTGCAACCGCTCCCTATTCCCTTTGTGGTGGATAAAGTGTAGATGTTTCATTACTTGGTCTTTCCCAAGTCTCAAAAGGTCACGATGCTATTCTTGTCGTCGTCGACCAACTTTCTAAAGTTGCACATTTTCTGCCTGTCAAGGAGACGATCACCCGCTAGTCAGTTAGCAGAATTATACGTCTCCAGAATTGTTTCACTCACTCCACGGTATTCCGAAAGAGATCATTCGAACCGTGGCGGCCTTTTCACTTCCAATTTCTGGGAAAGTTTCCAACAAGCTATGGGAACTCATATCACCTGGAGTTCAGCTATCATCCTCAATCCCAAGGCCAAGTCAACGAGTAAATCAAGTACTTGAAGACATGCTGCGACTTGTGTTATTTCTTTCGGTGAAGTGGGAAGAATCTCTCCCGTATGCCGAGTTCCTCTTATAACAACAGCTATCAAGCCATCTGAAAATGGCCCCCTTCGAAGTTCTATATGGACGTAAGTGTCGAACCCTCTTAAATTGGTTAGAAACTGGGGAACGACCGCTCGTGGGTCCGGATATATCCAACACGCTGAAGAGCAAGTCCGCATAGTCCGAGAAAATCTCAAGCGGCTCAGGACTGCCAGAAGAGCAACTATGATCACAAACGATGGGGTTTGACTTATCACCCTGGCGATCAAGCTTATCTGCGTGTCACTCCCCTGAAGGGCACCATCGTTTTGGAATCAAGGGCAAGTTAGCTCCCGCTATATTGGTCCTTTTCTCATAGTTGCAAGACGTGGACAGGTGGCATATAAATTGGAGTTGCCGCCGCAATTCTCTCTTATCCCGATTGTTTTCCACTTATCACAGCTTCGTAAATGCTTTAAGGAGTCTCCGCACAGAGCAGTGGACACGAGATCTCGAATTGCAAGATGATCTATCTTATAAGGAGCATCCCATCCGCACTCTCGATGAAGCGAACGTCGAACCCGTCAGAAGGTCACCAAGTTCCTGAAAGTGCGGTGGTCAAATCATACCGAAGATGAATCCACTTGGGAACGCGAGATAACCTCCGTGCTGATACCCCGACCTCTTTCCTTCTACACTCTTGAATTCTCGGACGAGAATTTCTTTTAGAGAGGAGAATTTGTAACACCCCTGTGTAATAAGCATTGTGAAATAATGATACATGCCAAGTCTAACCCATTTGCAATGCTAGATCACAGTGGTTAGACACTTCATTTCAAACTCCTCTCTGAATAATTCAAATTCAAAATGAAAAATAAAAGTTGCTCTAAATTGAAAACAAAAATGTTCATCTTGTTGGCAATATTCCAAAACAAATGTTTTAAGGAACACAACATCACAATCAACTTGAAATGGACCAACAATTTAAACAGAGCCAAACAGCAAGTTAAATGCCCTTTTCATTTTTTTGAAAAGTCCAAATGATCTCCACAAATTCCAGAACTTTTTGTGCACTGTCTATAACAACAGCGAATTATTGGGACACTCCCAATATTTTTCCTAGTAAAACGGGGTCCCAACTAAGCCTTTTCCCCTCTCTGTGGTAAAAATAAAAGAAAAACAAAAAAGAAAACGGCCGAAGCCACTTACCTGCGGCCAGCCCGCCGGCCCTTTTCTGTCTCTCTCTCCTTCTCCCCCTCTCTCTATCGCCGGGTCGGCGTCGCCATGGCCGCTCGCGCCTTGGCCGTTCGCCGCACGACACCGCGACGCCACGGCCAGGCGAGGGGATAAGCCGTGCCGAGCCGTTCCCCCTGGACTCCCTCGGCATTTCCCCCTCCTCTCCTCCCACGCGCGCGCGCTCTCCTCTCTCCCCTCTGCTCTCTCCGTCCCGAGAGGTCACCACCACGCCGTTGCTCCGACGCGGCCACCGGCTTCATTGAGCCTCTCTGTGGAGTCCAGAAGCTTCGCCCGCCTGCTTCTTCCTCCTCGACCATCAGTTGGAGCCGGGGAGGTCCACAGCATCGACAATCGAGCTCTTCCCCTCTTCGGTCCGCCGCCGCATCCACCGCTCGATTCCGCGAGCCTCTGCTGCTACTAAGTCATCACACGGGCCACCGTGTGCCTACCCGGTGAGCAGCTCCTCCTTCCCTCCCTCTTGCTCCGTCGCTATGTGCCCATAGCTGCCGTCCCACACAGCCCGAGCCATCGCCGCGGCTCGTCGCCGTCGAGTCTCCGACGACCAAGAGTCCCGGGCTTGTGCCCGTTGAGCTCGTCGCAGCCCGTAGAGCCTCCCTAGCGCCTCAACTCTCCCGTTTGCATGCCGCCTTGCTCGTCCCTTAGCTCACCCGAACGCTCACCGCCGCGAGCTCTAACCCCCGACTCCGGCTGTACCACCCCTCGCCACCACCACCATTCGATGTGCGGTCGAGTGGCCGTTCGAACGCGCCACTCCGCGCGCCAAACGGTGGCCGAGACGCGATTCCGACCACCTCCCGCGTCGCGCCACCGCAAACGCGCCCCCAGCGTTTAAAACGTCCCTTCTGATGTGGCGCCCACGTGGCCTCCCCTGTGAGGCTGACGGGTGGGCCCGGTGGGTCCCTTTTGACCTGTTGACCGGGTCAACACCAGTTTACTGTTCACCCCTCTGTATGACAAGTGGGCCCCCCTACTAATTAGCTAATTAAGATAATTAGTTAAACTAACAGACACTGACATCTGGGGCCCACCCAATAATTAGCTCTGTTTAGTTACAGAGGCTGACATGTGGTCCCGCTGGACCCACAGGTCAGATTTGACCACGGTCAGCCGGCCGTTGACTGATGACGTCACTATTGCGTCATGCTGACGTCGAAGCTACTGTTCTGGATAAGTTGATTTAATAGATTAAATAAAT